>JAQQAC010008350.1:8719683-9042342 GCA_029783875.1 Phataginus tricuspis | reverse complement strand
GGGAACCCTCCTACACTGCTGGTGGGAATGCAAATTAGTTCAACCATTGTGGAAAGTAGTATGGAGGTTCCTCAAAAAACTCAAAATAGAAATACCATTTGATTCCACTCCTAGGAATTTACCCTAAGAATGCAGCAGCTCAATTTGAAAAAGACATATGTACCCCTATGTTTATCGCAGCACTATTTACAATAGCCAAGAAATGGAAGCAACCTAAGTGTCCATCAGTAGATGAATGGATAAAGAAGAAGTGGTACATATACACAATGGAATATTATTCAGCCATAAGAAGAAAACAAATCCTACCATTTGCAACAACATGGATGGAGATAGAGGGTATTATGCTCAGTGAAATAAGCCGAGCCAAAAAAGACAAGTATCAAATGATTTCACTCGTATGTGGAGTATAAGAACAAAGAAAAAAAACTGAAGGAACAAAACAGCAGCAGACTCACAGAACCCAAGAACAGACTAATAGTTACCAAAGGGAAAGGGACTGGGGAAGATGGGTGGGAAGGGAGGGATAAGAGGGAAAATGGGGCATTATGATTAGCAGACGTAAGGTAGGTGGTGCACGGGGAGGGCTGTACAACTCAGAGAAGACAAGTAGTGATTCTATAGCATCTCACTACGCTGATGGACAGTGACTGTAATGGGGTTGTTGGGGGGGACCTGATGAAGGGGGTAGTTTAATCACCATAATATTGCACATGTAATTGTAGATTAATGATACCAAAATAAATTATAAAAAAAATAATGGTCCAAGGGAACTGTGGAAATAATTCCTTAATGCCATTCAGGATTCCTTGTCCAGTGGTAATATGAATTAATAATTGAATAACCTACAGAAGTTAAGATGGAACAAGGGGATCACATCATTGTTACTAACTTTTTACAATTTCCTGTAAGTATGATGATGTTATCATTTATCAAAAATATTTGTATTACAGAAACAACTGGAAGATTACTTGACAAAGTTACTAAAAATGCCCATGTATAAAAACTATCATGCAACAGTAAGTACTTCTCAGTGACTTAAATTCTGAAATACTTTGTTAAATTGTCAGTTGTCAGCTAAATTTTGGATCACATTTATAACACAAGTGCTTGTAACCTCTTCTGCATTATTCCTTGAGTTAAAATAAATGAAATGAATACAAAATTGGTTTGACAGCAAGGACCTAGTTTATGGTAATGCTATTTAAAAATATAAGATATAATAATATGTGTATAATTCTAGATTTAAGTGAACTTGAAATGCTGTTTGAATTTGAATAGCTGCTGAAGGCTATATTATCTAGAGGTCAACCTCCTTTTCTCCTCAGGCTTTCAGAATAATGTCCAAAGGCATTTCTAACCCTAAAGAAGAAACATTGAGTAGGAAGTGATGAAAACAGTTGAGTGGAGTTGAATACTCAACGATTGTACAGACCATATGGCGACTGCCATCTGCTTGGGCTGAGATGCTTATAAAAGGCCTGTGTTTTCATGTGAAAGTGAGAAGCATGGGAAAAGCTAAGGAGAGGAAAAAAAAAATACCAGAAATAAGAGAAAAGAAAAAGGCGGTGGGGTTGAGAAGTAGCTGGGAGGCACAGAGCCAGCAAACAGGAGGGAGTAGGCTGTACGGAAGGTATGAGAAAACAAGAGCTCTGCCCTATTAGTTGAAATTGGAGTGTTTTTAAAGGATTAGTCTTCAGTTAAATGTCCAGGTATCTGAGAATGTACTGGATTACATCTTTGTGTCTTTGTAGGCTTAACCTGTATTGGTATGGGGTTGAATGTATGCATACAGTCTATGCCCAGAACTTGAGAATAGGTGCAATTACAATTTGGCCTTTAGTTGAGAGAATGGCATCCCATAAACACATAAACAGAGAGGAAGCAAGAGCACATTGTCTCTGGAGATAGTTGGTGACTTGCTGCACTTCTGCTGCCTGCCAGTCCATTGTTTGGAGGTTGGGGCACCTACCCAGATGGTCCCAGGCACAAGCCATGGCCCACTTTCTGCAGCAGCTTGCATTGTGTTTTCTATAGACTTGAGGGGCCTTCTATGGTTTCATAATTGTGGAGAAGTTTTTCCAGGGAAACCAGCAATTTGGGTCCAACCAGAGGATCTCAAGAGAAGGACGATGGAAAGGACTCCTTCCCTTCTAGGACTCAGGAATGTGCATCTTTGCAAGAAGATAACAAATGAGGACATTGGTGCTGTTAGTACTAAAAATGCTGCTTCCCATTGTGATCTCTGAAATCAGATTTCTTTAATAGAGAATTATTAAAATGCCTGTTAGTACTAGAATGCAGTAATTTTCCATCTGTTTTACTTTTCTGCCTGCCAAAACTTTACTTTTACTATTTCTATTGCCTCCAGAACAGTACTTGCTGAATTTAGTCTTCTCTTTCTTCTTTTTCTGTTTCTTTTCTAAATACATTTTGGGTTTAATGTTGATTTAAAAATGTTTAGTTTTTTTTAATGCTCATTTTCTTTTCCAATCATAAAAATTTTTTCAAAGTTGAGTCATATTGTGTTTAGAAATTCCAGAATGTCTTCTAAACATTTCCTTTGGAAGGGTGTAACTACAGGGGGAAAATATTTCCCCAGCCCAGGGCAAAATACCTTTGCAACCAAAATCAGTCAAAGGGAGAAATAAAGTGGGAGAAAGAAACCTGTTTATTGCTTACAGGCAGTTGTCCACTTCTGCTCACCTCTGTCTCTTGCAACCCAGCTGCAAAAAGGACCCATCCAGCCTCTCCATTCCAGATATGCCCTTGCTCCCCCATGTAATCACCTACTGATATGGAGATGGACTACTTCTCTCCACCCCTTGGAAACACCTATTGATATGGAGATGAACTAAGGGCAGGCGAGATATTCTGGAAATACTGCTATTTTACCCACAACCCACCCCTCCAAAAATCTCACCTCACAATCTTCTCATACCCCATCTTCTGCAATGGCCTTGTGTGAGAAAACTGGAGCATTGTAACCAGACTAACATACGATAGCAACAGCAATAAAATCATGATAATCCTTAAGCCAGGGGATTCAACTAAATTCAAAGTCCGATTAAGTCTGTAGCTTGCCCATTCCACAGGAAGTTGGTAGCTGAATGGGTGGGGAGTTCAGAGCAATCATCACATGGCAGCTGCAGCCAGGGGGTGGGTCCTGGCCATGAGAAGTGTAGAAGAAAATAAACTTAAGAGAAATAAGATACATGTTTTAATGACACCAACATAGGCAGATCTTGTCCATCAGGTAGAATGCATGCAACAGAGTGGTCCTGTGATGGGACAGTGGCAGGAGTGGGATCTCGTCCTGGTCTAGTGTACCAGACTTTCAGCCCCCTCCCTGTGGGAGTAATAGATGGGTCAATATATAGGGCTATGGGAGGTACATGCACTGGCCATAAAGATAAAACAAAACTTCCCCGTAAGATGCTCTTACCTCCTGGATGTTTTGGGTACACTACCATCATCTTTGGGGGCCACTCTGTGTTACTCCAGGAACACAAAGGAGGCCAGCTGGGGCCTTTTCCCCAAGGTGTCAGAAGGCCCAGCCATCGCTGGTCCATATGTCGGAATGTCCAGGGCCATGTCCACTCAACAGTGTCTCCAGGGTTTAATGCAGTTGGGGCTGGCAGCAGCTTGTTGCTCTGCTGGCCATATCCTGGCTTCAATAACTCCTCTTTGGTTTGCACATGCAGTTGTATAGGAGAGGCAGCAAAGCATGTTAGCATGTCCACAGGGTTAAGGCTCCTTTTGGGGGCTTCTCATTCAAATGCCATAGCATTGTCTATAAGTGAACTGACCAGCCCCATAGACTGTTGGTGTCTGACTTCAGGCCAGATTTCAACAAACCATTGTACCTCTCTATCATGCCTGCCCTGCTAGGATTATATGGTACATGAAATTTCCACTTTATTCCTAATTGCTGCACCCATTCTTTTAACTCATGTCAGTAAAGTGGGTGTCTTGATTGCTCTCAGTCACCCGGAGCCGGTGACAGGCTGCAAAGAGATGCTGTGCTCTAGGCTCCTTTTGGTCGTTTACTGACCTGCATGACATGCAGGAAAAGCAACCAGAAGTCCAGCTGCTGTACCCACACAAGTCATGGCACACTGATATCCTTCTGATATGGGCAGAGGCCCAATACAGTCCATCTGCCTCCTGACAAGGGGTATTGGCCCCCTTACTATCCACCCATGTTGCGGCAGGACGCAGTGTAAGTCCCTCTTAGAACACACAAGACACTCTTTCCAGGTTCTGCTGACTTCATCAAAGGTCAACAGCAAGCCCACCAATGAACTACAGCCCTCATTGTCTTTTGCCTCACATGCAACAAACACTCATGTAATCATTGGGCTACATCAGAGGCAGGCTTTCCTTCCAGCTGACACACCTGGGCCAGTGAGTCTGCTTCATCATTCCCTGGGGATGCCAAAGGCAAATGGCCAGTCACATGATATACGGTAACAGCCTTAGTCTGACCAGAGACCCATAGGTCTTGCCACAACTCTTGCCCCTCAAGGGGCCGGTGACCAACCATCCAGTTGGCATGGTACCATGTCGGCAGCCAGGGTCAAGCCCTGATAGACAGCCCAGCTGTCAGTGCAGACAACTATAGGGGGAGGCTCCTGGGTGATCACGAGCCATACTGCCTGCAACTAAGCCCATTGACTGCTCTTTCTCTCTCTGTCATCCATCTATATTGTCTCAGTCTTAGGACGGAAAGTCACAGGCCTCCATTTTGGGGGCTGCCCATGACTGGAGCCATCTGTATAACAAGAATCTTCAGGTATAGGAGCTTTTCCTTCCTGATAAGGACTCTTGGCTACCAATGGCTCAAAAGCAAGTTCTTCCTGCTTTCCACTGGGATATCTCACTGGCCCAAATAACATTGGTGTTCTCCACTTAAGGAGCTAGTGGAGAGGGCACTACACTGCTGTAAATACATGCCCCATTTGGCCAGTGTAGGTGTCTGTGCCACACCACTCCGTGGCTTCTGGGTTCAGTCTCGCACCCACCCCATGATGGGATGGGTGGCTATTACCTTTGTCGGAGCTGTTCCAGTGATGCGCTATGTAGCCAGAAAGGCATGGTACACAGCAGCCAGTCACTCCTCTGTCAAGGTGTACCAGACCTCTGCTCCTTTCCATAGTTGTGATCAGAATCCAATAGGTTGGCGTGTCCATTTGAGCTGCCGCCAAAGACCCCATCCATAACCATCTTTGGTTACATGAACGTCTATCTCACAGGGTCTTGATGAGTCCATTACACTCAAGGCCTATAAGGCCTTGACTGCTCACTTAGCAGCAGTAAAAACAGCTGCACATGTCTCATCCCAGTCCCACCTGATGCCCTTTTGTACCAACCAGTATAAGGGCTTCAGAATTTGTGCCAAGTGTGGGATAAACACTCTCCAGTAGCCCAAAAGACCCAGAAACTCTTGTAATACTGCCACAGTGGTAGGGGTAGGGAAAGCCTGGACCTTGTCTATGACTGCTTCAGGAATAACTTTAGTTTTACCCAACTGGACAACCTCCAGGAATTTTATGGACAAACCAGATCCCTGAACCTTGGTGCTGTTCACAGCCCATCCTTTGTCCTGTAGATGTTGTAGCAGTCTAGGAACCGCTCCTTCTATATCTGCAAGAGAATCAGACATGAGCATCATATTATTAATGTAGTGATATACTTGCACCATATGCAATTTATTCCATGTGGCCAAGTCCTGGACTACAAGTCCATGACAGATGGTGGGACGGTGGAGGTATCCCTGTGGAAGGACAGTGAATGTCCCCTGCCAGCCTTCCCACATGAAGGCAAACTGTTCCTGACTTTCCTTTGCTATGTCAATAGAGTAGAAAACATTAACAAGGTCTACAACATAATGGTACGTCACTAGTTCATGACTGCAGGTGTCCATAAGAGCTGATACAGAGGGGACAGCAGCATGCAAAGGGGGTGTGACTTTATTCAATTCCCTGTAGTCTACAGTCATATGCCAGGAGCCATCCAGCTTTTTCACTGGCCACACCACGGAATTAAAAAGACTATGAGTGGGCTTTATGATGCCCACCTTCTCCAGTTCCTGTAGAGTTTCTCCAATTTCCTTGTGTCCCACAGGCAATTTATACTGTTTAGTATTTGTCGTCTGCCAAGGTACAAGAAGAGCTACAGGTGGGTGCTTAGCATTGTCCCCTCGGAAGTGTCTTTACCACATGTATCCTCAGTCTGAACTCACCTGCAGTGGTCTGTAACCACAGTCCCTGCAGGATATTGATGCCCAAAATATATTCTGGGATGGGAGAAATGTACACAATATACTCCTTTGGAGGTAAACGCCCTATCTACAGTAGGATTTGGGCTTTCTTCACTCTAATTGCCTTACCCCCATAGCCATCTATCATAGCAGGGGTCCCAGGAAAATGCTCAGGGTTGCCATAAATCAGAGAAACATTTAGCTCCTGTGTCCACCAGTGCCAGGAAACATTGTACATTCACAGGGGACCAATGAATTGCTAATTCTACATGTGGCCTCCAGGCCCCACCACCTCTCCCAAGCTGGGGGCCTTGAACCCCCTCAGTCAAACCGTGATGCCCAATCTTCCTCCTGTTGCGGTGAGGGCCCAGGTGGAGCCTGAATACTGTCCCCCACAATGTCTTGCAGGGACGCAGGCCAGACATGGGGCTTTGCCTCCGGCTTCTGTGTCCTGGACCTCAGCGGCTGGAACTGCTGCTCTGGCTTTAATTGGTGCCACAGTTTTAACAAGATCCTATGGGGATGCCCATCACGTTTTTCTTTTACTATCCTAACCTCTATCAAATCAACCCACAGCTGGGTCCTCAAGACCTTCACAGGGCCCTTTCTTCCTCTCCTTTCAGTCATAGCCTGTACTTCCTTCTGTGCTCTTATTGTTTCAACTTCCCCCAGATCTGCTAAAGTGCGAGTAGCCTCACTTAAATGGGTTGCCCTATGTGGGGGGCAAGAGTAGTCAATAGGGACCTAAAGAGAGATGGAGAAGCTGTATGGAGCACCAGATTTCTCATTCCTATGGTGAACAGCTTCTCACTGGGGCCCTGGTGGTCCATATTACAGATGATATTTTTCATGCCCAGCTCCCGTAACAACTGCTGGAGCTCTGCATACATTTTCCAGCTAGTGGGTAAGTATGGTAAATCACCCTGATTAGGCCAAAATGCCCTGATGGCTGCTGTCAGCCAATCCAGAAGTGCCTTATTTCCTGAGGTGTGATGGGCACTTTGCAACTGCTGCCAGAGGGAGTAGTGAGTCGTCAGGAAAGCCAGTCTACCCATTTCAGAACATGACATAACAATGTTTTCCACCCCTATATCCCAGAGATGCAAAAGCCACACACGCTTTTGCAGAGGTTCCAACGGCTTCTGCCAAAACTACACACTCATGTCCACGTCCTGGGGAGGGGGAAGCCCCTCCCCGGAGGAGCCTGCAGTTGTTTTCATTTTCTTAATTACAACTGGCAGGTCTTTAATACGGGAGAGGCTGGTGCCTCGGTCAGTGGCCTCAGCAACAGATCAGCCCTCAGCCCACCCCCTCATCTTCCCTGAACATCTTCTCTACCATCTCCATGACTGAAGGCATCTCTCCTTCCTCCCCCTCCCCTACAGCTTCCTGCAATGCAGATTCTCCAGCTGCCTCCTCCCTCGCTGCTTACATATCTTCCAGGAGCATGACCTATCTTCTCAATAACTGTCTCTTTTTTAAGGACATCCCATAGGTCATCACCCAGCTCCTCCAAGCAATGCTGAAGTGTGTCTCTCTCCTCTATATCTCTTTCCACTATCTCTAGAAACAGACATCCCACAATCCCGGCTGCTACACAGCCACTCAGGGCCTCTGATCAGTCTTCTATCTGACGGCGGGCTAATTCCACAGCTTCTGGTGTCTCCATCCTTCCCCAATTCTGACCCATGAAGATAGATTTCAGGTTCAGAGGTCCTGCCGACTACTGCCAGATGTAACTCCAGGGGAAAAATATTTTCCCAGACCAGGACAAAATACCTTTGAAACCAAAATCAATCAAAGGGAGAAATAAAAGTGGGAGAAACCTGTTTATTGTTTACAATCAGTTGTCCACTTAATGCTCACCTGTGTCCCTTGTGACCTGGCTGCAAAAAGGGGCCCCACCCAACCTCTCTGATCCAGATATGCCTACCATCCCCCATGTAATCACCTGTTGATAGGGAGATGGACTATTTCTCTCCATCCCTTGGAAACACCTATTTATATGGAAATGAACTAAGGCCAGGTGAGAGATTCTGGAACTATTGCAATTTTAGCTCAAAGGAAAAACCTGGTTATAACTGACTGAATATGTTACTCACCACTTCTGATGACTGCTTGGATTATTCCACCTAACAGTGATTCAAATATAGGATATAATTTAATCTATCTTAATTCTCTAACATTATTTTCCTCTCATGCTAAATATAGTCTGGACTAGAGACTAGATTTGCTATGAGGCCCCCACCTCATATTTGTGAAATTAGATTGGCATCTATGTGTCTCCTTTAATAATTATGAGAAATATGAAGATTGTCTGCAAAAAGCACATTAGAAGTTGTTTTTATATAATCACATGTAATTAATTTGTATTTTAATGAGTGTACAATGAACCTATTTTCAGTTAATTTGGGTCCTTAGGCCAATAGGATCATGGATCATAGGTCAAAGGATCAGATAAGATCATGTCTCCAATGTCAATAAAATTTCAATGGACAGCTCTTTCCTCTTTTATATGGTCATTGGTTGAGTTAATATTTAGATTACAGTTTTGCCCCAGAAGTACAAAGACTTTTTTTGCTTTTATTCCTTTTTTCCTCCTTGAGGCTCTGAAAAACAAAGCATCCTAGTGTTTTAGTGGATTTAACATCAGATAGTTCCCTCAGATTATTGGTAATTCATTCTGTTTTCTTTACTCATTTTCAAAATGGAGATAAATGTGTTTGGCCTCTCCTCAAAGCATAAATATGTTTTTTTAAATAAGAAAGGAAAAAAAGAAATATTTGCTCAATGCACACTAACATATCAAATCTCAAACAGGCTTCCTCATTTGTTCTGAATTTTATAGTGCTGAGTATTATACCAAACTCATTTGGTGAGCATTTTAATTAGTAACTGGAAAATGCTTATCTTACAGAGAATTTAAAGGAGGAGTCATTAGGAGCAGTAAATATACTTTTTAGACTGAAGATTAAAATCTAGAAATGGAACAAAACACATGATTTCCATGAGAAGTGTCCTAAATTGATAGAATGTTAATACTAAGTTCAAGTAAATAGTCTAACTCAGATTCCTTACATCCAAGATTATGATTTCTACCTAATGACCATCTTGGAGATAAGAATTCTAAGGATGGGCATCCCACAGATTAGTAAAACTGAGTTCAACTGTTCCTTGCTTTGTAAGATGAATACATTTAGCTTGAGGGGAGGAATAGGTAATGGGTAAAGATGCGCACTGTGTCTCCAGGCCAGCAGAGAAAAACTGTATGGATTTAAACAGTTACATCTGCAAATTTAAGGAAGTATTGTCATTCTCATGACTGAGTCTTAGAGTTGGGCAAGTTCCCAGGCCTTTGTCCAGCCTCTCAGTTTCCTCCACAGATGAGACGCCTTCTCTGAAGCTGTGCTGTTTTACCTGGAAGGCAGCCTTCCCTGGAGTAGTTGAACCTCCCTCCCACCATTAGGGCACTACCCAACCCGATGCTTCCTATTGTCTTCCTTGCTTCTGAAAATTTCCCACTTGTTCACCTGGCTTGGATTTTTGCTACCTGAGGAATAATGGGGGACTCTGAGCCTCCGTTTTGTCTTCTAATACAGAAATGGGCTACAGCAGCAGTGTGTACATGATTGCCAAGTAACGTCCAGGGCCTGTTGTTACCCTTAGGGTTAGTTGCTTTTCCCTTGGCATGGGAACCCTTTGCCTCTTTGTTTCCCTAATATTAGATTGCACTTTTCACAAGTTCCTTTGGAAAAAAAGAAAAAAGATACTTATTCAAGAGCTCAGTAAGCCCTATGTAATCAGGCTAAATTGATCATCAAATTCTTGTTCCTGAGACTCACCTGCACAAATGGAGAAGGAAATTCTTACCACTGAAGATACACTGAGAAGTTTAGACAACACTGTCTTTGTTACATTTCAAGTTGTCTTATTTAGGTTAGCTTCTAAATTGATCTTAACACATTTACTTTCAATCTGATAGATCTGTATTAGAACATACATTGCCAGAGGTTTTTTTTTTTTCTCTACGGTAGGGCTATTCTTTCTTGAAATCTCTCTTTAGTCAAACTTTTTACTAAACCATTAGCATAATTTTAAATTTCATATTAATGCTTTGATTTAAATTTAATGCTTTAAATTAACAACTTTACATTTTCTGCATTACTAGTGTATGCTTTTATATTTAGATGAAATTCTTAGCATTTTTGTTATGATATAATAAAGTTATGATTCCTGAATTATTTCAAAGAATATTTCTGTCATCACTATTTGATAAGAGCTATGTGACTAAGAAAATATCCAAGTATTAGGAAAGTGGTTTCCTTGATTTGTCCTTTTCATTTCCTAGTCTTTCATTCAACTCTTCAGTAACTTTGAATAAATCAGTTAGAACTCTGCAGTAGTTTCTTCCAGTGTAAATTAGGACTGACATTTTCTCTGTTTCTTAGAGATAAAATGAGATGTTGTGGCTTACGATTCTAAAACATTTTGGATTTTATGGCTCAGTGTTATTTCTAGTAACATATGCTTTACCACATTTTCCAATGAGAAAGCATTTCCACAAATCAAATTAAAAATACAGTACTGAATCACCATGTCTTATAGAAGAAGTGAAATGTAAAGACCTTGACTTTTAAGATCCTTATAAAAATTGCGATATGAAGATATGTTTGATTTGGGGTTTTTTAAGTCCTTTTGAATTTTAAATACTTCCTCAAATAATTCCAAGAAAGAAATGTAAGCTTTTAATTGGCTCTCCAAGGACTGACAGCTCTGAAAGATTTGTAATTTTTCTCTTACAAGATTAATATTAGATTATTTCCAATCACATATACAAAACTTTAAAGGAAAACTGTTTCATTTATGTTTCATTTATTAATTCCATTTACAAGCCCATATCAAATCCCATTTCTTCTGAGAATCAACACCTTCCCTCGATAACTCTGTATCTGCTTCCACATGCACCTTTTAGGGTTCTTCTCCCAGAACTTTGTGGATATGGAATGTTTTCCATTCTGGTCACCCTCTGTTTCCTGGTTCCAGGAGCATATCTAAAAAGGACTTGAAAATTACATTAAATTCTCATTTTAGTATGCATTAAATTTTGATGGAATACAGCCATGCTTACTCATTAATGTATTATCTATGACTGTTTTCATTACACAGTAGTTTAAGTATATGGTTCACAAAGCCTAAAATATTTACTGTCTGACTCTTTGTATTGAAAGTTTGTCTACCCTGCTCTAAACCTCTGTTTCCTCTGTGTACTACGGGCCAATAGCACCTATTTCAGAGAGGTTTGGGATAACGTCTGAAAATGCTTGTACGGGCCAACACATAGATAGTAAGTGCTGAGTAAATGTTAGCCTTGCATATTGTTATTATAATGTTTATAGTCTTAAATTTTGTCATAATTTATACTGGGAAGGTGGGCATAAAATTCTCTTCCTTTCTACTTACTGAAAATAGAATTATTTTATATTACAATTACATGTAATTGATTTATTTTATTGTATTCTGTAGTGTTAGAATACCCTGGTATTCCTGATGTTCAAAGACCTCCCTAAGCCTACTTTAAGTTTTAAACTATTCAAATTTGAGGAAGTATTTAAAATTCAAATCCTCCTCAACCTACTTTACCATCTGATACTCCATTTCTCTCTTCATCTTATTCACGCTGGCCCAACTCTACATCCACTGACCTGACACATTCCCTGTGCTGTTTCTCCTTTCTTCTCCCGCTTCCACGTGCCATATGTAGTCCACCTTCCAGAACTTAACACCAACATCACTCTTCACACAATCATGTTTTACTTATGTGTACGCCATGCCACACAATCCCCCTTCCCCAACAACAAAAAACACAAAAGAATTTTGAGACTAAATTCTCTCTTCATGACCTTCTTGAGCATTTTGTCTCTACATATTAGAGCACACATCACTTTCTTGGTTGTGTTTTAGTTATGTATATATTTCTAATCTGCACTCTTTCAAGGCAATACCATTGTTACTGATGTATGTACAGTCTGTCGAGTACCCCAGGCATGTTTACACGTAGCAGTACCTAATATGTGTTTTTTTTTTAATGCATAAATTTCTTTTTCTGATTTCTAAAGTATGGATTTTGGATCTCTTTTCAGACAGAATTCCTTGATATAAGCCAGCTGTCTTTCATCCATGATTTGGGACCAAAGGGCATGTAAGTTCCAGTGTTGAACCTTTAAAGTGAAGTGTGAAAGTTGATAAGCATTAACATTTGATTTATTGGCATGCCATGGTGATGTAGCTCACCTTGCTTTACTGCCAGCTTCTTTTCTCCCCATCATAGAGCAACTGAGGGGGTCTATTTAAACAAAACATAATATCTTCATGTATTAAACAAGGGTAGCATCTGCTCCACCTCTTTCTTATGTGCTTATAGCACAGATTTCCTCTAATCCAACAGTAGGAATGTTTAATATAGGTAGCAAATATGGGACAATGCTTTAAAAATCGAATATATTGCATATTTGAAAGTTGCTAAGAGGGTAGATCTCAAAAGATCTCATCACAAGGAGAAAGAATTTGTAAGCACATGTGGTCATGAATGTTAACTAGACTTAGTGTGGTGATAATTTCTCAGCATATACAAATACCAAATCTATATGTTGTTAATATGAAACTAATATAATGTCATATGTCAATTATATCTCAATTTAAAAATATCAAATATACAAGATCTCTTCTTCTAATCACTTATAAAGTTGTTTATCACTTATTTTCAGGACTAAATAATACTATGTAATAATGAGATTGAAATTTACTTAATGATTATTTTCCTTCACCTTATGAGATCCTGATGTTATAGAGCTTAACTTTTTAAACAAAGAGCATTGTTAGTAGTTGTTTTAGAAGTTTTCTTCTTTTAGCTGTATTGTTCTTTCCTTTCACATCTTTGAAAATCAAGATATTTTTCTTTCCAAAGTAAGTAGCTTTGCTCTTTCTTTAGCATGACTTGTTTCTAGAACTAGCTGAAGGGATGCAGAAAAACCCTAGAATTGTGGGTGAGCACCTCCAATGGTCTCAGTGGCAGCTGAACCATCCCCGTGCAGGCATTTGGCAACGTGTGGGGTCTTTTCCAGGCTGGCACAATGACTGGAGGGAACACTGAGGATATAGAGCCAGCAGGCAGGATGCTCAGGGTCCTGTGGTGGGTGTAACAGAGTTACGCTGTCCAAAATACCAACAGGCATACGTCTGACTAGGTGCTTTAAAAGATTAGATGCTTGCGTATCCAACTAGATACACGGTGATAAGCTATTTGAGTGGGAAAGAGGTAGGAGCAGGAAGGAAATGACAGTCAGAATGAGAGTTTATTTAATCCCAAATTGTGAAATTGTATCAGCTAAGTGTGAGTTGGAAATTTGAAGATAATGGGTTAATTTGATGTCTCTTTCAGAGAAGGTATGATAATGAAAAGATCCGGGGGACACAGAATTCCGGGCTTGAATTGCTGTGGCCAGGGAAGAGCCTGCTACCGCTGGTCAAAAAGGTAGGACTTAGGAGTGTTGTGTATTTGCTTAATAAGCTGGATATTTGGGGAATTTTCACATACTTGTTTCAATCATAAATCAATTATAAATCCTTTGAAAGTCATGGCAGAGCAAATTTTAAATTATTTTAAGTTCCAAGTTGTAGCATTCATGTAAACATTCTAACTCAAGCCTGGACTTGCAGGCCGAGTGTGCAAATTACATTATATACTTAGAAACCCAACAGGCCACAGGACTCAAAAATTGGTCAACCTAAAAACATATATCGATAACTAATAAGCACAAGTAAATATGCTCAAACCACTCATGTAAATCAAAACCACGAGATACAACTTCACACCCGTTGGATGGCTATAATAAAAAGATGGACCATAATAGGTGTTAACAAGGATGTAGAGAAACTGGAATCCTCATACTATGCTGGTGGAAAGGTAAAATGGTGCAGCCAGTCTGGAAATAGTGTGACAGTTCCTCAAAATGTTAAATACAGAGTTACCAGATGCCCCAGCAATTCCACTCCTAGATATTTACCCATGAGAATTGAAAAATATGTCTATATAAAAACTTAAACATGAATTTTATAGCAGCATTATTCAGAATAGCCAAAACATGTATACAACTCAAATTTTGTCAACTGATGAATGGTTAAACAAATGTAGTATATACATGTGATGGAATATTATTTGGCCATTAAAAAGAGCAAAGACAACTAATAGGTATGGGATTTTGTTCTGGGTTGATAAAAACATCTAATTGTGCAACTTTGTGAATATATTAAAAACCACTGAATTATATGCTTTTAAAGGGTGAGTTTTATGATATATGAATTAATCTGAATAAAATTTTGAGAAATTTAGTGAAAAAAAGGAATGAAGACTGATACTTGCTGTGTCATGAATGAACCTTGAAAACATTATGCTAAGTGACAAAATCCAGACCCACAATGCCATATATTATATGACGCCATTCATATGAAATGTCCAGAATAAACAACTCTTTAGAGATGGAGTAGGTCAGTGATTTCCAGGGGCTGGAAGAAGAGGATTGGAAGTTAACTGCTAATGGGTATAGGGTTTCTTTTGGGTGGTAAAAATATTCTGGAATTAGATATTAGTGGGGATGGTGCACAACTTTGCAAATATACTAAAAAACCACTAAACTGGACATTTAAAAAATCTAAAAAAAATAGAGTAAGAAAAATTGATCAGACTTCAGAGGTGATAATTTTATATATTTGTGAGGATGGGCATTATAGTAACTGATACAGAGAATTTTATACCGAACTAAAGACTCCTTGCGTCACAGTATCTCATCTGATTCTTATTTGTGTCCTCAAAGCATTTATCACAATGTTTTGAACATAACAGACAGTAGCTATTTGTATAATAATTTACTGGGATTTTGAAAAAAATATTAAGAAATCTATATTATTTCCCCAGCCTTGAAAAAGATACATGAGTTCATGTGTAAATAAATATGAAACTGATCTATGTGTGTATTAAAAACATATAAGCTCTAACCTGGGCTCTACCTTTAAACACATTTAAGATATACTACCAGCAAACAATATACTACCAACATTAAGTTGGGCTTTTATTTTCTGGATATTGAAAGGACAGAAGAAATTACAAAGAAAAGATCGAGAGATAAGACTAGAGAAAATGGAAGATTTCAGTGTTATAAAAAAATCTAAAAAAGGGAAAATAAAACTAGAAGATATCGTTTTCAAATAAACTGCTGTAACATATAAATGTCCCCATAAACTTGAGGTATAAGTAACATCGCAGGGAAATCAGAGACTCCCACTTGATATGTCTTCCCCCTATTCTCTCCTCCCCAACCCCTGGGGATTACTTAGATAGAAGGCTGGAAGGAGTATAAGCCAGCCTGCCCCGACCCTTGCTGCCTGCCCCGTGCCATGCCTGTCTGGGAGGCCTGTCCTCTCAGCCCACCGGGGAACCTCACACAGATTCCTCCTGGCACCTCTCCCCAGTCATCACCTTTGCATAAGCTAGCTGCCGCATGCCAAATGCAAGGTTTCAGACTGCAAGCCCCTGGCGAGTCTCTGACTCCCAGCTTGCTCTGGGTTGCCTGAGCTGCCTGCCTGTGTGCAGAACAGGCTAGATGCATTTACAGCCCCCAGGAGTAGCCCTCAGCCAAGAGCTGGCATGAGTCCAGCCCGCACCCCTCTGTGGGGGGACTCTGCAGCAAGTTCTGTTTGTTTCCCATCTCCTGGGGTTCCCCTGCAAATGGCAGGTTTGCAGCCCACCTGTCCTCAATAAAATACATCCAGACACATCCTTGATGGCTCCCTTCCTGCTCCACCTTCCTGTCCTTCTCCACCACTGCTCCCAATAAGCTCCCTAATAAGCCCCTCTATAAACTATCACATCCTTGTCTCAGAGTTGACTTCTGGGGCAACCCAACTGAAGATATCCACTCAAGAAATGGAAGCATTGGTCTGGACCTGTCAGTCATTTCTTGAGTGTCAAATGTTTGCCAGATTGTGTTCTAGCTGCTGTGAAAATGGGGGAAAAGATAAAGTCTCTGCTCTCACAGAGCTCTATTAGATGGGGAATGATATAAAAGTTGACCAGCAACATATATGGTATCAATGCAGGTGGTGGTCAAAGGAAAAAGAAGGCAGTGGGATGCTGAGGGACATGGGAAGAGGAGGGAGTGGCTTTAGCTCCAGCAGGCAAGGAACTGATGTTTGAGTTACAACCTCCTTGAGAAGGGGCAGCCAGAAAACATGGGGGTAAAAGAAATATACCTTCTGTACTCTTTAAACTTTGGGTTAAATCAGCACTCAGTCAGGGCAGTCTAAAAAGATATGATCCTCCCTGGAATAAAATGTGCATTATTTTAAATTGTGTAAATCTTTCCATGAAGATTGAAGCCTTGGTTCCATATTAATAAGCATTTTCCTGAGTTATATTTGTGAGGTAAAAAAATAAATCAATACCAAATAAAGAGATATAGCTGACAGAATTAGTTTAGAAAGTTTCCCACAGCAGTAGAAAGCTCTCGGTGTCTCAGCAGAAGGTACTGTTAAGGGTGACATGCTCCTGACCCTGTCTTTGCAGAAGGTACTGTTAAGGGTGACATGCTCCTGACCCTGTCTGTGTGCATGAAATCATTCTGATCACTTTGTTATTTATTCTATGTTAACAAGTGAAGATAAAGCAAACGGGCAACTAAACTTTCAACGAGACTCATAATGACCTTTCTCAGGGATGAGCAAAAGAAAAAAAGGAAAAAGGACAAATACAGCGAACATTTCTTCCCCCGACTTAAAATATCTGCTTGAACAGCACATCTATTCAGCAACCTCTCTGTACCTGGTAATGGACTAGATGTTAAGTGTCTTATCTTTAATAATGTCTTAAGAGAAAGAGATATAGATTTTAAGAAATAAATTTAGAATTTACTTTACTGAACTATGAGCCATACGAAGAATTAAAATTTTTAGACAGTGACAATGTCTAAATGGTCTCATTTACTGTCTGGGACCCCTTTGTGCAACTATTAAATAGGCCAGAGGGTTTCAGTGCCTGAAGACTTGCTCTGAGCTGCCAAAAGATTATTCCAGGCCCTAGGCAGAGACCAGTGGGCAGGACATCCACATTTCCTGCTCTCATGGATAATACTTTCTAGTGGAGGAAACAGACAATAAAGAAGCAGACCAGTAAAATAATCCCAGATTGTGATAAATGCAATGAGGAAGCTAAGCATGCTGGAGTAGGGAGCTGGGGTGGGGACCTCTGTTTCAGACTGAGTTGCCCGGGAAGGCTTCCCTGTGGAGGAAAGTTTAAGCAGAGTTGATTGATGGAAGAGGACCATCCATGGAAGGAGCTGAAAGAAACATTCTATGTGGAGGAATAGCAAATGTAGAAGCCCAAAGAAGAACAAGTTTGGCACGTCTGAGGAACAGCCAGACCCATGTGGTGGACGCAAACAGTTGATAAGGTGTGAGGGTGATGGCTGGCTGCTTGAACGCCACAGCAAGCACACATGCGTGCGAGCTGGGCATTTCTGCTATCCTCATTTTATGGAGTTAGACCTGAGGATTAGTTACCCAAGTTCACACAGTCAGGTGGCAGAGCTGGAACTGGAGCCCAGGGAGGCTCACTTTCAGGTAGGCGTTCAGTCCCTGTGCCGATGGTGCCTGGCCCTAGGAGGCTGGTTAAAGGGTTCCTTTCTTAACGTAATCCTCCTGTTAAAGAGAAAAAAATCTATCCACAGAAAAGAGAAAGGGAAGAAATAAGGAGAGCTTAAATGAATGGCATAATTAAGAGGAGCTTTCAGTAGAGGCCTGGAAGTCAATTTACCCTGTTATTTAATGACTATTAAAAAGAACTCTTCTTTGTCAAAATAGAAAATAATTTCCTTTTGTGTTCAGCTTTAAAATCCAGCTGTCACTGCTAAACAATTCCGTGTTTCCAGGCTGCCACACCTCTGAGGGCCGAGGGGGCCCATTCCCACAGGACACCACGGAAATAGCAGCCCCAGAGCTGAGCAGGGCTCTGGCCCTGCTGTACACTCACTCAGCATCTCATTTCCGTTGCTGAACAAGGCTGTTCAGAGCCCATTCAGAGCCTCTGTGCAAATTAGAGATTTGTACAGGGCACATCTGTACAATAGTACCTTGTGGTCTCTTCCTGAAGGCATGTTTTATAGCTGTTGGCCCTGGTGTTATGTGTTGAGCCTGTGTTCTCAGGAGCAGGAAAGATTTCTGAGATTTGTTTTGTAATGCCAGTGATGCGAGACAGTGCACCCGGATGGGGGTCATCCCGTGGTCATCCCGCACTATTGTCTCTGCTTTGGAGCTCTGGGCAGAGTTGGCTCTGATGCCATTCATTTGTCCTTGACTCCCAGGCAGACATGTTCACAGACTGCTGTTTGACCTTCTCAGATGGGCGAACTTGCCACCTGTGGTTCCCTCCCAGGAAGCAGCAGAGCCAGTCGGTGCTCTGGGCCTGTGCCACGCCCTCTGCTCTCTAGCTTGAGTCAGAAGTCAAGCTGGAAGAAGGGGCTGCAGCTAAAGTAGGAACTTTAACAGCTGCCGGATCCATCTACTCTCTTCTAGCCTTAACTGAGTTTTATCAACAGGCAGCTACATGTTAGCACTCATAACTCAGCCCCAGCAGAATCACTGAGTTACCGTTTGATGTCATGGCCTTAGCATTTATAGTGAGGAGTGTTCTGAGAACCTTATAAAGTGTATAATTTCTGCATTTGCTGAGAATTATTGAGAATGTTATCCATTTTATTCTTCTATAAGGTCCCAAATGAGAAACTTCCTTTGGAATTTAGTTCTTTTTTTTGTCGGGAGACCTCTTTATTTCTTTAAATTACTCATTCACTAAGAAAAGCCAGGAAGCTCAGACCTGCACTGGTATGCCATCGCTGTGACTATGTCAGCACTGTGGTTGGGTATTTGCTCTCTTTTTCTATCTGTAAACTTGATGTTTTTCCTTCTATTAAGCATATCACAAGTATGTCTTTACTGCATGTTATCCTAAATCCATACCAGCCCCTTTTATTGGGAAGAAGACAGCCTATATATTAAAAAACAAATGAATGATATGAAATTATGTGGAAATAAATGTAGATTTGGCTACATTAAATCCCAAATTAAAGGATTTGGGAAGCCACTAAAACATAACGTGGTTAGCAATTTCAGTAAAGATTTATTATAGACTTCTTTTAAATGCTGACTTGTCATGTTACATTTACAATATTGCTTAATTTATGTCCAGGAGTTCTGGCCATATCTTTTCCATAATATTTGTCTTTGTCTACTATTTGATATAATGTACCCATTGTTCCATTACTCATCTGTCAGCTGATTCATTTATCACTTCACACTTGCGGGAAATATGAATGCATCATGTTGTATGCATCATGACAAAGCTGCCATGTGTGTTTACTTTAAATGGGTCCCATCCTTTCTCTCTCCCTCCTCCCGCTTGCAGTGTTACTCCTATCATCTACATCCTTTCCACTCAGATGTAGTCCTAGCAGAGTCATCACCTCTAAGCTTGTTAGAAATGCAGAATCTCAGCCTTGGCCCAGATCTACTGAATCAGAAGTTGCATTTAATTTCTATCTTTTAATTTTTTTATTAAGGTATTATTGATATACACTCTTATGAAGGTTTCACATGAAAAACAATGTGGTTACTACATTCACCCATAACATCGAGTACCCCCCCAATATCCATTGCAGTCACTGTCCACCAGTGTAACAAGATGCCAGAGTCACTATTTGCCTTCTCTGTGCTACACTGTTCTTTTAAATTTTATTATTACTATTAATTGAAGTATAGTTAGCATGCAATATTATATTCATTTCAGGTGTATGATGTGATTCGACATTTATACACATTAGGAAATGCTCACCCTGGTAAGACTGGTTCCCCTCTGTCACCAGAAAAGTTATTACAGTATTATTGACTATATTCCCTATGCTGTACTTTTCATCCCCATGACTTATTTTATAACTAGAAGTTTGTGCTTCTTAATCTCCTTCACCTGTGCCCCCACCCTCCTACTCCTCCATGCTGTAACCAATAGCTTGTTCTCTGCCTTTGAGCGTTTCCATTTTGTTTTATAAATTCCACATGTAAGTGAAATCATACAGTATTTGTCTTACCCTGTCTCACTTATTCCAGTTATTTTAATACCCTCTAGGTCCATTCCAGTTGTCACAGGTGGCAAGATTTCATTCTTTTTTTTATGGCTGAATAATATCTCATTTGTGTGTGTGTGTGTGTACCACACCTTTATCCATTCATGTGTCAGTGGACAGTTAGATTGCCTCCATATCTTGGCTATTGTATATACTGCTGCAGTGAGCATAGGGGTGCATGTATCTTTTCAAGTTAGTTTTCATTTTCTTTGGGTAAATATCCAGAAGTGGAATTGTTGGACCATGTGGTATTTCTACTTTTACTTTTTGGAATGGCTGCACCATTTACATCCCACCAACAGAGCACAAGGTTACAGTGCACAGTCCCTTTTCTCCAAGTCCGGCCAGCACCTGTTACCTATCATCTGTTTTATAGTAGCCAAAGCATCTGCATTTTTAACAGGATCCCCAGGTGGTGGATGTTCACAGTTATGTGTGAGAAGAGCTGTTTTATACGATTCCAGTAGCTTGTTAACCTGTCGCATTACACTCCTCTTTATACTTCCTACCTTTCTTTCTAAAACATAGTTACAATGATATTATTGTCCTATTGCCTTTCCGTGGCATGAAGATTTGCTTATTTAATAAGTATCTTGGTGTTTTGGAAACACAGATCATCAGGCAGACCTTTTTATTAAGTCTGTGATTGGGCCTGGGAATCTACTATTTTTTAACAGGTAACCCAAGAGATTCTGACTATCAAGAAGGTTTAGAAAATAGTGGTTCCATGATGTAAAATCAGCCCCCTTAGCATGGCCTTCAGCTCCTCCTCAATGTGACCTTTGCCCTTTTTCCCTTCCTGTACTTCCTGAGACTCTGGCCTCACCCAACATTCTTCCAACATATGCAGCATTTCCACACCTTAGTGCCTTAGACTCTTCGCTGCATGTGCACCTGACCCTCCATTTTGGGCTCTCCTTGGTGGGATCCTCCCCGGCCCCACTTAGACACCACCTCTTCAGGGGAAGGCCGCTAGCTCATTCTCTTAGAGCCAAGGACTCCCTCCTCCTTAACCCCAATCATTTTTTGCTTTTCTCCTCTAATACCTCTCCCATTTGGCCACACTGTTTGTGCTCCAGTAAACAAGTAAGCTCCTTTAGGAACATGTCTGATTGATCTTTGTGCTGTTTCTACCTCTATCCTAATTCTCAGCTTATCACTGTACTTTTCCATTATGAAGCTCTTAAATACATATTGAATTGAATGCAAATATACTTTTGAGAGATCATGTCCTAAGCATTATTTAGTAATAATCCTTAAAACCACAAATAACTTGAGATGAATAACAGTATATGTGGGGTATTGATTGATGCTTACTGGATTTTACTTACTGAGAGACTTATTTGCCTCTTTTAAGATAGTTTAGTTTAGCAAACACCAGCCCATTTCCATTCTTCCGACAGGTGGGGCCCCTGCTGCACATCCCGAGAGCACTACCTGCTGATGGTGGGGGCAGTCTTCCAGGCTGTGCCGTTTGTGTTTAAACAGCTGATGAATTGTTTTGAATTGCATGGTACCGATACTTAGAAACACACAATAGAAAGCTTTCTTACTGTTTTTCTGTTTTACAGTGGTTTAAAATAAGTAAATCCCCCTTGTAAAAAATAAAACTGTGTCTACAGTCTGGTAGACTATTTGCTTCAGACTTGCCAAAGTAATTTGTTCTTTGTTTCAGTAATTCCACCTAACTTAAGAAATCCTTATTACCTCCTTACAGGTGGTTGATAGTGAAAGATTCCTTTTTACTGTATATGAAGCCCGACAGCGGTGCTATCGCCTTCGTCCTGCTGGTGGATAAAGAATTCAGAATTAAGGTGGGGAAGAAGGACACAGAGACAAAATATGGGCTCCGAATTGATAATCTTTCAAGGTAGAAACTTCAAATATTTTTAAAAGATTTCTCTTTAAAACCAAGTGTTTCTCCTAACCTTAAGTGAAGAAGGAGGCAAAATAAATAAATGTCAGAAAAATGTTATTTAGAACTCATCCTTAATCAAAAGTAATAAACCTACTTTTCTTTTTATATATTCTTAAGAACAGAGTATCCTATGTGCAACATTCCGAATAAACAATCCCACGTGTGGATGTACACCAAAATCGCAAACTGTAATATCATGTTAACGAAACTGACTACTCAGTGATACAGTTTATCAAACAGATAAATTAAGGAGCGATAGTTGACATTTTTAATAAGTAAAATTTTACTTTATAAAGTGACATCCTTTAATTAACAAAACACACAAAAAGTGATGTGACTTACAAAAATTCTGTTTATACACAGATTTTTAAGAAAGATATCATCAAAGTATACTCAAATGTACATTTATGATAGATGTTATTTGTATGTTTGTGTGTTGATAAATATGTTTCTTTCTGGAAGATTGAAGTTATACAATATATATGTGTCTTTATACACATTCATTTGTCTCTAAAAAGTTCATCCTGCCTATGACTATATATATATGTGAATATACATATTATGTATTTAGGTACCCTGACTATGTGTTTCTGTCTATGTGTGCACATGTAAAAATGTGCTGTATTTCCTGATCTCTGACAAAAGAAGGTTCAGGATCGGTTATGGGAAGTGCACTGGTGCCGCCATTAGGCCTTCCCCTGATACTGTGTTCCTGTTTTCCAGAGGGTCATACAGAGCAGCCCACAGTTCCCATTAGTGCCTACAGGAGTTAATTAGTGGCTGTCTTTTCTCATTTCCTCTCCTCACTCACCGGCGCACCATTACTAAATGAACCCATCCAATCCAGGTTTCGTCAGCCACCTCCCTGGTGTCAGTGTCCTCACTTTATCAAACAAGTCCACATTCTTCCATCGATATCTAAGGCCTATGATCTTTCTGCCTTTATTTGCAACCTCTCCCTAAATCAGCCTTTCTGGTTCCGTGGAGGCAATTCTCTTCACCATTTTTTCTTGGCTCTTTGCCTTTTCTCTTTCTATCTCCATGTCTGGAACAGTCTTTTAAATTTTTTTCTTAACTGATTCACTAGTGACACCTCTGCTTGTCACTTATCTGCTCCACAAAATCTTGTTCTTATCACTGGTTTTCAGAGACATTTAACTGAATTGGAGTAGTACTAGCTTGCTGGCTTGAGCCCAGACACCTTCTGTGCCCTTCACCCCCGCCCCAGAAGTTTGCATCTCGTGGGCCACACCTGACAGAGTGCTGCCCCCATCAGCTCCCCAGCTCTCACCTCGCCTGCGCCCCGCCGCCAGCAGCACTGACTGCTCTTGTGGATAAGTAGCTTTCCAATGAAAGCCGAGCATCGATCTCTGCCTGATGCTGAGGGGTCCAGTGTAGACGTCCCTAATCTTTGTAAATAGTTATTTCAGGGTCTGTAAATATAGTACCTTCCCTGCTTCTCATCAGGGTCACTGCATTTCCCCCAAAAGCAAACCTCCTCCCTCACTACTCACAGTGGTCTTCTTATACTGGGGTGGGGGGTGGCTGGCTCTGACACCTGTTTTCCTCTGAACTTCAAGTTTGGAAAGCTAATTTTCATCTCTTGATGGTAGTCACCAATTCTGACACTTGGCCTGTAGTAACTTCTTGTAATCGCCCACTCTGAATTTTTTTTTCAGCATGTATAAATCTGTAACCATTTAGGATAGATTAGTGATAGAAAAGGCCAGTGCAAACTGGCTTACATCAGAATTAATCAGCCACATTAGGCATGGCTGATGCCAAGGCTCAGACTGTGTCACTGAGTCGCATTTTCTCGGCCCTGGTCCTGCGCATCGGCTGCACCTTCAGCAAGAAGGTGGAGGCAATTCTTCACCATTTTTCTGGTAGCAAGGAGGCTGCCTCCCCCACTCAAACCAAATCCAGTGGAAGGGAAAGAGTCTCTTCTGGTGTTCCTGAGCAAGTCGGTGGGTTTGCTTTCACTCGTGAGGTGGAATCAGGTCATGTAGTCATCCCCAAACCAGTCTCTGGAATCAGGGGGCTGGAAAGTGACACTTGGTGGCTTTGGAAGTAGGGAAGGGATTGCACTTCTGAAGCACAATCAGGATGGTGTTCCCAGAAGTCGAGGGACAGGATACCAAGCCATACAAAGAGAAATGGCCTCCACAGGAGCCAGCAGCTCTCTAATATTTAGACATCAGACCTCACCTTTCATTACCCTCCTCACAGCCTAGCACAGCTCTAGGTGTATAAAAAGTATCTTTACACATATTTGTATGAGTGAATGAATGAATAAACAACCAAAAATTTATTTTTGCTATGTTGCATATATTTTTAAATCCTTCCAAAAGTGATTAGAAGTCTGCTTTTTTGACATAACTAAGATGCTTTTGCCTAAAATTTTCAAGTTGTATTTGCTTGAAAATGTGTTCATTTCAAAACAAAATGGGGCATGTTTAATTCTCAAATTTGTTTAAAGAGTTCAAGTAACTACTCTTTTCCACATTTTGCTTTTCTTTGAAGGACACTTATTTTAAAATGCAACAGCTATAGACATGCTCGGTGGTGGGGAGGGGCTATAGAAGAATTCATCCAGAAACACGGCCCCAACTTTCTCAAAGATCATCGATTTGGGTCATATGCTGCTATCCAAGAGAACACTTTAGCTAAATGGTAAGATTTTTTTTTGCTCTAAGATTCTCAAGGTAGTCATAGCATCTAATATTATAGTGGGTCTAAATTCACCTCAAATCAATTTTCAAAGTTGTGAAAAGATATTATGCATTATACTTCAGGGCCTTTCTTCGGTAGGACCACCTGCACAAAGATTAGTTTTCCAATTTCTGTTTTTAAGCTTTTTTTATACAGGGTGTCTCAGCTTTAGATTTTGAGGTTTGATTCTGAAATCTTAACTTCGTACATTCTCTTAATGATGCAAATGGAAAGTTTATTTAAGCCATTAGCCATAAATTAAGAAAGAGAATTTACTTACTAGATATTTCTTTTAAATAAAATCATGCTTTTCTACCGATGGATTGCAAACTGCTCTCAGTCTCAGAAGAACAACTGTGTGGGAGTGCCGCAGGGTGGGCCCCCTGTGATGGTAAGGCCGATTATTTTGTTCTCTCGGCAGAGAAGAACGAAGTTGCTTACTTCTTTCTCTTTACTGCACTTCCTTCACAGCACATAGAAGGTGATGTTTTCAATGCTTATTTTATAGTCACACAAAGTAAACGGGCGGTTTTGTAGAGATCTGGACACTGGCTTCCATCTTTTGCCTTGCCATAGGATATGTTTCTTTTCTTTTCTTTTTTGTTTTTTTGTTTTTTTGTGTGAAAAAAAATGAATCAAAATACTTGTCTTTCAGGTATGTTAATGCCAAAGGATATTTTGAGGATGTGGCAGATGCAATGGAAGAGGCAAAAGAAGAGATTTTTATCACAGATTGGTGGTTAGTATTTGTGCCTGGGGTTTTGTTCGGAGGTCTCTAGCTTAGAAATGTACAGCAGTGTTGTGCTGTTCCAGATTGTACATTGTGAAAGCCAGCAGTACCCACAGATAGGTTGGCCTATCTTTCAAAACTTTCAAGTATTTAACTGTGATAGCCTCCAGTGAAAGGTCTTTTCAAAAAACTTGGCATCCAAATATATTCTTAAAATATTTAGCTTGAAAATAATTTTATTTTTGCCTTTCCATTTGGAAGCAGACACCCAAATATTCATTTTAGTAAAGATTATGTTGCAATGCAAATATAGTTGTAGAAGTCATGGAGAATAATGTCTCTTGGGTGTTTTCCCTCATTTGGGTGTATCTGTCACCAGCTCCAGGGAATATACTTCTTCTGAATTGTCCCTCTGAATTTGGAATAGCTCTATTTGCCTATTACTGTTAAGTCCTTGGTAATGACAAGGCCTTGTCAGCTTTTTTGGAAATACATCAGGTTTCAACTTTTTGACCCCCTTTAAAAAGATCCATGAGAGTTTTGGTGCTTATTAAAGCCACTGTAAGTCTCATATCTAAAACTCATTTAGCTTTTGAGAAATTTTACTCCCAGAGTTGGTAAAGTAGGCTTTCTAGTTTGGCTTTAGCTCTAATTACCCATCTACGTGGACAGTTATAGCCCATTGCAGATGCCTACATTGACTGCAATGGAAATGAAAATATCTAAAGTGTGTTTTTTCTGCTAAGAAGTTAGTTGCTTGGGATTCCCCTTGTTTTTCCCTGCCTGTTTGCTTCCATATGCTATCTTTTATATGAACTATGAAAATAATATCATCATTTATTGCCTTCTAATTCCAGATTTTGGGGGGATGGGAGAAGTAATTAGGAATGTGAACAGATCTTCTTTGTTAGAGGATGCACATGCCCTTGAGAAGCTTCTAATCTAATTCAAGAGACAGCATATGCTTACATGAAAGCTGTTTAATATATTTCTAAACAATTAGTATGCAAACAAAGGCAGATAGGGTAAAATGAGAAACAACCTGGGACCTAGGAGTGCTTAGTTCCTTTGTTCATTTAATTCCCAACTATCCATTCATTTGTTAATTTATTCACTCATTCATTCCTGAGTGATGTAGTGAGTGCACTCTCTGTGACACACACTGAACTAGGCCATGCACATGTAAAGATGAAGGAAAAGCAGCCCTTACCCTGGAATGATACAGAGTCAGGAATACGTGAAACAATGGATTGGGAAAGCTCAGTGATGAGGATAAACAGAGCAGAAGGCCTAGGGGAAGCACAGGGGAAGGGGAACTATTTTGCAGTTTGGAAATTTCTCTTTGGTTCTTCTTTATATCTTTTATTCCTTTGCAGGGACTTTCTGTCTTTCCATTCATTTTAAGAGAGTTTACCCTTCTTGTTGAAACATTTTTATAATATCTGACAAAGAATTAAAGTAAATAATTCCGGTATCTATGTCATCCTGGCATTGATGTCTGTTGATGGTCTTTTTTTCTTGCAAGTTGAGATTTTTCTGAATCTTTGTCAAGTAATTTTTTATTGTATGCTGGGAGTTTTGAATATTATGACTCTGAATCTTATTTGAATATTATAGAAAATGCTGATGTATTTATTTTATCAGGAAGTTAGCCTACTTGGATTCAGGCAGAAAGTACCAACTAGCTTCCTATTGGTGTGGTTTTAATATCAGTTTTGTTTTCAAAGCCTTTGCCGTGCGTTGTGCCCCCACGTACTCCACCTAGTGGCCGGTCTGGGCAGTGATGTATTTCTAGTTCAGTTCTCAAACTATTTGGTATAATGTTTAGGATCAAATCCACGCAAGGGCAGCTTGGGAGTGAGTTAGAAGTTCATAAACGACTTACAGGCTTGCTTTCCTGAGCTCCTTCCTGTCCATAAGCTCTTCCTTGTGGCTCCCTTTTGCAGTCTTCTAGAAAGAGGCTTTATTTACCCAGCTCTGCCACACACCTTCTGCAGTGACACTGGGGTACTGCACAGTGAGACGTTTTGAGAGAGAGGGAGACCACATTCAATAACTTTTATTACAGTATATTGTTATAATTCTTCTGTTTTATTGTTAGATATTGTTGTTACTGCATCTAATTTATAAGGTAAACTTTATCATAGGTATGTTTGTATAGGAGAAAACATAGCATATGCAGGGTTCAGTACTATCTGTGGTTTCAGGCATCCACTGGGGGTCTTGGAACACATCCCTCGAGGATAAGGGGGGACGGGGGGGTACTGCTATACAGATTTTGCCCACATTTTGTTAAATTTTTTCCTAAGTAATTCATCGTTTTTGATGTGATTGTAAATGGCATTTTTTAAATTCGTGTTCCAGTTGTTCCCTACCAGCATATAGAAATAGACTTGATTTTTTTTGGATTGATCTTAGGTACTGTGACCTTACTTAATTCATTTATTAGTGCTAGTAGCTTTTTTGTAGGTGCCTTAGGATTTTCTCCATGGATGATTGTGTGATGTGTGAATAGTGACAGTTTCGCGCTTTTCTTTCTAAGCCGTGTGCCTTCTGTTTTATTTTATTGTTTTGCCTCATGGCACTGGCTGGGATCATCAGAAAAATGTTGAGGAGAAGCAGTGAGAATGGGCATCTCTGCCTTGTTCTCAGTCTTAGGAGAAGAGCATTCAGTCTTTTATTTGTATACTTAAGAGAGATTTTTTTAATATCTTTTTTATGACTTTGAGGAAATTCTTTTCTGCTTATAATTTATTGAGAGTTTTAATTATTGATGGGTATTGAATTTTGTCAAACCCTTTTTCTGCATTTATTGAAATGATAATTTTTTTCTTTTTTTCTGTTGATTGATTTTTCAACTTTTAAGCCAACCTTGCTTCTTAGAATAACCTCACTTTGCCCTGATCTTTTATCCTTTTTATAAGTTGTGGGATTTTGATAAGAATTTTTGCTCATAAGAGATTGTTCTTAATTTTTTTCTTTTCTTGGATTGTCTTTCTTTGGTTTTAATATTAGGATAATACTAGACTCATTAAATGAGTAAGTATTCCCCTCTCCTATTTCCTGGTAGAGTTTGTGGAGGATTGATATTATTTCTTCTTTTATATATTTTATAGAATTTGCCTGTAAAGTTGTTAAAATCTATAGCTGTCTTTGTGGGAAAGTTTTAAGCTATAAATTCAATTTTTAATAGACATAAGGTTGGAGTTTCAGTTTCATTTTGCTTCTGTCTTGGTAACTTATTTCTTGTAAGAAAGCTGTCCATTTTATCTAAAGTCTCATACTTACTTGTATAAAGTTATTTATAATAGTCTCTTATTTTCTATTTAATATTTTTTTAATGTCTGCAGACCTTGTAGTGGTTTTCTGTCTTTCATTCTTTTCTTTCTTGGTAACTGTGTGTCTCCTTTTTTTTTTTTTACCATGTTAACACCTTTATTTTTATTTTTTTAATCTCCCAATCCTTGTATATATTTAATGTAACAGCATATATAAAATTATATATTTCTCCATCTGAGATTATATATTTTTCAATAACCATGTGTTTCTTTAATGGCCATTTTTAAAAACCTCTTTATTGACATATGATTACCATACAGAAAGCTGTACATATTTAATGTACACAACTCAGTGAGTTTGGAGATAAGCAAAGACCCATAAAACCATCACCACAATCAATGACATAACCATCTCCTCCAGAAATTTCCTCCTATCCTCTTCATTTATTGTTTTTATTTTTTTGTGATAAGAACACAACATAAGATCTACCCTCTTAAGAAAATTTTTTAATAAAATTGATTTACTTTTAATAATAAAGGTAATAAAACACTTATTTTTTTATTCAACAAACACCTGTTGGTTGCTTCTATATGTGCGTGACTATGTAAGGTGCTATAGGAGACACCAAGAATAAAAATAAAACAAAAGACAAAACCTGGGATATAAGGAGTTGTATTTGGGTGTATTTTGATATGCCCTCTTAGCAAGTTTTTAAGTACAATATAGTATTGTTATAGGCTCTGTGTCTACAAGGATCTCTAGGACTCGTTTATTTACATAACTGAACTTTATCCGTTGTGACCAAGACATCCCCATTTCCTTCTGTCCCAACCCCCTGGAAAACTCCTTTCATGAATATTTTCATTAGTCTTTTATCTTTTTACTCATTATCCTCACAGTTGAGGACTCCTTCAGAGCTATCTCAACGTCCTCCAAAGTGCCTAGTAGAATGTTCGACATACCGGGCGCACAGTGCTTGTAGATTAAATAAAGGATGATAAAGACTTAATTGCAGAATATAACTTTAAAAGTGTCCCCCAAACTGAAGCCCTCTGAGTCCGTAATTAATGTATATGCATAAAAATGGCAAGTATGTATGTGCTGTTGGGAATCTCTCACCTTCGGTGAACTCTCAGTGTGCATGGTGAAGCACTTTTCTACCTAAAACAGACCTGCCTCTTTTTAATTCACCTGAGATCTTTTCCTATCAGTTGCTGCATTTTTTGTTTGTTTCTTTGGACATAGATTACCTTTGAGTTACTTTCCTCCTCTAAATTAAATTTGCAAGTATTGATACTACACACACCCCTCCATTTGTCTGTTTTCTTATTTATTTTACCCAGTATGTTTCCTTTAGATACCTTAACTTTGGGGTTTTTTTTCTTTAACTGAATGAAATAGAGCATAAAATCATTTGTTTTAATCTCTGTAGCTCCTTAAAACCCTGTTATTTGCACATGCTTAGAGGACTCCCTGGCAAGGCACTATTCCAGCCTAGTATTTCATAAGGCTTTAATTCTTACCCAGTCTTCTCCTGCTCCTCCAGATCCAGCGTTTCAGTCGATGAAATTTTCTGTATTGTTTGTTTTTCCTCATTATGCAGGAGTTACATCACATACAGACTTAACTCAGACACTAACTTTAGAACTCAGCCCCAAAGGAAAAAATGACTCTGCTGTGCTCGTAGCTGCCTGTGGCACCACAAAAAAGAAGAGCCGAGGGGTCCCTTCGCACTTTGTAAAAAATGCAGCTGTCAGTTAACGTGCCTCCTCTGCTCAGAAAGCCCCGGGTTCCCAAGGACGCTGCTCCTTGGTATAGGAAGTCAGTGTTTATGTTCATCAGTTAGAGCACTTTCAGCTTAAACTAACAGAATACTCAACGAAAGGTGGGTTACACAATGAAGATTTACTTGTTTCATTTAATAAGAAGTCCAAAGTTAGGCAATCCTAGGGTTGGTGGAGTGGTTTAATGATTTCAGAGCTCCGGTCTTCCTCTTGGAAACCCGATATGGCCTCACCTGTCCAAGCATGCTACCACCACCCAAGACCTATCCTAAAGCTCCTGTTCCTGTCTTGTATGTGTTTGTCTCTCATTAGAGAAGAAAAGTTTCCCCATTACCCTGCACCTCCTCGCATGTCTTCTTGTCCAGGATTGAGTCCAGGAGTCTGGGGAGGCAAGAATGTAGAATATTCACCCTCAATAGTGGGCAGTAGGATCTACCAACAAGGACAGGAAGGTGCAGAACGGCTGTCGGCTGGGCAGTCCAGCAGGATGCACATGTGTGTATGTACGTGCACACGTGAGTAAGAGGGAAAGAAATCTACTTTGATTTTTGTATGGATAAAGGCTCTTGTTCCCACCAGAAGTTCCACATGGACTCATAGCAGAACTTTGGGGGACCTGTGCGGTGAAGGAGGAGAAGGAGAATGGCGTTTTGGCTAAATTGCCTTTGCTGCCTATGATACAGTCAGAGCTTTATATTTTGTTTTAGTTATCTTGAAATCTTGGTTTTGTGGTTTTAGGTTGAGTCCAGAAATCTTCCTGAAACGCCCGGTGGTTGAAGGAAATCGCTGGAGGTTGGACTGCATTCTTAAACGAAAAGCAGTATGTACTTTGGAAACAAATGCTGATATAATTTTTTCAATGTTTATTGCCTCTGAAATGCCTGTTCTTTTTCAAAGCTTGTCATATATATATACTTTTTTCTTTAGAGTGTGAAGATACTAGACTACTTGTGTTTCAAGTTCACTCGATTCTGATTTTTTTCCCTATTACTCTTGAATACATAAATATTTTACCTAATTCACAGCATGGATTATATAGTAGCAACTCTAATTTTTGTTTTCTAAAATCAGTTATGACCAGTTCATTTTACAGGCAAAAATTTGTAACAAAATTTCATCATTGGATAATAAATGATTAAAGGAAACATAGCATTTCATTTTATTCAGTATTCTGTCATTTGAGCAAAAGACGTAATCTTCTGGAGAATGAGTTTAGTCAGATGGGGCCAAGCTGATGTAGAAGAATATCAAATAGGAGGAATATTAAGAATTAGTGTTGATTTGGTTCCTGTACAGTTGACCTTATAGATTCTGGGTGAGCACTGAGTGTACTTTCCTTGTTATAAGCAGTAAATAATGGAAGCAGCACAGGCTCACCAACAACTACCCGACATTCATATTTCTAATGAATTCTTTTACAGAGTTGGCCCTCAACCAAGTGAAATAAAGTTAATTTAGAATAGCTCTGGAGTTAATATTAATCATATCAAATTAGGGAGTGCTAGCCTTTTTACTATTCTTTGAAATTGTCTTAATCTTTTTTTGTTCTGTCCTTAAACATTCTAGCAGAATTTGCAGGTCCTGAGTATTTGGGGGGGCACTTTTCTGTTCTCACAGCCATCGCTCATTTCATCTTTCCCATTCTTCGCATTCCCCTATCCCTTTCTCCACTCACCTGTCCCTTTTCTTTCCAGGGTCATTTCCCTGTGCCTCTACTTTAGGATTTCCAGAGCTCTCTGTAGATATAGTCAGGCCTCACTGCTAATATTGAAGGAAAAAGAAGTTGATAATCTTTATTTCAGACACATGTTCTGCCAAACAGCACCATTTTCATGGCTAATCTAATTCACTGTCTGAACAGAATTTCATTTGCAAAATTGGAAATTCTGGTCCTGAAAAGCATTACTTGCATATTCATTAGATAATTCAGCATACAATTACTGGATATGAGCCGGATACTATACTAATTACTAAGGGTGCCGTGTGTGTGTGACGAGGATTCCATTCCTGCCCATGGAAGGCTTGCTGAAGGACTCATGTCCTGGATTGAGTCCTAGCATTTCCAAAACTCTTTCTATATTTTGAATGAGCTATAACCTTCCCCATATTTCCCTCTGAAATTGCACCATTCCCATTTTTTCTCAAGATTCCATTTTAGTAAGCTGTTCCAGTCTTACTTACCAATCATCAATCATACTAGGAACTCCTTTCCTCACCATCCTTTCCCAATGCTTTACTGTCTTAGGATCCAATCAGCATGTATCTGTGCAGTGCCTCCTATGTTCAGGGCACTTGGCTAATCATATGGGGATGTACATAAATAAAAGACATGGTTCTTGACCTGAAGGAGCTTAAAAATCTGCACAGGAGTCAACTGGGTACAGAGACAGTGCCAAGATTTCAAAGCAGAAGGGAGAGCGCTGGGTAAGCCTGATGGAAGAGCCCAACAACATGATGGATAGAGGGCATTTAGGATGGACAAAAAATTTTCAGATTGAAGGAGGAACTTTCTAGGTGTAGGAGATGTGGTGAGGAAATAGTCTGGAGGCAGGAATTCCGTAGTCTTTGTTAGTCCCAGTAAGGTGACAAGGCCGACTGTATCACCCGAGGGTCGGCATCGGTGAGGTGGAGCGCCAAGCTGGGAAGGCAGGCTGCGGCTGGCTGTGGAGGCTTGTGAGCCAAGCCAGGGGTTTGGACGTTACGGAGGACAGTGGGGAACTATGGCAGCATCTGCTGGTGGAGGGACGATCTGATTAAAGGGATGTGTTGGGAGGGTGAGTCTGGTAGTGGGACAAAGTGGGGAGAACCAGATTCGGAGAGATAAAATGTTAGATCACTTGAGTGTGAGGGGCCTACAGACCATCTACGTGAACTCCAGAAAGCAAGTAAACGCCAGAGTGGGCTCAGACGGAGGCCCTGCAGGCCTGGCCCACCTGCTCTTGTCAGCTGGCAGGGTTCACTTATTCTCCTCAGCATGCTGTCCGCTTGCCTTCTCTGTCACTAGCGTGGCTGTTCTTTGCTTGTACGGCTCAGGAACCCTGCTGAAGTCCCAAGTGGATTCCACAGCCAAGTAAATATTATTGCTTGATAATAGTGCTTTATTTCAATTTCATGTGCTTCCTGAAACTTGTGATTTTTAAAGTGCCTATAATGATTTGAAGAATTTCCTAAGGAAATAGTAATACTATTAAATATTAATTTCTCAGTGGTACATTTAGCAGAATTGCTCTTCCTTAATCTAGTTACACTATATTACTATTTTGGTCATAAATTTTTAACACCCAGATCATTCCAAACTGACATTTCATAAGCTCCTGAACACTGCCTTGAATAAATAATTTAGTTTCTGAAAGCCACTAGCTTCACAGAGTGTCTCTGCATCATAGCTAAGAAATAGGCAAACATCTCTTATAATGGCTGTTTTTTTCAGGAAGAAAAAACACAATATTTTGTTTCTCTTGTAATAACTAAGTTGATAGTCTCCTGTTTCGTTAGCCTTTGGTCTGCAGTATCATCATTTAAAAGAGTATAAGCCAGTCTTGAGAGGCAGGCTGTTTATGATTCAAATCACCATCCCAGGGTGTCCCATAGTTCTGCAGTTACTGCAGGTGAGGTAAGTTGCATCAGACTTGTATGATAAAAAGCGATGTGGTGACTGTGTTGTGTACCTGGTATGTATAGTTCAACCTTCGAAGTATGTGATATTTTTGATGAGACTTGCACCAGAGGAATCTTCAAGTGCAGCAGCCTGGAGACAGAGAAAAAGGTTTACATTTTCAGGAGGAGTTTTGTCATCAGGTTGATTTCTTCCTGCCCTGGACCGCAAGGCATATTCTAGGGTTGCCCTTGTCCAGGTTTGTCAGACAGGCTGATCAGTCACATCTCCTTCATAAAAAACATCTAACAGCATCTCACCATAGTGGTGAGCTGGAAGGGCATGTCAGGAAAGGCAGAATGCATCGCCTCAAAGACTTATTTATTTTTATCCTTCACTATTCATTTTCCTAAAATATTGAACCCTCTGGGGAAGCCCTTGATAAGTGATAAAATTAGTGATGATCCTGGGGACGTGTAAGCCGAGTTCTCTTGAGGCAGGAGACAAACTTTGCTACATTTAGGATATATTTTGACCACTGTACTTTGAACAGTCAGAGAAAAGGCTGGCTCAGAAACAAAGTCTTTTTGATTTCAATTCTAAAATTTTTTTGAATTTTTCATTTTCTTGCATGTATTTTATATATAATTAGATACCAAATCCAAAAAAAGTCCTATTGCTTATAGTATTATGGCTGCTCTACTTGACTGGAAACTAATTAGGAAAGAGGACAGACTTTCATCTTTTGAAACTCAGGTTTCATGAAGTTTATTCGGTGGAAACTTGAGGTTAATTGACTTCAGCAGAGATAAGAAACAAGGCATGGCCCAGCCATCCCCAGGCCATCTGCTTCCCTGCTTCCCCAAGTCATGCTTGTCTCCCCTCTCTCTAAGCAGAAAGGAATTACCCCTATGGTCTTGAAAAGACACAGTAAAACATTGGATGCTTCAAAAGCATATTTTTTTTAATTACAGAATTAACATCGGTCCTTTTTTTTTTTTCTAATTTAGCTTTCTTTCATTTTGCACAGATATTTCCCATTTTATGCCAGTCTGCACTATTGTGATCCGGTAAATGCCCTTGCTCCCAAGAAATGTTTTTTCCTTTGCCCTTTATAGTTTAGAGTTTATGATAGTGTCTTTACCTTGACCAAAGAAAGAGAAGTTTATAGCTTTATTATCACAGAAATCTTGGCACTAATTAACTATTTATTGTGAGATGGGTGTAAGTGAATAACTGTAAGCCAGATGACATAAAAACACATTTTTTTAATTTAATGACTTTCTTACTAGTCATTTGTATTTAAGCTAAAAACACTTAAAAGCCTCTACCCTATTTCTTTAATTTATTTCAGTGAGAAAAGACACAGTATAGAAGAAAATGTCAGGCATTAATAGATGAAGGATAATAATGTAATCCATTAACATTAACATCTCTATTATTTTAAAAACCCCATTAGTTATGCAGGTAAATGGAAAGTGGTTAAGATTCAAGCCAGCTCCTAATTTGCAACTACTGTCCTCCTGAGTAATAATCTGAGAAGCCTAAGAAGCAGAATTTTATTCATTTAAAAGAAATGAGTCATGATGAAAGATGTCAGGTGTAATGCTCTATAATTTAGGTTGAAAATTTGGGTTTTAAACTTTATATTATCTCTTTCAGTGGGAGGCTATTTTTTGTAACTGTTATTCAGTGCTGAATCCTAAAATATTCAGATAGCTAAATCAGTGTGAACAGAGAAAAATAAAATGATGTTCTTATGGTCATTTAGAGCCCTCAGTAAGCACACTCACTGAGCAGACCTGCAGGGACTAATCTGTTCTCCTTTTGCCTAGACATTCCCTTCCTTATTTCTTTACTCAAGTCTGCAGTTCTGTACTTGATTACAATAATAGTTGCATAGTTATAATAAATAATAAGCAATTTTCAAAAGTCAGTTGTCAACCAAAGAAATAGAATGCCATATATATTTTTACCCTATTTTTTTCAGAGCAAGAATGGGTCTTCTCCTAGGACTCCAGTTTCATTAATGCAGCCCAGAACGTATATCTAGTGTGCCCCTCCAAAAATGTATATACTTTTCAGATATTATTAACACCAAGAGTGTCAATATTTTGAAGTGATGTTTTTTTATAAGGATTTAGGGACCAAAACATGCTTCTTAGTATTGGCAGAGCAATAGTGGGGAACTACATATGTAATATTAACTCCTATGTTATTTCACATTTTTACAGCATTGCAAAAAATAACCAGTTCTTATAAATTCAGTGTGTTCAAACCAAAAGTCTTCTTAAATATGTGACTCAAATTCTTTTATGAACAGTGCCTAATTACCATAGATGATTAATTTAAACTATAACTGAATTCTTCTTTGTCATTATAGTTTATGAGATATGCCTGCATCTCCGATACTCTAGAAAGTACTGTATTATGAAGAATTCTTGCCTTTTACCTCTAGAATAGTAAATCCCTAGGTATAGAAACATTATCCAATATGTATACAAAGTGTTTTAGAATGCTTTCAGAACTGCTGGGTCTGGAGAATGCAAATTAGAATGTTCCAAACTGCACAGCTATACTGAGAATGCAAACCTAAAAAGTAAAAAAAGTGATGCAAGAAGTCAGAGTCAGTAAGAGTCTCCTTAAGGAATACATTCTGGACTGTTTGTTGGAAGGGAGACCATGTAAGGGGACAGGAAGAAGGGGAGGGACCTTCAGGTGCGGGACAGTTTAGCAGAGGCTAAAACCTTATCACCAACCAGGACTAGAAAATACTTGTTTTTTATTCTATATAAAATTTTATACTAATACTTTTATATACTACTGTTGGACATCTATATAGCTGCTGGAAAATTGTCTTTTTAATGGTTAATATTAATAGCAAATGTTATTTGTATACCGTGTTAACGTTTACCAGGCACTTTTGATTTAATTTGACATTCTTCACTGGCCTTATCTATTTTCTTTAAGGTTCAAGGTCTCAGGATGGATCAAATGTTCATTTGTGTGCAACTGCTCATAGGGATTTTCGAATGTTAGAGAAGCTGACTTCTGAGAGTCATTTCATTAGTGAAATAGTGAAATCATTAAATTAATGACAACTCTGAGTTAAGAGGATGAGCCAACACATTCATCTTTGAGAATTAAGAATGTTTTTCCACTTGAATAATTTTTAATAAAGAAAAATTATATGAAAAAATACCCCAGAAACATTTAAGCAATATTTAGTATAGTCTAGTGCACCAAAGCTTTTTTTTATCACTGCTATTTCAACTAACTGAAATGTAATGAAAGCAAACAAACAATCCTAATCCTGCAACATGACAGTCAAAACGTTCCTCCATGAAAAGTGTTTGGAAATGTTCAAACGTGTAAGACTATCAGACACTTTCCGCCATTGAGGTTACAATTTCAACCTTCTGGCTGTAACTAGTCAAATATTGACACTTTCCATTGGTAAGACAAGTGAAGGAATGGAAGGGAGATAAATTGTAGTTTTTAGTATCTGTGTTTTTAATATACACTCATGTTCCACCTCGTGTTTTGTTTTCATTAAATGTTTTGTTATTCTTGTTTACAGAAGAACACAAGGAGGTGCAATGCAAGAAAGAAAGAAGAGAAACTTATAACCTATCTCCAGAAATTCTCATTCCTTCCTGTTCTTCTCTTGTGACAGCTACAGGGGGTGAGGATCTTCATAATGCTCTACAAAGAGGTGGAGCTTGCCCTTGGCATCAACAGTGAGTACAGCAAGAGGACTTTAATGCACCTGCACCCCAACATAAAGGTATTTGGCTTTATCCAGATAAACAATGATTCTTCATTATTCTGAGTGCTTCACATATGTTTTGCTTTGAGCAGTGTTATTATTTTGCTTTGAGCAGTGTTAATCTCCAGAATTCCCTAATGTATATTTTGAAGAAATAGCACTGTGTCCCTCTCAAAAATGAAACAAAATACTTCACTTATACTTCTGATATTGATGGAGTCAGCAGAGTTCACATTTCTTCTTTTTCTCACCTGATCGTTTAGCTAAGAACACGCTTCCTAGAGTTGTTCTAATATATGAGTCCTGTCAAGTTCCCGTGCTCCTCAGTAAGATTATCCCAGAACCACTTAGATGTCATCTCCCAGTGACATCCCTTGACACTGATAGAAGCAAAGAGAGCTCCTCTGGGATTTAAAGTCCTTTTCTCACTAGCACCTTGTGCAAAATATCAAAGACCTAAAGCCTATCAATGAACATTGTGTAGTCATGGAGATACACCAAGATAGTAGATTAATAAATCTCCAGCAGGCTTAATGTATATTCCAATTATTTATTTTCCTTGGTTAAAAAAAGATACTCCATGTAAATAGTAACCAAAAGAGAGCAAGAATGGCTCTACTAATATCAGACAAAATAAACTTTAAATCAAAAAGGTTACAATAGACAAAGGAGGACATCATACATAAATAAAATACTCAGTGCAGCAAGATTAACAACTATAAACATTTACATACCAAATAATGACTATCAAAATATATAAAGCAAACACTGACAGAATTGAAGGGTGAAATAGAGAGTTCTATAGTAATAGTTGGACACTTTAATATCCCATTCTCAGTAATGGATTAGTGTATGCATACCATGGAATATTATTCAGCCTGAAAAAAGGAAGGAAATTCTAACATGTTAAAACATGGATGAACCTTAAAGACATTATTCTAAGTGCTATAAACCAATCACAAAAGATAAATATTGTATGATTCCATTTTATGAGATAGCTACACAAGTCAAATTAATAGAGACAGAAAGTGGAATGTTGGTTGCCAGGGTGGGGGAAGGAAGGAATGGGGAGCTGTTTTTTAATGGGTAGAGTTATTTCAGTTTTGCAAAATGAAGATTTCTGGAGCTGGATGCTTGATGGTTACACAATATGAATGTACTTAATTCCACCGAACTGTACACTTCAAAATGGTTAATATAGTAAATTTTGTCACATGTATTTCACCACAATAAAAAAAAATGTTTTATTAAAAAGAAGGAGTCCCCAAAGATTTTGGAATGTTTCTACTTAAAGACATACAAAAACAGGTAGGTCAGTTTGGGAACATTTAGAAAGAATCCTGTTTGAAAACTGGAATTTAGTAACTTGTCAAAGTACCTTTCAAATCAAGAGCTGCCAAAATATCTACATACTTAAAAATTTTGCCCACAGTAGGGGTTGATTAAAAGTTTTTAGAGTTTTTTATTTTTAACAATATGAGATATAACATAATACTCTTAGGGGTAAAAGGGAATCAGCTATTACGTTGAACTGACTTCTTTTGAAATACCTGGCCCAACTTCAAGTTCAACGGCAGCTGCAGTCTAGCAGTCTTCCCTGCTAAATCCTAAAAATAAATTAGAAGTTTGGGGATTTTCTTTGGTGTGTGCATAGCACATGCTGGTATTTGAATTATAGAAAATAATATTCAGGGGAGAAAACCGACCTATTTTTATTACAACACAAAGGACATTTTAAAAAGCGTATTACAAAGTGTGGGGTTTTTTTCCTTTCAAGGTGATGAGGCACCCAGATCATGTGTCGTCCAGTGTGTATCTGTGGGCTCATCACGAGAAGCTCGTCGTCATCGACCAGTCAGTGGCCTTTGTGGGTGGGATCGACCTGGCCTATGGAAGGTGGGACGATGATGAGCACAGACTGACGGACGTGGGCAGCGTGAAACGTGTCACCACGGGACTGTCTCTGAGTTCTTTCACAGTAAGCAAATTTCACCTCTACGGAACTGCATAAAAGAGACACAGTTTCCATAAGTCTGTGTTAGTAGCATGACTGATTGACTGAATGAGCTGTGGCCTATTCCCGGATGGATAAAGAACGTTGAATCAAACAGATCTGACATCAAACACCACCTAGCAAGTCTGCAACTTTGCATCTCCGAGTCTCTGTTCCTTCTGTTGTGAGAAGAAAGAAGAGATTCAGTAGGGCTTTTGCTCTCTCATGGTCATCTCCTCTGTTTTCATTTCAGTGAAAGATTTATTTCTTATTTGGGAAAAAGTCCTTAAACAACAAAGTGCAGCAACTGGAGTTTAAATTAGATAAGCAGCCTTATTACAAGTAGCTGCCATGGTTTTTGGAATCTTCCTACTTAAAGAGCTACAAAAATAGGATAGGGGAGAGGGCAGCCTGGAGTCATTTCAGGAATTCTCTTTGAAAGCAGGAAGTTAATAACTTCTCAAATGAACTTTAAGAACTTCTCAAAAGAGTTATTAATAACTCTTCAAATGAAGACTGGCCAAAATATCTATATGCCTACATGCATATACCTATTATTTCAACTCAGGTCATTGCCACAATAGTAACACACTTAATTGACAATTTTGAGGGGTATCATCTTATTTTACTGCTGGATATGTTGGTGACTTTTCTGTAAAATAGAGATTTAGTGATTAGGTAACAGGAATAAAAAGTGACAGAGCATTTCTTAATGTTTATCAAAGGAAGAGGTTCAGTAGCTCAACAATGAATGTAGCTTAGCTAACTTTATAGAGATGAAAAAGGTTAATTGGTATGAAATTTAAGAATTTGGCCTACTGAATGAGGAACCACAGTGGAATGCCTGGTATTCCTTTGGTGGTATTTAAACAGCCCACAACAATTACCCACTGCCCTGTGGCTGACCTCACACGTTATTGTGTCTGTCTGTTGGCTTCCTGCACGTGTAAAGCTCTACTAGGATGAAAGGAACTCATTGCAGTGTGTCTTATGCAATCTCTCTGTTTTTTTTCTTTAATAATTTCCTCAGGCTGAAACACCAGAGTGTATGGAATCCTTAAGCCTCAGAGACAAAAATGAATCCAGTAAAAATCTGCCCATCCTGAAGAGTGTTGATGATACGGATTCAAAACTGAAAGGAATAGGAAAGCCCAGAAAGTTCTCCAAGTTTAGCCTTTACAGGCAGCTGCACCGGCACCAGGTGCATAGCTCAGACAGCATCAGCAGCCTTGACAGCGCCTCCCGTAAGTCTCCGCCGGGGCTCGTCTCCACGGCTCTCTGTGCCTCCATAGCCAGACACTGTAGACCTGTTGTTGAAACCTGTCTTTTTATAATGGGGTAACATGAGTAATGCCAAAAGTTCCCTGTATCACTGTATCCCATTTCCTGCCATTTCATGGCTCCATTTGCCTCACTGCAGGACAGATTCACTATTTTACTCACACGAAAGTCATAACAGTAACTACAGTTCATGCTTCTGGTGCTAACAGAATGACTAAGCATTTCTAAAATAATGCCAAGTTATGAAAGAACAAGAAAAGTATTAGGTGTACTTTATAGACTTTTCACCGAAGAAATTTCATTTCTCTTCCTATCCAGAAATAAATACATCAAGTTTTTATCCTCAAATGCCAGATTTTCTATATCCTATAAATTACTCTTCTCAAATTTGTCTTAAAGCCCTGCAGTTTTCTGCTGTGCAGGATTTGTGACTGATTTTTATAGCCCTGTCTAGTTTTAAAAATGATTGACCCTGCTTTCCAGTTTAGAAAACTCGCTATACATATATTTATTTATTTATTTTTAAAAAGGAACTCTCAATTTTCTCCAGGTTATTGTTATCACTGTAGAAGTCGTCAGAGTTTAATCCATGGTTTAAAACCTCACTTGAAACTCTTTCGCTCTTCCAGTGAATCTGAGCAAGGGCTCACTAGACCTAACGAGGGTAAGTGATGTGTGAGCAGAGAACCTCCTCGGGCTTCAGCTTCTGCTGCGCGAGCGGAGTGTGCTTCCGGTCTGACTTTCCGTCTGCACAGTCTTCATACCACATGTGTTTTTAGAAACTATGCTCTGATAAGCTTTTCCAAGAAGAACCAAGTACTCACATAAAAGGGACAGCCTAAAATGCAGTGGAAATGAATAAGAATTTGGCAACAGGTCAGATATGGGGACAAGTAATCATATTAATTAACAGCAACCATAGAGTAAGCTGGTGGTTACTGCATGGTGACTGCCCATCACAGCCCCTGGCACTGGTGGTGCTGGGGAGTAACAGTATTATCTCCTTTTCACAGATGAGGAAACTTGGGGTAAGAGATAAATGACTTGTCCAATAAAGTTCCAGTTTATGAGCCGTCCAGAGCTCATTGTTCAGATTTGTGATTTAACAGAAATGCAGATTACTACATCATGACCTTTTGGCTGAATTCCCAAGTCCATGGTTCTCGTTTATTGTTAGGTGATGGCTGGCTTACAGCCCAGCTAACAGGACTATATGTGAGTCACTTGTGGCTGGCGGGACATAATGAGCCTGATAAATTAAGCTTGATCTTTAGCAGTGGTTCCCAGCATTCTTGAGGGGACCCTACATTTTCTTTTACCTGATCAACTATAAATAATGAACTAAAAGCTCCAACATAACTATTAAATAACTTTGTATGTTTTAAATCATAACAGCATATATAGGGAGACACTTTATTTACTTAGCACATAGCTACTACTCAATGCATATGTGGATTCAGGACAACTCAGTAATTCCTATGCTCAGTAGAGCTTCATAGCCTTGAGACATGAGGCCTCTGGAAAGTCCAGAGAGCCAGGTGGTAGGCAAATGCAGGGGCAGATAGTGAGGCAAAGAGTTGCAAACAGGTGCAGGCATTGCTTTGTAATTCCTGTGTGGCTTTCTGCTTTTAGGACTGAAGTTTAAAATGAGATGGAGGAATGAGGTTGCCAAACCGTGAAGTTGAGGAGTCTGTTACGACTGAGTGTTAGTGTTGCTGACAATAGGAAAAGAAGATACAGACCGGGTGCTGAATATATAAAATAACTCAGGCCAACATCAGACTGAGGGCTCATACCCACAGTGATCGAGGACCCAATATGGATATTTTTCAGGTGTTGATGAAAACCCTTTCCTTAATAAACTGGATGCATGTCCTGTGCAGGATTGCTTATTAAGAGAAAGAGAGAAAATATACAACCTAAACATCCAAGAGTAGGGGAATGGTGAGGAACATAATGACTAGTTCATCCCCTTGATGGCATTGTGCAATCATTAAAAACTAAGTGGGGATACAGGAATAAATATATATGATTCATTTGTTCCATTAAATATTTATTGAGCTCCTATAAAATGCCAATCACCATTCTACTTACTAGGAATGTAGTTAACAAAACATGAAATTCAGCTAGCTAGTTGGAGCATAAGGATGGGGATTATATATACAACTAGATCATCAAACACAATATAGCAGGTGGTGATTATTTTCATGGGGAGCAATAGAGCAGGGGAAGCGGGGAGGGCAGAGAAAAGCTATTATTTTATACTGGGGAGGGGTGCCACAGAATGCTTCTCTAATGAGGTGAGTTTACAGCAGAGATCAAAAGGGACAGAAGAATTAGAGCATAAGAGGATGTCTGGGGTGAAGAATAGCAAGTGCACAGGCTTTGAGGCCAGAAGTGTTCGTGTGTTCCAGGACCGTGGCTGAAGTGGAGTTGGGGAGGGACAGGTTATAGAATTTTGGCTTTTACTTTGAGTGAGATAAGAAAGTCATCACATGGTCTTGAGCAAAGGATGTAGGGAGGTCTGACTTACAGTTTTATAGCTCCTTCTTCACAGCAGACCAGGGTGGCAGGTAGTGACCAGGCAGGTACTGAAAACATCTTGAGGTGGAGCTGACAGCATTTGCTGAGTCACAGGGTGTAGGATGTGAAAGACGGGGAGCACTTTGTCCATTAACCATGTTAAGTTACAGATTTAATTTTTTAATATGAAAACAATTAATTTACTTAAAAAGGGAAGCCAAAGGATAGTTGAGTCCTGCTGGGGCAGTGCTTTGCAAAGCCTGTTCTCAGGGTGCCTGTGAGGAGGACGCTGAGTGAGGGAGCCCTGGCCCCTCACCCCTGTTGGTGCCTGCTTCAACCAGAACGATCCCACTTGTATTGTTGCATATATTGAAATTCCATGTGAATTTGTGTTGAAAAAAGAGTAAGGGTCTACGATTTATAATAAAGGAGGTTTAAAGAGCACAACTCTACATTTAAATCATGTAATGACTTAAGCTTAGATTGTCTTAGGACTTGAAACCCAGATGGAGCATAGAGTGACTGACTGTTCATTAGAAACTTGAAACTGAATGTTTGCTTGAGTTAATAACTTCCTTTCCTGAGGATGTGAACTGGGTTCGCTTCAATGTCAGTTTTACTTGAATGCAAAGGGCCGTGATGAACTGGGCTTCTAGTGAACCTTCCTGGTGGTGTGCAGAACAGTATGGAGTGTGCATGCAAGATCACTATGGGTTTTTAAGTAGAAAAACTGCATGAAAACCAGTTCACCTTAAATGGGATTAGTAACCATGGTAGATTTCTGTAGTGCAGTATACATTTTAATTCAAAATCCCCCAGCCATCTTCAAGGTTCTTTGGTCCTTCAAAATTATGTTGCAAGAGGGAGAATTTTGAATTGACATTGCTTTGCTTGATATTATGTTATTGTAAAAGGGTTAATATTTACTCCTTTTATATTCAGCAACTGTTTGCTGACCTTTTCTTTGTAAGCAAAACTAAATAAATGGCTGAGGGAGAAAATCATTTTTACAGTTTAGTTGAGGCAGGTGTTTCAAACTCAGATATATAATTAAAAGGGATAATGGATAGTAGATTAAGTCATTTTTAAACTCTGTGCTCAGGGATGCAATGATAGAGTATACATAACACTTATTTTCTGCAGTCAAAGAGTTTGTTTTCTAACAGGTAAGCATCAGTTTTCAAAACTTTACTAACCTAGTGCCTTAGTAATTCATCAGGGGGAGATACCCTTACTAGTTAGAGTTGTCAGTGGAGACTTCGTAGATGTAAACCCTGACCCACAAGTCTAAAATCCAAAAAAGGTTTGAAAAGCACAAGTTTTTTTGAAATAAAACACACAGAATCTTTCTGATACTGACCTTGAACATAGGCAGAAATTGCATAGGCAAAGACTAAGAAGGGAGAGAAACAGACATTCCAGGCAGATGTTACATCTTAAGGCACAGATTTGGGAAATGCCAAAATACTTATTTCAGCATCTCAGATCTAGATGTGGGATATGTGGTTAATACGTAGAGGTCTACCATCTCTTGTACAAGATTCTGGAGGTCAGAAGTGCTTTAGAAATTGAAAAATTCTGGATTTTGGAAAGGTAATACTATATCTATACACTATTTTATGTTACATTCCTTGCGGAGTCCAGGAAATAACCCATAAGCAAATCTTTTATATTGTGCAGCACCACATGGGATAAACAAAGGCTGGTTTTGCTTACAAATGAGCTGTGAAAATAATTTGAATTTTTCAGAGCTTTGGGGTTTTGGAATTGTGGTTAAGGGTTAGTTGAAGTGTATGTAGATTGGGCTAGTGGGATATATCTGAACCAGTATATAGAGGGTCTTGAAAGTCGGACTGAGACATTGACCCTCATGCACTAAATGTTGGAGAATCCCTGGGGGCTGCGGGTGGTGGGATTTGGAGGGATAGGTGGGAGTGGGGTAGGGAGTTAAGGGTGGTGTTGAACTAGTTACACTAGAGGCACAGATAGTCCTATTAGCTTGCTCCAGTGAGCCCAAGAATTAAGTGACTGGGAGAAACTCTTTCCACAGGTAGAATCAGCAGAATTTCATTAGGATTTGGGAAGTGGTGATGGGGAGGAGGGTGGTGAAGATAGTGAAGGAGAGAGGAGCCAAAGGCGATTCTGAGGTCTGAACTTGGTGACTATGAGCAGAAGGCAGAAATCTCAAAGGAAGGCGGCTTGACCTGTGGGAGTGATAATGATTCTAGTGTCCCACGTGACTATAAAATCCTGGGGGCGCAACAAGGCAGACAAGGTCAAGTGAGCCGCTGGAAGTGGCAGTAAACCCGGAGCCCAAAAGAGAAGCCAGGGGGAGGGGGATCCATTCAGGAGGAAGTCAGGGAGCCCCTTGTCGGGGAGGAGGAGCGAGGAAAACTCCGGAAGCTGGGTTGGAGTCACGGAGAGGCGCGCGGCTTTGGAAGCCAAGAGGTGAGAATGAAGGAAGGACGTGGGAAAGCCGGAAGACACTAGGTGAGGGGCAGGAAGACACCCTTTCTGTAAAATTTGGCAGCCAGAGTCTGGGCCACGGATGGATGGGAATTGCAGGGAACCGGCCTGAAAACCTGTGCCAAAAGACAAGGCAGGTGCCATCACGAAATCAACTGGGAGTCCACTAGGGACTGAGGAGAACCTTTCCTACTTACTGGGTGTGGCTGATGTAAACAGCCCTCTCTTGTTTCCACAAGTGCCCATGCAATTCTGAGCAGTGATCGCAGGAACCAGCAGTGCTTGGCTCTGTGGCCTTAATATTTCATTTGTTCTGACGGAGGACCGCGATGTATTTGGGGTAGCTTAGACCATGGCTAAAACCAAAAATAAATTTAAGTTATGAGCAGGTCAAATTCAATTAGTATCAATCTAATTTTCTGAGACAAGAATTGGCTTTGTTTTGTTTTTCTTGTCATAACTATTAGGTGAAAGTTGATTTTTAAATAACGTGTGTATATGTAAAACTTTAGCTTAGAGTTTCTCAATTGATAAAAAAAATTATACATACGTATTTTTTTATTAATTTGGAATTTGACCCATTATTTATCTTGTTCTTTGCCTTTTATTCTTCCTTTTCTTTTCTTTTTTTTTTTTTAAATGAAGTGCCATGCTTACTATAAAGAGCTTACAGGTGAGCAAACAGACCTACCGGTGTTTTCAGTCATTTGGAGCAAGAAAATGAACCACTTGGGAAAGTCAATAGAATTCTGTTTTTACCATTAATTAGTTTTCTTAATCTTTAGCACTTTAAGACATTTTATAGAAAGTTTCAATAACCTTTGAAGGTATTCCATAACCTTAATTATTCAGCTTGAGATAGAATATTAGCAGTGTTCATGGTGATTGTTTAAAACTTCTGCTTTACAAATACTTACTGATGGCCTATTGAATGCCAGGAGCCGCCGCAGGCAGCGAGGGGAGAGGCTCCCACCTCCTCAGGAGTGTCTAGCCTGGCTGGGAGCCGGGAGGGAGCATGCTTACACCTGACTGCTTCTCCTCCCGGGATCTGGCAGGTGTCGCTAGGGCAGGGGACAGCTAATGCTGTCAGGCTCCTGCAGGATGCTGAGGAGATCCAGCAGAGAGAGGGGAAGAACTTTCTAGGCAGACGGAATAATGTAATGTGCTAACAGCCTGTAGACTGGACAGACCAGGCCTGTCAAAGTACAGAGAACTATGGTGCCCATGGGGCCTGGGGTGTATGGGGAGAGGAGGACCGGAGAGATTGGCACCGATTTGGGAAGAGCCTTCCATGCACACTAAGCTTAGGATTTGAGCCCCTGTAGGCAGGGGTGCATCCTAGAAGGCTTTTAAGCAAGGAGTCTGCATCTTAGAAAGACCATTCTGGGGCATAAAGCGGGGGGGAGCAGCCCAGTGCCCTCCCGGGCTACCTCGCGTGGCTCCTTTTATTCATTCAGTAAGTATTTTCACATCCAGTGTCTGTTAAGTGCCTCTCTTGTGCCAAGTGCTGCGTTCATGTTTTGCAGTTCTGCTCGTCTTCCCGCTTAGTAGTCCTTATGCTCAACATATCCCATAAATGTACAAACTGTTTAAGCCAAAGTACTTACCCGTAAGTAATAAGGTCCTGGCAAAGTTCTCTGTGAAATGTTGCAATAGATTGCTGCTTTTGTGCCTCTATGATCATAAGCTTCTGTCTGTTTTTGCAGCATTATTGTTTATGGATGTCACTTATGGTTTTAGGAATATAGACTGTTAGAGCCCAAAAGATTTCAGATGACTAGGCCAAGTTCTTCCTTTTACACGTAAAGGATTTCTGATTCAAAAAGGTGAAGTTTTTTGTCATTTAGCTGGTCAATTCTGGAACATAGGTTACCTGCAAATTTGAGATTCTTGCTTTTTGAAATTCAAAAAACAAGAGTATGTATTAGGTGTGTACCATATTGTTGAGGAAAGAGAAGGCGTGACTTCTTACGGCCTCTGCCTCTCATGTTTCTCTACTTGACCTAGCTTTACTGCTCTCTCATAGTGCCTCCTAGAGAGTTCTTTATTCACAGTTAACCCTGTGGGCCACCCTTCAGTGATCCCGTAGATGGTGGGCATAAGAATGTTGAATTTCATTGTAACATGTGAACCTGGTTACAGCCCCAACTGCCCACAAATAATAAACTTATGCAGGTTATAAAACCTGGGCCAGCACACAGCCTCAGATAAAAGAAACACATGCTACCCTAGTTAGGAGGCTTGAGAAGAAGAGTTAAGGGGGCTTTCAGTGTTTAATAAAGGAGAGCTGCACCGCCAACCAGGGTCTCTGAGCGGCTCTTGCTGCCTTTGCAGACACCGGCTCCGTGCGCAGTTTGCAGACAGGCATGGGGGAGCTCCACGGGGAAACCAGATTCTGGCATGGAAAGGACTACTGCAATTTTGTCTTCAAAGACTGGGTTCAACTTGATAAGCCTTTTGCTGGTGAGTACCAGGGTCCTAGGGGGCGGCTTGTATTTCATCTTTTACTCATCAGCCTCTCAGCAAGTACCGGGTGCCGGTGTAATGTCTCTGGCTTTGTTTTGTTTTGAATATTTGGTAAAACTTTGGAAACTGTCGTTCTGTCATATACTTAAGGAGTTTTCCTTGTAGTTATAGTAAGGAAAGAACATGAAATAGAGCCTGCCTGTTTGAAACCTCCAGGGTACATGTGGACGTATCTGGGGGGAAATAATCTGTAATTCTCCTAAAGATGGTGTCCTCCCTTTGTCCATCTCCATTTCTGCTTATCATCTTCATCTTCCAGCATTAAAGTGACACATCTTTAGACTGTCACTCTGCTTATATGTCTGAGAGGAGAGAGAGATGGCACTGTGTACATGGCCTGACATTATTTCAACAGGATAAAAAAGAAAAATGTAGTGTCAAGTACACAGCCTTACATAATTTGTCCCAACTCACACCCTGCATAGCCTAGTGATTATCTACTCCTAACTGAAATGGAAACCTATTGGGGGGAGGTGCAAAGGGGACTGTGTTCTTCAATGGGAGATCTATGTTTCCCTTGGCTATAAAGGGTTTGTTCCACCCAAGCCAAGAAATATATATTACATACATAGTGGACACTACCACGTTCCCTTTGCAAACCATAGCTGGGATCAGAACTGGGGTCAGATGGCTTTCGTCCCTGGCTCAGAAGTTAATGATCTTGCCTGGGGCCCCTGGGCAGACTTCATTGATAGATATTCTACTCCTCGGATGCCCTGGCATGACATTGCCTCCGCGGTCCACGGGAAGGCAGCTCGTGACGTGGCACGTCACTTCATCCAGCGCTGGAACTTCACAAAGGTACGTGGACGGTTTTGTCATGATTCAGTCCACCCATAGAGAGACAGGCCTAGAAGAGGAGAAACCTACAGGACAAGCAAGAAGGGGCTGCAGTGGCCGCAGCCCTGCCACCCATCTGCTCTTGGGTGCCTGCATTTCAGAGCTCCTGGGCCTCTGGGGAAAAGAAAACGAAAACTTCCCTAACTTTCACACCACAGATGACTCGGAGCCCGGAGGGAGAGGTGTTACTACCGGGGCCTATGGCTTTAATCCCTGGGACTTCTTGGATGCTCAGTGTTGATGAAGCGTCCGGTGTGGGCTGTCAACTGGAGGGCTGCTGGAGGGGCATGGCAGCCTGGCCTCGATGAAGGGCTCCAGCCTTCAGATCCTTCCAGCCCTGGCATTGCCCTGAGGGGTGGTTCTGAGCGAGGTGGGCAGCATGAGAGCAGGGAGCCATTCTTCCCTTCTCCAGGTTGTGATTTCTTTAGTGTGCCTACGTTATTTGTAAGACCTTGACCTAACATTCATATGTAAAGTGCTACTATCCAGGTAGTTCCTAAGGTTCCATTGTATTTACTTGAAATGATTATGAGACATTATTCTCTCTGATAATTTGAAAAAATATTTAATTTTATTAACAGCTGAGAGTCTCATCTTATTCTTCACTTATAAATATTATAAACAGTTAGAAGCTCTTAGAAATAAAGAAAATATTTTTAATAAAAATTTAGGGGGCATGACTGAATAAACGAAGGGATATTACTTTTAACATACTAGACTGGCAAAGATAAAAAACACTGCTGATACCTGCTGTTGGGCTTGGGATTTGCAATGCTCTTAAACTCTGCTTTTGGGAGACCAAATGGTACAGCACCAAAAAAACTTTTTAAAAAGGGTACAACCTTTGACTCAGAATCTTTTTTGGGAATTTAAGTTAAAGAATTAACACAGTAAGGTAATTGATTTTTATAGTGCTCCTAAAAATTCAAATAAAATGAGAACTGAAATATTTATTAATAGGAATTTATTAAATTATGATTCTTCCATACCATTTTATTATGAAACTATTAAAAAATGACATGTGCTGCTATTTTTTTATAGTAAAAAAAACCAGTTTACAAAACAATAATCCCATTTTTGCAACTATCTACCTCTATAACTGTAGATCATATTTAAGCTTTCTTTAAAAATATAAAACCATACATGCCCACTACAAAAGGTAAAGGTGAAAAAGGAGTTCTCTGCCCCTGGGAAATAGAAGGACATCACAAATAAGTCATCTGTGACCTCTTCACCTAGGAGCATGCCCTGTTAACATTTTTCTTTTCCAAATGAACCTGAATTTCTTTTATAATCACAAAGTAGGAAAGAATGGAACTGTTTTCTCATTTGAGTCTTTTTAACCTGTTTTGCTTTACTTTAGATTATGAAACCAAAATACCGGTCTCTTTCTTATCCTTTCCTGCTCCCAAAGTCTCAAACCACAGCCCATGAGTTGAAATACCAAGTGCCTGGGTCTGTCCATGCTAACGTGCAGGTAAGTCTGGCCTTTCTTTTTCACAAAATGCTGCTGGGTAAAAATTTTTTTTTTGAAATATAGTTGATACACAATCATATATTAGTTTCAAGTGTGCAACACATTGGTTCAACAGTCACCCATATTATTAAATCCTTCCCCCTCCTAGTATAGCTACTGTCTGTCAACATAGGATGATGTCACAGAACCAGTGGCTGTATTCTTCATGCAGTACCACTATCCCTGTGACCAGCCTACATAATGATTGAGAATTTTTGTGCCCCTTTATACCCCTCAACTTCCCCACTCACCCACCCCAACCCCCCCCACCATGGTAACCACCAGTCACTTCTCAGTGTCTATGAGTCTACTGCTGTTTTGTTCATTCTGTTTTACTTTGTTTTTATATTCCACAAATAAGGGAAATCATATGGTATTTGTCTTTCTCTCTCTGGCTTATTTTACTGAGCATAATGCTGTCTAGGTCTATCCATACTGTTGCAAATGGCAGGATTTCTTTTTTTTTTAATGGCTGAATAATATTCCATTGTGTATATGGAACACATCTTCTTTATCCATTCATCTGTTTTTGGACACTTAGGTTGCTTCCATTTCTTGGCTATTGTAAATGGTGCAGTAATAAATATAGAGGTGCGTATGTCTTTTCAAATCAGGGATTTTGTTTTCTCCTGGTAAATTCCTAGGAGTAGAATTACATGGGTAGTATGGTATTTCTATTTTTAGTGTTTGAGGAACCTCCATACTGCTTTCCACAGTGGCTGCACCAATTTACATTCCCACCGACAGTGTGGGAGGGTTCCTTGTTCTCCACATCCTCACCATCACTTGTTATTTCTTGTCTTTTGGATAGTGGCCGTTCTGACTGGTATAAGGTGATGTCTCATTGTGGTTTTAATTTGCATTTCTCTGATGATTAGTGATGTGGGGCATCTTTTCAAGTGCCTGTTGGCCATCTGTATTTCTTTGGAGAAGTGTTTGTTCAGATCATCCACCCATTTTTTAATTGGGTTATTTGTTTTTTTGGTGTTGAAACATGTGAGCTCTTTATATATTTTGGATGTTAACCCCTTATGAGATAAATCATTTATGAATATATTCTCCCATACTGTAGGTTGCCTTTTTCTTCTGCTGATGGTGTCCTTTGCTGTGCAGAAGCTTTTTAGATACTGGGTAAAATTACTCCTATTGGACTAAGTGCCTATTACATTGGCTTCAGATTTTTCAGTAAGGACAACTCCAAAGCAAATCTGAACAGATCTTTTAAAACTTAGTCTTACATTCCCTTTTTAAAAATACTCAGTTTGTCTTCTTAAAACTATTTTCTAAATGTATTAAGTGCATCTCCTTAGAAGACGCCAGTCAAGGAAAGACTTGTCCTGTAATTCCTTCTGAAGCCACCCTAGCAACATGATACACAGGAAACCTGGGACTGATACCAGTTAAGTACCAGGAATGTGGCTGAAACTTTGCATCTAGGAAGCTAGTTACAGTTCAATCTAATATTAGTTACTAATTAACAAGTGCCTTTTACAGGCTCTTTTATTTCTAAATACAGCATAAGGAATTCCCTTAATAGAGTCACAGAATTTTACCTCATCCAGTCCAACCATTTCAAATTACAGAGAAGAAAATTAAGACTCAGTGGGGCTATAAGACTTGTCCAGAATCACCTCACTAGTTATTGATAGAGGTAGAGCATGAACTATCACTCTGGTCCCTTGTTATCTGATCTGCTCCCTCTACCAGCTCCAGCTCAGACGTCCTGAGGTCGTTCAGGGAAGAACTAGGATGGCCCACCTTTGGCATTGCCTCTTGTCCCAGTCACCATGAGCATCATCAAAAGTACTGTTTAAGTAAAGACCCAGCAATATGCTCCTGACTTCACTAATACAGATTTATATAATTTAAACATGAGTTCCAGTGAATATGATTATATAAATGAAATGCCTACATCAGTTACTTTGTACTGTTTGTAAGTAGAGGTCTGTGTATATAAGGAAAGATGTTTAGAACATAGGTCAATTTATAGAACAATCAGAAAGATAAGCCACTTCAGAGCAAAACCTATAGCAAATATTTAGTCATTCCCGGGCAAAGGAGATAACTAATCTAAACTTACAGTCACAGACATATATGCGCTCATATGTAAGCTAATGAATATTTTATGAACTTGTTAAACTGTATTCTACTTGCAGGGAAAATTGCTTATGCTATAAGATAAAATAGGAGCCTTAATATTAAGAAAACAAGGCAATTTAATATTTGAGACAGCATTAAAATTAAAACAGTGATCAACTTATCAAAGTTAACAGGTGCTAATTAAATATCTGTTGAAAAGGTATTGCTGGGAATTGTGGGTTTTTGTGACCAGCCTTGGGTGTTTTATGCCAGTGTTGCATATACATACATCTTCTAATGCCAGCTAGTAAAGGCCTGTTTTCTATATTCTCATCCCTGGTAAGGCAGACAGAATCTCTGCATGTCTAAAAATGTCTCCCTGATTCACCTTTTCTGCACCACTGGATGCTGTGTTAGAGATGAGGCTAGATCAGTGACTTCTTCTAATACGCTCATACGTTCATCCTTGATATGCTCAGATGGCCTGAACTCAGGAACCTCCAAAGCCAGTTGATTTGGAAGGAAGTTTACCAAGACTCACACACTCATTATTTCATTTGTTCACTCGACCTGTATTTCCTAAGAGCCATCTGTTTGCACCATGAAGTCATTAGTACACACTTGTATACGGAGGAGGCAGACAGAAAAGGAGTTCTCTGCCTCTGGAAACATAGTTAGGTGAGGGAGAGAAAGCTATGATGTTAAAGAATTCAGTTAACAAAACAAGATGTGGTCTAGGATTAAATGCCACTATGGAAATACAGCCCAGGGAGGAACTTGGTATCCCTTTAAGGAATAAGCCTGCCTGCTCAGACGATGGTAGGCTCCACTGCCACGAACCATTTGCTCTTGAAGAAGAAGTAAATGAAGTTTAGATGGCGTACAGTCAGGTCGGAGATGCTCTGGAGTGCTGGCCTGGTCACTTTACACCTGATCTTAGAGGTGGTCATGAACTTTGGAACTTTTTTTTCATCCAGGCAGAAGCATGATACATGAATGTTTTATGATTATTAACCAAGGTCAGAGTTTCCCAAACTGGGTTTCACCGGTGATATGCTAATAGCTATTCCACAAAAAGGATTTCCATTGACATATAAATTTTTGCAGGTTTTTAAATACAGGATTTCTTAGTGTCTTTGTTATGCCAATGCACACCATGAAGGTACTAAGAGCGAATGTGCTGTGATAATTTCCCAAGCTTGATTGACAGAGGATCTCTCATTTTGTCACATGTCTGTTACCATCTCTGAACGAACACACTTTGGCACCTAAAGTTCATACCCATGAAGAACTTACTAGGCTAGAAAGAGAATGAAAGCATGAAGAAAAAAAGGCTGTTACGGTAATTCTAGCATATACCAATTTTATATTTGTTCAGTATTCTTTTTCTTAAAGAGGACTCCCCTACAATTTAAAAAGTGTTAGACCTTATAAGACCTGGATCCCTGCTGGTTGCCAGCAGATATTTTTCAGAACTGCTGAAATAACTCTACTTGTGAAAACAATGGGTACAACCAGGCAGGGCATCTTTTACGAGACAGGAAATATGAGATGACCAGAATTTGAAAAAAATGAAAGAAATTACCCTGCTCCATTTCTCCTTTTCCTTGAAAGTAACCACAGTACTGTTTCACTTCACATTAGGTACTGGCTGTAAACATTATTCCTCTTGTTCTAGACTGCATTGTTTTCAAGCCATGACTGTAGAGTGAGGTGAAATAGAGAGAGAGTGAAAGCTATAGTCTAGCCTGATTCCTGGTTTTCCAGAGAATCCAGAAAGCAGCAGGGAGATAGGACCTGGCTATGCAGTAGGTTATTTACATTTTAAAAGGCTTATTATTACATGTTTTCAAACTTTGCACTTCCTTAGCTCTCATGTGGCAATAGCCAAATAACTGTTACATACTCTTGTTTGAGAAATTTAACAAAATTTAATAAAATTCTTCCTTAGGTTTATTCTTTTTAGTGTAGTCTAACATACTTTATTTTTCATAATGTAACTTAGAGACTGTGAGTTTAATTAGCTGATGAAGAGGAAAGGTGTGTAGCAACAGAAAGAGACAGATTCTAGAATCAGAGTGTGTTCAGATCCCAGCTTTACTACGTACTAGCTGGGTAACCTTGGGAAAGTCACTTCACCTTTTTGTGTTCATTTCCTTCATCAATAAAACAGGGATCATAAGCATATCTCTCTCAGGTTGTGGTGATAATTAAATAAACGAATCCAGGCAAAGCCCTTAGAAAAGCACACTAGTTTGAATTACATCAATATTAGCCATATTAGCCTTCCAGCTTTCCCTAGTATTTTCAAAAGTTTGCAGCAAAGAAGTTGAAATTTCTCTGGGTGGGTCATCAGACTAGTTCTGGATACAAAATCTTTAGACCATACATTCATTGAAGTGGAGAAAAAGAACATTTGACCTAATAAAGTAGCTAACAGATAAAATTTATGTTATTTTTTCATCTGCAGAAGGGAACCCAGTTACTTAATTTTTTAATACAAAAGCACTGGGCCAAATAATCCTTGGGCACATATTGCTGGGAACTCCGCAGCAGCTACTGCGGACTCCTGACACAGCCAGTGGGGAGATGGGGGCTATGGCAGGTGGTATGGACGCCTGCCCCACCAACACACACTTCTGCTTCTAAAAATGTCATACAAACCTGAAAGCTGACTTCAGCAACTTCCACTGACACTTTTTAAATAATTTTAGATGTCTTCTGCTCAGTGCTGGACTTGCAGAAGCCTACCAAGAGGGCTCAGAGAAGAGAAAACAGGAGATAAGTGTGGGGCCAGGGTTTGGAGGGGAGATGGTTCTGAAACTACGTATGTACAGAGTATACAAAAGAACTTGTTTTCTCTCTAATAAGGGCAAACTAGATTCCTGATTGCTATCATTGCCACTTAAGATAAATGACCAAGACAGAGGACATCTGACATGTCTATTAAAGTAAAAGAAAATGCCTGATGCCAAATTAGCATCATTATGGAATCAATACATGGAAACAATCCTTTTTATTAAACTGGGTGGCTTACTGTAGAAAAGCCATTCTTCAGACAGTCATTGCTGAGATGTCCTACCAAATTGAGGGAAATAATTCCCCTGGAGTCATGTCTTTGATCTCTTTATCTATTAAAAGAAAAGAAAGAAATATATGCAGGCAAGTGTGAATGATATCCAAATTATACTACTGGAAAAGAATGTCTGGGGAAAATGTCTAAATGACAGTCTAAAGGATGTCAATGTAGAAATCAACATCCATTTCAAAGGAAAGCAAAATGTTTTGTATTGTGATAGATTAAAGTAGGTAGGTAAGGATAAAAGAAAGCCACTTAACTTACTTCTAAGGAAGTTTCTTAACATGGAAGCGGTTTTCCATTTATGAACCAGGTCTTCATGCAGTAAAACTTCCGTGCAGGCTACCGCGGGTCTTGGCTGGTTGAAGCCAGATGAATGGGGAGTGTTTACCTCATGCCCAGCACTGTACTGAACTTTTTGTGGATTATGTCATTTAATATTTGCCAGTCTATTTTGTCTGGCCTCTTACTTTTATTGAGGAGACTAAGACTTTGAGAGGTTAAAATAACATGGTAATGGTGGGGATGAGATTGGATTTTAAGCAGTCTGATTCCAGCATCTAAGCAGAGAAGCTGTTTCCAGTAAGTCCCAGGATGGTTGTAACCACCAAGGGCTCTCTCTAGCCAGGCAAAGCTGCATGCACGCCTGCCTTTTGGGGTCATCGGCTGCTGTAACCCCAAACCCTTCCCTAACTCACTTTATGCTTCTTTCTGGCTCCCTAGAGGCCCCAGCTATACCTTTTCTTCCTAGAACTTCTCCCCCCATCAGCCTTATTCTCCAAAAATTTTATTTTCTTCCTCTCCTTCAGCCTCAAGCTTAATTTGTCCCTATTGTAAAGCAAAAGGGTTACCTTACTCAAATGATTGTTTACTGTAATGTGAATGGGTGACACTCAACTATAGAAAAATGATTATTTGAAGGAAGAGCTTGATAGTATGAGGCAGATTCTTGAACAAAGATCATTTCTTGGTGCTTTTGGCCTGCTATGCACCTCAACACAGACTTGGAGATTGAGGTCAGCAGTCCGAGCAATTCCTTGTCTCCATGACCCGAACACTTGTACTCCTCAACCTGGATGCTAATTCCTGCTTGAGAGTCACAGAAAAAGTGCTTTTGCCCTAAAAGTGTTTGCTCCATGATTGACTTGGGAGCTTAGGGAAATAAAAATGAATGAAGAAATGTTGAATTTATAGGAAACAAAAGCATTACAGTAAAAGAAAAGGACTTGGGACAAATACTAAGCAAGTTTTGAAAAAATTTCCTTCAAGGAGAGGTTTCTATATTTCAGTCCATAGATTCAACTTGGCCCCACTGTATGTAAGGGGATTAGAACTTGTGGATAAAGAGAAGGCTGCCTTTTAAGTTAAAAAATAGGATGCAATACAAAGGAAAAGGGAAATAACTGGTTCTAGTTAAAAATTTGAGGCTAAAACATAAAATCAGAAATATGTCCTTTTCAATATAAAATCATATATTCAGACCTGAGGTTTGAAAAGTATGGGTTAGATTTCATCCAAAGTACACTTGGGGCAGTAAGATAAGCCACATTTCTGCATGTGCTGGTGGAGTTTGAGACTTGACTCAGTTAGGCAGGTTTAAAACTGCAGTGTGAGATAAGTTGGTCAGGCCAGTTAAGAAAAAGGAGAGAGTAAATCTTAAATTTAAAACAAAAGGAAGTTCATCAAAATGTGTTTGACTTATTTGGCAGTTTACAAACTTTCTAGACCATAAGACATTTAAATCAGTTAAATTGATGTGTACGTACCTTCAGGGTCCCTGGTTCAGGGGTAGAGGCAAGGCAAAAGGGAAATTCATATTTTCAGTTTTCTTGTGTAATAGACAGATTTTAACTAGAATAATAGTCAGTGAATACCCATGTGATTGTTTTCTGTATTACTTAAGAGACATGGTCAGAGTTAAACAAAAAGGATTTTTTTAATTAAATGAGTTTTCACTTAAAATTTCATTTAAAACTATGAGAAAATGATATAGGTTTGGACTCAGACAATGGGATAAATAACATTGAATCCCCTTGGGAGGTAGGCAACCTTCGAAATGCTATGGTTTTATAGGTACCAAAGGGGCCCTCCTCTACTTTGCTAATGCTCTCCCTCAGGCTGACAGTAAAATGTTCTTCTTTTGGCTTACAGATAGACTCATTTTAAACATTCAAATGCCTCCAGAAAGAAATTTTCACCATTATCCGTCACAGGAAAGACAGCAAATACTTGGCTGCTTTCCCCTTCCTGGTAGCCGTTGGCTGTCAAGATTTCTTGCCCAGTTTATCTTATTCCAAGAATCCTCACTTCAACATTAGCTTTCCAGGAAACCACTTCAAATCAATTAGACTTGAAGCCTATTTGATACTCCTAATTTATATCTTTTGTGAATGAATTTATTAAATCTCTGAACCAGCAAATTTTGAGAGTGAGAAAGGAAACAAATTTCTAGATTTAAGGGAAAGACTAAGAAGTTACCACCAAGGTGGTATATAAACTTAGCCTATGACTTTTTACAGAAGTAGACATCCCATGTATCAAATATCTACAACGTGCCACATATCATAGCTCTTTGTGCTTGTTATGCCTTTTTTTTTCACAGCAGCTGTGTGTGTGTGTGTATGTGTGTGTGTGTGTGTGTGTGTGTAGGTGAGAGAGAAAGTGCTCAATTGTAGAGTGGAGGTAACAGAGTCTCCACGATATTAAAATACTCATCCAAGGTAGAAAGAGCTGGTAAGTTCAGTTTATTACACACATCTCCAAACCTCTCATCTTTCCAGCATACTCTGCAATTGTATACATTGCTTCCAGAGTTATATAGAACCTGATCAGTATGTGTGATATAAGAACCTTCTCTACGTAGCCTCCGTTTTCAGGGCTGTGCCCCATAGCAACATAATTTGACATAAATTTGAGTGGAATAGAACTGAAACTCCTATTGGTTCAACCTTTGTTATTCTCATGAACAATAATGCAGCTCCTTGGAGGAGATGTGAAATCAAAGTATTTTCCAAGTGTGGATCACATTTATTTAAATTTTCCTTATGCATTTTCTTTTGAGATATTTGATTTAATTGTAATATTCTGTTCACAATTAAATTTTCCAGTTTCATTGCACATTAAAGTTAAATAAATGTTGAGGAAAGCTATTTTGTAGGAAGTCACTTATACTGAATAAATAAACATTTGAAGATGGCACAGTCAATGATTTCAGTAAGTACTAGGTTTGAATTTCACTTGCCTTATAGATGTAATTTTTGAAGTTATTAATAAAACAAAGGTTAATCAGACCTTTTATATGTAACACATATAAAACTGGTTACATTTGGATCATTTGATATATTTCTGTTAATTCTGGGCCATTCTCCTATTTTCAATCTCAATTGACCTCATGAGGGACAATTTCAATATTCACATCAAATCAGAAATAGAAAATCAGTTTTATAGTGATTTTTTATGATGTCCTACTATTATGTAAATAAAGTTAATTAGTATTTATTGAGTACCTACTGTTTTCCCAACATTGTATGGCAGTACCAGTTAGAATGCTGAAAAAAATGATAACCAATGGTTTCTTAGTGTTGAGAAACCCCATATGTCATGCAGTCCACCCTCCCGTGCACAGCCAGTCTGCTCTGCAGCATCTCTGACATCTGCCGTAGCTCAGATGCGTCCTCTATGTTCTCACTAATAATAGCAAACCCTTATATGCCACTTACTAGATAATAGGCCTCCTTCTGCACACAGTAATTCACTTAATCCTCTCTACAGCCCTATAAAATAGATACTCCATTTTATAAAACAGAAATCTAAAGCCCAAAGAAGTAAAAAAAAACTTGACCAGGATCAAAGCCACTAAGCGGTCGAGCTAAGCTTTGAACCCAGGCAGTCCCACCCTGCATCAGTGCTTTTAACATATACTCAGGTATCTGAGCTGGGAGCCCTTCGTGTAATCCAGGGGGGAGCAAGTGAGTGTCTGAGTAGAGGTAGGCAGGGTGAGTGGGGAAGCTGGGAGTTGCAGACATGCTCATTAAAGGATCAGACAACTCATTAAAGGCAGAATCAAGATTATATGTCTAAATGAATCTGTCTTTTAGAATGTATTAATCTGAGCAATATGTATTTGGAAAAAAAGGAATAATCACATTATCAGGTCAGAGCTAGGATGACTGTATCATATGGTTCGAACCAGGACACTTTTGAGAGTAAAAGTGGTACTATTAGTAATTACCAGAACAACAGGCATTCTGGTGTAAATATGGAATAATCAGGGATCACCCTGCTTATAGCTACCAGAAGAGGTACTTCGGAAATACTCTTGGCAAAAAACACATTTTATGGTTTCCAATTTTGAATAAAAATATTCGTGGGTAGAAGAGGGTATTCAGGACTTGATTTCCAGCTGGGCTTCTTTGTTATGGATTATCTCCAAGGACCAGTACCCCACTCAGTTACTCTCCCTCTCATGAGATTCAAGCCACTATCATCATTCAGTTATTTAATCAGAAGAAACAGGATTGACTTCACTATATGAGTGTGTCTGTTGTCATTTCCACCGTCTTGCGTTTGCTCATTTCTCACTGCTGCCTTGTAGCTGCTCCGCTCCGCTGCTGATTGGTCTGCTGGCATAAAGTACCATGAAGAGTCCATCCATGCTGCTTACGTCAATGTGATAGAGAACAGCAAGCACTATATCTATATTGAAGTAAGTCCTGCTCATGTAATGTATGACAAACTGCCTTCCCATAATATGGTGAGATGGTTGAAACTGACAACATTAATTATTAATTAGTTAATAATGGACCGCAGGGTCCCGGAATTCAGGACCTACTCTATTAATCAGTGTATGCTGAGATATGAAGAGTTCTCAGCTCACCTGAATTTTTACCACCCCAGTGTACCTGACATTCACTTTGCATTTTCATTAACTCAGAACTCTAATGGGAATCCCACCAATCCTTGTTATTAAAAATCCATCAACTCACTGTGACATCATTAGTCAGAAATACCCCAACAAAGATGTGTAACTTGTGATTTGGCTGGAGTTGGAGAGCATAAATGTGAAGCATGTGCTGCTTCAGGAGAGCACACACAGGTTAAGTTGCTAGGATGGAAAGCCTGAACGCCACTACTTTAGGGATGTTGGAGTACGGACATTGCAGGCAAAGGAACACGGAGAAGGAAGATGGGGGAATAGTGAGAACAGGTACCACCTCTTCAATTCTGTTCATTATAAAGAACATTATAAAGATTTTTCAGATCCCAGAGTTTGTGTTGAGAGAATAGGAGAAAATCTGGGTTTAGGTTTCCAAACTAAAACATGGTTTAGTTTGGAAACCGTAATTGCACTTCAGAGTAGATATAAAGTTAGTTCAGAACACTTGGAAAACCCTGAAAAAATAAAAAGTCATGATAATGGAAAAATAAATCAGAGCACATCTCCCTTCTTCATTTTAGTATTTTCTTCCCACCGAATTTTTTTAAATGTGTGGAGGGAAATGGGTTCTCAGGGGAAATCTATTTTAGTCCTACTCTCCTTCCCCTTGAATCCTGGCTGTCTCTCCTTTCATGCAGTGACAGTTCATTAAAGGCAAGAGTAAAGAACTGGAGCTTCATTTCATAGGCCTGGAGAAAGAGAAGCTGGTTAAAAATATTAGTAGGCTATATGCAGTGTTGAAGCCTGGATGGGACTTGCAACAGAAAAAGGACATCAGTGGAAAAAATTAATGAACTCTGAATAGAGTGTGGAGCTTAGGAATATTACTAATTTTAATAATAATAGAATATAAAATGTTAATGGCTGCCTCATCCATTACCCAGAATCCTTTAGCTTTATCTTTTTAGTAGCTTTTCTTATTAATGCTTCTGCAGGACTAAATGCGTCAGTAATGCCATGTTGATCAATACACAGGGCTGTGCACACAGACCTGGTCGGCGTGCTTCTAGCCAAGGCAAATAGTTGCCATTCACCCTTTTGTTCTCCCCAAAACAGAAGTAAAGGACATGACATGTGGCTAGTGAGTGTTAACAGCCGTTGTGGAATACTAAGCTCATCTGCAATTCAGAAAAACAAACATGGTTTGTATGGCACTTTTGATTTCTGATGCCCTAAAGGGAAATACATCCTCAAAGGAGTTTGTGCAGTGTCTTACTGTAAGTTTGGTTTCTGGAGGCAATTTACAGATTTACGCACTTAAGTGTAGAAACATTATAGTAGGAAAAATGATAATGTTGCAAAGACATGATAATCATATTTTGAGTCTTTGTTTATATGTCTCTATTCCTTAAAATGACTAGCAAAGATTACTTTGTGATGATTATACTTATAAATTACAGATGTATTATAAAATGTGTATAAAAGGACATGTACTTGTTTATACCTAATTTTTAATATTCCTCTACACAACAACTAAACCTTTTATACCATTACGATAATAATATTGTACCTTGGTTTTTTAGAAGGAGTTTTAAAGAACACTTTATAGATACATGAATAGCAGAAGTATTTTATAAAGAAATAAAAATATTTCTTTTTCCATACTACTGTTTTATTTTTATATATGCAACATACTAACAGAAGAGTTTGAAGCTACCTAAAATAGAATTTCAGGAATAATAAAAGACCCAATCAAATGACACAAGGAAAATGTAGATACTAGGTAATAATGTAAAAGGATGGAGAAAATTACACAGGGATTCTGCCATCTATCCTGTTGAAAATGTAAACCTAGCATGATCCAGAATGTTTGCCAACACAGAACTTTAAATCATAACCATTTACACAATGTGTGAATCTGAAAAAATCTAATTTCCCTATTGATTAAATTTGGAATGTTCCTACATTCTAAGAATGCACCCTATAGATAATTCTCACAGTGAAATATTAGTTTAGCCTTCCATTTGACTGAGATGTTATACATGAGCTTACCTAGAAATGCACGAGACCCAGAGTGATGTGAGACTGCTTTTGTTCTCAGTGGCATTTTCCTTCCTGTTTTCAATAATCAGAACATGTCTGCTATGTGAAATGTTTTTTAAACTATCTATGTAGTTCCTGTTATATACATATTATCAAGATAATAAAGACTTACCTGATGACCCTGTTTATTTCTCCTAGAACCAGTTTTTCATAAGCTGTGCAGATGACAAAGTTGTGTTCAACAAGATAGGGGATGCCATTGCGCAGAGGATACTGAAAGCTCACAGGTAATGATTTTTTGGTATTTTGGTTGAAGTTGTTAGTGCCTTTACTGCTAAAATGACTTTTGAAAGCCCATTTTAAAATGCCATCTTTTCCTAGCAGGCATAAATTTGGTTCAGCCAGCCGTAGTTTATTGGTTCCTTAAATCTGAGTCAGTTGAAGAGAATTCTTTAGTTCATTTTTGAGGGAATCTGAATTTTTCCAAGGTACAGTCATTGTTTCCTGGCCAGTCTCCTTCCCATGCATTAGATTTGGGATTTGATTTATTTAATGGCAGACAGTGAGCTGTGTTCACTTAAAAATAAAGCAAAATAGTTGTAATGTTTTCCCATGGGTTATATTTAAATTCTTGTTACCTTCTGTCTGATTTTTCCAGCTCCTGAGGCATCTCAGCAGTCTCTCCCCACCGCCTCTTTCCGTAGCCCCTTGCAACCACCAAACTACTTTCTGTCCTTGTAGATTTGCCTGGTCTGGTTATTTCATGTAAATGGAACCATACAGTATATGGTCTTTTGTGACTGACTTCTTTCTTAGCTTAATGTTTTCAAGGGTCATCTGTGTTATAGAATATATTGGTGTTTTCATTTATTTTTAATGCCAGGTAATACTCCATTGCCTTGATATACCACATTCTATTTATACATTCATCAGTTGGAAGATATTTGTGTTGTTTCCCTTTTTTTGGCTATTATGAATAATGCTGATATAAACATGCTTTACTAGTTTTTTTTCAGACGTGTTTTCATTACCCTGGGCGTAAAATTGCTGGGTCATATGGTAACTCTGTGCTGAACATTTGAGGACCTGCCAGAATGTTTTCAAAAGCAGCTATGCCATTTTACATTCTCATAGTGTACAAGAGCTTCAATTTCTCTGTATCATTGCCAATACTTACTATCCCTCCTTTCGACGATAGCCATCCTAGTAGGTGTGAAATGGTAACTCATATGGTTTTGATTTAAATTATCCTAATGATTAATGATGCTGAGTATTTTTTGTTTATTGGCCACTCATGTATTATCTTTGGAGATAATGTCTGTTCAAATCCATTGCCCAGTTTTCAATTAGGTTTTCTTTTTACGGTTGAGTTGTAAGAGTTGTTTATGTATTCTGGATACAAGTCTTATATCAGATTTATGGTTTGCAAAAATTTTTTCTCATTCACTCTATTTACTTTTTTACTTTCTTGATAGTGTCCTTTGAAACACAAAATTTTTTAAATCTTGATAACATCCAATTTATCTGTTTTTGCCTTTACTGCTTGTGCTTTGGTATTATAGCTACAAAACCAGTGTCTAGTCCAAGATCAGGAAGACTTATGCCTCTTTTCTTCAACAATTTTGTAGCTTTTGCTCTTACATGTAGGCCTTTGGTTCATTTTAAGTTATTTTTTGTACATGGTGTGAGGTAGAGGTCCAGCTTTGTTCTTTTGTGTGTCATGTACAGCTGTTGCAGCACCATTTGTTGAAAAGATTATTCTTTCCCCACTGAATTATCTTGGCACCCTGGACTGTTTCTTTATATGGTCAATTTTAACTCTGTGTGAAAGCAAAATAAACAAACAAAACCACTGCATTTTATTATCTCAGTTCATCAAACACATGCAGCAGAGAATGTTAAATAAGTACACATTTGGGGATTGAAACAGTTTTTGACTTTCACTGTCATGTGGTACTTTAATATCTTTTTTTCACATAATATGTGAAATAATATTTTTAGCCCTAAGGACATTTCATAACAATAATCGTCACCATTTTATACAATTCACAGTTTATATCTATAGACTCTTCCTGCATCTTGACAACTAGTGAAAGTAGATCATAAGATTTTTATTGTTGTCCCCATTTTTAGAGTTAAAAACTGAGGTTCAAGAGGTGATATGACTTGTCTAGGCCACTGATGACAATAGGCAAAAATGACTTTGAGTCCAAGTCTTTGGGCTTCCTACCCAGTGCCTGCCCCTCATACCACATAACTCCAGTTCATTGACAGTTAAGATGATCGAGCCCTTCAGGGTTGTCCCAGATTGAGGCAAGTGGGTTGGGTCTTGGTTACTTCCTTCCCCCATTGCCCAGTCATTAGGTACAGGCTGACCCTGGGGGAAATGGGCATAACCTTGGGTGGGGAAGTTTCTGGAGAAGGACTTCACTAAGTGCACAGTCAGCAGCAGCCAGCTCTCAGTGCTGAAGGAATGGCTGTCTTGATCCCACGGTTAGGGCATCTCAGCAGCCCACCATAGCACCCACCACATCCTGCAGGGTGTAGAGTGGGTCTCACCCTTTACTACCCATCAGAATCACCATTGGACCATTACACGAATACAGAGTGCTGAACTCAACTCCAGGCTTGCTGGATCAGAATGGCCTGGAGTAGAGCCCAGGAACCTGAAGTTTATAATGTTCCACAGGTGACCCCAGGGCACAGCTGAGATTGCTTAGCAGTCATCTAGAACAGAGTACATAGCCATAAATACTGATGACAATCTGTGCTTTTACAGATGACCTCTTTTGCTTTCTCATATACTTTTTAAAGAAAGTATCCATAGGATCTGTTTCTGAGATTGATTAAAAACAGTCTTGTTTACAAGTACCCAATGATTTCCCTCATTTGTGGAGTATAACAACAAAGCAAAACTGAGGGAACAAAACAGCAACAGACTCACAGGCTCCAAGAAGGGACTGGCGATTACCAAAAGGAAGAAGGGGAAAGTGGGTTGCAGGGAGGGAGAAGGGGGTTGAGGGGCATTATAATAAGCACTCATGATATAGGTAGGTCACGTGTGGAGAAGACAAGTAATGACTCTGTAGCATCTTACTACACTGATGGACAGTGACTGTAGTGGGGTGGGTGGGGGGAATTGATAATATGTGTGAATGTTGAAACCACAATGTTGCTCATGTGAAACCTTTATAAGATTGTATATCATGATACCTTACTTTAAAAAAAGTCTTGTTTACAGTTAAAACCTACTTGTACACACACAGATTTCTTGCCAGTCTCCTAATTCTATGGGTCCATTTATGTCTAATTTACAAAATTGCAGTATCTTTCCATCAACTCTGATTTCATTGATGCAGGAGTGCCCATTTTATCTGTAAAGCACATTTGACAAAAGAGAAAAATAATTTTTTCATGAAATTGAAATAAGTCACAGAAATAAATTAAGTTGACAAATGAGCTCATTGAGCTAAGCAGTGAATGAAAAATTTTGGAACCGTGATCAGCTAATAAGGAGAGTAGGATGCATTTTCAACTTTGCTCATTCGAGCTATTAGTTCCCTATAGTACATGGTTTAGTAAATACCTGGAAGATTTGCTTTTGGGAGTCTGAAATGATATTTTCTTTAGCATATTAGTCTTTTGAAGTCTGGGCTTCTAAAATCATAGCATTTTAGGACTGGAAGGAACTTTAAGATATTTTCTGATTGAGCATTTTCCAGTGATCCTATGAGCTCCTTCTGAAAGCAAAAGTGAGACAATATGGTAAACTACATATGTTGCAGATTGTATCTGGTGCTCAGGTTCACAGAGCACATTAAAGAGGCACTTTCCAGCTTACTTTGTAGAAAATGGGAAATGATGTGTCACTTAGCTTTCTCTCTCAGTAGTCTCACTTTCTTTGATAGTCACATTTCCAAGTGGTATGTATATCACACATTAAAATATCATATTTTCCCCTGCTCTGCATCTGAACATTATTGTTCATCTCTGTGTTGATTGCAACTATAAATATATTTCATTTAATAATGTCAAATATGTGAGCTTGTATTCTTAGATAAGGCAAAAGTAGAATTAAAATCTTATCCTGCAAGAGGATTCAAGAAGGCGGCATGAGAGGTGAGACAGAGAACTCCTCCCAAAACCACAAATAGTATGAAAATATAGTTGATTAATACAACTAACCCTAAAACAGCAACAGGAAAGTAGGCTGAACCAGATTGCATGCAGACATCACGAACAGAACAGACCTCAAGAAACAGGGTACCATACAAAAGCCTTGATCCAGCGGGACCCAAGCCCTTCCCCCACCCCAGCTTATCGGTGGGAGAAAGAGAAATGGAGCAGGGAGGGGGTGGAAGCCTGGGGCTACTGAACACCTAGCCCTGGAGATCTTCTCTACGAGCAGAAACCTACTCTGTGTGGTGCTCTGGAGGATGGGGAGCTGGGACAGGCAGAGTGCCTGAGAGACTGACATTCCAGCCATTTATGGAGGATGGGATCCACATCTAGCCACTCTGTGACAGAGGAAAAGCAGGCGGTCTGAGAGCCTTCCTAGCAGCGAGAGGGCTGCTGAAGGGGTGGGTGTCGCATGGAGCTTGCTACACGGGAGAAGGGAGAGCTGGACAAGGTTGTATGAGTGTGCGCTGCCCAGCAGGTTGGAAACTTTGAGGAGCGTCATGCACTCAATCCCCCTGACTGAAAATTCAGCTCTGAGGCCCCCCACTGTGACATGCAGCCTGCCGAGCCTTCCTCCTGGCCTGACGGCACCAGCTCACAAACCTGCAGTCACTGCACTGGCGTCAGGCCAGCCAGAGGGAAGCCCCACCTACATTAACTAGAGACGCTGAGCACAGAGGCTTGCACCTGTGTGTTCGGCCCACTGGCTGTGACACTGGAGACAGGCACCGCAGATGGGAATCAGGAAACAGATCTTTCCTCCCCCCAGGCACCAGCTCTGCTCCCCAAGGACTCCCAACCTCATTCTAGGGGCTGAGAGGCTCCAGAGACAGGAGCTTCTGGGCACTAAAGGGGACTACATAGAAATATGAAATGGCAAAAGAACCTGGTTCAGACCAAAATCTCACAAACACCAGAAATAGGGCTAAATGAAACTGAACTCACCAATCTTCCTGAAACAGAGTTCAAAATAAAAATCATAAACATGCTTATGGAGGTACAGAAAAATGTTCAAGAACTTAGGAACAAATTTAAGACAGAGTTTCAATCATTAAGAAATTCCATATCTGAAATGAAACATACAATGGAGAGATTTAAAAGAAGATTAGATGTAGTAGAAGAGATGGTAAATGGAATAGAAATTAGAGAAGAGGAATACAAAGAAGCTGAGGCACAGAGAGAAAAAAGAATCTCTAAGAATGAAAGAATATTGAGAGAACTGTGTGACCAATACAAATGGAACAATATTCACATTACAGGAGAACCAGAAAAAAAAGAGGGAGAAAAAGGGATAGAAAGTGTCATTGAGGAGGTAATTGCTGAAAACTTCCCCAATCTGGGGAAGGAGATAGTCTCTCAAGATATAGAGGTACACAGATCTCCCAATACAAGAGACCCAAGGAAGACAACATCAAGATATATAACAATTAAAATGGCAAAGATCAAGGATAAAGACAGACTTTTAAAAGCAGCTAGAGAGAGAAAAAAGATCACATACAAAGGAAAACCCATCAGGCTATCATCAGACTTCTTAACAGAAACCTTACAGACCCGAAGGGAGTGGCATGATATATTTGATGCAATGAAGCAGAAGGGCCTAGAACCAAGAATACACTACCCAGCAAGGTTATCATTTAAATTTTAAGGAGGGATTAAACAATTTTCAGATAAGCAAAACCTGAGAGAATTTACCTCCCACAAACAACCTCTACAGTGCATTTTGGAGGGACTCCTACAGATGTAAGTATTCCTAAAGCTAAAGAGATGTCACCCAAGGGCTAGACAAAGAGTACAGAATATGATTCATAACATACAAATAAAGAAGGAACAAGAAAAAGGAGGAAAAAAAAGAACCTTTAGGTTGTGTTTGTAATAGCATATGTAGTGAGTTAAATTAGACTGTTAGATACTAAGGGAATTACGCTTGAAACTTTGGTACCATGAATCTAAAGCCTGCAATGGCAGTAAGTACATACCTATCGATAACCACCCTAATTGTAAATGGTCTGAATGCACCAATCAAAAGACAAAGAGTTACTGAATGGATAAAAAAACAAGACCCATCTATATGCTGCCTACAAGAGACTCACTTCAAACCCAAAGACATACACAGACTGAAAAAAAAGGGATGGAAAAATATTTTATGCAACTAATAGTGAGAAAAAAGCAGGAGTTGCAGTACTTGTATGAGACAAAATAGACTTCGAAACAAAAAAAGTCACAAGAGACAAAGAAGGACATTACATAATGATAAAAGGGTCAGTCCAACAAGAGGATATAACCATTATAAATATCTATGCATCCAACACAGGATCACCTACATATGTGAAACAAATACAAACTGAATTAAAGGGGGAAATAGAATGCAATGCATTCATTCTAGGAGACTTCAACACACCACTCACTCCAAAGGACAGATCAACCAGACAGAAAATAAGTAAAGAGACAGAGGCACTAAACGACATATTAAAACAGATGGACCTAACAGACATCTACAAAACTCTCCATCCAAAAGCAACAGGATACACATTCTTCTCAAGAGCACAACATTTTCAAGAATAGATCATATACTAGGCCACAAAAAGAACCTCAGTAAATTCAAAATGATTGAAATTGTACCAACCAGCTTCTCAGATCACAAAGGTGTAAAACTAGAAATAAATTACACAAAGAAAATGAAAAAGCCCACAAACACATGGAGGCTTAATAACATGCTCCTAAATAATCAGTGGATCAATGACCAAATAAAAACAGAGATCAAGCAATATATGGAGACAAATGACAACAATAATTCAACACCACAAAATCTGTGGGACATAGCGAAGGCCACGCTAAGAGGGAAATATGTTGCAATACAGGCCTACCTCAGGAAAGAAGAACAATCCCAAATGAACAGTCTAAACTCACAATTAATGAAACTAGAAAAGGAAGAACAAATGAGGCCCAAAGTCAGTAGAAGGAGGGACATAATAAAGATTAAAGCAGAAATAAATAAAATTGAGAAGAATAAAACAATAGAAAGAATCAATGAAAGCAGGAGCTGGTTCTTCAAGAAAATAAACAAAATAGATAAACCCCTACTAGCCAGACTTAGGAAGAAAAAAAAGAGAGTCTACACACATAAACAGAATCAGAAATGAGGAAGAAAAAATCACTACAGACACCACAGAAATACAAAGAATTATGAGAGAATACTATGAAAAATTATATGCTAACAAACTGGATAACCTAGAAGAAATGGACAACTTTCTAGAAAAATACAACCTTCCAAAGCTGACCCAGGAAGACACAGGAAATCTGAATAGACCAATTACCACCAAAGAAATTGAACTGGTAATCAAAAAACCACCTAAAAACAAAATCCTGTACCAGATGGTTTTACTGCTGAATTTTATCAAACATTCAGTGAAGACCTAATACCCATCCTCCTTAAAGTTTTCCAAAAAGTAGAAGAGGAGGGAATACCCCCAAACTCATTCTACGAAGCCAGCATCACTCTAATACCAAAACCAGGCAAAGACACCACAAAAAAAGAAAATTATAGACCAATATCCCTGATGAACATAGATGCAAAAATACTCAACAAAATATTAGCAAACTGAGTTCAAAAATACATAAAAAAGATCATCCATCATGATCAAGTGGGATTCATCCCAGGGACGCAAGGATGGTACAACATTTGAAAATCCATCAACACCATCCACTACATCAACAAAAAGGATAAAAAACAAATGATCATCTCCATAGATGTTGAAAAAGCATTTGTCAAAATTCAACATCCATTCATGATAAAAACTCTCAACAAAATGGGTATAGAGGGAAAGTACCTCAACATAATAAAGGCCATATATGACAAACCCACAGCCAACATTATACTTAACAGCGAGAAGCTGAAAGCTTTTCCTTTAAGATCGGGAACAAGACAAGGATGCCCACTCTCCCCACTTTTATTCAACATACTTCTGGAGGTCCTAGCCACAGCAGTCATACAATACAAAGAAATAAAAGGCATCCAAATTGACAAGGAAGAAGTTAAACTGTCCCTGTTTGCAGATGACATGATACTGTACATAAAAAACCCTAAAGAATCCACTCCAAAACTACTAGATCTAATATCTGAATTCAGCAAAGTTGCAGGATAGAAAGTTAATACACAGAAATCTGTTGCATTCCTATACACTAATGATGAACTAGCAGAAAGAGAAATCAGGTAAACAATTCCATTCACAATTGCATCAAAAAGAATAAAATACCTAGGAATAAACCTAACCAAGGAAGTGAAAGACTTATACTCTGAAAACTACAAGACACTCATAAGAAAAATTAAGAAGAAACCAATAAATGGAAACACATCCTGTGCTCATGGATAGGAAGAATTAATATTGTCAAAATGGCCATCCTGCCTAAAGCAATGTACAGATTCAATGCAATCCCTATCAAAATACCAACAACATTCTTCAACAAACTAGAGCAAATTGTTCTAAAATTCATATGGAACCACAAAAGACCCTGAATAGCCAAAGCAATCCTGAGAAGGAAGAATAAAGCAGGTTGAATTACACTTCCTGACTTCAAGCTCTACTACAAAGCCACAGTAATCAAGACAATTTGGTACTGGCACAAGAACAGACCCATAGACCAATGGAACAGACTAGAGAGCCCAGATAAAAACCCAACCATATATGGTCAATTAATATATGATAAAGGAGCCATGGATATACAATGGGGAAATGACAGCCTCTTCAGCAGCTGGTGTTGGCAAAACTGGACAGCTACATAAAGGAGAATGAAACTGGATTATTGTCTAACCCCATACATAAAAGTAAACTTGAAATGGATCACAGACCTGAATGTAAGTCATGAAACTATAAATCTCTTAGAAAAAATCATAGGCAATCTCTGGGACATAAACATGAGCGACTACTTCATGAACACATCTCCCCGGGCAAGGGAAACAAAAGCAAAAATGAACAAGTGGGACTATATCAAACTAAAAAGCTTCTGTACAGCAAAGGACACCATCAGTAGAACTAAAAGACATCCTACAAAAGGGAGAAATATTCAAAAATGACATATCCAATAAGGAGTTGACATACAAATTATATAAAGAGCTCACGCACCTCAACAAACAAAAAGTAAATAAGCCAATTAAAAAATGGGCAGAGGAGCTGAACAGACACTTTTCCAAAGAAGACATTCAGATGGCCAACAGGCACATGAAAAGATGCTTCACATCCCTAATCATCAGAGAAAAGCAAATTAAAACCACAATTAGATATTACCTCACAGCAGTTAGGTTGGCTAACATCCAAAACACAAACAACAACAAACGTTGGTGAGAATGTGGAGAAAGGGGACCCCTCCTACACTGCTGGTGGGATTGTAAAGTAGTTCAACCATTGTGGAAAGCAGTATGGAGGTTCCTCAAAAAGCTAAAAATACAAATACCATTTGACCCAGGAATTCCACTCCTAGGAATTTACCCTAAGAATGCAGGGGCCCAATTTGAAAAAGACATATGCACCCCTATGTTTATCACAGCACTATTTACAATAGCCAAGAAATGGAAGCAACCTAAGTGTCCATCAGTAGATGAATGGATAAAGAAGAGGTGGTACATATACACAATGGAATATTATTCAGCCATAAGAAGAAAATAAATCCTGCCATTTGCAGCAACATGGATGGAGCTAGAGGGTATTATGCTCAGTGAAATAAGCCAGGCAGAGAAAGACAAGTATCAAATGATTTCACTCATCTGTGGAATATAAGAATAAAGAAAAAACTGAAGGAACAAAACAGCAGCAGACTCACAGAACCCAAGAGTGGACTAACAGTTACCAAAGGGAATGGGATTGGGGAGGATGGGTGGGAAGGAAGGGATAAGGGGGAAAAATGGTCATTATGATTAGCACACATAGTGTGTGGGGGGGCACAGGGAAGGCAGTATAACACAGAGAAGACAAGTAGTGGCTCTATAGCATCTTACTATGCGGATGGACAGTGACTGTAATGGGGTATGTGGTGGGAACTTGATAATGGGGGAAGACTAGTAACCATAATGTTGTTCATGTAATTGTACATTAATGATAGCAACAACAACAACAACAAAATCTTATCCTGCAGCCTGACTGCAGTGAAGCCCCTCCTTTTCACTGAGGGCCATGGTGGACCATCCCCAAGCTGACCCCTCTGCCTTCCTTCATTGACTTCTCTGCTCCCCACTCTTCTGAGACTTGGAATTTCTCAGCCAAAATTACATGCCTAGCGACAAGTATAATTTTGGCTGTTGGAAAAAGTATAGAATATAGCAGATGGAAGGAAATGACAGTTAGCATTCAGCCAGGCCTGACCAAGGAACACAGGCTCTCTTCCAGGCCCCTCCCACCCTGGACAGATAGGAGTCTTTAAATTGCCAACTCCCTCAACTCGGCTGAGCCTTTATTTTTCTGTTAGTGCTGGAATCCAGCCCCATACCAGTTCCCTGAAGTGAGTTCTCTGCTTCCCTCACTTCTTCCTGGTTCCTTCTCAGAAGCCATAATTTTTTACAGAAACAGGTTTTTGCAAAGTCTCCATGCTCTCTGATTCATGACCTAGAGCCTCAGAAGGTTGTTTATCCCATGCTGAACTAAGAATAGCTGTGAGAATCCTTGTAGAAAACAAAAGGTCTGTTCTAATAAGTAAAACTGTCTTGGAGTTGAGACTAGCTCGCAACCCTCTTGAAGCCTATCTTTGATAACTCAAATCTGATCGAGGTCAGGGAGAAGAAATCATAATCCACAATCTAAAATTGGCCTATACCATGTTTGAATAAACCAAAAGATAGCCTAGAACCAACTAATCCAGGGAGAAAACATTTGAAGCACTGTGTGCCATCAGTGAGTGGTTTCTGGGGATGAAACCATTTTTGCTTATGGAAACTTGACATGCATAGTTTTGCTGCCTTGGTAAACACTTAAGTGAGTGCGTTTTGCACAATTCTCACCACAGAATTGGCATACACAGTGAAAACAGGCGGTTGGTTTAATAGCTCTATATTCTAATACTAAACTGCATTGGAAAAGTACTATAAAATACATAGAAAAATACATAATTTTGAAAATTGCTCAAACTCTTCATGCTTCCCATGGCTATAGAACAATGCCAGACAATGCTTGCAATGTGTCATGCATGGATGGTGTGGGGAATACTCCTCCGGGGAACCTGACATTAACTGGGGACCAGATATCTGGAAACCTGGGTTCTTTCCAACTCTGCCACCTACAGGTATGTGACCTTTCAGTACATCAGCTTGCCTTTCTCATTCTTGTTTTGTCATCAACAAAGAAAATAATATCTGCCCTACCCAGCTCATATGAATGGATGTGGAAGCAATTTGAGGCCATAAAGCACCAGTTCATGTAAGAAATTATTATTTCCAAGAATATCACCTGGAAATACGCTAGCTCACTGTAAATGTGAGCAAGGACGAAGAAGCACAAGAAGCCCATCTTTTTAGGGATGTTTAATATGCCTTTTTAAAAATCATTAGGTGGCTATTGCTGGATTAGTGGAAGTTATTTTGATTTCCTGCCACCGATGCTTGTTCATCCTGTGACAAGTATAGGCCCATTATTCAAACCCTGACTAGTGGTGTCCCCCTGGAGATCTATAGCTGACTCCTCCTCCTCTTGGGAATCAATTCTTGGACTCCCCATTATTGGTTTGATAATGCCCTCCACCAAAATATAAAATAAAATGAAAGGAATTTTGAAGTCTAATGTGATTTCAGTTTTGCTTTGTTTTGTTGATTATTCTTCGAAGGCATACAAGCTTTCTAACTGAAATCACTGGTTGTTAATCAAATAATAATGTTACCAAATAGTTTTTGAGTCTTCCCACATCCAGCGTACTTTCCATGCATTACTTCATTCAGTTCTCATATCAACCTTAGTAAGTGGGTGCATAGTTAGTCCCCTTCTACAGGTGAGGCAGGGAGGCCCAGGCGCACAGCTGCCGTTGAACGCAGGTGAGACCCAGACCGTGACATCAGCACCTCGACTTGTGCTCTTCACGACTCAGCTGCAAAGCGGCCCTTATTTCAAGGGAAGTAGAAATGTTCTAAATGTTAAGCCTCCCAAATACCAAAATATGCTATGTATACACCAAAGATAATCCTCAAATTTCTGATTTATTTTTAGGATTTAGCAGGGGAGGACTCCTAGTCACCATTTATGCCTCCCCCCTCCACGCACACATTTTGGTGCAGCTGCCACTGAGCATGAAGTTAGGCCAGGTATTTCAAAAGAATTTCATTCAATGTAATAGCTGATTCCCTTTTACCCCTAAGAGTATTTTATTTGGTATGAGAGATATTTTATTTTTGTAGTAAAAAAATCAAAGAAACATGTTGATAGGTAGATAAACCATTCTTAGGCTTAAAGAAAAATCTACATCCTTTAATTACCGTATCCTATAATTTGTGTACCAGGCTGAAAGGACATGTTGGGTATGTTTCAGAAGCACTCTCTTAAAGAAATTTGAACTGCAGTTATAGTAAGAAGAATAAAAAAAACATTTAACTTAAGGATGCCAGTTGCTGGTTTTATGTTTTTTTTCTTGTGGGATAATCTCCAAGCTCTATAAAATTTCTGGAGAAGAGGTTACTTTGGAGCAGAAATGACAACAGCTCATGACAGGAGAACTTTTGATTTATATATTTTAGTTGCTTTTATTGGACTCCAAAAATTATGTAAATGGTAACCTCAGCAGATAGATGTAAAGACTAGCACAGGGCAGAGGTCGGCGATCATTCACAGCCGGAGCATGTGCCCTGGCAAAGAAAAGAAGAGAGAGAGAGACTCTTAAAGAAATGAGAATGTAAACAGCTGGGCTGTAATGGGAACAGTTTAGTAAGACAATTTGTAGAATCTTACTCAGGGGCCACTGAGGGACATGACTGCCAAAGGTTTTCAAGTCCAGAGTGAAAAAGTCAGACAAGCTGAGCTAATCACAAACATTCTTACATTTAAAAGCTTGCCATTTTCAAAAGATAACCAATGAAAGAAGTACATGTGAGGGGGAGGGGTGCACAATACATAACACATCATAATCTATAAAGTCATACATACAATACACAAAGTCATTGCTAAACAGGGTCAGCATTTCTAGTGGACTGGCATTGATTTTAGCCAACTCCCTCATGTATAGATGAGAAAACTGAAGTTCAGAAAGGTCTGCTGTAGTTTTAAAAGATTTGCCAAACACAAAATAAAATGGGCTATGTCCCAAACCACTGAGAAACTACAGATCCAATTCTCACATAACTGATACCAATAAAGCATAAAGTTCTCTCCACAAAAAACACTAAGGCCCAACCATAATTCTTATTTCTGGCAGCATTTACTGCTGCAAAATCTACAGCAGTGACAGGATTTATACCAGCTCTTGAGGTTTATGACAATGAAGTGTGATCCATAAATCTCAAACTCTCAAAAAATAAAGACTTAGATCACTGGAGAAGCACCATGAGCTCCATGGGCCCTTCTTACAGCATCTGAGGCCCTGCCCTGAGCACACCCCACTTCTCTTGACTGCTCTCCATGCTGAGGAGGGGTCAAAGGGTAAGGGAGGAGAGGGTTTTGCAGGGGAGAAGAACACGCAGGGAACACTGCTACGACCCTTTTACACGACAGGTCCGTGCTCTGTAAAGGCACAAGCAGTGTTATAGCAATCACAAAAATAAAAAATCTTAAATATTTTTATCTTTAAGTACATTAACACTCTTACCACCCTAAAAAGCCCACTTTTTATTTTCTGATTTCCTTCTTTGTCCATATTACTAACATACTTACAGTCTCTGTTGAATTGTAATTTATTCCTTCGCCTGTAACTCACCTGTCTCAAGTCCATGTCCACACAATAGAAGAAGGTTTAGTTCAGTCACTTCCTGACCTGTGTGGTCACCTTCAGCGATATCTTGTTACGTCTGCTCCGTATGCAGTCCATCAGCGCCCAGCCTCTCCTTCCCTCCCTGACACACTGCAGTCCTTGGTGAGGGTGCAAGGGGCCCTGGGTCTTTGGGAAGAGGCTTGCAGCTCTTGGTGTCGCTGTGCCTCAGGCCTCCTCTGGTGTCTGCTTCCTGGAACTTGGGGCCTCCCCTTCTACTTTCAGACCTGCCTTTGCTGCTTCTCTTCCATTGCTGCCATGTCAGGTAGGCTGGTGGACATTTCTCTGGGTTCCTCTGAAAGCAAGGCACCGATAGTCATGGCTCCCTTACCCTGTAGAAAGGCGATGGGTTTGCCCTGTTCTCCCTGGAATTCTGCTTGGGGGCGAAGGAGGGTCCCTGCACTGAGTCTCTCCTCTTTCTTTATAGTATTACTGCCTTAGCTCAGAGCATCTCTAGCCAGTGCCTCAAATCTAAGGTGTGGAAATCTTTGTGTCCTGGTTCCTTTGTGAGAGTGCCACCTAAAAGCAGTGTCTGCTTCATACCTCCAGTCACAGGGTGAGGGAAGTTAACCCATTTAAGGGGAAAATTATTTAATATCTCATAGTAGCAGCCTGCCACATCTGTGGCTGTCCTGTAATTGTAATTTTGCATTAGGGCCACTTTAACACAGTACTGGGTGTATTTTGCTAATAAGTCATCATAGTGGTCATTTTTAGTGACTGCAAAAAGTTATGTCCATTGAGTGGCTATAAAATGACTTAGTTAACCATCCCCCTATTATTGGACATCTATTCAAATGTTCAGCTATTATACATAGCACTATTATAAGAGTTGGTGAGTTTTGGAAGAAAAACTTACTTTAACAAAAAGCCTGAGAATGCAATTTTGTACAGTTGTTCTGACCTAAAATGGATGAAGCGATTGCCTGCATGACAGCTTGGTGCCCGCTAGCTTTTACTGTGCTCTTAAGATCATAAATAATGCTGCATGCTGGGGGCTCGGGTCCTTGCCCTAAGCTGATTGCTATCGTTTGCACAACCCTGAAGTTATGAGGATGAAGTATTGCTGAAGAGATTAGAATCTTCAGCTGCTGAGAACTGTTGTCTTCTGAGAATTGGATTAAGGAAGGAGATTGGACATACTCTTGAATAGAATTTTCTCATCCTTGGCTTAAACTTAGCCACAATTTTATGGTTATAGAGCCCTTTTTCTACAGTGAAAATGTAAGCCATTTATGCTAATTTGCTGAACACGGTTTAAAAATTTCTTCATACAGTAGATTCAAAAACAGATACGTGTAAAAAAGCAAAGGCCTTGATATGGAGCTAACAGAATCCCAGAAACAGGACAGAGTGAATATTCTGAGTACTGCAAATGAAATGTGGAAAAATGTTTTATCTAAAGATACAAGATTTTTGTGGGATATTTCTCAATATGAGTTCTTCATTTTGAAGTCACTTTTGCTTTAAAAAAAACACAAGGATTAAAGGGAACCATCTATTAACTACAGAATCACAAACACTTGGTGTTCAAGACCAGAAATACTACTTCTAAAATTTTTCCAACAAATGTGTAAAATGACTTATGTGGGTCACCATATGTGGCAAACAGGTATTTTGAAAAAGCAAAAAGTTAGAAACAACTTAAATGCCCACCAACAGAGGTGTCATGGAATACTATGTTGCAGCTGTTAAAAATGAGCAATTCTGTATGTACAGATATCAAAGGATTTCCAAAATACACTGATAAGTGATTAAAAATAACATTCAGAATACACAAAAGTAAACTCAAAATGGATCAAAGACCTGAATGTAAGTCAGGAAATCATAAAACTCTTAGAAGAAAACATAGGCAAAACTCTCTTGAATATAAACACGAGCAACTTCTTCATGAACATATCTCCATAGGCAAGGGAAACAAAAGAAAAAATGAAAAAGTAGGACTATATCAAACTAAAAAGTTTCTATACAGCAAAGGACACCATCAGCAGAACAAAAAGGCATCCTACAGTATGGGAGAATATATTCATAAATGATATATCTGATAAGGGGTTGACATCCAAAATATATAAAGAGCTCATGCACGTCAACAAACAAAAAGCAAATAATCCAATTAAAAAATGAGCAGAGGATCTGAACAGACACTTCTCCAAAGAAGAAATTCAGAGGGCCAGCAGGCACATGAAAAGATGCTCCCCATCACTAATCATCAGAGAAATGCAAATTAAAACCACAATGAGATATCACCTCACACCAGTTAGGATGGCCACCATCCAAAAGACAAACAACAGCAAATGTTGGCGAGGATGTGGAGAAAGCGGAACCCTCCTACACTGCTGTTGGGAATGTAAACTAGTTCAACCATTGTGGAAAGCAGTATGGAGGTTCCTCAAAAAACTCAAAATAGAAATACCATTTGACCCAGGAATTCCCCTTCTAGGAGTTTACCCGAAGAAAACAAGATCCCCGATTCAAAAAGACATATGTACCCTATGTTTATAACAGCACTATTTACAATAGCCAAGAAATGGAAGCAACCTAAGTGACCATCAGTAGATGAATGGATAAAGAAGATGTGGTATATATACACAATGGAATATTATTCAGCCATAAGAAGAAAATAAATCCTGCCATTTGCAGCAACATGGATGGAGCTAGAGGGTATTATGCTCAGTGAAATAAGCCAGATCGAAGAAGACAAGTATCAAATGATCTCACTCATCTGTGGAGCATAAGAACAAAGAAAAAACTGAAGGAACAAAACAGCAGCAGACTCACAGAACCCAAGAATGGACTAACAGTTACAAAAGGGAAAGGGACTGGGGAAGAAGGGTGGGAAGGGAGGGATAAGGGGGAAAAAGGGGCATTACGATTAGCAGATGTAATGTTGGGGGACACAGGGAGGGCTGTACAACTCAGAGAAGACAAGTAGTGATTCTATAGCATCTCACTACGCTGATGGACAGTGACTGTAATGGGGTTGGTGGGGGGGACCTGATGAAGGCGGTAGTTTAATAACCATAATATTGCACATGTAATTGTAGATTAATGATACCAAAATAAAAATGATAATAATAACATTCAGAAAAGTGCTCATAGTAGTCTAACATTTGTAAAGAAGGAAAAAATACATATATATGCTCAAAATTCATAGACTGTTTCTGAAAGAACATGGAAGGTAATAGGAGTCGCCCTCAAAGAAAGGAAATAGGACGTGGGGACAAAGAATTGAAGGAGAATTTATTTCATCATATAATCTCTACCTCTTAAACTTTGTACTATGAGTTTATATTATCCATTAGAAAATATAATTTATTTGGTGGTTCCTCAAAAAGCTAAATATATGACCCAGTGATGTCATTCCTGTGTATAGACCCAAAATAACTGAAAATAGGAGCACAAATACCATGTGTCAACGTTCATTGCAGCATTATTCCCAATAGCCAGAAGGTGGAAACGACCCAAGTGCCCATTATCAGATGACTGGATAGACCAGAGGAATACCTATAGTGCAGTGGTATTCAGCCATGAGAAGGAAGGAAACTCTGATCTGTGCTACAACATGGGTGAATCTTTACGCTGTCAGGCTAAGTGAAATAAACCAGACACAAAAGGACATATTATATCATTCCACTTAGACGAAATATCTAGAATAGGCAAATTCATAGAGACAGAAAGTAGATTAGAAGTTATCGGGGGCTGGGGGGAGAGGAAATGGGGGAATTATTGCTTAATTATCACAGTTTCTGTTTAGGGTCATGAAAAAGTTTTGGAAATAGATACCATTGTGGTCGCACAACACATGAATGTAATTAATGCCACTGAATGGTACACTTACAAATGGTTAAAATGGCAAGTTTTATAGTATATATATTTTACCACAATACAAAATTTAAAGAAAATGTAAAGGAAAACATCATGTGCAGCTTAACCTCTTCTGCTCAAGAGGCTTCCCGGAAACATTCTCCCAGCCTGACCCTATCCTCCCAAAGTAAATGGTGCTGAATGCAGACCTTGTGCAAGGATCCTCTGTTGGGCACTGCCAAAAATAGAAAGATAAGTGGACACACATCCTGTGTTTCAAAAGAGCTTATCACATAGCCTAGGCAGCAGACCCGTGTTTCACTAGTGCGTAAGGCAACAAGGAGGCTGAGTACACATCCTCGCCACGTGCCCTGGGAGTGCAGAGACAGAAGCAAACCAGCTTTGCCTGGAAGATGTGGAATGGCTGGATGGAAGAACAGGGCTTCCAGCTGCCCTGAAGAACTAGGATTCTGTGAGGCAAAAAAGGGCATTCCAGACTCGGAGAGCCCGTGAACCAGTGCGAGGAGAGGCTGTGCAGATGAGAAGGACGTGCACCCCGGAGGAAAGGGCAGTGGTCTGCTGTCTCTGCAGTGTAGGTCTGGGAGGATCATACTGAAAGGGATTCTGAAAAGACAAGTGAGGCCAGATGGTGTCCATTTTAAGAGTCTGGTTTGATTCATCTGGACTTTTAAATACTGGCTCTGGGGAAATAGCTTAGGTATTCTTTCTGTTCTTTTCCACTATCCCACTTACCATTTAGGGATGTGAGCCTCTTACCCTTATCAGGGAGAGAACTTCAACAGCTAGCTTTTTTTTTCCAATTCAAACTATGTTTGCCACCTAGTGATTAATCCCTGCCATTGCAGCAAACTACTCAGACTGCCTGTTCCTCAACCCCACAGTACTCGGCACTCGGCTTCCAGACACAGTGCAGTTGGCTCTCACGTCTGCCCTGATACATAGCCTGGCATCCGGACACATGAGCAATGCAGGCTCAGCCCTCAGAGAGTAGTGGTAGTATTCACATGAAATAAAAATGTAGGTGTTTAGAAGGAAATGAACTTTAGAAAACAAGTATGAAGCAGTTCAAGCAGGATCGGGTTTGAAAATTAACCAGTAGCCTCACCTTTGTGTGAATATAGACCTCCCAGACACAGGCGAGAGCCCTTGACCATAGCGGCTGTCACCGTCATTTGCAGGCTTTCTCTTCTTCCCATGTATCTTATACTTGGAGACAAGGACTTTAACAGCTTTGCCTCTAAATAGGCGATGTCTATTTAAACATAATTCTCCAAATTTCAACTTTCTGAATGCAGATAGAAGGAGCCACACCCGTTGCTTCTATTGTTACATCATTGAGTAACAAAGGCTACTCAGGCTTTTCTTCAAAGGCTGTTGTTAATCAGTTGGGAGAGTGGGCCAAGAGGTACTGGGTTATATGTACAGAGGATTTAAAAATCTATCAGTCACTGAGAATTCTTGAAGGGCCATGGTAACGTTATTGCAGCTGAATCAGTTTCTAAACTATGCTGATTTCTGCATTGGAAAATATCCTGGGTCTGGTATGTCTTTTGCCCCTGAGATCTGGGTTGTGTGACTATCTCACTGACTCAACAATATTTAACTGAATGCCGGCCATTTGCCAGCTCCAAGCTAAGTACTATGGATACACTCACTATACAAAAAACTTTTATGATAACCTGTTTTTCAAAACTATGTTATAACCCCTCACCTTCCGTAGGATCCAAACAAGGCATTCATTACAATGAATTTTGTCCTAGGAAGGAGTATGCTGTAGAGAGACAGTGGGTCCAAATCCACTTTAATGCCAAGTTCAATTTATAGCTAGGTAACAGTTTCTGGCCTCCAATCCAACAGCACCCTTCACGCTCTGAAATGTGATAGTATGCATTGATTTAGGAAGCCATTTGCTCAGTCTCTAAAACGATGTGAATTGCTTAGCGATCATTTTTAACTGATACTGTGTCTTTTTTGGTGAACCACTCTACATCTGACTCTTGCAGGGAAAGCCAGAGATACCGGGTGTATGTTGTGATCCCACTTCTGCCAGGATTTGAAGGAGACATTTCCACCGGTGGAGGAAATGCTCTACAGGCAATAATGCACTTCAATTACAGGTGCCAAAGTTCTAAAATCATCTATTTTCAGCTTTCAATCAGTCATGCATGTAAGCTGGTGTAAGGAATGAAAATGTGTTTCCACATCTATTCAGTGGAACGCTGAACAACAGATGAACACTTCCTTTTCTTTTCTTTTTTAATCTTGGCCTGTTTACAAGCTGATAAAATTCAAGTAGAGCCTAAAATCATAAATGGTAGCCCTAAGACAGATGACAAATATAAAAGAACTAAAAGATTAGTGACTCTTCCATATTCATTGTCTATTATTTATATATACATATATATTTTATAAATAAAGACAAGAACTATGTATATAAAATATTTATTTAAAAATTATCTTTAAGCCACTAAATAGTTATTGAGCTTTCCATATTCTTTGCAGTAAGTAAAGAAAAAAGGTAAATGTTTAAAATAATATAATTTGTGTGTTTGTTTATGATTCTTTAGGTAGCAAGTCCTTTAACAAGGTTGGTAATAATATCCTTTGCTAGTGAAAGAAGCATGAAGGTTATGTCCTATCTCCCGGAATTCTAATTCCATTTTCTCTACTATATCTTTATTAAAAATTTAGGTAAAGTAGTAAATCCTCTCTTTGATATTCTAAACAAATTTCCTTTTTCACTCAGAAAGGCACATAAAGCTTTGGATTTGGACAGCAGAGCATTATGAAGAGGGTCAGAGCTACCAGTTGGGGAGCAGGTGTACAGAGGTGGTGTAGAATGTGGTAGAAAGGCACCCCTGGCATTCTCTCTGGGTCACTTAGCTGGAGAAGAGAATGGGAGTAAAGAGGTAGATGAATCCCAACTCCCAGTTACAAGCTCCACGACCTGAGATACAAAAGAGCTCTACTTGGGATGATACTCTTAGTAAGTCAAAGCAAGGACTAGAACCTGGATATTCCCTTTTCATATCTCTTGTTTTTCAGTTCCAGCTGTAGTTTCCCACCTTTCCAGTCAAGCCCTTTTGTTATGGAGAGACAAGTGAGACTTTACATAGAACCCCCAATGTGTAAAGAAAATAAGGTTTAGGGTCTTGTTCAAATTGGGGGAGGGGTGTAAATGCCCTCCTGCTGGGGCGCCCCTTCCCTGCAGGATCTGAGGGTCCTCCCTGTACAGTTTGAGTTCACCATTGTGGTAGAAATCTTTTTTTCTTTTTTTAATTCTCTTATTGCTTCCTGACTTTTCAACTTGTGTCTATCTGCCAGGGTTTCAAGTAAAGATTTTTTGTTTCCTCTGGGGTGATTTTGCCTGGTTGCAGTATAGTAGAATTTTAACTGTGCTTTGGTCTATATACTTGGATTGAAGATTTGCCCATTTCTATTATCTGATTTATAACATGACAAACAAAGCTTTTCAAGTATTTAGGACACTGACATAATGTTTAATTGGATTTCATCCACTTCATTTGCCATTCTAATATTATTTTTTGGAATATTTTCAATTGTAATTATTTTCTATGACTATTTTCTTGGGTTTGAACCAGCTGAATAAAATAACATGCTTGGCTTTTGTTCAACCAAAACTATAACCTTTTTATTATGCAAAAACATCTCTATTTGCTGGCATCGTTTTTAATAATATCAGCATTTTCAAGGCATAACTTTATTTTTAATTACTTTCATAGAGCAAGCAGATGGAGCAAAGAATTTTTTTTGTCAGTCTTCATAATTCATTGACTATTATCAGAGTCTTGAGAAACAAAATCATTAGCAGAGTCAGTTATTTGAGACTATATTTCACTTTTAAAGGGTTTGCCAACTTTACAGAGACAGCCCAGGTATAATAGTTTCTTCAGTTCCGAAATTACTCAGCTCAGTGTTTGGTCTTTTCATCTCTGAAAGCAATGTAATTCTCTAGGTATTCTTATCTGTTGAAGCATTCTAAATTTATCTTTGCTGTCACCAAATTTTCTAAGAGGGAAAGTTCATTCATAATCCATCTTTTAAAAATAGTGTCTCTTTTGAAATCTAACATCAATTTTATTACTTTTCTATCTACCCATCTCAAAAAACTACCTTGTCTCATTAGTAACATTACAAAAGTGATATTCATGTGTTTTTTTAGCTTTTAAAAAAGTCTATGTAGCATGAAAGCACTTGCTCTGTTTTTATTTGGGTCAGGACTATACCCCACAAATATATTACCATTGCAGTTGGTTCCTTTGAAACCTCCATAACTGTTTCTTTCCTTTACATATGTTCAGAACCATGTGCAGAGGAGAAAATTCCATCCTTGGACAGTTAAAAGCAGAGAGTAAGTAACTGCTTTTCTTTTCCTCCATAGTTGTTTTTGTTGACATATCAGTAATCATTAATATTTTCGCAGTGTGATTATAGAACTCCATTCACAAAAAATAGCCCACAAAATGCTTAACAGAGATAAACTACTTATTTTCATTAAAATCCCCAAGCCACTGTTCAAATGAAGACACCACAACCTGAGATGCGTTGTGATAAAAAATGAGAGTGTTTTTGTTATTTACTCCTATTTATTTACAATGATTGTTTTGATAATAAGTGGGATTTGTAAGGCACTTCACAAGGACCCTACATTTGTCTTCTCCTGTGATCCTTTATGACAGCCCTGGGGAGTAAGCAGGACAGGTATCTTCCTGGCTTTAAAAATGAGGGCACGAGAGCTACAAGGTCAGTATGTATCTATGTGGTGTCCTATATATACACAAGTCCCTGCTCTCTCTTATGTTTAGGGAAGAAAACCAATTGTATAACCATTTGCCACCATGACACTTGACTGAATCTTTAAGAGTATTATATTAGAGGTAAATAAATAAGAAAAAAAACAGTAATACCTTTCATTTTTGCAGATTTCATATTTTTAAAGGCATTTTCTCAGTTTATCTTCTTAGTTGACCCCTCTACATAGGTCTTAGCTACAATATGTTATAACAACAGGTTTACTTACCTATATCTCTGTGAACTGACTTCCAAGTTCAGCACATAGTAGCTGCTGAATAATGTTCTATACCTTGTACAATAGGTAATAAGAAGTAAGCTGGTGTCAGAACCCAAGTTGTCTGACCTCCAGTTCAGACTGGGTCCAGATTGTGAAAACTTGGAGGGCCACATTAAAAAGACTAGATTTTTATCCAGAAGAAGACAAGATAAGGTTGATGGAAGGCTCTGATCCCTGGAGGAACTCATCAAAATGGTGCTTATATGAAGATTCGCTTATTATTGGTAAGCAAAGTAGAGAGAGACTGGTGGTAGGTGAGAGATAATGGCACATTGGTAATAGAAGAAAGGGTATGTATGAGTAAGATGGTAAAGAAAGACTTGAGGCAATGTGGGAGCAGAAGAGTAAGGGAATTGTCAGATAACCCAGTTGTGTCAACCCAACCGACCAGGAGAATCGAGCTGCCACAGCGAAGTCTGGAAAAGTCAGTAAGGTCAGGAAAAGTCATCACAACCATATGGCGTTTAGATATGCTACAAACCTCAACTGAGTTTTTTGAAGATTTTGTTTTATACTGGTTGCCTCCTAAATGGGTGAACTGGATGATAATATCAAAATGTGGGGAGAAAACATTAGTTCTTCCATATGAATATATTTTTCACTTAAAAAATAAAGAATTAGGACATCAGCAGGAATGGCACAGTAAGGATCTCCAAAAATCCACTCCTACATAAAGGCAACAAGAACACTGACAAAAATTGTCAAAATCAATCTTTTCAGAACTCTGGAAATTAACCATGTGTTTGTAACAGTTTGAGGAGTGTTTATTCAAGAAAGACAACATAATTTTGTAAAAGCAGCAAGCTTTGTGGCACATTAATTTACAATATACCCATTCCCCTCTCCTCAGTCCAAAGTAACTTTGAAAATCAACACCTCACCACTGTGAAAATCAATAGCCTAACACTGGAGGGTGCTGTATGGGTTTGAAGCTCCTGTCCCCTGATAATTCTCAAAGAATTGTTGTAATTTGACCTGCCTGACAATTTAAAAGATTTTTAAAACAGCTAGTTTAACTATGTTCAAAGAACTAAAGGAAACAATACCTAAAGAACTAAAGATAAGTAAAAAACTCTCTTTCCTCAAATAGAGAATATATAAAAAAGAATGTTTTCATTTAAAAGTTTCCATTCAAGTTCTTTTTTTACAAAAAAGGAACCAAATATAAATTGTGGAGTTAAAAAATATAATACCTGAAATGAAATGTACATTAGAGGGGCTTAGTAGCATATTGGATCAGGCAGAAGAGTCAATGAACTTGAAGAAAGGTCAACTGAGATTATCCAGTCTAAGGAACAGAAAGAAAAAAGAAAAGAAAAGAAGAAAAATGAACAGAGCCTCAAGACCTGTGAAACACCATGAAGTATACCAACATATACATAGTGGGATTCCCAAAAGAGGAGGAGAGAGACAAAATATTTAAAGAAAGAACAACTGAAAACTTCCCAAATTTGACGAAAAATATGGATCTATACACACAAGAAGCCCAATGAATTCAAGTAGGATAAACTTAAAGAGATCAACACCAAAGCACATCATAAACAAACTTTCGAAAGACAAAGACAAAAAGAGAATACTGAGAGCAGCCAGAGAAGCAAAGCATCAAGTACAAAGGATCCTCAATAAGATTAACAGCCAATTTCTTATCAGAAACAATGCAGTTCAGAATGGAGTTAAAGCAATGCTCAGAGGGAAGTTAATAGCTATAAACACCTATATCAAAAAAGAAAAAGTATCTCAAATCAATAACCAAACCCCACACCTTAAGAAACTAGAAAAAGAAGACTAAATGAAGCTCAAAGGAAACAGAATGAAGAAAATATTAGAGATTGGAGAGGAAATAAATGAGAGAATAAAAAAGCAAAAAAGAAAATAATGAAACCAAAAGTTGGTTCTTTGGAAAGATTGACAAAATTGACAAACCTTTAGCGAGACTGGCCATGTAAAACACAGAGAAAACTCAAATTACCAAAAAAAGAATTTAAAAGACAGTTATATGCCAACAAATTAAATTAGATAAAATAGACAAATTCCTAGAAAAACATACACTACCAAATCTAAGAAGAAATGAAGCTCTGAATAGATTTATAACAAGTAAAGTAATTGGTTAATAATCAGTATTCTTCCTATGAAGAGAAGCCCAGGCTCACATCACTTTGTTGGTGAATTCTACCAGCCACAAAATAATTACAAGAATTACACCAATTCTTCACAAATTCTTTCTTAAAAAATACAGGAGTAGGGAATATTTCCCCACTCATTCTATAAGACAGTATTACCCTGATGCCAAAACCAAAGTCATCATAAGAAAAAGTTATAGACCAATATCCTTTATGAATATAGACAGAAAATTCCTCAATGAAATACTTCTAAACTGAATCTGACAATAAAACACCACAACCAAAGGGATTTATTCTGGTAATGCATGGGTATTTTAACATCTGAAAATCAACATAATACACCATGTTAATACAATAAAGAACAAAAACTACATAATCATCAAATAATACAGCAAATGAATTTGACAAAATCCAAAACCCTTTCATGATGAAACAATCAACAAACTAGGACTAGAAGGGAATTTCCTCAATCTCATAAAAGGCAATTACAAATACCCACAGCTAACATCATACATAATGGTAAAAGACTGAAAGTATTCTGCCTACTGTCAGTAACAAGGTGAGGATGTTCATTTTTGTCAGCAATGTACTGTAGGTTTTAACCAGGACAATTAGGCAAGAAAAATAAATATAGGATAGAAAAGAGAGGAGTAAAACTATGTCTTTTACAGGTGACATGATCTTGTATATAGGAAATCCTAAGAAATTCACATACACACACACACACACACACACACACACACACACACACACACACACTAATGGAGCTAATAAATGAGTCCAGTGATGTTACAGGATACAAGGTCAATATACAAAAGTCAATTGTATTTCTATATACCAGCAATAAATAAGCTCAAAATCAAATTAATAAAATTCCATTTACAGTAGTATCAAAAAGAAAATATTTCAGAACTAACTTCACAGAAGTAATATAGGTTTTGTACACTAAAAATGATAAAATACCATTGACATAAATTAAAGATCTAAATAAATAGAAAGGTATCCCATATTCATGGATCGAAAGACTTAATGTTGTTAAGATGGCAATACTCCCTAAATTGATCTCCATATTCAACACAATCCCTATCAAAATCCCAGCTGCCTTTTGTAGAAATTGACAAGCTGATCCTAAAATTCATGTAGAATTGCAGGTATTTAAAAATAGCCAGAACAATCTTGTAAAAGAACAAATTGGAGGACTCAGGCTCCCACTTTTAAAACTTACTACAAACCAATAACAATAAAGATAGGGTGGTACTGATATAAAAGGTTAGACATACAGATCAAAGAAATACTACTGAGAACCCAGAAATAAACTCTTTTGATTATGGTAGAATTGAATTTCAGCAAGGGTACCAAGACAATTCAATGAAGAAAGAATAATCTTTGCAACAAATGGTGATGAAACAACTGGATATCCCCATGTAAAAGAATGAAATTGAACCTTTACCTCATACCATGTTCAAAAATAAGTCAAAATAATAGATCAAAGACCTAAATGTAAGAGCCAAAACTATAAAACTCTTAGAAGAAAACATAGTCATAAACTATTATGACCTTGGATTAAGCAATAGTTTATTTGGATTTTACACCCAAAACAAAAACATAAAATAAATAATTGGATTTTATCAAATATAAAAGCTTCTGTGTTCCAATGGACCCTATCAGGGAAGTAGGGGGGAAGTGACAGAATGGGAAAAATGTTTGCAAATCATATATCTGATAAGGGATTAATATACTGAATATATGAAGAACATTTACAAGTCAACAATAAAAAGAATAATCCAATTTAAAAATGAGATAAATATCTAAACAGACTTTCTCCAAAGAAGATACACAAATGGACAATAAGTACATGAAAAGATGCTCAACATCATTACTCATTAGAGAAATTCAAATAAAAATAACAAGTGCAATCATATCCACTAGGATGTCTATAATTTAAAAAATAAAAAAGGTATTCATGAGGATATGGAGATACTGGAGCACTCATAGATTGCTGTTAGGAATTCAAAGTGGTGTAGGCTTTTGGAAAACAGGTAGTTCCTCAACATTTAAACATAGAATTGCCATATAACCCAGCAATTCTGCTTTGTAGTATATAGCCAAGAGAATCAAAAGTATATTTCCATGCAAAAATTTGCATATGAATGTTTATAGCAGCATTATTCATAATTGCCAAAAAATAGAACAGCCCAAATATTCATTAACTAATAAATGTAGAAATAAAATGTGTGTATCCACACAATGGAATATTATTTAGCTATAAAAAGGATGCTGGTACATGGTACATGGTATTGGTGCATGCTACAATACAGTTGAACTTGGAAAATATTGTGCTAAGGGAAAAAAAGGCAGACATATATAGAAAAGTAGATTAGTCATTGCCAGGATCTGGTGCAAGAGTGGAATGGGGAATGACTGCTAATGGTATGGTGTTTCTTTGTGGAGTAATAAAAGTGTCTCAAAATTAGGTGTTGGTAAAGATCGTAGAAGCTTTATGAATATACTTTTTTATATAACACTGAATTGTACACTTTAATGAAGTGAGTTTTATGGCATATGGATTTTTAAATGATTTGGAAGCTTTAAAAATAATGAATTGAGCTTTTAGTACATGTATATAATTTTAAATATATGTATATTTATATTAAAAACAGATATATATTGGCGTTGGGTGTTCAGTAATTTTTCACTAGTGGTCTGCTCAGTCTAAAAAATTTTAGAAACAACTTTAGACATTAGGCATGTACATCACCAATAATAGATATGTTCAAAAACTGTATATAATTGTATCCAGGACAGAGATTTACAAGAGAATTATCCCTCTCTCTATTTTCTAATGGCTTAAAATGAAGATGATAGTGAATGAATAAATCTCTAAAAGATATTGATAAAACAAAATCAGAAAAGCCATTCAGTGCTGGTAGTGGCTAGTAAAAATGCAAGGTGAGTTTATAGGAGAATAAAAAGTCAGAACAAGCCTATTTAGTTTCTTAACCATAAATATGTTGTGAGCTTATTATAGAACATTTCCTTTGGCTCTGGACCCTTTTCTTGTCTTTATCTATTCAAGGGAAAAAATGGATTTTAACACAAGTAATTTCAATGTTAAGCCCTCTTATGAAAAGATTTCCAAGTACCCTGGAAACAAGCAAAATCAGGCATCTCAGTGGGGAAAATGTTCATATATTACACATGGAAGGACAGATTAATTACATAATGCCCCTTTTGAGGTACAGTGTTGTATTGTTGGTTTTGTTTTTGTAAATGTGTAGTGGGTTTTAAATACATGAACTAGCTAATCTTTAATTGGATAGAAAACTGTAGTTCTCTACTGTTTCAATTCTTTAGAAATAAGAAAACTGCTACTATGAATATGTTAAAATTCTTGAAAAGAAAGCCAGCAGCTATTAGTGTATAATTATCTGATATTCCAATCTTCAGAGATTTAGTGTTCAAATTTAAAGCATTTCTTTAGTAATTTTTGTGAATTATGGCATTTCATCAGTTAATTTGGTATAATTTAATACAAAGTCTAGAGGTATTCAGTCAGGATTAGAAATGTACATATGCGAAGTGCTAGAAGTTTTTAAGTAACAAAAACCTGTAACAACTTCTGAAGCCCTCTCACAAAATTTCCTTATAAATACAAGAGTCTATTGTATTGAATTTCTCATCTTTGTAGGTGAATATGCAGCAATGTTCCTAACAGATGTGTCCTAAGGAGCTATGTAAACCTCCATGACATATAATTTGGAAACTTCCCTGAAACTTTTCCAGCTATTGCTTCATATTAATGCTTGTACATCCTCCTGACCTCATATTTTCTTCAAAAGGCACTTGTTTTCTCAGTGTATCTTCATACCACAACGTGGTCAACTTTGTATCAGTTACTTGTTGAGCCAGTTTTCTTCACATAATAAAGTACTGGCCAAAATAGTCAGTTTGCTTTTTCTTTTCACCTGGGAGGCATGGTGGATTCATTCACATCATAAGTAGGCACACCGCTGCATCAACAGGCCATATTTTAACTGATGCAAAATGTTTCTAGCTGGGAATCCTTCTTTCTTTTGGGTCCTTATTGACACGAACTCTTAATGTTCTCAAGGGCATTTTTCACAAATAGATGATATTTTTATCACGTCATAAGAAGTGATAGAGGATGAATATTGGCAAGGATCAATGGGAAGCAGGTATGGACTATGGACTTTGAGGCTGTCTAGCCAATTCATAGATGGCTGATACTCTCCAGCCTTGCTGTGGAAAGGCACCAATCTGTGCCCTAGGCAATTACAAATTATGACATGTCTTAAAACTTGACGCTGCTAGCAAATAGTATCACTAATCTTTAAAAAAAACTATTTCTAAATAATGTCAGACTCATTAGGAGAGTTTCCAGAACTGCCATATATCCTTCATCCTGATTTCCTGAATGTTAACATTTCACCTCCGTTGCTGTATCATTCTCTCTTAATAGACAGAAACATAGATGAGTAGGTGGGTTTTCCCCCAAAACCATTTGGGAATAAGGTAAAGCCATGATGCCCATTTACTCCTAAACATAAATGTGTGTTTCTTAAAAGAAGGACGTTTTTTAAAGCAGCTCTAGTCCAATTATCTAAATTCATGAAATTAACATTGATCTAATACTATTATCTTGTTTGTAGACCTTATCAAAATGTTGCCAGTTGTCTTACTAATGTCCTTTATAGCAAAGGGAGGGGGATCTTTTTCCTGGCCCAGGATTCAATCAGCGATGACTGTTGCATTTAGTTGTTATGCATCTATATTTCCTTTAATCTGAAATAATTCCTCAATCTTTTTTTTTTGGAAGGTGGGGGTACTTTCATGATCTTGATATTGTTGGAGAGTACAGTTATTTTGTAGAATAGCCCTCAGTTTGGGTATATCCTTTGTTTTCTCATGACTAGATGAAGGTTAGGCATTTTCAGCAGGAATATCACAGAAGTGATTTGTTCTTCGTGTACCTGTCAGGAGGAACACAGTGTTGATTGGCACCATTGCTGGCTGTATTAACTTTAATCACTTAGTGGAAAAGTGTCTTCCAGATTTCTCCACTATAAAAATTACTATTTTTCCCTTTGTAATTAATAAATATTTTGTGGAAAAACACTACTTCTCATCGAACATTCACCCACTGGTTTTAGCACTCATTAATGATCCCTCCCTGAATCAGTTATCACTAATATGAATCAATTATTGTTATCAGGATAGTTACTGTTTTCTAATTCCATCATTTCTTCTATATTTATTACTTTCTTCTAAATATCTTAGTTGGAATTCTACTGTAAGGGAAGTTTTCCCTTCTTCCCCATCTATATATTTATACAGCTATTTATTTCAGTATGGACTTACAGATACTTATTTATCCAATGGGTTCTAATTTTGATGTTCAGCTTGCACATATTTGCACCAGAGAGGCCTTTTTAAGATGGTTCCTATGTGTTTTTGCCATGTCCTCATACGCCTTTTTTTCTTAATGGCACAAGAGTTCCAGACTCATCTTGCACATTGCCAGAACTAGCTCTAGAACCAGCCATTTCTCCGAGGAACCTAGGTTCTTTTAGTGGTAAATGGCATTTAGGAACCAAAATCTGGGTGCTAGATACGATCATTACTACTGGAATGTCACTGCTTTAGACCTTTCGTATACACATTATCTATCTGTCTTTCTGTCTATCATTTGACACCTCATCCATCCATCTATCCACCTGTCTCCATACGCATAGCTCCAATTCCAGTCTCACGACACAGGATTCTTTCCAGTCATCTATTTTTATAACTCCTTTCTGTCACAGTGACAAACCTGGCTCCTGTTATCAACAACACGATTTATTTCCTCAATCCTAGAACATACAGAAAATAGTTTAAGAATTACTAGCCCATATCACCATGAAAAATAAATCTACTCACTAGAATTTAATGTTTACAGTTCCTTTTGTCATTAGCCTAAGGGCATATACTCAGTATTCAAAATTTATTTGGATTATATGATTAATTTGAAATACAGTTAGGTTTATTTGCTTCAGTTTTGTATTCTATTTTAGAGTTTTTTTCCTGTATTTTTCTTAATTTTGTTTTAGTGTATGCAATATGCTTCCAGTAGTCACAATTATTAAAAAGTCATCCTTATGTAAGTGTTATTCCCCTGTACTTTCTTCAGTTTCTTCCCTAACCATTTTGCCCACCTTATTCTCACACACCCTCTATTGATAATCAATTTTGTCAGTTCCTAGATTATTCTTGCTGTATTTCTTTCTGTACAAATGAGTGGATACATACACATTTTTTCTTATTTTTCCTAATCTCTTTCATAAGAATAGCATACCACATGTACTCTTGTGCATTTTTCTGTCTTTCTTTAACAATATATTCTGGAAATGACTCCCTATCAGTTCACAGAGATCTTCATTCCTTTTTATTTCCTAATAGATTCTGTGGATCAATTTGCCATAGTGAATTCAGTCATTCTCCTCTGGATGGGCATCTAAGTTGTTTTTAATATTTTTCAATTACAATTATGCAATGAATAGCCTTGTACATATATGTTATTCAGTGGAACTGTATATTTAGGGTAAATTTCTAGAGTGAGATTGCTGGATCAAAATTAAACACATGGGTAGTTTCGTTACATATTGTCAAATTCGCCTCCAAAACGTCTGTACCAATTTGCATTCTTACCCTATGTATGAGAGAGCCTGCTACAACCCAGTCTTACCAACAGAATGTGTTATACTACTTTGTTGGCTTTTTTTTCTTACCAATCTCATAAAAGAATGGTTTTTCAGTGTAGTTTTAATTTGCATTTCTATTATTATGAGTGAAGATGAATATTTTTCAAATGTATCTTTTTGTGTGTGTGAATTGTCTGTTCGTGTCTTTTGCCTATTTTTCTAACAAGATTTTGTTCTTTTTATCCCTTCAGTTATGAAGAGTTCTTTATAGGTTAGAATTCTCAGCTCTTTATTGGTGATATATATATTGCAAGTACTCTCTCCCACTTCGTCATTTATCTTTTGCTTTTGCTCATGGTGTTTTGTATCATGCAAATATGGTTTATTAAAACCTAGCCAAAGTTACCTCTTATTTCGTCTAGATAGTTACAACTCATGTTGTACAGGAATTCACACTCTTTTCTTTTAACACTTGCATGGTTTCATATGCTTACATTTCTATCTCTGATCCATTTGCAGTTTATTCTTGTGATTGGTGTGAGGTGTGTATATAATTTTTTTATCTAATTCTTTTTTTATTAAGGTATTATTAATATACACTCTTATGAAGGTTTCACACGAAAACACAATGTGGTTTCTACACTAACCTATATTATCAAGTCCCCACTCATACTCCAATTCAGTCACTGTCCATCAGTGTAGTAAGATGACACAGATTCACGGTATGCCTTCTCTGTGCTACACTGTTTTCCCCGTGATCCCCCACACCATGTGTACTAAACATAATACCCCACAATCCCCTTCTCCTACCCTCCCCACCCACCCTCCCGCACCCCTTCCCTTTGGTAACCACTAGTTCCTTCTTGGAGTCTCTGAGACTGCTACTATTTTGCTCCTTCAGTTTTGTTTCATTGTTATACTCCACAAATGAGAGAAATCATTTGGCACTTGTCTTTCTCTGCCTGGCTTATTTCACTGAGTATAATACCCTCTAGCTCCATCCATGTTGTTGCAAATGTTAGGATTTGTTTCCTCCTTATGGCTGAATAGTATTCCATTGTGTATATGTACCACATCTTCTTTATCCATTCATCTACTGATGGACACTTAGGTTGCTTCCATTTCTTGGCTATTGTAAATAGTGCTGCGATAAACATACGGGTGCATATGTCTTTTTCAAATTGGGCTGCTGCATTGTTAGGGTAAATTCCTAGGAGTGGGATTCCTGGGTCAAATGGTATTTGTATTTTTAGTTTTTTGAGGAACCTCCATATTGCTTTCCACAATGGTTGAACTAGCTTACATTTCCACCAGCAGTGTAGGAGGGTTCCCCTTTCTCCACATTCTCACCAGCATTTGTTGTTCCTAGTCTTTTGGATGGTGGCCATCCTTACTGTTGTGAGGTGATATCTCATTGTGGTTTTAATTTTCATTTCCCTGATGACTAGTGATGTGGAGCATCTTTTCATGTGTCTGTTGGCCATCTGAATTTCTTCTTTGGAGAACTGTCTCTTCATATCCTCTGCCCATTTTTTAATCAGGTTATTTGCTTTTTGGCTGTAGAGTCATGTAAGTTGTTTATATATTTTGGATGTTAACCCCTTGTCTGATATGTCATTTACAAATATATTCTCCCATACTGTAGGATGCCTTTTTGTTCTGTTGATGGCGTCCTTTGCTGTATAGAAACTTTTTAGTTTGATGTAGTCCCATGAGTTCATTTTTGCTGTTGTTTCCCTTGCTCGAGGAGATACGTTCAGGAAGAAGTCACTCATTCTTATATTCAGGAGATTTTTGCCTATGTTGTCTTCTAAGAGTTTTATGGTTTCATGACTTACATTCAGGTCCTTGATCCATTTCGAGTTTACTTTTGTGTATGGGGTTAAACAATAATGCAGTTTCATTCTCTTTCATGTAACTGTCCAGTTTTGCCAACACCAGCTGTTGAAGAGGCTGTCATTTCCCCATTGTATGTCCATGACTCCTTCATCATATATTAATTGACCATATATGGTTGGGTTTATATCTGGGCTCTCTAGTCTGTTCCATTGGTCTATGGGTCTGTTCTTTTGCCAGTACCAAATTGTCTTGAGTACTGTGGCTTTGTAGTAAAGCTTGAAGTTGGGGAGCATAATCCCCCCAGCTTTATTCTTCCTTCTCAGGATTGATTTGGCTATTTGGGGTCTTCTGTGGTTCCATATGAATTTTAGAATGATTTTCTCTAGTTTATTGAAAAATGCTGTTGGTATTTTGATAAGAATTGCATTGAATCTGTAGATTGCTTTTGTTGAGAGTTTTTATCATGAATGGATGTTGAATTTTGTCAAATGCTTTTTCAGCATCTATGGAGATGATCATTTGGATTTTGTCCTTTTTGTTGATGTGGTGGATGATGTTGATGGATTTTTGAATATTGAACCATCCTTGCATCCCTGGAATAAATCCTACTTGATCGTGATGGATGATTCTTTTGATGTATTTTTGAATTCGATTTGCTAATATTTTGTTGAGTATTTTTGCATCTATGTTCATCAGGGATATCGGTCTGTAGTTTTCTTTTTTTGTGGTGTCTTTGCCCAGTTTTGGTATTAGAGTGATGCTGGCCTCATAGAATGAGTTTGGAAGTATTCCCTCTTCTTCTACTCCTTGGAAAACTTTAAGGAGGATGGGTATTAGGTCTTCACTAATATTTGATAAAATTCAGCAGTAAAGCCATCTGGTCCAGGAGTTTTGTTCTTAGGTAGGTTTTTGATTACCAGTTCAATTTCGTTGCTGGTAATTGGTCTGTCGAGATTTTCTGTTTCTTTCTCGGTCAGCCTTGGAAGGTTGTATTTTTCTAGAAAGTTGTCCATTTCTTCTAGGTTATCCAGTTTGTTAGCATATAATTTTTCATAGTATTCATTAATAGTTCTTTGTATTTCTGTGGTGTCCGTAGTGATTTTTCCTTTCTCATTTCTGATTGTTTATGTGAGTAGACTCTCTTTTTTTCCTAATAAGTCTGGCTAGGGGTTTATCTATTTTGTTTGATTTCTCTAAGAACCAGCTCTTGCTTTCGTTGATCATTTCTATTGTTTTATTCTTCTCGATTTTATTTATTTCTGCTCTAATCTTTATTATGTCCCTCCTTCTACTGACTTTGGGTCTCATTTGTTCTTCTTTTTCTAGTTTTGTTAATTTCGATTTTAGGCTGCTCATATGGGAATGTTCTTCTTTCCTGAGGTAGGCCTATATTGCAATATACTTTCCCCTTAGCACGGCCTTCACTGCAGCCCACAGATTTTGCAGTGTTGAATTATTGTTGTCATTTGTCTCCATATATTGTTTGATCTCTGTTTTTATTTGGTCATTGAGCCATTGATTATTTAGGAGCATGTTATTAAGCCTCCATGCGTTTGTGGGATTTTTCATTTTCTTTGTGTAATTCATTTCTAGTTTCATTCCTTTGTGGTCTGAGAAGCTGGTTGGTACAATTTCAATCTTTTTGAATTTATTGAGGCTCTTTTTGTGGCCTAGTATATGACCTATTCTTGAAAATGTTCCATGTGTACTTGAGAAGAATGTGTATTCTGCTGCTTTTGGGCGTAGAGTTCTGTAGATGTCTGTTAGGTCCATCTGTTCTAATGTGTTGTTCAGTGCCTCTGTCTCCTTACTTATTTTCTGTCTGGTTGATCTGTCCTTTGGAGTGAGTGGTGTGTTGAAGTCTCCTAAAATGAATGCATTGCATTCTATTTCCCCCTTTAATTCTGTTACTATTTGTTTCACATATGTACGAGCTCCTGTGTTGGGTGCATAGATATTTATAATGGTTATATCTTCTTGTTGGATTGACCCTTTTATCATTATGTAATGTCCTTCTTTGTCTCTTGTGACTTTCTTAGTCTTGAAGTCTATTTTGTCTGATATAAGTACTGCAACTCCTGCTTTTTTCTCCCTATTAGTTGCATGAAATATCTTTTCTCTGTCCCTTCACTTTTAATCTGTGTATCTCTTTGGGTTTGAAGTGAGTCTCTTGTAGGCAGCATATAGATGGGTCTTGTTTTTTTATCCATTCAGTGACTCTGTGTCTTTTGACTGGTGCATTCAGTCCATTTACATTTAGGGTGATTATGGATAGGTATGTACTTATTGGCATTGCAGGCTTCAGATTCGTGGTTACCAAGGGTTCAAGGTTAACTTCCTTACTATCTAAGAGTCTAACAACTCACTTAATATGCTATTACAAACACAATCTAAGGGTTCTTTTTTTGTTTTTGTTTTTTCCTCCTCCTTTTTCTTCTTCCTCCATTCTTTATATATTAGGTATCATATTCTGTACTGTTTGTCTATCCCTTGATTGACTTTGGGGATAGTTAATTTAATTTTGCATTTTCTTAGTAATTAGCTGTTCTACTTTCTTTACTGTGGTTTTATTACCTCTGGTGACAGCTATTAAACCGTAGGAACACCTCCATCTATAGCAGTCCCTCCACAGTACACTGTAGAGATGGTTTGTGGGAGGTAAATTCTCTCAGCTTTTGCTTATCTGGGAATTGTTTAATCCCTCATTCAAATTTAAATGCTAATCTTGCCAGATAAAGTAATCTTGGTTCAAGGCCCTTCAGCTTCATTGCATTAAATACATCATGCCACTCCCTTCTGGCCTTTAAGGTTTCTACTGAGAAGTCTGATGATAGCCCGATGGGTTTTCCTTTGTATGTGATCTTATTTCTCTCTAGCTGCTTTTAGTAGTCAGTCCTTATCCTTGATCTTTACCATTTTAATTTCTATATGTCTTGATGTTGTCTTCCTTGGGTCCCTTGTGTTGGGAGATCTGTGCACCTCCATGGCTTGAGAGACTATCTCCTTCCCCAGATTGGGGAAGTTTTCAGCAATCACCTCCTCAAAGACACTTTCTATCCCTTTTTCTCTCTCTTCTTCCTCTGGTACCCCTACAATGCAGATATTGTTCCGTTTGGACTGGTCACACAATTCACTCAATATTCTTTCATTCCTAGAGATCCTTTTTTCTCTCTGTGCCTCAGCTTATTTGTATTCCTCTTCTCTAGTTTCTATTTCATTTATTGTCTCCTCCACCATATCCAATCTGCTTTTAATACCGTCCATTGTGCTCTTCGATGATTGGATCTCTGACCGTAATTCATTCCTGAGATCTTGAATATCTTTCCATACCTCCATGAGCACCTTAATGATTTTTACTTTGAACTCCCTTTCAGGGACAGTTATGAGGTCCATGTCATTTAAATCTTTCTCAGGAGTGGTATTCATAATTTTACTTTGGACCAGGTTCCTTTGGCATTTCATAGTTGTGTATGGTGCCCTCTAGTGCCCAGAAGCTCTACACTCTGGAGCTGCTCAGCCCCTGAAGCAATGTTGGGGATTGCAGGGGAGTGGTTTTGGTGCCTTGGGGGAGGAAAGAGCTGTTTCCTGGTACCTGGCTGCTATGCCTGTCTCCACTGCCTGCACCAGTGGGCTGAGCACACAGGTATAAGCCTCTGTGCTTTGAGTTTTTAGTTGCTGTAGAAAGATCTTCCCTCTGGCTGGCCTAACGCCAGGGTAGGGTTTCCCGGTTTCCAAGCCCAGTGGGGCTGGCCAGGAGAAAGGCACAGTAATCTGCCTGTCACAGAAGGGGTTCTTGGAGCTGTGTAGGCAGCCAGGGAGCTGGAGGACCTGAAGATAGTGAAAGCTCCCAATCTGCTAGGCAGAGTGCACCTGGACAATTTTGTCTACCTGTCCTTTCTCCTGAGCAGTAAGCTCTGTGTAATCCTTGCCCCTTTAGCAGCCCTCTTGCTAAGGGCTTCTTTGTTAGGAAGTCTCTCAGACTGCCCACCTTTCTTTTGTCCCAGAGCAGCTGGATATTTATCCCTGCTTTCCACAAGCAGCTGGAATCTTAGTCTCTCCAGGAATTCTGCCTGTTTTAGCTTTCCAACCCCCTAATTACCAGAGTATCATGCAAGCACCATGAAATGTAGGTTTGTGCTCCCAGAGCAGATCTCCAGAGTTAGGTACTCAGCAGTCCCAGACCTCCACTCCCTCCCTGCTCTGTTCCTCTTCCTCCTGCCGGTGACCTGGGGTGGGGGAAGGGCTTGGATCCCACAGGACCATAACTTTAGTAAGTTACCCTTTTCCGTGAGGCCTGCTCTTGTCTCCAGGTGTATGCAGTTTGTTGCAGTACTCTTTCCTGTTGCTCTTTCAAGAGTAGTTGTATTAGTTATATTTTCATATTATATGTGGTTTTAGGAGGAAGCCTCTGTCTCACCTCTCATGCTGCCATCTTTAATGTGTATACAATTTTTATCTTTTTCAAATAGCTAAGCAATTATACTAGCACCTTTTATTTAAAGGTCCTAGTCCTTTATGTAAAAGTCCTTTTATTAGTCATTTGAGGTACTGCCTTTTTCATATGCATTATTTCTGTACACGGTTGGGTTTATTTCTGCTCTGTTTCCATTCTCTGGTTAAGCTGTCTATTAATGTGTCAGTTCTGCATTGTTTGAATTTTACAGACTTTTTGGTAGGTGTTAATATCATATAAGACCAATGCTCCCTCATAGCTTTCCTTTTCCAGGTTTTTTCATAGTCATTCTTAGGCATTTATTTTTCCATATAAACTATAATATCAGGTTTTCTAGCTCCATAAAAACTTGGTATTTCTACCAAGATTACATTAAATTTAGAAATTAACATTCAGAGAGTTGGCATCTTTTTAATGTTTATTGTTCTATCTTTGAACAAGGGATATCTTTTCATTTATTCAAGTCTACTCTTGGGTCTTCGGCTACTGTTTTAAATTTCTTCATTAAGGTTTTGCACATTTATTGGTAAGTTTATCTTTAAGAGTTTTATCTTCTTTTTGCCATTGTAAGTGAGGTTTTTGTCTCTTTTCTTGTGTGTATGAAATATTGTTCATTTGTGTCCTGTTAGCATACTTAAATTGTTTTATTGTTTAAGATAGCTTTGTCAGTAATTCCCCAAGTGTAGAATCATATTATCTTCCAATGGAGGTGGTGTAACTTCTTATGTGATTTTTCTTGTCTAAATGCATTGGCTTATATGTCCAAGACAATGTAAATAGTATTGAAGATATTATATACACACATATACATATATTATATATATATTATACATGTATTACATATTTTTAAGCATGTTAAGAAAGTATTCATTGTTCCCTATTTTCTTCATGTTTTTATCAGGAATGGGTGCTGAATTGTGTCAAAAGCATTTCAATACCTGTTGAGATGATCATGTGATTTTTTTCTCCCTAGATCAATCAATATCATGTTTTATATTAATAGATTTCCTCATATGGAGCAGACTTGCACCCCTGGAATGCATCTCACTTGGTCATAATGTATTATTCTCTAAATGAGTACCACTAATATTAAATATATAAATACCAAGGCTCTATGGCAGTGTTGTTCAAAGAATGATATCCCCCTAAGGCACTTATTGAATTATTGATTTCTATTGAATCAGAACTTCTGGGGAAGGTTTCCAGATTCTGCTTCTAACAAGTCCTCATAGAGGTGCTCTTTATGCACACTGAGAACCACGAGTCTACTATGTAGTTCAATGGGAAGTTAGGTTATTTCTTTACACTAGCAAAATGTATTTATGTTAGCAAAGAGTTTGCTCCATGATTCCTTTAAAAAGCTGCTCTATGTCTTAAAATTTTAGGTCATAAGCCAGCTGCAGGAAAGTAGATAATAGAGAGAAACCATAAGCTAAAATATCAGCTGCCACCTGAATATTTATCCATTAATCCATTAACTCATTTATTCAACTTTTTTGGCACTGCAAGGATTGAGAATATGAAGATGTATAAGAACTCCACAACAATAGAAATGAAAGAGCAAATAAATACTTGTAAAATAATATGTTAGGCATTATATTAGAAATATTTGCCAGGAATTTTATGGGTTTGAAGAGCTTAAAGAAAAAATTCTCCTTTCTTCTAGATAGGAGAAAACTTTAAAGAGGAGGTAATGCCTTCGATGAAGCATCTTTCCAATATAACATTAACAAATGGGAAAGAAAATGATTTAAAAAAATGTCTTTACCTGAAACTGTTTAGAAATGCATCTCTTACACATGATGTACTAGCATACCAACCCATCACCTCTTGGCAAACACAGCTGCAAGATCACTCATACATAGAGGGGAAAGGCTATCTATAAATGGAGGAATCTGTATGAATTTCTTTCCAAGATACCCACATTTAATAATAACATTGGTGAAATAGAAAACATCAGTAATACATGGAAACTCCAGTAAAAGAGCATGAACTGCTGTTGGTTCTATTAGTATGCTCCAGAGTCTTTTAAAGAAAATTAAAAAAAGGTTTATATTCTCTATTAGGATTCATAATGGTTTAGTTCCATTTCATTTATTCTTAGTATCAGACCTGCTTATCCAGGACAACTACCATGTGGGAGAAGGACCATAAAATGTTGTGACTAACACTCATGCCAGTGTAGTAATTATGGGTTGGCTTGGTATGGAATGCATTTCTTCTTATCTCATGAATGGCCTCTCACATCATGAGAGGGTAGCATTTTAAAGTACAAACTTGGTACCTTGCTCTGAAAAAAAATCTCTGAAGTCCAAATATAGTCAGGATTCTTTCATTTCCTAATTTTGATTATTTAGCAGGAGGAGTGTTTTTAATTGCCAGCATTTTTATTTACCCAAAGTCTGTGCAATTTAGCAGCTGCTTTGCACTGAACATGCTACAAACTATATATACATCAGGTAGTTTGGACGCATCTTGCATCTGACTTCAATCAAAATGGTTGTCAACCAGGACAGATGCAAATATCACACTGAAAGTTGGGCTGTCTATTTTGGCTCCGCCTTGTCACTCTTCAGTAGTTACTACCAAATCATTAAAATAAAATGTTGATATTTGAATATATTTTTGGATTGCCTTGGCATGAGGAATTCATAGCACGTACATCAGTATGATTTTTTTTTATGTATATCCATCCATTTTAATAGTATAAAACTCTTTATATAGCAAAACTACATCCTGGGTGAATTCTGAAATTACACACATACACACACACACACACACACACACACATTATACAATCCATTCTTATTCTTAACCTGTTTGAGTAGTATATTTGTTTTGAAAGACAGTAAAATGTAATGTGCTTTTATTGAGGTTGGTCATACTAATTTCAGCAATTTTTTTAAATTTATAGTTGGAAATCAGTGGATAAATTACATATCATTCTGTGGTCTTAGAACACATGCAGAGCTTGAAGGAAACCTAGTCACTGAACTTATCTATGTGCACAGCAAGCTGCTAATTGCTGATGACAACACTGTTATTATTGGTAAGTACATAGTATTTAATTGTGTTCCTTGCTAGCTGATTACCTCAAGCAAAAAATCTTTCTATTCCTCCTGAGTTTCCTTTGCTGTTGAGAGGGACATAACACATATCTAAAACATTTCTGAAGCAATCTTTTTCGCTTACATCCTTTCTAATCCCTGTTTTTTTCTATGAAGAAACAGAGGCACTGAGCAATTAAATGGCCATTGTGCAAATTACAGTATCCAGGGGCTGTGGTTTAGTCCAGCGGTGCAATTGGCCTGCTCTCATTAATTCTTTACTATTCCCTTATTTTTATTTTGAATCCAAGTACCTAGATTTGGGGAATTGGAGGGGATGAATGGGAAAATGTGTCACAAATAAGTACCTATTTTGCATGTGGTAATTTGCATGTGCTCGCGCCATATGCACCCAACATTCCCATGGATCTGAAGTTATGCAAGAATCAAAATCAGAAATTTGTTAAAATATTGCTGCCTCCATGCTTACTATTTTTTCCCTAGAGTCTGTTTTGGATGTTATTAATTGGGGTGCAGAGCAGACCAGCTTTGTTGGTGTGTGCTGTGGGTGCAGGTGTTGGAAAGTGTGTCGTAATGATATGATACAGTCCTAGACTAAGGGTCTGCAGTGTTTTCTGGTCAAGGACACAGTAGATTTCTCTGAAGTCCTCTCCCCCCAACAGATTCATGAGAGAGTTACACGTTGCACATTCTACCCAGATTAGATCAACTTGACCAGAGGGGTGGATGTTCAGCTTCATTCTTTTATACATATGGAAAGCTTCTTTTCTATTGCTGAATTGTTCTGCCTTCTAATATTATGTTACATGAACATTGAAAGGCCAGGATGAGAAACAGAGTAGTATTACTAACCACCTAGATTAAGTGGGTTGACAAAGGTGGGGGATGGTACTTAGAGACGTGATGTGTCCGCCTATTGGGAATTCCACTTATCTGTTTTAAGGAAAATGTAGTTTCTCAGCTATAATAAGATACTTCACTATTCTTTAAGAAACTGAATGTTGTAGAGTGTCTTGACATTTTTTGGCAGTAAATAGGCCTTCTCCATCTCTATCCTCCACTGAGAAAAGGAAACAAACCCATTATCTAGGAGTAAAGAGATTGTCTCATCTGGAACATCATTTGATAAGAAAGAAAAAGTAGCTCTGAAGCCAGAAAATGTACACACGCACATTCTGTTAATATTTATAAAGGACATTTAAGAAAAATATATTGTGTCCTTTATCTCTTGCTCTACAGCAATCAAAGCTCCTTAGGAATTTATTTACTCCCTTCCCTCCCCCAATGAACAAGGTTTCTCTTATTTCCCCAAACTACTCTGGCCTTGCTCTTCAGAAGCCAATCTCATAATATTTTTATACTAAATCGACAATGACAGTAGAAAAGAAAAAACTTTGATGTTTGCTGAAATAGGAAAACAAACAAGTCAAATAAAATTTAGTTAATTTCTTCAGCAAGATTTGAGAACTCTTGAAGCAAAAATTGACAAGTGTAAATATTTTCCTTTTAAAAGGTCACTTTGACTTTCAGCCTACTTTATATAAGCATAATTGCCGAGTAGTTTTCAGTAACTGAGCTAACAGTCAAATAAGTTTGAGTTTTTTAATTGACTTATTTTCTAGAACAGTCTCTGAACCTTAAAGGCTACAATTTATTTAGGCTAGAAATAATTGATCGATTTTGCACATAATTCTTATCCACTTTTTGAAACTGAAGATGTGGCACTGGGGAGTATGAGGAGATCTTGTTATTCTTTAGGGACTGGATTCCTTTTTCTCCTTCCCCAAGGATGGAATAGATTTCCCCCTTGGAAAAATCCAAAAATACTTCGGTTCTTTTTATCTCAGCAAAATCTCTTAAGAGAAGCAGATTTATTGTTGCTGCTCTCAAACATCAGCCCTGTTTAAATTCATAACACAGAGAACAAAGTTAAAATTCTCAGAGAGGAGTGTGAGAAGTTAGGTTGAGAATATTTTACAGATGTTAAGCAAGTATCTAAAAGCTCAAAAGAGGTTAAAGTAATCTGTGGTTAAATTTTCTGACATTGCAAACTTATATCAGAATTATTGAATAATTGACATAAGAAAATGACTATTGTTTATCCCTGTTTTTCATGCACAAAGACACACTTTTTTCTCACATTGAAAATCTCTTTTGTGTATAGCTTTAGTTATCTCTTGCTCTGGGCGCCCCTACTGGTCATGAAATCTGTGATCAAGTAGTTTTCTAATCTTAATATTGGCACTTAACTACATTTTTTTTTCTTTCCTAAACAAAACAAGGCTATCCTTAAGTAGAATTGAAGTCTATACTTCAGACTAAGTGAAACAATTTTTTTTTCCTATGTCCACTAATCCATTGCAAAGCACAGTAGGGAGATACTAAAGTGTGAATCAAACAGTGCCAACCAAGTTCATGGGCTACAGTTCATATTTCGACCTAGCAACAGGTAGATCAGGTTGGATATTGCTGAACTGGAGCAAGAAGGTCCAGAGGCAATCAGTGAGGGTGGGTGTTGGGCAACTGTGTAGAGGAAATGAATATCAGTGCTTAAAGGGCAGGCTTGAGAGTGACTGAGAAGTGTCTGTAGTTGAAGGGCTGCCCCAGTGAAGAAGCATTACACTTCACCTAGTCCCATGAGTCTCAATCTGGCTGCATTAGAATTATCTGAGAAGCTTTAAAATATATATCATTTAAGGGGCAGCTTATTCATGTCTTCAATTTGCATTAAAATAGATCCAAAAAAAGAGATGGGTTAATGGATAGATAAAGGGATGGAGTGGCATTGGGAGACAATACTAATGCCTGCTTCCTGCTTCTGGATATTCTGATTAATTGGCCTGGTTTGGAGACCAGGCATCAAGGTTCTTCTTGTTTTCATTTTTGTTTCTGGCACCAATATTTTTTAAAAAGCTTCCTGAAGTGACCGAGCTGAGAACTTCTGAAGTCGAGGCACAGGAAACACAAGTGGGTAGAAAATACTGAGACATCCATTTGGGCTCAATAAAAGAATATTTTCCTTTAAAACAAAGAAGCTAAAACTGGGCACACTTGGTATATTAGTTGTCATTACTGCTATACCAAATGACCACAAACTTAGTGGCTTAATACGGCACAAATTTCTCATCTAACGGTTCTGCAGGTTAGAAGACCAGCACAAGTCTCACTGGGCTGAGTCAGAGTGTCAGCGTGGCAGTGGTCCTTCCTGGAGGCTCTGAAAGAGAATGTGTTTCCTTGCCTTTTCCAGCTCCTGGCAGGTGTCCACATTCCTTAGCTCATGGCTCCCTTCCCCCATCTTCAAAGGTGGCAATGTTACATCTCTCTAAAGATTCCCAAAAGTCTCAACCTGTTCTTCTATAATCATGTCTTCCTCTGAATCCCCTTCATTTTTAAGGATTCTTGTGATTGTATTGGGCCCACCTGGATAATCCAAGATAATCTCCCTCCTTTAAGGTCAGCTAATTAGCAATTTCAAGTCCATTTATAGCCTGAATGCCCTCTTGTTATGTAAGGTAACATATCCCAGGATTTGGGCATTAGAACATGGTCATTTTTGAAGGCCATTATTCTGCCTACCACAGAAGGATTCACAATTTCTGAAACAAGAGAATTTTAAAAAGCACAAAACACAAAGGAAAAGATAGATAAACCCAACTGCATTAAAATTAAAATTCAGACCCTTTCTCATTAAAAAACCCTATAAAGAGGATTGGATTACAGATGGCGGCATGAGAGGTGAGACAGAGACCTCATCCTAAAACCACATATAATATGAAAATATAATTAATGCAACTAATCCTAAAAGAGCAACAGGAAGGAAGACTGCGCCAGACGCATACACCTGGAGAAAAGAACAGACCTCACGGAACAGGGTAACATACCAAAGCCATGATCTGGCGGGACCCAAGTCCTTACCCCACCTTAGCTCATTGGCAGGAGGAAGAGAAACGGAGCAGGGAGGGAGTGGAGGCCTGGGACTGCTGAACACCTAACCCTGGAGATCTGCTCTGGGAGCACAAACCTACATTTCATGGTGCTCTAATGATTAGTGGGGTTGGAAAGCTAAGACAGGCAGAATACCTAAAGAGACTGAGATTCCAGCCGCTTGTGGAAAACAGGCATCCACATCTGGCTGCTCTGGGACAAAAGAAAAGTGGGCAGTCTGAGAAACTTCCTAACAGTGAGAGGGCTGCTAAAGGGGCAAGGATTGCAGAGCTTACTGCTCAGGAAAGAGGACAGGTAGACAAAAATTATCCAGGTGCACTCTGCCCAGCAGATTGGGAACTTTCAGGAGCTACAGGTGCTCCATTCCCCTGGCTGGTATACAGCTTCAAGGCCCCACATTGTCGTACGCAGCCTGCTGTGCCTTCTTTCCGGCCACCCCAACCCTGGATCACAAACTGGCAGCCCCTGCCCTGGCGTCAGGCCAGCCAGAGGGAAGCCCCACCTACAGCAACTACAAATGCAAAGCATAGAGGCTTACACCTATGTGTATGGCCCACTGGTTATGGCAGTGGAGACAGGCATAACAGCCGGGAAGCAGGAAACAACTCTTTCCTCCCCCAGGCACCAGCACCACTCCCCTGTGACCCCTGAAACCACTCCAAAGGCCGAACAGCTCCAGAGAGTAGACCTTGTGGGCACTAGAGGGCGCCACATACAAGTATGAAATGTCAAAGGAACCTGGTTCAAACAAAAATACGTCAAACACCTGAAAAAGGATCAAGTGAAACTAACATTGTCAATCTTCCTGAAAGAGATTTCAAAATAAAATCATAAACATGCTCATGGAGGTTCAAAAAATATTCAAGAACTCAGGAACAAATTCTGGTCAGAAATCCAATCATTATGGAATACAGTGGAAGGTTTTAAAAGCAGATAAGACACAGTGGAGGAGACAATAAATTAAATAGAAACTAGAGAAGAGGAATACAAAGAAGCTGAGGCACAGAGAGAAAAAAGGATCTCTAGGAATGAAAGAATATTGAGAGAACTGTGTGACCAATCCAAACGGAACAATATTCATATTATAGGGGTACCACAACAAGCAGAGAGAGAGAAAAAGGGATAGAAAGTGTCTTTAAGGAGGTAATTGTTGAAAACTTCCCCAATCTCGGGAAGGAGATAGTCTCTCAGGCCATGGAGGTGCACAGATCTCCCAACACAAGAGACCCAAGGAAGACAACACCAAGACATTTGGTAATTAAAATGGCAAAGATCAAGGATAAGGACAGACTATTAAAAGCAGCCAGAGAGAAATTAGATCACACACAAAGGAAAGCCCACCAGGCTATCATCAGACTTCTCAACAGAAACCTTACAGGCCAGAAGGGAGTGGCGTGATGTATTTAATGCAATGAAGCTGAAGGGCCTTGAACCAAGATTACTTTATCTGGCAAGATTAGCATTTAAATTTGAAGGAGGGATTAAACAATAATCAAAATCTGAGAGAATTTACCTCCCACAAACCATGTCTACAGTGTATTTTGGAAGGACTGCTATAGATGGAAGTGTTCCTACGGTTTAATAGCTGTCATCAGAGGTAATACAACCATAGTAAAGAAAGTAGAACAGCTAATTACTAAGCAAATGAAAAATTCAATCAACTATCCCCAAAGTCAATAAAGGGACAGACAAACAGTACAGAATATGATACCTAATATATAAAGAGTGGAGGAGGAAGAAAAAGGAGGAGAAAAATAAAAAGAGAGAGAACCTTTAGGTTGTGTTTGTAATAGCATACTATGTGGGTTAAGTTAGACTCTTAGACAATAAGGAAGTTACCCTTGAACCTTTGGTAAACATGAATCCAAATCCTGCAATGGCAGTAAGTACATACCTATCAATAATCACCATAAATGTAAATGGACTGAATGCACCATTCAAAAGACATAGAGTCAGTGAATGGATAAAAAAACAAGACCCATCTATATGCTGCCTACAAGAGACTCACTTCAAACCCAAAGACATACAGAGACCAAAAGTGAAGGAATGGAAAACGATATTTCATGCAACTAATAGGGAGATAAAAGCTGGAGTTGTAATATTTGTATCAGTTAAAATAGACTTCAAAATAAAGAAAGTCACAAGGGACAAAGAAGGACATTATGTAATGATAAAGGGGTCAATTCAACAAGAGGCTATAACCATTATAAATCTCTATGCACCCAGCACAGGAGCACCTACATACGTGAAGCAAATACTAACAGAATTAAAAGGGGAAATAAAATATAATGCATTCATTCTAGGTGACTTCAAAACTCCACTCACTCCAAAGGACAGATCAACCAGACAGAAAATAAGTAAGGAGACAGAGGCATTGAATAACACATTAGAACAGATGGACCTAACAGACATCTACAGAGCTCTACACTCAAAAGCAGCAGGATACACTTCTTCTCAAGTGCACATGGAACATTTTCAAGTATATATCATATCCTAGACCACAAAAAAGCCTCACTAAATTCAGAAAGTTTAAAATTGTACCAATCAGCTTCTCAGACCACAAAAGTATGAAACTAGAAATAAATTACACAAAGAAAAGGAAAAATCAGAAACACATAGAGGCTTAATAAAATGCTCCTAAATAATGAATGGATCAATGACCAAATAAAAAACAGAGATCAAGCAATACATGGAGACAAATGACAACAATAATTCAACAACACAAAATCTGTGGGACTCAGCAAAGCCTATGCTAAGAGGGAAGTATATTGCAATACAGGCCTACCTCAGGAAAGAAGAACAATCCCATATGAACAGTTTAAACTCATAAATAACGAAACTAGAAAAAGAAGAACAAATGAGGTCCAAAGTCAGTAGAAAGAGGGACATAAAAAAGATTAGAGCAGAAATAAATAAAATCGAGAAGAATAAAACAATAGAAAGAATCAGTGAAAGCAGTAGCTTGTTCTTCGAGAAAATAAACAAAATAGATAAACCCCTAGGCAAACATATCAAGAAAAAAGGAGAATCTACACACATAAACAAATCAGAAATGAGAAAGGAAAAATCACTACAGACACCACAGAAATACAAAGAATTACTAGAGAATACTATGAAAAATTATATAGTAACAAACTGTATAACCTAAAAGAAATGGACCACTTTCTAGAAAAATACAACTTTCCAAGGCTGACCCAGAAAGAAATGGAAAATCTGAGCAGACCAATTACCAGCAAGGAAATTGAATTGGTAATCAAAAAACTACCTAAGAAAATATCCGTGGACCAGATGGCTTCACTGCTGAATTTTATCAAACATTTAGTGAAGACCTAATACCCATTCTCCTTAAAGTTTTCCAAAATGTGGAAGAAGAGGGAATTCTTCCAAACTCATTCTATGAATCCAGCATCACTCTAATACCAAAACCAGGCAAAGACACCACAAAAAAAGAAAATTACAGACCAATATCCCTGATGAATATAGATGCAAAAATACTCAACAAAATATTAGCAAACCAAATTCAAAAATACATCAAAAAGATCATTCATCATCATCAAGTAGGATTTATTCCAGAGATTCAAGGATGGTACAATATTAGAAAATCCATCAACATCATACACCAAAAAAAGAAGGACAAAAACCACATGATCATCTCCATAGATGCTGAAAAAGCATTAGACAAAATTCAACATCCATTCATGATAAAAACTCTCAACAAACTGGGTTGAGAGGGTATAGAGGGCAAGTACCTCAACATAATAAAGATCATATATGACAAACCCATAGCCAACATCATACTTAACAGCAACAAGCTGAAAGCCTTTCTTTTAAGATCAGGAACAAGAGAAGGATGCCCACTCTCTGCCCTTGATTACTCAATATAGTTCTGGGGGTTCTAGCCATGGCAATCAGACAACACAAAGAAATAAAAGGCATCCAGATTGGTAAAGATAAAGTTAAACTGTTTGCAGAAGACACCATATTGTACATAAAAAATCCTAAAGAATCCACTCCAAAACTACTAGATCTAATATCTGAATTCAGCAAAGTTGCGGGATACAAAATTAATACACAGAAATCTGTTGCATTCCTATATACTAATGATAAACTAGCAGAAAGAGAAATCAGGAAAACCATTCAATTCACAATTGCATCAAAAAGAATAAAATACCTAGGAATAAACCTAACCAAGGAAGTGAAAGACCTATACTCTGAAAACTACAAGACACTCCTAAGAGAAATTAAAGAAGATACCAATATATGGAAATCCATCCCATGCTCTTGGCTAGGTAGAATAAATATTGTCAAAATGGCTATACTACCTAAAGCAATCTACAGATTCAATGCAATCCCTGTCAAACTACCAACAGCTCTCTTCAATGAACTGGAACAAATCATTCTAAAATTCATATGGAACCAGAAAAGACCCCGAATAGCCAAAGCAATCCTGAGAAGGAGGAATCAAACAGGGGGAATTACGCTCCCTGACTTCAAACTCTACTACAAAGCCACAGTAATCAAGACAATTTGGTACTGGCACAAAAACAGACCCACAGATCAGTGGAACAGAATAGAAAATCCAAACATTAACCCAAACATATACAGTCAATTAATATTTGATAAAGGAGCCTTGGATATACAATGGGAAGATGACAGCCTCTTCAGCAGCTGGTGTTGGCATAACTGGACAGCTACATATAAGAGAATGAAACTGGACTACTGTCTAACCCCATACACAAAAGTAAACTCAAAATGGATCAAAGACAAAAAGACATCCTACAGTATGGGAGAATATATTCATAAATGACATATCTGATAAGGGGTTGACATCCAAAATATATAAAGAACTCAAGCACCTCAACAAACAAAAAGCAAATAATCCAATTAAGAAATGGGCAGAGGACATGAATAGACACTTCTCCAAAGAAGAAATTCAGATGGCCAACAGGCACATGAAAAGATGCTCCACATCACTAATCATCAGAGAAATGCAGATTAAAACCACAATGAGATATCATCTCACACCAGTGAGGATGGCCAACATCCAAAACACAAACAACAACAAATGTTGGCGAGGATGTGGAGAAAGGGGAACCCTTCTACACTGCTGGTGGGAATGTAAATTAGTTCAACCATTGTGGAAAGCAGTAGGGAGGTTCCTCAAAAAACTCAAAATAGAAATACCATTTGACCCAGGAATCCCACACCTAGGAATTTACCCTAAGAATGTAGCAGCCCAGTTTGAAAAAGACATATGCACCCCTATGTTTATTGCAGCACTATTTACAATAGCCAAGAAATGGAAGCAACCTAAGTGTCCATCAGTAGATGAATGGATAAAGAAGAAGTGGTACATATCCACAATGGAATATTATTCGGCCATAAGAAGAAAAAAATTCTACCATTTGCAACAACATGGATGGAGATAGAGGGTATTATGCTCAGTGAAATAAGCCAGGCAGAGAAAGACAAGTATCAAATGATTTCACTCACCTGTGGAGTATAAGAAGAAAGAAAAAAACTGAAGGAACAAAACAGCAGCAGACTCACAGAACCCAAGAACGGACTAATAGTTACCAAAGGGAAAGGGACTGGGAAGATGGGTGGGAAGGGAGGGATAAGAGGGTAAAAGGGGCATTACGATTAGCAGACGTAAGGTGGGGGGGGCTTGGGGAGGGCTGTACAACTCAGAGAAGACAAATAATGATTCTATAACATCTCACTATGCTGATGGACAGTGACTGTAATGGGGTTGGTGGGGGGGACCTGATGAAGGGGGTAGTTTAATAACCATAATATTGCACGTGTAATTGTAGAGTAATGATACCAAAATAAATTTTAAAAATACATAAATAAATAAAAGACTAAGAACAACAAATGCTGGCAAGTATGCAGAGAAATGGGAACCCTCTTATACTGCTGGTGGGAATGTAAGCTAGTTCAACCATTGTGGAAAGCAATATGTAGGTTCCTCAAAAAACTAAAAATAGAAATACCATTTGACCTGGGAATTCCACTCTTAGGAATTTACCCAAAGAATATAATTTCTCAGATTTAAAAAGACATATGCACCCCTATGTTTATTGCAGCACTTTTTACAATAGCCAAGAAATGGAAGCAGTCCATCAGTAGATGAATGGATAAAGAAGAGGTGGTACATATACACAATTGAATACTATTCAGTCATAAGAAAGAAACAAACCCTACCATTTGCAACAACATAGATGGAAGTGGAGGATATTATACTCACTGAAATAAGCCAGGTGGAGAAAGACAAGTGCCAAATGATTTCCCTTATTTGTGGAGTATAACAACGAAACAAAACTGAAGGAACAAAACAGCAGCAGACTCATAGACTCCAGGAAGGGACTAGCGGTTACCAAAGGGGAGGAGTATGGGAGGGCATGTGGGGAGGGAGGGAGAAGTGGATTGACGGGTATTATGATTGGCACACATGGAGTGAGGGGATCACGGGGAAGACAGTGTAGCACAGAGAAGACAACTAGTGACTCTATGGCATCTTACTACACTGATGGACAGTGACTGCAATGGGGTATGGGATGGAACTCGATAATATGGGTGAATGTAGTAACCACATTGTTTTTTCATGTGAAACCTTCATAAGAGTGTATATCAATAATACCTTAATAAAAAATATTTTTTAAAAGCGCTATAAAGAGAATAAAAGGATAAATCACAAAGTGAAAGAAGATATTTTCAACACACTTGTAAAACATATGAAGAACTCCTATAAATCAATTAGAAAAGACAACATCCAAAGGGAAATGGGCAAAGGAATTGTAAAGCAGTGTCACCAAAGGACACGCCTGAGGCCCATAAACATATGAAAGATGTTCATCCTCATTAATATAACAAGAAAACAGTTTTTAAAAATACAGTTGGCAAGAATTTTAAAGTTGGGCAATCCAAGTATTGGCAAGGCTGTGGAGCACAGGGCCTCCACTCCAACATACAGAGCCAGGTAAGCTCCCATATCATGTACCCAGGAAACAGATACTCAACCATGTACAGTGTAATGGTGCATGGCCCCTGAAACTCTGGGAACAAACCAGACATCCGTCGAGAGTAGGATGAATAAGTAAGTACTCATGAGCTCATTCATGGAAAATGGTGCATCACAATTATGCACAGATACATCTCAAAGACATAATATTGAATGAAAGAAGCAAATCTCAAAAGATTATCTACTTTATGATTCCATTTACACAAATTAAAAACAAGTGGAAAGTAAACTATTTTTTTTGTTTAGGAAAACATCAGAGCATAATGAACACAAAATTCTATATGAAGTCTTTCGGGAGGAATGGGCATGCACAGGAAGACACCTGAGGGCTTCTGGGGTGTCATAAATGCTGTGTTTTTCAGCTTGGATGATAAATTCAGTGATGTTTATTTTATTGCCTAAGTTATACACATATGTTTTCATAAACTCCTCTGTATTTTGCTATATTTAATGATGTTTAAAAAGTCCCTCATAGCAGACTCAGAGAAGGTCATTTTCTAAAAATTAAGTTGTTCTAAATTATCAAGGCAAGCCTAACAAAAACAAGGTATTGCAGTTACTATAAAAAGTAACTTATGAATACAAAGTTTACTTGTAAACAGTTCAAACTCCAAGGACGTGTAGAGGAGAAGGTCGGAATCCCCCTTATTGTCCTCCCACTCTTTGCCAGAAGACACTTGCCACTTTAAAAAGTTCATTGTGTATCTTTCTACATCCCTGGCTCTGTATTCTGGTATGCTCTACAGAAATGAGATATACTATATCTGCTCTTCAGAACTTGATTTTCAGAATATTGGAATGTTTAACAAGAATGGGGGTAACATTTACATCCATCAGTATCTCATTTTTAGTATCTCATTTATTAAATTCATCTAAAATTTTCTCATCTCTTCACATTCCTATTAAATAGTCACCAACTCGCTTATCCAATGCAGTTGAGTCAGTACTCTGGGTAAGTCCAGATGGGTCCTTGAAGTACTAGAACCACACGCTCTCCAAGAATTCCAGCTCAGGGGCCGGGAATGTATTCTTCCCTTTGGGAGTGTGCCCCCCAGTCCCATGGTGGGAGGGAGACTGGGGGACTGGTGTGAAAGTGTGTGTGTGTAGGAGGTTTTGCAGGGGGCTCACATCCCAGTTTTCCTGACAGTGAAGAGCAGGAATGTCGCCCAGACCAGCAGCCCCCAGTCTGCAGGGGCCCAGGAATAGTGAAGCCCCAGAGCAGTGCTGTGCGAACCGGTTCCTCACCTCCTTACAGGGCACACACCTGGGTGAGGGTGATTAAAATGCTACCCTTCCTATGGCAGTGTTCTCTAGTGCAGATGTTATAGAGTTAACACGTGTCTGATGATGCCAATATTAATTTATAGAGCAGTTTATATGTCCGTTAAGTGCTTTCATGGGGGCTTACTTAATTCTCTCACAACCCCTACAAGGTCTATATTATGATCTCAATGTAGCAGAGATGAAATTAAAGCTGTGAAATATTAAATGACTTTGTCCAGATTAAGGCTGGGCCAACTGTCAAGCCCAAATATATGGCTGCAAATTTTGTAGCATAATCAAAATATTAAATGTATGTATAAAAGAGTATTTGGTGCTAGCAAAACACGGTGTTTCAATGGTTCTCACCTTACAGCACTCCAGTGATGCTCTCAAATTTCTGTGCAGTGTTCCGTCTTTTCTCTGTCACTCAGGGTACTGTAGGGCACCATTCACATCAATAGTTATCATAGGTTTGTATATTAACTACATGACGATGTTGTAGCAAATGCAGTGAAGTCTTTTCAGGGGTTGGGGGCAGGGCGGCTATCACGCACCCCCTGACTGTCCGCATCGTAGGAGGCAGCCCCGCTCCTGTTCAGCCCGACTCGTCAGCTCCACATCAGCAGAAGAGTGGAGTGTGTGGCAAGGGCAAGAGGAACAAGAAGTAAAGTTAGGCCCCTTCTGTAGTTTATAGGACACTTCAAGGATTCCAGCGTGTGAACCACAGTGATTAATGCCCAAAACGTGATGGGATTTCTGAATTCACGGGAGAGGAGTACAGGAAGCTCAGGTTGAACTAATATTAAAATGCTTGCCCTTCACATGTGAAAGTCAACATTCTCAGCTCATTTGGATTTAAAAATAGAATGAAAGGAAGTTGATACAGAAGCTGTTGGCATGCCACACAAGAGAGGCAAAAGAATGAAAAACCCAAAGCCACTAATGATATTCTGAGAGTGAATTCTATTATTGTGAAGGTACTTGGGTTTTGACATTCATAATTATATTACCATGAGTTAAAGTCTACAGAATCTGATTCTTATTAACAGGTAAGTGTATCTTTCTTCTTTGTGTACTAAATGATTTTATCAAAATCCTCTGGGCCACAAGATAGGAAATTCAGCTAGAAATATCTGAAACAATACAGAAAATGTATTATTTCACATAACAGAAGGTAATAAATTTCTAGGGTTGGCTAGTTCAGTAACTTAAAGATCAGAATTTTTCTTCTTTCTGCTCTGTCATCTTCAGCTTATCTGATTGTCTGTTAGTGGTTACAAAATGGCTGCAGCAGCTCCTGGAATCATGTCCTCATCCAACCATTCAAACCAAAATATCCAAAGGCTGTCCTTGTGTCTGTTTATAAGAAGGAGAAACGCTTTCTCAGAAGCCCATAGCAGACTTTTCTGCATGTCACACTGGCTAGAATCATGTCGAGTACCCATTCCTAAACCAGTCACTGGCAAAATAATGATATTATATTACTATGGCTGGCTTAGAATCAAGATTCACCCCTGGAAGTAAAGTCTTTTTTACCCCCGCCTCCCTAGCTCAGCATCTCTTGATAACCTGAACAAAGTTAGCAAGGAAGAATGGTGTGGGGAGGGCCAGCAGCAGCGTCTGCTATGGGAAGATTGTTCAGTTTCACTCTTTCTCCTTATAGGCTCTGCCAACATAAACGACCGAAGCATGCTGGGAAAGCGTGACAGTGAAATGGCTGTCATTGTGCAGGACACAGAGATGGTCCCTTCAGTAATGGATGGAAAAGAGTACCAGGCTGGCCGGTTCTCCCAAGGACTTCGGCTACAGTGCTTTAGGTGGGGCCTCCAAACCTGAGTCTCTCTTACATGGTTCCACTGCAGTAGGTACTGGAACCAGCCCAGCCTCTTCCTCCTAGAACACACATCATTCCCAGGTTCTTCTTCATCTAAAACAGTGTCTCCCACAATACAGGATGTGCATTACGAGGATGAGAAATGACTTTATGTGGGGCTCGCTTACTTTATTAGCAGTTTTCGTTGTTTTTTTGTGTATTGAGAAACTAGCATTTTAAATTTATTCATTGATTTAGGACTAAGCCAGATCACACGATCTTGTGTCTATCTAACTTCTTTAAAGTGAGTCCATTTTTAAAAATTGTAATTGTCTCAGTAATACAAGGATGTAATAAAAATTTTTAGAGGAAGATGCCAGTAACTACAGATGTTAATTTAAATGTGGAAATTTGGGTTCTCAGATTTAAAACAACTCCAGACATGGACGACTCCCAATCTTCTACAAGAAGTTGGGAGTTTTAAACAAACCTGTGATCAAGCTGAGAGAACACTGGACTGGGTGGCCCTAAAGAACTTCTTCAGTAGGTTGACTGTCCCTGAGATTTTTGGGGGCTGGGCTCTAATTGGCCCTGCCCTAGACCCATAGTCTAGTCTCAGTGGTCAGTGATCCTTCTAGAACCTAACTCAGATCCTGTCATTCCAGTCACTGCTGCCCAGTGGCATCTTACCTCCTCTCCTCTCACTCTTGCAGACACACTGAGCCCCCACTGTCTGTAGAAAGAACACCCCGCCCACTCTCCCATGTCTAGGCCTTTGCAGGAAGTCCACAGGTCTGCGATTCTAAAAGTGTATTTGCCAGTATGGGATTTCCATGTGACTTCTGCAGGGAGATGCAGCACGGGCCTGATTAAGCTTCAGGCTGTGTACGGAAGGGCGCTATGCAGATACGCGTCGCAGTGCTGTTGTTTTGACCCTTCCGGTGTTAAGGGGCACTTTGGGGAACTGGTTCCCTTGCAGAAAGGTGTATAATGAGGCACTTTGCTCCCTGCAGATGCTGGCAGCCATTTCCCTCAGACCTAACAGTCCAGACTCTGGCTTTCGAGACCCAAGATAAGCTTCAGACAGGTCATTCTGTTCTGTATGCCCCGGAGCTCAGCAAATCCATCCCTCAAAATCTGACTGTCAATACCTTCTCATATTTTTATGGCTTTATTTACTGCCTTTCCGACTAATTGTTCTGCCAATAAGATTTTTTTCAAACCATTGATATTTCGGTTAGTTACTAATGTTTTTTTGTTTTGTTTAGCAGACAGCAGTTAAAAGTTTCTACCCTGTTAACCCATTGATTGCCTACTGTACCACATATAAGGGGATGTCTATTTCCTCATGTAAACTAGAAATAAAGGTCATATCTTTTCAGTGCCGTGAGACCTTAACTATTCTCTTTAAGGTGGTGAACTTTTTTAACTTGCTAAATGTAAAATAATGATAAGGTAGAGAGTTCTGATTATAACATATGTGCATTGTAGAAAATTTGGCAAACAGAAAAACAGTAAAAAAAATTAAATTCATCTGTAATCCCACCAACCCAGTAACAATTTTAACATTTATGTTTTTCATTTCACTTTTTTCCTATACAGATATATCACTGGACTAATTACGTTTCTTTACAACGTAATTAGGATCTTAGGATCTTGCAGTTCTACAAAGTTCTTTGTTATTTAAATAATGTCATACCTACTGCTCCGTGTGATAAGTATTCTTCTATAACTTTAGTGGCCACACTGTATCACCTCATGAGTATGCCATCGTTCCTGGGACTAACGCCTCATTGAAAGGCAGACTCCTCACTGACACAGGAGACTGAGTGAGGTCATAGATAACATCTTGCTTTCCTTCCTGTTTCTTTAACTAAAGACCAACTATGAAATTTCTAGTCAAAGGAAGTGTGCAGTTTCCTTTGCCCTCTAACTTCCTACTGTATCACTAGGAATATTTTAGGGGGTTCTTCCTGCTTTCTTTACTAATATTGAGTCCTATTATTTAATCTATGCCAATAGGTTGGATTTCAAATGGCATTTCATTATTTTAATTTGCATTTTTGAGGGTTTTAGAAAGCATGTTCGTTAGCCATATGTAATTGTTCTTTTGTAAATTACCTAGCCTATTCATGTCCTTTGCCCGTTTTGTTGGAATGTTGCATTTTATTTTAATGGTTAATGGGTAATTTAAATATATAACAGCTAATTCCTTTGCCATATTTGTTGCAGAAATGATTTGCCAATTGCCTTCTAATTGGGAGAAACTTTAATTCTTATTAATCAAATGTATTAGTTTTCTCTTCCCCCATGCCCTTTTCTTATATGCTTAGAATAGCTTCCCCAGCCCAAGAGCAAATATCCACTGATATTTTCTTCTAGTGCTTATTTTATATTATTTTTTACATTTAACATCTACAGTTTATCTTAATGTAAGAAATGAGGTAGGAACTCTTTTTCTCCACAACGTACCAACTGATCCAGACCTGTATAATGTGCAGTATTATCTCTCTAATCTGTAATTCCTTTTTACTGAATTAGCACGTATCCTGACTTACCTGCAGTATTTCTATTATGTTCTGTTGAAAGTCTATTTACTTGTATGCCAGTGTGATACCATTTTAATTATGGTAGCTCTGCACGTTACTACTACTCCTTGCCATGAACTTCCCCAGATTAGTACTCTTTTGCAGAATAGTCTTGGCTACCCTTAGATATTCATTCTTCCACATAAACTCTGGAATTCTTTACTCAAGCTCTTCATTAGTTTCCTTATGGGATTAAAGTGGATTTATAGATTAATAAATAAAAGGAATTGACATTTATATAATATAGACTCATCTTACTGAAGAACAAGGTATGTATGGGCATCAATTTATTCACTTTTTGTGTGTGAGTTCTTCAGTTACTCTTCATGGCTTTCATTATGGGTGAGACCATCGTTCAGTAATCATTAGAGTTTTATTTTAACTTTTTTGTGCTGACTCTATATGTTTCATGCTAAGTTTATTCTAAAGTGTTTTTATTTTTCCTGAAAGTCTTCTGTCTTAAAGAGACAGTTGCTCTTGACGAATCACTTTCACTTTGCCCCTGTTGCAAACACAGATACTATATTAAAAAGCACCACAAAAACCTTGTGTCAATTTTAGCTCTTTGTATTAGGAAATGTTTTCAAAGATGGATATTGTAACCTAGAGCACAGCCATTTTCTCGCTAAAAAAAAAAATGCAGCTTCAATCCATTTTCCATCTGGGCTTTTTTGAATAGAAATAGAAAGACACATTTCAATGGGAAACCAATTCGGAATAGAATCAGCTATCAGGATACTGCACGGAATGTCACAGTTATGTGCCGAACAGTTTATTAAGTCCTAGAAAATTACCCAAACTTTACAGATACAGCCATCATTCACCAGGACCATTATCCCACAATAGAGCTCAGAATCATTTAAAGTGATAGACATGAGGAATGGAAAGAACAGAAACTTCTTTCTGTAGTTTTCCGACTGTCCAACTGATGCATAAACAATTACCATAAAATAATTGCTGTTGCACCCACCAACATTACATCAAACTAGTTTTCTCTCAAACCTTAGTCCTTGAAAGAATACCCAGAATACTTCATAACATTTTTACTGTGCATTCCCAAGTGCACACCTCTAGCCAGGCCTCCTCTTCCAAACTCCAGAGTCACAAACCCAGCTGCCTACCTCACATTGCTCCTTGAATATAGATGTCTCAGCAGGTTCAAAATTGAATTCCTGGTCTTCTCCCATAAACTGTCTCTTCCCACCAAATTCTTCATCTCAACCAGTCTTCTATTCGCTCAAGCCAAAGCCCTTTTAGTCATCCTCGTTTCTTTCTTACACCCTGTATCTGCTGTAAAACCTGTTGGCTCTGCCGTCCTCTCCACCCCTCAAGCCACCATCATCCCTCACTTAGATTACTGCGGTGACTCCTCGCTGCAGGATCTCCCTGCTTCCGCCCTTGTCCTGTCTACAATACAGCAGCCATATTTCAGCACGTGAGTCGGGTTCTGACACTCCCCTGCTCCAGTGTCTGCACTACATCCCAGATCCACTCAGTGCAAAAGCCAAAGTCTTTCTAAGGACTATTTATTTCCCTATTCTATTTCAAGCAGAGCACAAGTCTTTCTGGTATTCTTTGAACCTGCCAGGCGTATGAGAAAAGAGCTTCAGACTCAGTTTGCATTCTAGCTCTATTGCTAGCATGTCTCCAAACTTTAGTTTCCCATCTGCAAAATAGAAATCATACCATCTACCTCACAGGATTAAGGAGGAAATGCTTTTTAACCCTAAGGCTTTCTAAATAAGTACAAGGGTTTTTCAACATAATTTTCAAATATGACTTCTAAAACTTGTCTTGCTTTGCTTGAGACTTTCTTGTTTTGCTAGTCCCCTGTTACATATGATCAACTCATACAACATCTAGTATATGGCTTCTTTTATGCCAGGCACTCTGGGGATATTAGTGTAGCCAGGTCATGTTCTCTCAAAGAATTGACATGCTAGAAGTGGGACATGGACCTGTTAAAACAAAAGCACATAAAGCATTGCAGGTGGTCTAGTAAAAACAGAGCGTATATGAAGTATAGTGGGGCAGTGAAAGAAGAATGTCAAATCTCCCAGGATTGACAGGGAAGTGGGAGAAGGGGAAGCCATGCAGTTTTGTAGAGGTGACCTTATATGGAATCCTAATAGATGGTAGGTGGGATCAGGCAAACAGGTACGGGAAGGAAAAGCCTCTCTGACTACTCCTCTGTCATACTCTTAAAGCAATTTATCACAATTCTAATTAATTCCTTTTGAGGGTGGTTATTTATTCATTGTTGATCTCACCCACCAAATTTAACCATCCCCAGAAAGGCCCCCTGTCTCTCCTATTCATTTCTGTTTCCCAGCATGGTTCTTGGGCCAGGGAAGGAAGGGAGGGAGGGAGTGAGGAAGGAACAAAGAGAGACCATGTCACCAAGAGAGTCCTAAATGGAGTCCCAGATCCACCGCTTACCAGCTGTACAACCTTGAACATGTTATTTACTCTCTACATGCCTTAGTTCCCTTATCTGTAAAATGAAGACAGTAATAGTTGTAAGGTTGTTGAGCATTTACTGAGATAGTTCTTGGAAAGGGCATAACACATTTGCTGGCACACATTTTAATGCTAGCCCTGTCCTCCGTGGTTGGCATCCCCTTGGGTCCCATTACAAGGACTCTTTTAGAACAAAGTTAAGGTCTTTCCCTCTATCCAACATCTAAAACATTCAAGCATCATGACAACTTAGGGTTTTCTGTTTTGTTTCATTTTGCAGCTTAGGTTTTTTATATAGACACACCCTCACACTCACTTTTAGTGTCTTCCTTTGATTTACTTAAAGAAAATGGACTTCTATGGTTGAATGCCTGAATTACGTTACCATTAGAAACAATACCTACAGCAAATTGCTTTATTTCAGTTACTCATTTTGGAGGGCACTTGTATTTCAGGGTTGTCCTTGGCTATCTTTCGGACCCAAGTGAAAACATTCAGGATCCAGTGAGTGACAAATTCTTCAAGAAGGTGTGGGTTGCAACTGCAGCTCGAAATGCTACAATTTATGATAAGGTGAGGTTCACATATCCCCCACCCTTTTTTATAATCGAATCATATCACAAAAGCACATCATTACTTCTGCATATTACTGGTATACTTAATGAATAAAAAAAGTGCACTCCCAGTTGTAATAAAATACCTCTTTATAAACATTAAAAAACAGAGAATCAAAAAGCACCATGTATTATAGTTTAGAAGAGACTTTAGTGGCCTTCTGATCTGTCATCTGATTCACAAATCCCATCATCAGCATTTAGCAGGTGGTAACCCAGCTTTTGTAAATATTTAGTGACAAAGAGAAAAGAGACTGATGGGATGGAAAAATGAGTCAGACCTGGATTCAGTCCAGCTCACCCAGTTGCTGGTGTTATAACTGTTTGTAGTGACTTGCCTTTCTCAGCCTTCCTTTCCTATAAATTGGAGGGGATATTCAGTGGAGTGGTTATGAAGAGAGAATAGTCTATTAAATATATTTAGTACGCGGTACATAGAAAATGGTATCCATCCTTATGATGAAGCTTATTAATAATGAGATACTATCTTTGTTGGATAACTCTAATTTTGGAAAGCTGCTTTAAAACCAGCTCCATTTGTTAGGGAGGCCAAATACAACTTCTGTTAAGTTCTATCCATTGGTTATGACAAAGAATGTTCAAGAGTTAAGAGTTTTCCATCAGTGGAACAGATTACTTCATGAAGTAGTCAACTTTCTGTCATAGAAAATATTCAAGCTGAGATCTGTTGACCATCTATCAGAAACTGGGTAAGAAGGTGTACTTTTTCATGACGTCCAGAGTCCAGCACGGAGAATTCATCATTCCTATGAAACATGACAACTATGTACATAGCTGTATTTCATACTGAAGGCTATGATCAAATAGTTTATGTGCATGGAATCTTTTAAAATGTAATTTTAAAAATGCAGTGCACAGATCCTGTACTGTTTGTATCCTGGACTTGGAGGGTAACAGCTTAGAACACATTTGGGAGGCAAATATATAACATATAATATATAAGTATATAAAATATATATGTATAAATAAATCAGATAAATCAAATATGGACCATATCTTAAATGGCATGGAATTTTTTTTCTGAGGTGTGAAAATGTTTTTGTGGTTATGTATGCACACGTCCTTGTTTTTAAGAAATACATGCTGAAGTATTCAGGAGTGAAGTGTTGTGATATGTGAAACTCATTTTCAATTAGCAAAATGTGCATATTTGATATTTTAAAAGTACTTTAAGATATTTTAAAAGATATTGATAACTTCAGATACGAACTGTACATCTGTACATACAAAATAAAAAGTTAAAGAAAAAATGTGTAATTCTTTTCTGAGACTAGAACCTCTAGTAAAATTCAGGATGATTATGCTGATATCCAGGATTTTTATGATTATTATCCAGATATTTTATCTGAATGTGGAATAACATCAGTGAAATTCCTTGACTTTATCCTGAGGTTAATGACTTGTGTAGATAAGATATGAAGATCTCTCTCTTGATTTTTGGGGGATGGAAGTAATCTAACAGTCTCTTTGTAGCCAATAAGAGAACAACTCTTCAATCAGGCCTGTGCTATGTAAAACTAGTATGTGCTCCATAAAACAAAGGTTTTCTCTGTTGGAATGAGGATTTTTCATAAAGCGGGTATGTTTTCTCTTAAACGTATCACTGAGTTTCCTATTTGGGTTTTAATCAGGTGTTCCGGTGCCTTCCCAATGATGAAGTACACAATTTAATTCAACTGAGAGACTTCATAAGCAAGCCCGTATTAGCAAAGGAAGATCCCATTAGAGCTGAGGAAGAACTGAAAAAGATCCGTGGGTTCTTGGTACAATTCCCCTTTTACTTCTTGTCTGAACAAAACCTGCTGCCTTCTGTTGGAACAAAAGAAGCCATCGTGCCCACAGAGGTTTGGACTTAAAAATTATATTTATTTGCAGCTCAAGGACTTCCACCCTGGAATGTGTGCACAGGGACTTTCTGGAGACCCTAGCAGCCAAAACCAGCCGTGATGCACTCTTTAATCCAACCCATGAGCCCTTTTGTGTTGGCTGGGAAGAGCTGTAGCCGTACTGATAGGGCACTGAATTCAGCAGGGCCTTATAGCACCTTTGTGGAAAAGGGACTGCATTCTTATGGGCATGACATCCTCAGAGACTGAAACACACACTCGGAGTCCATGACGTACACCAAGTGCATGTCCTTCGCTAACAAGAATTTACCTGTACCTGTGATCTAGGTCGCCAAAAAGTGTCTGAATTTCCTTATTCTCCTCTGACCTTCATTTATGTGGTTGATGTCTGCCGGACCTGTCCTCATCTCACAGTCCATACCGATACACCTGAGGTACTGTTTACGACTAGAAGATGTGGAGATGATGCTTCAGGTTTCTTCAGGGTCCCATCGGATGGCCCTGCCTGTCTGGCCCTGAAGCAGGATTCTTCACCTGACCAAGGACATGGTCATGATTCCTCGTCCCCGACTGAAAGGACAGGGCAGACTTTATCTGCAGGGCAGCCCGTGTTAGGCGCTTCTGAGAACACCGGCACTGTGTATCTTGATAGCACAGAGCAAGAGGCAGGAATGAAATTCAGATACTGAAGCAGAGATTTCACTTTGCCTTCAAAGCTACTGACAAGATGTATCCTTTTGATAGGACCCAGCTGATAAATTTGAAAACATACATAGGATATTTGATTACACAACAACCCATAAAACTCAAAAACAGAGCATGCAGGCTTCAGGAACCTCTCATGTGTCCACAGGGATCTGATCCAGATAAGAAAAGGATGATTTCCTGTAGTCCTGTAAAATGTCCTATCATCCTTGGTTGTTGGATTGATTGAAATTTGAACTTCTGTATTTCAAAATCAAACCAGTGAATGCCGTTTGTCTTTTGAGAGCATCAGAGGCTTCGTAACTCCTACCAAGTTAATAAGTATGAGCCTAACCTTATTTGACATTCAGCTCTCCAGCTACGTTATCTTCCTTAAGAAAAATTAGTCATTTGCAAAATACATGCTACTACTTAGCTAACATTATTAAATATACATTAATTTAATTCCAAAGAGGCTTCCAAAGAGGTTAAAATAGTTATTGATTCACATTGTGCTAATCTGTGAATTGTTCTGCAAACCCATTTTTCCTTTTTGGATGTTAGCATACCCATGGGTACACCATAACTCTAATTTTAATAAGCAAAACTGTTTTTATAGCCTGAAGGGCTGTGGGTTCCCAAAAGTCCTGTGCCCCTAAAACATGGTGTAGGTGCATTGATCACATGTCTATGGAGTACATGGACAGAATCTTGTTAGAGTTGTTCTTCAAAGAAGCAGGGACCCAATCTCTGTTTCCATGGAGCTAATAATCTGGTGAAAAATGTTAAACAGGACACAAAGTCAGGGATCTGGGTTTGTGGGAGGAAGACATACCCAGCAGAGGATTTACAGCTAGAGAATATTGCACAAGTGAGGTGGACTATGTAACCAACAGTGAAATGAATATGCTTTATTAATGAGTTACTTCTCAGATGGCTGAAGATGGTAAAATGACTTTATTCTATTGCAGTTGTAAATAAGACATTTGCTATTTATCAAGTTTGATGGGCACATAGAGCTCTCAGTATATGTGAAATACCAAAAGATTTCATATCTTTTATTTTTTAATATTTTTAAAATCATGGAACAGTCAAACTGGCTCTTGATTTTGTGCAAAATGCTCTGATAAAACCACGAAAAATAAAAGCCTAAAACAGCCCTTTCTCTTGAAAAAAAAATATCACTTAATCCAACCTCTCCCCGTTTTATGGATGAGGAAACTGAGGCCCAGGTTGGTTCAAAGACTCACTTATGTTCACCCATTTTATAGATGGTGGAACTGGACTAATGGAATTGCTGCCGTCCATTATTGGCCTCTCCTTTCACTTTGTCATTGCCCAAACAGGAGATGCAGTAAATCGATTTCAGACAGATAAGCTCTTTTGAACCCTATGATATCATGTATTTGTGCTCGTCTGTCTCCCCCTACTGGAATATAAGCTCCATGGGGACAGGGACTTCCCTGTGTTTGTAGTGTATCCCCAGAGGCTGGAAGAGATGCTCCATAAATGTTTGTTGGATGAATAACTGAGGTGGAGAGAGCTTATGAAATGAAAATGGTACGAAATTGTCTGACACCTTACTCCTGGTTTCTGCACAAGTTTCTTTTCTACTGCATATTCTCAAAAACAAGATGCTCAGTGGCAAAGGTGAGAGGCTACAGGATTTACTTGGATGGATATTGTGGAAAATTCTGTGCAATAATTGCCTGTTTTGCAATAGCTGTTTACATAGTGCAGCTTCTGCAAAAATCACATAGGATGTGGACAGGAAATATACTGTATGACCTAATACCTCTAATTCTCTGACATCATTACTACCTAATAGAAGTTCAAATAATTTACCTTTAAATATTGCAATGTCTGATACAAACTTTAAAATGCAAATGATTCAAAGCTTTGAAAAACTGTTATGTATGAATCTGTTCAAACTTTGATATTGACTATAATCTTCTGATATACATGTAAATGCTGTACCTGAGGACCTGACAAGGAAATGTGTTAGGATTTCAATAATCTCTGATAATCTCTGTAATAATTTTTGTTTTCAAGAAGGAAAAGTTCTATGATTATAAGAAATGAAGGGTAAAGAGTGGTTCTGGCCTATGAAAGCTTTTCGACTGGTCCGGTGTAGCTGTGGGAGGACCCTCACTCAGCGCAGCAGGTCTGGTGCGGGCATTGTTCTGTACCACGTGTCTGCTCAGTGGTGACTCCCCCTTCAGTGGATTTTTCTTAATTCTCAGCTGTAATGCATCACAGAGAGGCTTGGAGAGCTGGTCATTAGATAATTGGGTGGCATATTATAAAACAAATATCAGTTTTATTATAATAGCACCTTCCCGGGGCTCTCTTGTCCCCTCCTGGCCTGAGCCAGGAGCTCTGTCCTTTCACTTTATCTCTAAATAAAAGCCTGTACCTTGCTCTCCTAAAAAATAAAAAAATAAAAAAAGCACCTTCCCAAGGAAATTCTGTCTGCCAGTAGTCAAAAAGATGATAGTCTCTTACATAATAACCTGGGAAATTGTACTATGTCATGAATTAGCAGCCTCCCAGATGAAAAAGCAAGCAGAGAAGTCTTTCTTCAGTTGTGAGAGTATGGACAGACAGATTTTAGATTATGAGAACCTGCAGTTCTTTCTGAATCTTCTCATTCCTGATTCCTTCAACCTCTGTCCCCAACCAGAGCACCTCCTTATTATGTAAAACATTTCAGAGGACAAAAAAAACCTTTCCAGTAAACACAGAATTAGGCTTCTACAATAAGTCTTCAGTTTAACTCACACTTTTAAGGGACTGAGCTAATTTATTATTTTTTAACAGAGCTAATTGTTCTTTGTAACATCCCTGATCTGATGGGGCACTTGAGCGTTTTCAGTCACCTGTCCCCACCCACTTGTGACACGGTTCTTCACGTCTTCTCATCCACTCTACTCACTCTTATATAAAATGAGCAGATGCTAAGGGATTTTAAGTATGCTTAGGAATACATTTTTATTTCCTTGTTAGATCCTCTGAGCCAATTACTCCTGGCAGTTGGGAAGTTTTAAAATGGGTTTTGCCAGGTATAAACCTTGAGAAGTTATTGAATCTAGAAATTCACTGGAAAAGAAATTCTATTCACTTATCAAAAAGTTGCAGGTGGAGAATCAATGGATTTGCATTATTTTTAGGGGGCCGGTTACCATAATGTTGTTCCTAATGGCATTCAATTCACATGTGAGATATTACTGACTTTGACTAGAGTTTGGAAGAATTCATAAAAGATTATGGCATAGTTTCTTACAGGTTATTTTTCCTTAATACCATCTTTAATTTTTAACTTAAAAATAGAAAGTAATCAAACATAACATAAGTGAACATTTGTCACAGTAATCATTTTAAACTTTTAAGTTTTTAAAGTCAGAGACTGGGATGGCAATCCAACCAAAATGTGGATCGGATTACTTTCTCCTATTCCCAGACAGTTATAATCGTTCACTTTATTCCAGATAAATGTACTTACATGAGTGTCATCCTGCCTGTGTTGAAGCTAAAAAATAAAACATCACGTCCTCCTAATGTATATTTCACTTGGATTCTTCACATAAAATGGTCTGGGCAAAAGGTACTGATATCCTCCTAACCCACTCTAAAAATTCATACCAAAGTATTGCAGCTGGAACACACGTCTCTCTGACACAAAAATCAAAGACTTGATGATGAACATCCATTCAGAATACTCATATTCTGGAGAGAACTCGGGCTCCTAGCCTCACTTTTACAGCAGGGTTTGGCAAACTAAGGCTGGACCTTCTGTTTTTGTAAATAAAGTTTTATTGGAACACTGCCGTACTTTTCATTTACATGCTTCACGACCAAATGATCTGCAAATCCTGAAATATTTACCATCTTTAAGAAAAGCTTACTGAGCCTTTCTCCAGAGAGAGCAGAGTACCTCAACCAAACATATTTGTGTGTTTTAATATCTCCCATAGACAAGGTTTTCAAGTGTCCCTATCCAGGGCCTAACATTCTAGAATGGGTTTATTCTAAGAACAAGGTCAGGTCCTTTCAGGAGTGAAAATTGCATGGATTTTGGTTTTGGAAAGAAATGTCAGCTAATAAGGCAGGCTTCTCCCAGCTGGGCACTCATAGGCAAGCATGGTTGGTAATGTTTCTAACTAAAGTGTCATGTAAATGAGGCCTAGGGGTTTGTGTTCAGAAGGAGAATTGTGAACTCAAGAAATTCAGTTTCCCTGAATGTTCCATCTGTGAAGCTTTGGAAATGATAACATTTATCCATTCTGTGCCTCACAATCAGGGCTTTCTGTGCCCGGTCCTTTAACTGCTTTTTTGAAAATGTAAACATTTACCAATTAAACAATTAAAAGAGTGAAATCAACACTGTCCCTCTATTTGAAAATGATTCTTCAATCTGCACCTGGGGCTTTAGAGCCAATGTGCTGTGCCTCTGAGCTAGGCAGAAAGGTGTGCCTGCAGGGCCCCTTCCCCGCACCCTAGTGTGGGCCCCTGTAAGGGTCAATTTCAGAGTCACAGTGCCCCCTGCTGTCCCAGTCCTCTCACCTAAGGGGCACGAAATTGTGATGTGGCGAATTTGTTTAGGAAACCAATATGGCACTGCATTAAGCACATAAAGAGCAAGACTCAGTGCGGGGAACATCAGTGAACAAGTCTGACCACCTTTGTGGTACTCATATTTTAACAAACTGTGAGCAAAGCTACTTCCATTCTCAAAATAAAGTGTCTGAAATAGAAGGTGTTTGGAGGCAAGTGTAGGAATTTTACCAAGCTGGAGAGAACAGCAAAGACTGGAGTAAAATAAATGCTGGTCTCTAAAACAGTAGAGTAGGAACCAGAAAGCCACAATATTGCTTCTACTACCGATAACAATTACAGTACTAGCTAATATTAGTGGCCAGGGCCTCTTCTAAGCACTTTACGTGTTCTAGCTGGTGCACTGTAGCTCGGGGACCCAAACAAATGCCAATGCTCAGCATGTGGCCATGGCTCTCAGACTGCCCTTTATCCCTTTCCAAGTCCCTGGAGCCTTCCCTACAACCCCAGGTGCATGAGATCCAAGTGTGGGACTAATCAAGTTCCAGCGGGAAACGCATGGGCTTCAGCATTCAACAGAAGAACCGCTCGACTGAACCCAGCCCACACTGCTCACCCATGGAATTATAAGCAAATAAAATGGTCACTGTCACAGCCCCTAAGTTTTGGGATGGTTTTTGATCCAGCAATAGATAATTGATGCCTTCTGCAGGGTATTCTGTTTTTCCTTCTTCACGCTCTAACTGCTCTGTGACCGACTGCCATCTGGTTTCTAGGTACTCCAGGAAAACTGGACCCACCTATCTTTTTTGCACTTTTTATTAATATATAACACAGTTGCAAAGAAGTGTGTATATAATAAATATGCAACTTCATGTTTTTCACAAACTTAACACACACATCTCAGCAGCATCCAAATCAAAAAAGAGAAGCTGCCTTCTGCCCCACCCTTTCCAGGTACTACCTGTTCCCTGAAGTCACTTGCCTGAGTTCTCCAAACATAGCTTCATTTTGTCTGTTTTTTTTTCAACAAGGACACATTACGTCTTTATCTCACTAGACCCTGCTGAAGCTTTCTTTCACTTCGAAGTGACTGATCACTTTTTTAGGTCACAGTGGCTCCCCTTTCTCTAGTTCTCCTCAGGTTCAGGGGGTGCGCCCCTCGCTTCTCATTCTGCACAAGGCGCAGGTGATCCCATCTACCCCTGTGGCTGCATCGCCCTCTGTGTGCTCACCTGCAGCCCCATTTCCCTAGGACTCATTCTCAGGAAGCACAGGTGAGGGAGTGGGTAGAGCAAGGTGAGGAAGGGCAAATCCAGTAAACGGAAGATTCAAGAGGGGGTTCCCGCTGAGCACAGCAGGGCCCGACGCCACTGGCCCCTATGAGGGCTCGGGGAGGCTGAGGTCCTTCTCCATAAATATCCACTTCTTACTGGCTGAATGTTGCCTCTGGGGTGTCCGCTCAATCCCCTGCACTTCTGGAACCTTCCTGCACCTTTGGGTTCCCCAAGGTCAGTAAGCTGCCCTGAGGCAGTGAGACCTGCCGAGAAGCCGCGAGAAGCCACGAGAAGCCCGCGGGGCAAACACAGCTGCGGCCGGGAAACCGCCCTGGGCGGCCGCCGCTGAACTCGGGCAGCAGAGGGCTTCTGCACGGGCGCATCAGCAGCTCCCCTAGAACCGGCCGCCAGGGTTGTTTTCTCATGACATAGTGATTCTTACGCGTCCTGGAAGAGTGTCATTTCCTTGAGGGCAGGAATCTTCTTTTTTCATACGCTGTACTTGGCTTGTCACGGCGCAGAACACATCATTCGGGTTATGTGAAAAGTGAATTGAAAAGCGGCCTGCTCCACCCTCTTCCTCCAAGGCTGTCTACTCATGGTAGGTGGTTCTTTGGGCCAATCCAAAGAGCTTGGAGAACCCAAGGAATGAGTGGTTTTATGTTAGAGTGCTGTGCTAAAAAGTGGATTTCTAAATTTTCCTGTAGCATTTGTTAAGTCTCAATCACTGTTTAAAAATACGAAATATAGTTAAAGCTGTGGTGATGGAACCTTTAAATGTCAGGTCTGTATCTCTTTTGAAAAATATGGAAAATTAAAATTAAATAGCTTTCACCATGATATTTGGCGATTCACTTTCTAGACAATAGACTGAAGCGCCGGGGCAGAATTGCCAGGTAAGTCCATACGCAAACACTTGGTGAGATTTCTGAGAAACCACCAAAGGAGCAGTACTTTTAAAAATCCTTTAAAATAAAGACCTCGTCGGAGACCTATCTTCATCACCCTTTTTCATTCATAAGCAGACTTCTGTGACAATTCATTCCCTAAAGACACAGGGACCCCAAGGTGGAAGCCCAGAGGAGGAAGCTCTTGATTGGCAGTTGAAATCACCTGCCCCTCACCCTGCTCATCACCTGCTTTGATGCCCAGAACAACGGGCTCTATCACAGATTCCTTTTCGTTTTGAAACAAGTCCTAAGTGTCCTTGGACGCTACTATTCTTTTTTCCTCTCAGTCTTTCATATGCGTTCTTTTTCTAAAGTCTGGATTTTTTTTCCAGCTTCTTTTTTCTTTACCCGGAGACATCTCAGAGGTTAGCTACCCACACACATGGGCCATTAAATTCCCTCCTCCCTTTTTTTTTCTTTCAGATTTCTTGTTCTCCCAGGTAGATACTTGGACATTGCGCTGTTCTTTTCATGAGTTGCTTATTTGTGTAATAACTCTGCTTCCTAGATGTACATTACTTCCTGTACTTGCACAAGTCCCAAAGTCTTTGCCTTCATACTCACACCGAGCTCTACTACAAGAATTGTCAAATGGTTGTCAAATTCTATCCATAAAAAGGAAAATCATGATAGATTTCCAATACCTGCCAAAGAAGTCCATCATATTCAGAACCCGGACTTCAGTTAATCTGTGGTATTTTTCATTCAGTTAAGCCAAACACAGCTGTTCTTTCTATTGCTTTAAGTGGTGGGACCTGTTTTCACCTGGTTTTCTTTTTAAAAAACATATTTGCAAATTACATACATATTAGTAAGAATCCTGACTTTGTTTAGAAGTGAAAAGGAATATTAAAGGGAGAGGCATCCTCTTAGACACTTTTGCAGGTCTGAGAGAGCTCATGAAATGGGGTAGTTCTCAGAAGGAATGGTTTACCACAAATGGCTACTGTGACGGCTCTGAAATAATACAGCTTTGAAATGATAGGCATTCTTTTTCTCTCTGCTAGTCTGTGTTTTTCACACATGAAAACATGGATGCACATCAGATAAAAGATTAAGGATCGTGAATAATAGCAAAACAGTGGGGAACCAAATACCCATTTTTCATTAGGAAAAATAAAAAGAAAGGATGCAAATTAATCCCCACCATTTTTTATTTATGGAGGCAAAAATCCTGCTCAGGACAAATGCAGCCATTTTTTTGTTTATTGTTTTTTTTTTTTTTTTTGCTATGCAAAGCAAGATATAGATGAGTATGGAGAGTCCGAGGGGAAAGCGGTTGCTCAGCCAGTTTCTCCCATCATGTAAACCAAGAACTCAATTACTGAAGCTTACTTGAGTTCGTAGAGTTACCACAATTGAGAAAACTGCTACATTATTCTTGTCTTGGCTATTCTTTGTATTTCGAGGAGCCCAGAGTGTAGTGTTCCAGAGCTTCAAAGAGCTCTTCGTTCCTATGCTAAAATAGGCACATGATGGACCATTACCAGCCTCCGGTGAGAACCCCACCTCTGTGTAAGCAGGGTACAAACTGCTCAGCCTGTGTCCACCTGCAGGCAGGCACCGGCCATGCAGCATCAGTTTATCCCCTTGGCAGATGGCACCAAAACCAGTGAACTTCAAGCAAAACTAAATAGATTCCCTCCCTCCCTCCCTCCCTCCCTCCCTCCCTCCCTCCTTCCCTCCCTCCCTTCCTCCCTCCCTCCCTCCCTTCCTTCCTCCCTTCCTTCCCTCCTTCCCTTCTTCCCTCCTTCCCTCCCTCTTTTCTTTCTTTCTTTCTTTTTTCTTTTGCCTTGCTTGATCTTCAAAAGATTTGTAATTAGGAATAAAAATTGGGAGGAATCAAAGATAGATAACCTCATTGAACATCCATTATAGGCCAAGCTTCTGGTTTTACTGTTCAGGTCAGTCTTGTAGTAAAGAATATATAAGTCACTAAATGAAAGTGACTTGAAAATTGTAAAGGACCATATAAACATAAAGCATGTACCTAAGGACAGAAATAGCTTCAGGATTCCTTCAGGATTCCTGCTTTGGCAATTGCAGATAGCACGCACCAGACCCAAGGACTCCAAATTTTCTCTGGTAAATATAACTCCTCAACTTGAAAGCACGGAGTCAGGGCCAGGAGAAGCCTGGGCCTGAGATGCTGTGGGCAGTATGTGTGGGTGCTCTCATCAGAGCCTGCCAGGGACCCATAAGGGGTCAGGGGAGCCTACAGAGGAGCAATGTAACACAATCAGCTAGTCCACCTTCTCCAAAGGCTTCGAACATTTTCCAGTATGATCTCAGAATAGCTGCTCAGGGCAGATCAGAGCAGCTGTTATCTTTTCACATTTTATGAAGCAGAGAACTGAGAGATTAAATAACATGGATAAGGTCTAGATAATGAGTAGAGAGAAAGGGACAGACCTCCCAAGTGTTCGGAGCTGCCTAAGTAAAGCCCCATCTCCCGGCGAGGCTGAGGGCGTGAGTCCTGCTGCAGTGGCCTGTGAACAGCTCTGTGCTTCCTGTCACTTTCCCCCACCAGCAGGCTACAGGTGACATTAACTGCAGCCCAGGTTTAGATGCTTCATTGACCTTTCCTGACCTTCTCTATGCCATTTCCAAAACTCCCAGTGATCTGTTTGATTCTTGAATCTTATCCTGAATGGATATGAAGGATAATTAAAAACATACACAGTTGTAACTCTGAAGGAAAACAACTAATTTACTAAGACAGTCCTTTGGCAAAGGCAGGACTGAGAATGGACTCAAGTCAAAGCCCAGCTCCATCAGTATTTTACTGGGTATCTTTGGGCAAGTAACACACTCACTCTAAACCTTAGTTTCTTTTGCTACACAAATATTTTTTGACCACTTACTATATATGAGGCCCTGTGCTATGTTTGAAAAAGACTATAATGGGAAACCTGTTAAGGGAATCTACAGAATTAACAGCACAATCAGTGTTAGGTCTGGAGGGGATTTTTGAGAATCTTAAAGAGAAATCTAATGCCCTAATTTCGTATTTCATCTCTCTCTACCTGCCGTCTCCCAGTGCTTCGGTCACTGCCGTCCAAACCGCAGAGACTCTCCCATTTCTCACGGTTCCCTAGGGTCCTCTCACCGCTCAGGTGGGCGGCTCCTCTACCACCTTGACCTCCCAGGCATCCCGAGCTCCCCTCCAGTGCTTGTGAAGTTCACCTTTACTCCACCTTAATCATCCCTACTGGCACTCAGAGATATGGTCTGAAGTGATTTTCAGATTTTAAAACTATGAGCATTTTAGAGTCATTGATTTATTCATCAAATATTTAGTAAAGGCCTACAATGTCCCGGGCACTATTCTGAGTCCTGAATATACAACGCTGAACAAAGACCAGCCCTTGCCCACAGGGGGAAAGGAGACCAACAGCAAGGAAGTAAAAGAAGAAGAGAATTTTTCAGATGGTAGAAAGTCCTCAAAGAAAGAGGGTGGCAGCGTGTTTGAGTGATGAATTTCCAAGTCCTGAAACAGAAAGCGTTGCTAGTTAGGGTGACTGAGAGGCTCTCTCTAAGGAAGCAGTATCTCAGAGACCTCCGAGCGGTGAGAACACCATGAGCGGGAATGTTGCAGGCAGTAGACACAGCAAGTGCAGGGGCCGCGAGGCCCTCCAGGGTGAGTAGGAGCGGGTGGAAGGCTGGTGCAGCAGGCTGAGAGTGAGGCGATAGTAACGGGAAATGACACTGCAGTCACGGTAAGGGTAGGCCAGGTAGGACTTCTAAGCCTTCTCTAGGTGTTTGAATTGTATTCTAATTGTTAAGAAGTCACTGGAAGACTCTAAATAGAAGGGTGACTTGATATAATCTTTAAGAGATCATTTGGCTGGTACGGAGGGCGGGAAGGCATAGATGAGGTGGACAATGATACACACCTGTCATAGCTGGTGTTTTCCCCAAAGCAGACCCTGCAGGACGGATTTGGGTGCTGGCCATTTATTAGTAGGTGACCCCAAGAGCACAAGTGGAGGAGAGGTTTTAGTGAGGCAGGAGAAGGAAAAACACCCGTAAAGAGTGTATGAACACGCAGGTTCCCACTGTGAGCAGGGCCCAGTCCCCCTTCAGAGGGGTCACGTGCAAACAGTCTTGCAGCCCTGAGAAAGCTGTCGGGCAGAGCAGGAGAGGTGCACACAGAGAAGCTCTCAGGGCACATGGAAACCATCTGCCACGGCTTTGGGGAACTCAGAGGTAGGCTGTGGTTGTCAGTTTTATGTGTCGACATGGCTAGTTAGTCCTCGGTGAAACCAATCATTCATTTGGCTGTTGCTGTGAAGGTATTTTGTAGCTGTGAAGTTCATAATCAGTTGACTTTCAGTAAAAGAGATTACCCTAGATACTCCGAGTGGGCTTGATTCAACCATTTGAAGGGCTTTAAGAGCAGAACTGAGGCTTCCCTGAGCGAGAAATCCTGCCTGCGGAGAGAAGCTTCAGTTCATGGCCAGGAGTTCTAGCCTGCTGTCCGTGATGGCCTGCCCTACGGAGTCCACACTGGCCTTGCATAAGCCAATTCCTTGGAATAAATCTTTTAATATGTATCTCCTACTGGTTCTGTTTCTCTGGTTGAACTCAGAATGATAAGAAGGCAGGAAAGAAGGAACCACACTGGCTATTTTAACAGATAACATGTAATATAAGGATTGACGAGACAGTCGTCGGCTGACTGAACAGGCCAAGCCATGACGCTGAAGCGACCCTAGAGACTGGATCTGCAGAAGCAGCCACTACCCTTGGGCTGGAGGGACAAAGGCAAGATGAGGTTTTTTTTAAATGTAGACGCTTGAAGGAGGAGACACACAAACTGGGCCCCAGACCTTTTAGGAGGTGGCCCAGGCCCGCTGGTGACGGTATCTCTTAGGGGGCTTGATAAGTCTGCTCCTCTTTCTTAATGTAGATGTGGTTATTTGTCCATGTTCTTAAAGAAGATGACCTGGCATGCCCCAGACTACTGGATCTCTGCGAACTTTATAGAATTATCCTCTGGATTTTGGTAGAGTTTTTCTCACACCCTCTGGCACACATGTGCCTTACCAGAACATCCAGGTCTGCTCACCAACCCTGGTTAATTTTATGTAACCAGCATAGTGGGGAACTAGTATGTTCTGTGAATGTCAAAAAGTGAACACCCCTCTGGACTCTATTCTATCAAAGAGAGCAAGGAAGTTAATAGCCTGGGACAAGAAAATGAATGTGTCCTGCTGGCTCTCCTATGTAAATGAAAACTGCTTTTCAGCTTCTTACCTGTTGGGAACTGAAAAGAACATGTTCAGCAGAGCAGAAACTGCAACCACGTGCCAGAGGCTGCGCTGACTGGATCCAGCAACGAGGCTGTATCTGGCCCAGCACCAGTGACGGTGAGCGCCGCTCGGCTGAGTTTACTGAGAAACACTGTGATCCACCGAGGCCCCAAGCTCTGGCCCAATCTCTGTGGCCAATCAGCTCTACTGGGGATTCCTTGGGCTTCTTTTATGGCTCTGACACCCTCTCCTCTCCTACTTTAAGACAGAAGATTCTGTCAGCTCTCAAGGGTACCCCAGGGTTATTCTATAAGGCAGGCAAGTGAGACTTCAGGCAGCAGCACAAAACCTAGCTAGATTTGTAAAGAAATGACTTCCAAGCAGAAAAACAGAAATTTGACAAGTATTCTCACCCCTAGTCCTCTGTCATTTCGGGAGGGAGGCTGGGAAAAGAGGAGGAGTTTCTTCAAAGTGGGCTGCATGTGATAGAATTAATATCTAAATAAAAATCCAAGCACTTTTCTTCCCCATCTTACATTAATCTGCCTAGATACTGTTTTGTTTGTTCTCAAATGGCCCAACTATCAATTTTTAGATATATGACATGGTAGAAAATTTAACTTTCTATTATCCATACAGAGTAAATGTGAAGCTGAAGATCTGACAGTCAATAAATTAACATTCTCTCAGCCGCTCTTTCAACTATCTATAAAATAGCCATCTATTATCTGCAACCTATTGTCACAATAATACTGCTTGACAGCTTCAAAATCCAGCAGCTTTAAACAAGGACCACTTATCCTGGCTCGCACACCGGTGGGTTGGCTGGGAGTCGGCTGATCTGGGTGGAACACATGTCCAGACCTGCTGCATGTGTCTCTTCTCCTTCTTGGACCACAGAGCTGGCCACGTTTTCTTCTCATGACGATAGCAGAACACAAGAGGACAACTGAAAACACAAATACCTCTGAAGGACTGAGCTGCAACTGGCTCAGGGTCACTCTGCTCACATTCCACGGGCCACGGTGAGCAGCACGTTCAAACCCCACATCTATGTGTCTGGTGGGAGGAATTGCAAAGTCACACGGCAAAGGGTGTGGCTACAAGGCTACCAGAATGGGAGCTGACAACTCAATACACCAAAACATCTAACAGAACTGCTCTTCTCCACACCTAACGTCTCATCAAGTCAGTTCTGTCTGAGCTTCCCCCAAGTCCACCTGGAACACTCAAAACACAATTGTCTTTCTGTCTTTGCGTGACTGAGCTGCATTCTTCCTGTAACAAGCGAGTACGTGCAGGGACCTTTCCCCTTCAGATTCTGGCTTCCTTCAACAGAAAGATTTCTGGAGCTCATGGTTACTTTAGCCTCTTAAATTTACCACTTGGGTGAATATAAAGGCGTGAGCAGCTCATAGAAGACTCATCTGCCCTGCCCCAAGTGAAGAAAGAGTCTTCAAATTTTCTGCAGAAAAAATCCCCTGATTTCAATACTCTTTAATGTGTTGTTTGTCATTTTAAAGATGATGGTTTTGTTGAGTGTTTGATGTATTTTGCTGCAGCAAATAGATATTTCATTCCCAGAGACTTAACACGATTCTGGCCATGTTTTCCTAACTACAAATCGGGTGCACAGGCTGACAGGGAGAGGGACACCAGGAAGGACTATTTAAAACTGGCAATTACTGCCTTTGACACATCGCCTATTACTGAGAATTTGTATTCTTCATATTTCCCCTCACAGGGTATTAAATTTTTATTGAACCCAAGGACTTCTGACAGGTTTCCATAAATAAGGAAAACACTGTAGAGTCTTCGGCAATGTTTTTATATGCAAAATGAGCTGCTAACTTACCATGCTAATTGTTCTAGTATTTCTCCCACTAAATCCTAAGCACTCTCTTCAGATTTACACTAAATCTTCTACCAGCCTATGGCCTTCTGGGTGATAGCAATATTTTTCTTTATGAGGTTCTACTTCCATAAACGTTGCATCACCTTTAAAGGAAATTTATACCTCTGTTTGTCTGGATCTTAGGCCAGAAACATCCAATGAAAACATAAAATTTCTCAGAAATAAACAGAGGTCAATGTCATTGTTTCTGGTTAGTGACGGCACAATCTAATCCTACAGAAATAGCATCAGAATTCACTGTGTACCAGGCCCCTATGCAAAGTCCTTTGCATACACCGTCTTAGTGAGTCCTCCCAACGGCCCTGTGAGGCAGTTGCCATTGCCTCCTAGGATACTGACCAGAGAGTGGACTGGCCCTATGCATTAGCAGAGCCTGGATTCCGATTCAGACGCATCTGACCCCATGGGTTATTTTTAACAATTGAAAGGGCCCCTTGACTACTGATTCCCGATGAGAAAGGATTACTACGGGACCCCCCCCCACCTCAGATGCATTACCAAAGCCTGCATGTGTTACATATTGTACTGACTCAACAAGATGAAATGCCTTAAGAACTGTCTTTGCATCCTGTTAATCCATTAAAGCAAATCCCGTAGTATTTCCCTATACTTATTTTTTTCCACAGGCATGTGGTTCCAGGAGCCTCTTGTTTCTTGGGTATACCTATTGAACCCAGGACCTAGATATTTTCCTGTGGGCATCTCCAGATTATTTATCCTGATTTTTCTCCCCACCCAATACACATGATTTATATAATTACTCTCCTACACTGCCCTTTTTATTCAGTTTTGTTTTATTCACTGCCCTTTTCAGTTATGAAATTTTCTTGCTTAAAAAGAAGCTATTCATAATAGAAAAAAAAAACTGGAAACAAACCAAACGTCGTTCAGTCGGTGAATGGACAAATAAAACGTGGTCTATCAATACGATGGAACACCGCTCAGCAATAAGATGGTACACCGCAGGTAAACCTCAAGAAGACGATGCAGGTGAAGGAAGCGGGCTAAAAGGAGCGCATGTCCTCTGATCCCATTCATATGGGATGCTGAGAAAAGGTGGAGCAGTGGGGGCAGAAAGCAGGCTGGTGACTGTCTGGGCCTGGAAGGGGGATGAAGTCAGAAAGAGGGAGGAGGGATCGTGTTATGAAAATGCTCTGTAACTGTATATGCGGATGGCTGCCCAACTCAGTATATTTACCAGAAATTATTGGATTATATATTTGAAATTAGTGAATTGTACAGTATGTAAATTATACTTTAATAAAGTCTGAAAAATAATTCATAGAGAACATTTTTTGGTCACATGAAAAATTGGTCAAATTCTTCCCACAGTAAGCCGCTGAGACATGGATTTCTTCATCTGTACCGTGAAGAAAGGAATTCCTACCATAAAGACCATTACATGAATATCAAATGAAATATTAAAATGCAAGTGCTTTGAAAACTGAAAAATGGTTACTAGAGATGAAAGATTCCTCGGACTCAGCAGTGGACAGAAATTATCTCACTGTCTCCTCTAGGTGGTGCTAGAATCTAAAAATGAGCAGGTCCCTGGTGAAAGCTGCGCTTTGTGCAAAATTACCTTTCCCCATGAGGTCACATCCCTAAAGGGACTTTTTAGTCCAATTATCCTTGAGCACAGAGCCTTCTCCTGAATTAATCTTAGGATAACAGACATCTACCTTTCTTACCGGTCTTCTAACCACTCACAAATTGTCAATGTACATTCCAGTTGTATAGGACCCTACTTAATAATGTGGCATTAGTTCCTGTGATCGAACTACCTTCATCTTCCATTTTTTTCCATTTTCATGAAACCTTAGTTTCCATCATAATTGCACACTTCTCTTCAGATGCATTTTTAATACTCTTAGTACTTCAGTACTTAATTGGAAATGTTTGCTCAATTTATCAAACTATTTGTAAAATGTCTCAAAAATAAACCCAAGCTCTGCAAACATGGAGAAACATCAGTGAAGAAATATTCCTGAAGAGCCCTTTGCTAGCACCATGTGTCGGCAGCAGGGGCAGCGGATATGCTGTTACTCTGCTATGTGCTATGTCATTTTATATGTAAGAAAACCCATGTTTGGAAAGTTGTAAGAAGGGCTTCTGCATCACGTTCAGGATTTCAGTCTGAGTCTAGCGCCCATCTCTCTCTCTTTTGCTGAAAAAAAAAAAGATGGGCTTATAGCTAGTCCTTTGGCTGTTCCTCTGATGGTTTCTAAAAGCATCTGGTTCAAGTAGGAGAGCTAAGAGCCCAGATCATAAGGCACATGGGCCCTGCCGTGCAGCAAGAACACAGTGCATTATCGGAGCCCCTGAGCCCCCACAGGACCACTCTGCTCAGTTCCAGTGGGTAGCGAGGCCGGTATGAAAGCCAAAGCTTGTGCCTCAAGATGTGTCTTGCAAAAGGAAGAATACAGAAGCAGCATGGGAACATGCACACAGGAGTTGTGCAAACAGACAACTCACTACCAAGAATTTCTCACTGGTGAAACTACATTCCCACAAGGGAAAAGGTTTGAAAAACAGCTCTTACCTCCTGGAGCCCTCTCTTCGGTGGAAACAAATCAGCTCTTAAAATACAATACCATAAAAGCTTTAAAAAGTGGTATTTAAGCAGCATGGAAGTAGCCTATGAGAAATTAATGCAAAATCAATTCAGGCACACAATTTACATCTGCTGTGTTACCCAGAATGGCTCCTTTCTATAACTGGAAATCTATGGACCTAATTCTGGGATGACTGGAAGGAGTTTTATGTCTTCTGGGATGTAGCTGTGCAATCTGTCACTGGAAGGGAAGCTCTGTAACCCTTTAAAGCCATCAGGAGCTGGGACCCTATTGTTAGAAAAGACATTTAAAATTAACACTCAACAAAATATGTTGTTCACGGTCTAGGCCTTTAAGGTGGCTCTCTGCCCAAACGGCAGTCTTTCCACACCCAGCAGGCTTTGTCTTTCCTAAATATACTTCATGGCCAACAGGAGCTGCTCCTGCTTTGAAAGCTGACAGTGAATGCTCAGAGACAGAGCCAGGCCCATGGGTGCTGGAGCCGGGAATCCAGCTTCTGCCTGAATCTCTGGACACGCCCAGTGTGGCTTCACTCACCGTGGGCCTTCCTCATGCACTTTTCCCAATCTCCCGGGGGGGTGACACAAATTTAGTTCATGGAAACTATTGTGAGTTAATGATGCACATAACACATTTAAAGTTGCAAGTCTTGAAATTAATGATAAGGAATGATAAGGAAATGTTTGCTCAATTTATCAAACTATTTGTAAAATATCTCAAAAATTAATGATAAGGAATGAGACTGAGAAGCAACAGCAGAGAAGTGGGGAAAAGGGTGGTTTCAGGAAGTCACTGCAGTTTCAAGAAAAGGGAGTTTCAAGGAAGAAGTTGGTAAGAGTGTCAAATGCCACAGAGAAACTGAGTAAGATAAGGCCTCTGTGGGCCCATGAGCCTGGCCTTTAGGAGGGCACAGTTCAGCTTGGGGAGCATTCTGTGGAGTGGAAGCAGAAGCCCAGAGTTGAGCGGGTGAAGACGAACAGACAGTAGGTGTCAGCCCTGCTGCCTTCTGCACACAGGGACGGCAGGGCTATTGCCACACGGAGGCATTAAGTAAAGGGCTTTTCTTCATATTGCAAAGACTTTCCTATGACATTGCATGCCCCTATCCAGTGCTAAAATCACAGACAAGGAATTCTAATTTGCCTGGGGCACCATGGTCTTTGAATGTTTCATAGTAGGGTTTCAATAAATATTTGTGGAAGGAAACAAGGCTGTACTCTCAGAACTGCCTCTGTGCAGCTGGAATATATAATAACGACTATTATAACTAATGTCATCCTGCAGGAAGAGGAGGCCTGTGATATCTGTACTACATATGCAAATAACTCACAGAATATTTTCATACAAAGGGAAAGGTTTGGAAAACAGCTCTTGCCTCAAGTCCTCCCTTTGGTGGGAACAAAGCAGCCTTTACAATACAGTCCTATAAAGTTCTTTTTAAAATACCGAAGGCAGTTCCAAAAAAGTTATCACCTAATGTAAACTCTGGACTTTGGATGAGAAGGACGTGTCTATGCAGGTTCCTCCACGGTAACCAATGTTCTCTGGCGGGGATGTTGGTAATGGGGGAAGCTGTGCCTGGGGGGAGGCAGGGGCATAGATGGGAAATCTCTGTACCTTTCCTCAATTTTGCTGTGCATCTAAATCGGCTCTGAAAAAAGTTGCCTTAAAAACACATCTGACAATGAAGCTCTGATTGTGTTTGTGAAAGAAAGGAACTGAAATATTGTGCCAGGAACACGGCAGCCGGGCTGGGCCAGGGAAGCTGTGGGTCTAGGGGCTGGAGCGGGGAGATGGCCCCTGTGTTCTCTGAAAGGCAGCCAGAGAAGGCCTGGGATGGGGACAACCCCAGGCCCCAGGGCCAGGACTCTGACAGCACCTTTTGAGATACTTTCTGTTGATTTTCCCGCGCAATTAGGATGTGCCTGGTGGGCAGGGGTTCTTCAAGATTGGATGCCTTTGTTACAGACAGTGCCCGGTACTCTCTCCCACGTCCGTGATGGGGGGGACTTGTGGCGTTTCTTAGAAAACACCTTAAAATGAGACAGAGGGGCAATCTTACGGAAGTAGGCTTTGCGGATGGCATCCGGATGGGGGTTCCAAGGGGCTGACTGATGCCCTGCCCGCAGAATCAGGCAGGGCTGGTGTCAAATCCTGGCCTCCGTTTAGTTTAAGACCTTGGGTGAGTGACTTAACTTCTGGCCGTCATCTCCTCACCTGTCAGGTGGGGAACACCAGGGCCTGCCTCAAAGGCTGAGGGGAGGCTCTGGGGAGATAATACGTGTGAGGCATTTTATGGTGCTGGGTGCACGATGGCCTTTTTTCTTTGTTTTAATCAGAGAACCTATCTCTTACCACGCTATGTGTTTTTATCCTTCATAGAAAAATATATTTCTAAATGTTACTTCCAACTCCTGATGTTTCGTCCTCTGCTAGAGTAGACATTTCCTTCCTTGTTCTCACAAAGATCCAAGACTGAAGGGGGCTGGGTTAGTGATAAATTTGTTTTTCTTCTTTCTAAAGGTCAGAGCCTAAATTCATGTGTCTCTTACTGGTTTCTCTCTGAGTCATCTTAGTGCCTAAAGCAAATTATGTATTTCCGGTCTCATTTTCTTTACCTGAAAAATGGGCTTTATTTAATCATTTTCCCTCCCTGCCTCTTAGCACAACCTTGCTCTTCGGGAATGTTCTATAAACTGCATTCAAATGTTTTGCTTCTGATTTCCTCTTTCAGAAGATGTTTTAGATTCTTTTCCTGCAATAAGGAAGAGAGGGGGATTACTTCTCCAGTGGTACCACTGGAGAGCAATACCACAGAGCGGCGGTTCCTAACTCGGGGTGACTTTGCCCCTCCACCCCCCACATTGAAACTGCCTGAATTGTTTCTGGTTGTCACAACGGGGGGAGGAGGTGCAGGTTGCTATTGGCATCTAGTGGGTGGAAGCTAGGGATGCTGCTAAACACCCTACAGTGAGCAGGAGAGCCTCGAGAAGGCATTCTCTGGCCCCGAGTGCCAGTAGTGCCAAGGGTGAGAGACCCTGCCAGGAAGGGTCTCAGTGGGCTAACTTCTCTCGTTTCCTTTTTCTTTTCCTTTGACCTTGTTGCCCTTGGTCTCAGTTCACTCCCTCTGTCCCCTAATCAACCCTCCCTTTCCCCTCTCTGGGCAATCTTTCCACTCCTTTCCCTCTTACCACCAAGTCTCTCATTTTCTCTCTATCAGGTTTAGTGTTTCACGATCCTCCACAGTTCCTGGTCCCTGGAAAATATTAAGTTGCTTTTCGAGTGCAGTCACTCCTAACCATATGCCCACAAGTCAGCCACTTCACCTCTCGGGACCCCAGCCTTCTCCCTGTAAGTGGACATAGGGCTGAATGATCACTAAGGATCAAATCTGTGATTGACAACTGTCTTAGCAATTCAAATGTGGAACAGGATTACAAGAAAATCAGTGTGAGAGGGATCCTATTTTAAAAATGAAGAATTTATTGATATGTAGTGAGAAAGAAAAAGATGTTTATGCAACTGTGTGACTGTATGGAAATACAATCCTGTCAAGGTAATTAGGGGTAAGATAAAATCTATAGGTGGCTAATTTTCGAAGAAGTCTATGGGAAAATTAAATGAATGAATACGGATGGCAGCATTAGGTTAAATAATAAAAAGCTGGAAATAATATAAAGAGCCAACAACTGGGGATTGAGGCTGAAAAGAGTGTGGTATATTTTTATGATGAAATACCCTGCAGCTGTTAAAAGTAATAATAATTTGAAGTTTTTAACAACATGGAAAATGCTTAAATGCAGGTAACAATATTGTATATAGTTTATACTCAATAAAAGAGTAGCATTTTCTAGAGTGGACATTTTAAAAATTAAATGGTTTTGTCTTTTTGTACTCCAAAGGTAGCACATACTTACTTGTAAATAATTTCAAAAAACTCAGTTAAGAAAAAGGGAAAGTACTGTCTATAATTTGACCACCAGAGTTACCCTCTGCGTCATCTTTCCAGTCTTTTTTTTTGTTTCATTTTTAAAATAACAATGGGGTTATACCGTTTTGGTGACCTGTATTTCTTTTCCTTATCATTACAGAGAGTTCTGAAAAGGCATTTATTTTACTTGCATGGTGTTCCTTTGTATTTGTACTGGGTCTGATTGGAGAGAAAGTAAATAAACTTCAAAAACTGAAGAGTGCCTATTCACAGCCAAGGACCCGGTAGACCTGAATGACTGATGCTTCTCTGTATTACTACTCAGTGGCATCACATCAAATGGATGCAAACGGATGCTTAGGCAACACTGGGCTTGTTAGTTCCTATCATGGAATCCCAAAATGGCAAGTTGAGTGGCACCTAGATGCCAACCCCTTCCCCTCCCTCCCCATATCTCCCCCCTAAAATGCTGAGTAGGGTCCCAACCCCAGAGTAGAAGAGCCACTGGGGACGCCCCACTGTCCTCTATCCTCCCTGCCCCTCCCGCTCCACCTGGCTGAAATGATGGGGCTGCCTGTTCCCAGACCCTTTGTCTGGGGCCGGGGGGTACTCAGGGCTGTGTTTGTCACCGAGTCCCCATGACACAGGCTGTCTGAGAAGCTCTTCCCTCTGTGATTCATTGCCAAGTCTGCATTCTGCCTTCCTGTCTGGGGATGTTGACATCAGATTTATCTGGTTAAAGAAAAAAAAACTGCTTACCAGCTCATTTTTTTACCCGAGCCTCTGAAAATCCCCTCTGAAAATGACCTCACTGCCAGGATCAAAGCCTTAAGAGGCCCAAAATGACACTGCTCAGATCAAGGCTGGCCTGGCTTGAATAAAATTCCAAAGGGGACAAAACTTCACTTTGTTGCAGTGATCTTCTCCATCTGCGTCCATGTCCCATTTCAGATCCCCTTCCCAGCCCTTCCCTGCCCTTCCCTGCCCTTCCCTGCCCTCTCCCAGGAAGCAGAAAATATCTGACAGACTCGTTTTCCCATATTCTTCAGGGATCCGGTGCACTGGCGCTGCCACAGCGGGGTGATGCTTGACCCAAAGGCGGGATGGGGTGACTAGGGGACCCCAGGTGTTTCCAACGGCCTGCTGACCGGGAGGTACTCCGAGACCTCACCACGGGCTGCAGCCCACTTCCCTCACACCTGAAGGCCGGAGTAGGCAGGAAAACAGAGTTCATGGGAGCCCCATAGGGCGCCAGGCATTGTGCCAAGAGCTTTGTGCGGGTTTCCACACTGATTCGGCACAACACTGTGCCCTGGGCATTGTTATCTCAATTTTTATGTAGAGTAACTGAAATTTCGAGAAGTTAGCTCATTGGCAGAAGGACAGAGTCAAGATCTGAGCTCAGGACTGTTGATTCTAGTGTTACATCATAACGCTGCCTCCCCTATGAAATTAGAGGCTGTATTTTTTCAAAGAGAAACAAAATGTCTGGGCACTAAATTGTTATCCTCTCTGCTCCAGCTTACAGGTTAATACAAATGTTTTTGTACATGGTTAACTTCTTCTAACTAAGCCTTTTTGCTAGACATCTGGGACAGTTCAAAAGACAAGACGTCTTCTGCAGTCCACTTGTGCTGACTGTAATTATTGTCTTCCATGTTTCTCTTGTCCCTTTGCAGTTGCCTCTCCAGAGTCACAGAGATGAGCCACAGATGACCTGGAGCAGTGGTTCTCAAACTGTGGTCCCTGGACCAGCAGCATCGGTGTCTCCTGGGAACTTGCTAGGAATGCAGTTTCTCGGGCTTCACCCCAGACCTGAATCAGAAATTCCATGGGTGGAGCCCACAGTCTGTATTTTAACAAGCCCTCCAGGTGATTCTGATACGCTAAAGCTTGACAACGACTGACCTAGAGAATGTCATTGGCATAAATCCTCGATTCCACCCCCCACATCCAATCAGTTGCTAAGCTCTGAATTCTGCTCTGCCTTCTAATTTGTCTTTGTCCTAGTTCAGGCCCTGTTAATTCCTGTCTGCGCTATGGCAGTCGCCTCCAGTAATCTCACCTCTCGTCCCTCATTTTCTCCCAGTCCGTGTCATGCTCTAATACCACATTATCTCTCTCCTCCAATGAAGTCATGAGCTATTGGAATAAAATCCAAACTCCTTAGCTTGATATTCGAGATCCTCCAAAATAGGCATCTAACTTTCATCTGTATTCTTATTTCCTACTTGTCCCTCCCTTTAGGCATCCTTTACCCAAACCATACGAAACCACTCAGTGCTCACTACAGGTTCACACCTTCTCGCCTCTGTGCCTTTGCTTATGCTGTTCCCTCTGCATGGAGGGCCTCCCACTCATCCCCGTGTATTTGTTAAGGTCCGGCTCAAATGTCATCTCCTCCATGAGGTTTTCTTTCATCCTAACTACTTCCCTCCCTTTCTTGAACAACCAGAGAATTTATCTTTACTTCTGTTAGGACACTGATTAATTATATTGTATGTTTGTTCGTGAACAGGTTTTATCCCCTGCTAAGCAGTAAGGGGACAGAGCTGTGCTGTCTTTCATCTCTGCTTCTCTTATATCACCCTGCACAGTGGCAGAGCTTAATACATGACTGTTGAATGAATGAATGAGTGGATGAATAGATTTGGATCCACATAAATAAAATCGAAAGATTTTCCATGCTTTATTTTTCTAAAAATGCCTATCAAAATCAGTGATATTATTATGTTGTTTTCTAACAAAGCAGTGTACATTTTATCTCCTCTCAAAACTAGGCCATTGAGAAGGCACAGATGATAACAGTTTTGGGGGGGGGTGTTGGTAGAACCAGATCATTCCCACAGTATCTGTGGCTTAAGTAACAATATAAGAGAATTAAATTACAAATTTTGTTGCCAACCTCACCTTGAACTGCATAATGGACAGCCTAGCCCTAGCAGTTTCTCTTGCAAAGTAAAGTAAAAATAAAACAGAAATGACTCCCAAGGAAACAATTGCCAGAACCTTGAAAGTCCCGAGTTAACAGCTGCTGGCCTGGCTGAATTCCAAAGTTGGGAAAGAGACCTTCTGCTCACACAAGATTTGTTATGTAGGTACTACAATACTCTGCTCCATCTGATGTCCCCACTCACAGAAGACCTTCCTCCACATGGACTCAAAGAGATGACCAAGGGAAATTTTTCAGTCCCTTTGGAGAAAGTGAAGGTTCCTGTGGTCAGGATTCTCACCTGGCCCTGGTTGGCTTGCTCATTACACCTGTGTGGGCAGTATGTTGTTATTGACTCTGTATAAAGAGCTCCGCCCCGTGCTCTGGGTCACACGGCTGCAGGGCTGCAAGGCTGCAGGAGAGCTGAGGACAGAGACTGAGATGGCTGCGGGGGCAGAGAGGCCCAGAGGCAGAGACCGGCTTGCTACATGCAGACTCGCTCTGAGTGGATGAGATTTTAATGATTGACCTGCTACCATGGGAATAAAGTTGGGTATAAACCCTTTTACTCCAAGAATATTCCATTGTCATTTTTCAGTCTCATTGAATCCATAGTGAACTTGTCCAGAGTGAAAAACATTGGCAAGACAATTGGTGACCTCTGCAGGATTCATTGTTGACCAAGGAAAAGAACAGGCTGCCCTCATGGGAGGAGTGTTTCAGTGGGCTGCGCCTGTGGATGGGGAGACATTCGAGTGTCCCCAGTGGACATGTGGTCTGACGTGGCTTGCCTCCTAGAGGACTGGGCCCCACCCCAAGACTGGGAAGGGGTGGAGGCAACACCCGAGGCAGTAAAGTGAGCCCTCAGCAAATTAGGGAATTCCTCAGAGAAACGAGAGTACCCGTGAGGCTGTGGGAACAGTGGGGAGTTTTATTCTCGCAATATTGAGAAAGGCCTTAAGGGAGAAAGATGCCCTCCTGCAGGAAGCACAGGAAGCAGCAGCATGAGAACGTGAGCTGTGAGGTGCTGTTGAGGTAAAGAATTTGTGACTGAAATGCATCACTACGAGGTGCTGTGGAAATGGTAAAGGACGTGGTGGTGGCCTGAGAGCAAGTGGCATAAGAAGCAGCCCGAGAGCGCAGGCTGCCAGGGGCCGTGGGGCAGGGGAAGGAGCCGTCAGCCCCAGAAATGGAGGAATGGTGATTTGATGAACAGGTGGGGGTGGAGGCCCTGCCGGTGCCGGAGGCAGCAGCCCCTCCTCCACTGAAACCCCACCAGGTTGAAAGCTGGTGGAAAGCCCAAAAGAAAATAAAGACTCGGCAACCACTGTTCCCCCAGGAGAGGTGCGGCCCCCTCCCCAGGCTGTGGAGCACTCTGTTCTGCTGCTATCCTCAGACTCAAGCAATGGAAGCACAAAAGGAAATACAGTCCGCTACTCTAAGGAAGAATTTAAAGGGCCCCATGAAGGTCATGAGGACCCAGATGTGGGTTGATTTGATAAAAGCAGGAGCAGACAGAGAGAAACTGGATGGAAAGACAAACAGACTCTTACTGGAGCTGTGGCAACAACTGAAACCAGAGCAGTGGCTCTGGCTGCTGAGGACAAAGCAACGAGATCAGCCTGTGTGTCCGCAAGACTTTCTGCTGGAGAGGCTGGATGAGGTGAGTATTGTAAGGTCCACCCAGGGTCCTTCTGGTTAACTCATTTGAGCAGAACTGGTTTGAGCACAGCCAGGGTGACCCCTTGGTGGCAGTGGGTCTCCTCAGGCTTGAGGGTTATTATAATTTGTCAGTTTTTGTTACTTGTATATTGTATTATGTTATTGTGGAATTTGGTTACAATGTTCCAGCGTCTTCACACAGGGACCATTGCAGAGGACTGAGGGCACATAGATTGAGAGGGAAGAATCCTGGAGGGGTGGAGTGTGGATAAAGTGAAGGTTCCTGTGGTCAGGATTCTCACCTGGCCCTGGTCAGCTAGCTCACTACACACGTGTGGGCGATACGTTGTTACTGACTCATTATAAAGAGCTCCGCCCAGTGCTCTGGGCGACCGGTGGCATGGCTGCAAGGCTGCAGGAGAGCAGAGGCTGGAGTGGTGGCAGCGCCGAGGACAGAGACTGAGACGGCTGTGGGGATAGAGAGGCCCAGAGGCAGAGCCCGGCTTGCTGCCTGCAGACTCGCTCTGAGTGGACGGGATTCCAGTGATTGACCTGCTGCTGTGGGAATAAAGTCGGGTATAAATCCATTCACCCTTGGAAAGTTCCATTGTCATTCCTATCTCATTGAATCCACAGTGAACATGTCTGGGGCTGAACGCATTGGCAGGACAGCCCACGGGCTTGGGGCATCCCCAACAGTGTGTTAAGCACTGAACAGACTTGGTGAAGACTTTGTGTCTTTGTAAGACCTGCTTCTCAAGGCCACGGGCCCTTTCTCCCCGAATTCCACTGGGGCAGAAGGAAGAGTCCGGGAAATGGCCCAGCGTCACAGCGCCTGCCAGACCAGCCGGGCACCGTCTCTGGCCTCTGCCTTGCTAAGAAGGATGACTCCCGGGCAGTAAGCAGCCTTTTTGTCTCAGCCCTGGCACTTTTCTGTCACGTGTGGTGGCTTCGAATGACCGGTATCGGGTGATCCTCCACCACTCTTCCTTAGTTTTCTCCTGAATGGAGGTTCTCATAAGAAACTGGTGCATTTCCCAGGTCCATATTTATTTTGTGTCTTTCTGTAAAATCTTTTTTTTGGAATGTTTTGAGGTGCCTGGATGCTGGTCCTTGGCAGAAAGCTCAATAGTCTTCCCTGTACCTCAAGATAAGTCCTCAGATGGGCAGTCCATGCTGGAGCTGATGACACTGAGGCAGCTCTGGCCGTGTCAGAATGTGCTGTTGATGAATGAGTATTTAATGACATGGAAAGATGATCACCATATACTAAGTATAAATACAGGTTACAAAGTAGTGAACAGTACAGTACACATACTCAAATACTAAGAATTAAAGGTAGTTATCTATAGTAAGTGAATAGATTTTCTCTTTTCCCTTTTTTTTTTTTTACTTCTGGTACATATCTTTATTTTCCACATTGTCTACAACGAACAGATTTTGTTTTGGTGATAAGAAAAAATATTTTCAATTTTCTAAATAAATACGACTGTGGGGAAAAGAAGTTTCCAGGAGGAACCCTGAATTAGTACCTTTAGGGGTCTAGGCACACCTACATGGTGCTCTGCTCTCAGCAATACAGGGCAGGCAAGCGAGGCTGCTGGGACTTTGCACAAGCCCCCCCCCCCCCTGAGGGAAGCGAGGCCCTGGCTCCATCCCACTGCAGCCGTGGCTGATGAGGAGCCATCCGGGCAGTAGGCCGCCCTCAGGAGTAAGCCATGTGGGGGTCGGGCGGCTGAGAGTACAGGCCAAGAGCCGCAGCGGGCCCCACTTTGAGGACCGGGCCATCTAGGAGCTGCCAAGAGGTTCCCTACCTTCCCTTAGCTCACTCCTTACTGTGGGGAGTGTGTTGTGTCTGTATTTCAGCACAGCTCTTAAGCATTAATGTTCCCAGAGTGGTATGTCCATCTAGTAAATTCCCAGTTTCAGACAAATCACTTGTTTTCTGAGGCCTGAGTGAATTAGGCTCTAGAATTTGGAAGATGTTGGACACCTGGTCTGTTTGGGAGGTTTGCCTCATTGTGCTCAAGGCACCTTTCCTGATAAGGCAGCTTTGCATTTCATTTCCTCTGCCTCCTGATTCCACTCTAAGCTGTTGAGGACGTCAACGATGCTCATCTCTGCAACCACTCCCACCATCCGTGTGGTTCCGGTGCAGGTTTTTATCACGGACAAGAGCCTTGACCGCCTGCACCCCTGAGAACTGCCGTGTGTGGCAGCGTGGGGTGGGCACCATGCCCTGCATCTGGCGTTGGCCAGGCTGGGCCAGAGCACGACCTGTTCCTCCTGGCGCTGCTGCTTGTAGAGTTCCTCAGCTGCTCCTCCTCTTGCTGCCTCTCCATCTTGAAGATGGGTAGAACCAGTGAATGTGGGCAGGGGGTACTGACTCCTTTGCTGAAGCTCATGTTTTCTAGACGATGCTACACAATTTGTCTAAAGCTTGAAGCTGAACATATCATTTAGCATAAAATTCTTTTTCGTTCTTAACACTAAAAACACTTAAAAGCTCTTCTCGCCTTTATGTGTGCCCTCTCTACCTTTCCATAAAGGCCTCATGTTTGTGGTCCCAGGGCAAAATCCCTGGGTTGTGAGGGTAATTAGGACTTCTCTCAAAGTTGCTTTAAAATCTACTGGTGCTAAGTCAAATCTCAGAAGGTTTGATAGGAGATAATAATAGTAATAGAAAGATAGTTAGTTTCCCAAGTGTTTTATTAATGGTTGTCTTGCCAGTGGGTTTCAGCCCCAGGCATGTTCACTATGGATTCATTGAGACTGAAAAATGACAATGGGATGTTCTTGGGTGAAAGGTTTATACCCAACTTTATTCTCACGGTGGCACAGGTCAGTCACTAAAATCCCATCCACTCAGAGCGAGTCTGCATGCAGCAAGCCGGTCTCGGCCTCTCAGCCCGCACAGCCATCCTCTGGGTCTCTGTCCTCAGCGCTGCCACCATTCCAGCCTCTGCTATCCTGCTCCCGTGCCACCATGTCACCCAGAGCACTGGGCGGAGCTCTTTATTCAGAGTTAATAACAACATATTGCCCACACGTGTGTAGTGAGCAAGCCAACCAGGGCCACGGGAGAATCCTGGCCACAGGAACCTTCACTTTCTCCACAATGGTGAATCTGAACCGATGGCTAGAAGTCACATCTAAGAGGTATGCGGACAAGAATCTGAGATTTTAGTCCCACAGCTTGTTTAGGGCCAGTATAACTACAACCATGGCTTTTTTTTTTTAAAGGAGGTAGTGAGTCTCCTCTGTGGAGCAAAACTCTGTTGTCCTGGACAGATGTTCCCATCTCTCCTAAACCACTGAAAAGCGTATTACAAATAAATGACATAAGCCTTCTCTCCTCCCTGAGATTTCATAATGTCCTGAAAAGGAAACTGTGACTTTAAGAGATGAGACTTGCATGATCTCAACTACATTTAAAAAGATATTCCTGTGCATCAGAAAAGGTCTCCAGCAAATGTGCACACATGAAATCTTTGAATGGTGAGGTTACAGGTTTGTTCTCTCCTTTGTTTTCCACAGTGAGTATGACTGACTTTTATTTTTTGGAAGAGAATTAACCATTTGAGAAAGGGAAGCTGATTGCTAAACCTCAATTATTATGTGGTTCACAGAACCAGTTTCTTGATTTTAATCTGTAGTTGGGACTTTTTTCTGCTCTCATTTCATTTATCTGTTCAGCCAATAGATCCTTGAAGATAGATAACTGCCTGAGTTGACTTTAAGAGAAGCATTGGTTTTATTTTCAGCTACAAAAATAAAATCCAAGTTGACAGAGAGCAAAGCTTATAAAAAGAAAGCTTTTGAAAAAGAAGCCATCCCCCCCCCCTTTGTGCATTCTACCCCATGACCAAAACTGAGTTAATGACAGAACTCCTGTGTGTAGACGTGTGTGGGGAAGTTTCTCAACACAGGGTTTCATTGTACAGACAGCTTGTGTCCCAGAGGCCTACAGCAGCTGTGTGCCCTTGGGTCAACATGAACAAATTCTCCTGCAGAAAGGGAGGCCAGCTAGAGAACTCAGCAAAACCGATCAGCTGGGAAGGCTCTCAGTACAGGCTAGAGCTGCCGAGAACATCAAGAGGTTTGGGCATCTACAGGACGTAACCCTAAATACAGCTACCTTACTTCATGAGGAGTCACTCATGACTCCTTTCTAACTTAAATTCGAGAGTAGACTCGCCCATAGCATTTACTTTGTTCCCCCCCTGGGTCTTTGCTCCATCAGTGATTCCAGCCTTCCTCCTGACAGTAGCTTCTTTGCCCGGCGGGTGATTTCCCGTAACTGGCCTCCAAGAGTCGGAGAGAATTAGAAAATAAATCAGAGATCTCAGTTGTGTGATATCACTTGCTGTGAGCAAGTGATAGAAAGGGTGATTCTGTGACTACGACGGAGAGTTTGACTGTCGGGCTCTATAGGAATAGGCCTAGGAAATTACGTCATCAGTTTGCAGGTGGAAAAGACTGGAAGGTATTAAAACCTCCAGAACTTCATAATCCTGTAATTCTTCTGACTGCTGAGGCTTAGGGACCTCCTGAGACCTAGACTCTCTGGGTGTCAGAGTTGGAAGCGGCATCAGAGATCATATCGCCTAGGATTGCAACCTCAAATGCCTACAGGGGCCAGGAAAGTGACACAAATGAGTGAGGAAGACTGGTATAAAGTCACCAGCAATGGCGGGGCAGAAGCAAACCAGAAGTACGTGCATTTTACAAAAGACTGTGGGCCCAAGGAAATAGGGCTACTAGTCAATGTTGTCACAAAGGCTGCCTTTTTATGACATATGGCTCCAAACGAATTTTTTGGATGAAGAAATAAAGGCTCAGAGAAGTAAAGTAACTCATTTCAGGTTACACAGCCAAGCAGTGGTGGAACCAGTACCAGTAGCCCAGTCCCTGGGCTTGTCTTGGGCCAAACCTCTCCCACCAACCATCCCTTACCCTGCATCTTGGGTGGAATTAGATCACTGGAGAGAGCACCTCTCTCCAATTATGAAAGATGATATTGGGCATTTCTGTGAGACCCAGGGAAATGTCTCCCATAACTCCACATGGGTTCAGGTTTACCCAACAGATAAACATGCCAGCTCCAAATGCCATTCCATGTGGGGCCTTTTCCATACCCTGCATTTCTTCCTTTGACAGCATCTGAAGAGCTGAAGAGACTCCCTCTGTTGGGATCCCTCCTGGTACAATTTGAGAACCAGTTTGCTCCTCATTTGAAGGTTACAGGCAACAAAGCCACCCATCTGGGCCTGAAACTTCTGAGTAAGCTATTCTGGGCATCGGTACAAGTTTTGCTGAAAGTTACCTTTAAATTTGTAACTAGGGACTTCCAGGAAGATGGTGGCATGAGCAGGGTGGCGGAAATCTCCTCCCAAAACCAAATATATTCATGAAAATACAACAAATACCACTATTCCTAAAAGAGAGACCAGAAGATACAAGATGACACCCAACCTGCAGCTACACCTGAGAGGACTCGGCACCCCGCAAAGCGGGTAAGATATGGAACTGCGACCCGGCGGGACCCAAGCACTCCCCCACCCCAGCGCACCCACGGGAGGAGAGGATTCAGAACGGGGAGGGAGTGGAAGCACAGGCCCGCCAAATAACCAGTCCTGGTGATCTGTGCCAGGAGTACTGACACACATCACACGGTGTATCGAAGATTGGAGAGACAGAGGTGCACGGTGCAAGACGGCAGGTTCACTCAACCGGTTCCCCGGGACAAAAGAAAAGTGCACGCTTTTCTAGGGGTCTTAAAGAGACAGGGGCCCAACAGAGGAGCAGGATCGTCCCAGCGCGCTCAGCCCAGCAGGCTGGAGTCCTGCGGAATTTTGGTCCCCTTGGACTGTGGCTGGGAAAAGCAGTTGCACCAAGACTTCCCACAGAAATCAGCAGCCTCCCATTGGTTCCCTCCCCGGCCAGAGTCACAAAGGGCCCAGCGGAGCTGCAGAATAGTGGAGCAGCAGCTCCACCTACAGAATCCTCACAGAAACTACACATGGCAGATGGGGTTTTTTTCTCCCTATTTTCCCTTTCTTCTTTTTTTCTTTTTCTGACCACTTATATGGCCATGAAAAGACAGAGGAATATGGTACAAAAAAGATTACCGAGACAACCCCAGACCAGACAACCACAGACAGGGAGCCTGATGGGATGGACATGCACAATCTTCCTGAAAAAGAATTCAGAATAAAAGTCATAACCATACTGATGGATCTACAGAGAAATATGCAACAGCTAAGGGAGGAAGGGAGGGAAGTGAGGAAAGACACTGCAGAGATGAGACAAGCAATAGACAGGCTTAGCAGCAGACTGGATGAGATGCAAGAGACTGTTAATGGAATAGAAATCAGAGAACAGGAATACAGAGAAGCTGAGGCAGAGAGAGATAAAAGGATCTCTAGGAATGAAAGAATATTGAGAGAACTGTGTGACCAATCCAAACAGAACAATATTCGCATTATAGGAGTACCAGAGGAAGAAGAGAGAGAAAAAGGGATAGAAAGTGTCTTTGAAGAAATAATTGCTGAAAACTTCCCCAAGATGGGAAAGGAAATAGTCCCTCAGACCATGGAAGCCCACAGATCTCCCAACACAAGGGACTCAAGGAAGACAAAACCAAGACACATAATAATTAAAATGGCAAAGATCAAAGATAAAGACAGAGTATTAAAGGCAGCTAGAGAGAGAAAAAAGATCACCTACAAAGGAAAACCCATCAGACTATCATCAGACTTCTCAACAGCAACCTTACAGGCCAGAAGAGAATGGCATGATATATTTAACGTAATGAAACAGAAGGGCCTCGAACCAAGAATATTGTATCCAGCACGATTATCATTTAAATATGACAGAGGAATGAAACAATTTCCAGACAAGCAAAAGCTAAGGGAATTTACCTCCCATAAACCACCACTACAGGATATCTTAAAGGAACTGCTCTAGATGGAAGCACTCCTAAGGCTAAAAAGATGTCACCAGAGAAAATAAAATCATAGCAAAGAAAGCAGACCATCCAAATACTAACTAAAGGCAAAGAATAAAACACCTAGTATATAAAGAATGGAGGAGGAAGAATAAGAAGGGAGAGAAATAAAGAATCACCAGACTGTGTTTACAATAACTTAACAAGAAAGTTAAGTTAGACAGATAGTAGAGAAGCTACCTTTGAACCTTTGGTAACCACAAATCTAAACCCAGCAATGGCAATAAGTACATATCTATCGATAATCACCCTAAATGTAAATGGACTGAATGCGCCAATCAAAAGACACAGAATCACTGAATGGATAAAAAAGCAAGACCCATCTATATGCTGCTTACAGGAGACTCACCTCAAACCCAAAGATATACACAGACTAAAGGTGAAGGGATGGAAAAAGATATTTCATGCAAACAACAAGGAGAACAAAGCAGGTGTTGCAGTACTTGTATCAGACAAAATAGACTTCAAAACGAAGAAAGTAGCAAGAGATAAAAAGGACATTACATAATGATAAAGGGGTCAGTCCAACAAGAGGATATAACCATTATAAATATATATGCACCCAACACAGGAGCATATGTGAAACAAATACTAACAGAATTAAAGGAGGAAATAGAAAGCAATGCAGTCATTTTAGGAGACTTCAACACATCACTCACTCCAAAGGACAGATCAACCAGACAGAAAATAAGTAAGGACACAGAGGCATTGAACAACACACTAGAACAGATGGACCTAACAGACATCTACAGAACTCTACACCCAAAAGCAACAGGATACACATTCTTCTCAAGTGCACATGGAACATTTTCCAGAATAGACCACATACTAGGCCACAAAAAGAACCTCAGTAAATTCAAAAATATTGAAATTCTACCAACCAACTTCTCAGATCACAAAGGTATAAAACTAGAAATAAATTTTAGAAAGAAAACAAAAAGGCTCACAAATACATGGAGACTTAACAACATTATGCTAAATAATCAATGGGTTAATGACCAAATCAAAACAGAAATCAAAGAATATATGGAGACTAATGACAACAACAACACAAAGCCACTACTTCTGTGGGACACAGCAAAGGCAGTCTAAGAGGAAAGTATATTGCAATCCAGGCCTATTTAAAGAAGGAAGAACAATCCCAAATGAATAGTCTAAAGCCACAATTACTGAAAGAAAAATAAATGAGGCCCAAAGTCACCAGAAGGAGGGACATAATAAAGATCAGAGAAGAAATAAATAAAATTGAGAAGAATAAAACAATAGAAAAAAATCAATGAAACCAAGAGCTGGTTCTTTGAAAAAATAAACAAAATAGATAAACCCCTAGCCAGACTTATTCAGAGAAAAAGAGAATCTACACATATAAAGAGAAATGAGAAAGGAAAAATAACGACGGGCCCCACAGAAATACAAATAATTATAAGAGAATATTATGAGAATCTATATGCTAACAAGCTGGAAAACTGGAAGAAATGGACAACTTCTTAGAAAAATACAACCTTCCAAGACTGACCAAGCAAGAGACAGAAAAACTAAACAGACCAATCACCAGCAATGAAATTGAATCGGTAATCAAAAAACTACCCAAGACAAAACCCCCGGGCCAGATGAATTCACCTCTGAATTCTACCAGACACATAGAGAAGAAATAACACCCATTCTCCTTAAAGTTTTTCAAAAAATAGAAGAGGAGGCAATACTTCTAAACTCATTCTATGAAGCCAGCATCACTCTAATAACAAAACCGGGCAAAGACCTCACCAAAAAAGAAAATTACAGACCAAAATCCCTGATGAACATAGATGCAAAAATACTCAACAAAATATTAGCAAACCTAATTCAAAAATACATCAAGACGATCATACACCATGATCAAGTGGGATTCATCCCAGGGATGCAAGGATGGTACAACATTCGAAAATCCATCAACATCATCCACCACATCAACAAAAAGAAGAACAAAAACCACATGATCATCTCCATAGATGCTGAAAAAGCACTTGACAAAATTCAGCATCCATTCATGATTAAAACTCTCAACAAAATGGGTATAGACGGCAAGTACCTCAACATCATAAAGGCCATATATGACAAACCCACAGCTAACATGATACTTAACAGCGAGAAGCGGAAAGCTTTTCATCTAAAATCGCGAACAAGACAGAGATGCCCACTCTCTCCACTGTTATTCAACATAGTACTGAAGGTCCTAGCCACAGCAATCAGACAAAACAAAGAAATAAAAGACATCCAGATTGGTAAAGAAGAAGTCAAATTGTCACTATTTGCAGATGACATGATATTGTAAATAAAAAACCCTAAAGACTCCACTCCAAAACTACTAGAACTAATATGTGAATTCAGCAAAGTTGCAGGATACAAAATTAACACACAGAAATCTGTTGCTTTCCTATACACTAATGATAAACTAACAGAAAGAGAAATCAGAAAAACAATTCCATTCATAATTGCATCAAAAAAATAAAATACCTAGGAATAAATCTAACGAAGGAAGTGGAAGACCTATACCCTGAAAACTACAAGACACTCCTAAGAGAAATTTAAGAGGATGCTAATAAATGAAAATTCATCCCATGCTCTTGGCTAGGAAGAATTAATATTGTCAAAATGGCTATACTACCTAAAGCAATCTACAGATTCAACGCAATCCGTATCAAAATACCAACAGCTTTCTTCAATGAACTGGAAAAAATAATTCTAAAATTCATATGGAACCACAAAAGACCCTGAATAGCCAAAGCAGTCCTGAGAAGGAGGAATAAAACAGGGGGAATTATGCTCCCTGACTTCAAGCTCTACTACAAAGCCACAGTAATCAAGACAATTTGGTATTGACACAAAAACAGACCCATAGACCAGTGGAACAGAATAGAAAATCCAAACATTAACCCAAACATATACGGTCAATTAATATATAATGGAGCCTTGGATATACAATGGGGAGATGACGGCCTCTTCAGCAGCTGGTGTTGGAAAAACTAGACAGCTACATGTAAGAGAATGAAACTGGACTACTGTCTAACCCCATACACAAAAGTCAACTCAAAATGGATCAAAGACCTGAATGTAAGTCATGAAACCATAAAAGTCTTAGAACAAAACATAGGCAAAAATCTCTTGGATATAAACATGAGTGACTTCTTCATGAACATATCTCCCCGGGCAAGGGAAACAAAAGCAAAAATGAAGAAGTGGGACTATATCAAGTTGAAAAGCTTCTGAACAGCAAAGGACACCATCAGTAGAACAAAAAGACATCCTACAGTATGGGAGAATATATTCATAAATGATGTATCCGATAAGGGGTTGACATCCAAAATATATAAAGAACTCACGCACCTCAACAAACAAAAAGCAAATAATTAAATTAAGAAATGGGCAGAGGACATGAATAGACACTTCTCTAAAGAAGAAATTCAGATGACCAACATGAAAAGATGCTCCACATCGCTAATCATCAGAGAAATGCAGATTAAAACCACAATGAGATATCACCTCACACCAGTGAGGATGGCCAACATCCAAACACAAGCAACAAATGTTGGCGAGGATGTGGAGAAAAGGGAACCCTCCTACACTGCTGGTAGGAATGCAAATTAGTTCAACCATTGTGGAAAGCAGTATGGAGGTTCCTCAAAAAACTCAAAATAGAAATACCATTTGACTCAGGAATCCCACTCCTAGGAATTTACCCTAAGAATGCAGCAACCCAGTTTCAAAAAGACATATGCACCCTATGTTTATCACAGCACTATTTACAATAGCCAAGAAATGGAAGCAACCTAAGTGTCCATCAGTAGATGAATGGATAAAGAAGAGGTGGTACATATAAACAATGGAATATTATTCAGCCATAAGAAGAAAACAAATCCTACCATCTGCAACAACACGGATGGAGCTGGAGGGTATTATGCTCAGTGAAATAAGCCAAGCAGAAAAAATATATTAAATGATCTCACTCATCTGTGGAATATAAGAACAAAGAAAAAAACTGAAGGAACAAAACAGCAGCAAACTTACGGAACCCAAGAACGATCTAATATTTACCAAAGGGAAAGGAGGAGGATAGGTGGGAAGGGAGGGACAAGGGGGAAAGAGGGCCATAAGATTAGCAGACGTAATGTTGAGGGGCACAGGGAGGGCTGTACAACTCAGAGAAGACAAGTAGTGATTCTATAGCATCTCACTACGCTGACGGACAGTGACTGTAATGGGGTTGGTGGGGGGGGACCTGAAGAAGGGGGTAATTTAATCACCATAATATTGCACATGTAATTGTAGATTAATGATACCAAAATAAATCATATAAAAGAAATAAATAAATGAGGTAGCTCTATAAATCAATTCTCAAGAGACACTATGAAAAGCAAGGTATGAAATGGCATTATAATATATTTCTCATTGTGCAAAGCAAAAAAAAAAATTTGTCCCTATGATGTTGGAGGAATTAATTACTACAGTAGTTGCAAAGCACTTTGAAAATTAGGGATGAAAGGATCCATGTACCTATAAAATATTATTATAATTAATGAATACCTATCAATAAACTGTGATTAAGGATAATGGGCATTCATCACCGGTTATCAAACTAAGGCATCTTTCACATGAGCACATTTGGCATCATCAGTTTTGCCAGAAATGTTCCCTTTGTAATTTGCTCATGGGAGTTTTGTCTAATACAAAAAAAGGTACACTTGTGTTTTTAAGAGAATATTGATATTTTTATACACCATGAGTTAGTAACAATGGTTATTACAATTCATTTCCATTTATAACTTCTCACTCTTCTTTTTAAAATAATTCCTCACTGTTAAGAAATTTTTCCAAACTTCTTCAAGCTTGGTTTCAAGGAGAATCTTGTCAGATAATACATATTTTTAATATTCCTCCCTGACTGGTCCTTTGTCCAAGAATGCAATATCCTTGTTTTCTAGCTAGGAGAGATTCTTTTGATGTATAAACATCAAATGCCGAGCAGAGCTTCTGTCTATGCATAGTAAATGCTGGATAAACATTTTATGAGTGAGTGAGTGAATGAATGACAGACCACAGCTGCCTGAGTCCAGTGTGGGACCGTGAGCAGTGGAAGCCCTCTGAGCTGGGAGGCTACATTAGCTCTTCAGGTAAACGGACAGGATGTCCTCTGGTAACAGAACTCAGCCGAATCCTTGATTTCTGAAGCTAAGTTTGGCTTTCCAGTCAATTGCTCATGCCCAGTTAGTGACTGATAGTGGTCTCTGCTCAGTGGTGATGGAGATTGGGTTCGTAACTCATTCTGTTAGCCAGTGGACCATGGGTAAAAATTCCAAAGTTACTGAACTTGAGAACAGAACAAAGTAATTGCAGTGATTCCTCTGAGACTCACAAACTACATAGGTGCTGCTTTGAAACAGACATATTTAGGTTCGACTAGTAGCCAATAATAAAGAAGTATTTTAAGCAGCAATTATATTATGCCTGGCACTGTACTATGTACTTTTCATGTATTATCTTATTTTATCATTACAATTACCTTAGTGAAAGAGATATTATAGTTATGCCCATATTTAGGCTGAGAAATCAGAGGCAGAGAAGTAAAGTAATTCATCCCAAACTACAGTGGGAAGCAGCAAATCTGAGATTGGGCTCAGGCCTGTCTGGTTCTAGGGTCTGAGCTCTTAATCCGTATAATATATTGCCTCTCATCAGTCACAGCTTTGCCACTTATGTCTGTAGCCTTCGGTGAGCCCGTTCTCCTCTCTGAGGCTTGGATATCTCATCTTTAAAATGAAGATAGTCATAACCAGTTTGCAAGGTGTGTACCTGAACATCAGTCTCTTCTTTGTTCCTCCCTCTGACTCCATACTCTGACTGGTCAGACTCTTTTGGTCAGGGGTGGACACCTGACTCAGGTCCGTCAAGCCCCTCCCTGGGACCTTTTTACTTGACACAAGAGAAAGTGGGTTTCAGCATCTTCATATTGTAAAGGCAGAGGGATGGGAGCCATGCATGCCTCCCTGCAAATGGAGAAAGCCTGCCAGAGAGAATGAAACCAATCTAAAGACTGAAATAGAGGAAATCGGTGGAGAAAAGGCCCAGGTCTAGACGTAGCAGTTCCTCAGCCATTTCCCTTGAACACTTGTGGAACCAATAAATCCCCATTAATGCCTGAGATAATATGAGTTTGGTTTTTCTGTTACTGACATCAAAAATAAAGTTGGGGTGTGTGTGGGGGTGGTGCAGATCCTGACAAGTACATCGCATTGGGCTTATATAAGTATATTTGAGCACGTGTAAGGAAACCCACTTAGAAAGGGTCCAGATTTTAGGTATACCATTAGTGGGCTTAAGGAAAGGCACAGGCAAGTTATATCAATACCGGGAATGACGTCCACTGGAATCTAGCACATAACCTCGGCATTTTAGCGTAATGGATATTATATCACCCAAACTTGGCCCATCTCCTCCCAGTGTAAACTTATTGCTCATTTAGGCCTTTGGAATCATAACTTTACCAGTAGTTCTATTTTGCAACAGAGCTAGTGCCAAATATCAGAGAGGAAATGAAACCACACAAAATGCTCAAAAACAGCAGACAACAATGATTTCATTCATGATTTCTGAAGATCACAAGCATCAGTGCCTTCTTAGCATATAAATCTTTAAAGATATTATCAGGATACCTTTTAATTTCTATCTCATCGGTACCTGGAAATTATAAACACACACAAAAAAACATGTTTTCAAGTGTCAAGTAAAATTCATAAGTAGTTCTTTTCATCTTCATTACCTGGCATGTTGTTATAACTACTGGAACTAGGAAACAGGTATTTTGGGTATGTTTAAAAATTTTTTATAAATGGGGAATTAGACCCAGAGAAGCTGGTCTACTGTCACAGGAATAACATTAAGGGTATAATCCATGCTGTTATATTATGGTTATTAGTATTGTAAATGTTAAGTATATACATACATACATACAGGTATGTCTTGCTTTCCAAACTATCACTGTTTGAACTCAAGAACTAAGATAGGAATGCAATTTTGGATCCATCCCTCCTGGCCTGGTTATTCTTCCTTGCTCTCCAGATCCATTTCCACTGTCCAGTGCTTACTCTATGTCCACTAAGGCCTCATCACCTGGGTTGTCTTGCCCTCTTGCTTCTAGTAGGGAACGGCCAGTGGGAGACCATGGGGAATGTGGTATGGCTTCTGTTTCCCTCCTGTCCTGCAGTGGACACTGTTTGTGCTATCCTCAGGTGACTGTTCCTGGTGTCCATTTCCCAGCTTCTGTGTCTTGCTTCTATTGGCTGATAGATGTAACTTTCTTCAGAAAACCATCCTTTGGCCACCAGAGCCACTTCACCCAGTACAGGTAGACAGCTGGGAGTGCCTAGGAGTTCATGTCTCCCGGAGAATAGTCAATGATGGTGCCAGAGGATGGAAACCCAGCCTCCTTGCCTTAAGGTGGGACAAACCCTGGGGCATGACAACTCTGACTTATGATTTCACTCCAGAAAAACTTGTAGGGCTAGGAGAGGGCTGAGACTTTACTTAAATCTGCATTCTTGCAAGCTTTCTCCCCATCCTTATTTTGGTTCCCTTATTGTCTTATGTGTGTCTCCCAAGAGTACTTCCTTAATGATTCACTTACATATGAATCCTTGCCTCAGGCTCTGCCTCTAGAGAACCTCAACTAAGGCCTTCCTAATATCTATTTCCCCAGAAACTTGTCACAACCTCAGCAGTGGCTGAGCCCCTCCACAGCCACAAGTGCTGTTGGATAACCCTCCTTCTAAGACTCCAGTTGTCATCTCAGCCCCAAGAACACCATTCTTTCTACTTGTCCTTTTAAATCTATGGATGTTAACAGCTTCCTATTAGTGGTAGTCCTTGGGTTCTTGTTGGTTCCCTTAACCATGCCCACAAATCTCTAAACAGTGTATTCCTTTACTCCTATTCCATTCAACCCTTTGAATGTACTATCTGTTCCTGATGGGGCCCCAACAGAGTCTTCTCTTCTCCCAACTCTGCTACTCACTAGCTAAAAGTTAAGAAAGAAATTGGTCCAGATAATAAGGTTCCCCTGCTATATAAACTCTCTGGCAAGGATCTCTCCATCTGAATTCAAGGCATAATAGATTATGAATAGTGAAGATAATTACACAAATGCAAACATACACATCACACTTGCCTCATACAATTATTTCAAAAATTATGCTGAGGACATAAATAAGTCACTGAAGAAAATGGTAGAAAATGCCTTTAAAATGTTAAGTGGATTTTTTGTTCTGCCCATGAATTATTAACTGCAACAAGAATTGCCCCCTTGACATACACAATTAGAAACCAGACAGAATATATGAAACAGTTGTTTGCAGACTTTGGACAAAAGACAGAGCAGGACTGGAATCTCCAAGAAAAGGGAAACACATGATGTGAGCCCTCCCTGACTACCCCAGTTACTGCCAGGAGGCAGTTTCCAGACTATAGTGCAGGGAAGGGGAAACCCAAACAGAAAATATTGCAGTTCCATTGAGGAGAGGAGATAGAGATCAGGTTTCAGGGAGGCCGAGGCAACTAGAATTGGTGAAGTAGAGCACCAGAAATAAGGGAAATGCATGAAAAGAGAGTCCTAGAGATCCGCAGACAAGCTGCTTTGAATCTTTGGTTGAACACTGACCTGTGAGTATGGAGTGAAAAACCATAAAGCTGGAAAAAGAAAAACAAGAAAGAATTAAACTGAGTTCACACAGAGCTGAGTAATAATCACATTCCTGTTAGTCAGAGGGAAAAGACCACATAATACACAGGACATTAAATAGAGTCATCAGAGGGTATTGCCTTCTCAGTGGGGCTAAATTAGCCCTGAAACAAAGGCTTCTTTGGACCCAGCCTAACAAGAGCTTAAAAGAAAGCCTTGAAAGAATCAAGCTGCTTCCAAGTAACTTAACTGCATGTCAGAACAAAGTCCACAATTGTCTAAAAGAATGCAACAAAATCCAGCACTCATAAGCAAAAAAATTCACAATGCCTGTGACCTAATAAAAAATTACCAGGCATGAAACAGGAAATATGACCGTAATCAGAATAGCAATAAATCAATACAAATAAATACAAACAAATCAAGAAATGGCAGAGAGGATGGAATTAGATAGAAGAAAAAGACCATCAAACAGTTATTAGAAATATACTCCATGTGCTTGTGAATGTAAAGGAAAACATGAATATAATGATAGGAGTGGAAGAAGACCCAAGTAGACCTTCTAGAGAAAAAATACAACATTTTAAATAAACAAACATGTGGGTAGAATTGACTGCAGATTAGATACTATAAAATACAAAATTAGTGAACATGAAAACCACAGAATAGAAATTATCTAAAATGAAACACAGGGAGACAAAAGAATTTTAAAAAATGAACAGAGACCTTCAGGAAAATCCAGTGGCCTATCATATTGTAAATGGAGCTCTAAGAAGAGGAGAGGGGAAACATAATATTATTTAAAGAAGTAATGGTTTAAAATCTCTAACATTTAATAAAAATGGCAAACCTATAGGTTCAAGAATCTTAACAAACTTCAGTTACACAGACAAAAAAACTACATAAGGCACATTATGGTTAAACTTGCTGAAAAACAGTGATAAAGAGCAGCCAGAAAAAAGAAACAGGATAGAATAAGAACACGTCTTGCCGGAAACTTTTCTGCTGCCAGAGGACAGTGGAGTGACATCTTTAAAGCACTTAAAAAATATATAACCATCAACCTAGAATTTTATAACCACTGAAAATATCTTTCAAAAACAAAGGCAAAATACATACTTTCCCATAAACAAAAGCCAGAAGACTGCCACTATGAGAAGCGATAAAGTTCTTCAGGCAGAAGGGAAGTGATGCCAGGTGGGAATCTGTCGTAACAAAGTAGTAAAGAACACTGAAAATGGGAAATATGCGGGCAATATAAAAAGTTTTTTTGCTCATTCTTTAATTGTGGGGTTTCTACCATATGTAGAACTAAAATGAATGACATCAAGGGCTACTAGAGAAATAGATGAAAAGTTTCATGCCATATGTGAAGTTGAAGGTAGGTTATGATAAGCTAAAGATGTATAATGTAAATCCTAGAGCCATTACTAAGAATATACAAATAAGAACAACAGTAACAATAAAAAATAAAGAAGTATTGCTAATAAAACAACAGTGAAGCTAAATGGTATCATAAAACATGAAGTAAAAGGAGTAAAAGAATGAAAGATACAAAGAATAGAACAAATGGAAAACAAACAGCAATATGGTAGATTTCAACCATATTATTACATCAAATATAAATAGTCTAACCATTCCAATTGAAAGACAAAGATTGTCAACTTGGATTAAAAAAGCAAAACCAGCTATATATTGTCTATATGAAAAAACCCTATTTTCAATAAAATAACAGAGCTAGATTGAAGGAAGAGGATGGCCAAACATACCATGCAAATTCCAAAAAAAAACAACTAGAATAGCAATATTATGTCAAACAGAAGAGACTTCAAAACAAGGGATAATACTGGAGATAGAAAGGAGCATGGTATAGTTATAAAGAGGTCAATTTATTAAGATGTTATGACAACCCTTAACATATATTCACATAATAACAGAACTTCAAAATACAAGACCGGAAGAACTGAAAAATGAAATAGACAAATTCACAATTATATTTGGAAATTTCAGTGCTCCTCCCTTGGGAATTGATAGACCAAGTTGACAGACATCATTAAGCGCATGGAAGACTTGAACCACACTCTCCAGCAGCTTGCCAGAATTGAGTGGTTCTTAGAATCAGACTCTAATGATGGAACTCTGAAACTGGTTTACTCACCAGACAGGTGACAGTGAGGACATCATTACTAGTGGTAGTTATTAATAGTGCCTGGCATGCTATAACAGAGCAATTGCTAAAACCGTCACAGAGAATGGGGTAGTGTGGAAAGGGGGTGCTGTGGCTTGTACAATGTCTCTGGCTTTTGAAAGTTATGCGGGAAATAACTCTCAGGACTGTAGAATTGAGGGGCCAGTTTAGAGCAAAATGTGAGGGCTAAAGGGCTTCTGTACAACATTTAAAGAGACCCCCACTTCTTTCTCCCAGAGGGGCATGTGAGCTGAATGCCAGGCACAACAATTAATTGAAAGAGAGGTAGAATTTAAGAGAAGCTGAGTTCTCAGGTAGGCAAGCCCTATGACTAAGCCAGACCTCTCTGTTCGCCAACTGCATCGACACACAGCTCAGCATCTTATATAAAGTTCTTCCCAAATTCAATTGCTTCCAAGAATTGGCCTGTAAGACATTCTGAGACAGCCCCTACCAAGGGTAAGGTGGCCTGATGACAATGACCACCCCAAGCCAGAGAAGGCTGCAGTTTTTCCCTGAGACCACAGCCACCTCCCCTCATTCCGTCCAGCAGCCAGGGATTGGCCTTGTTAGTCAGCGAGTAACAAACGCTTGGAGCAACTTTTCCCAGTTTGCCTCACATCCCTCTTCCTGTCATTTTAGAGGATAGCTGATCTTCAGAATGCATTTAATTTCTTTCTGGAGGGTTCCTCAAGGTAGCAGGGTGGCTACAGGAAATTTCTGCTGTGCATTCAGGGCTGACTTTCAGAGAGGAGAGAGGCAGAATTATTTCTCTAAAGGACAACTCAGACTTACCCTAGAAAAGAGTTATGGGAGTTCCCAAGTGTATGGATTTAGAAATATTTGCTAGTCTTGGTTCATTTAGTAGAAAAATCTTTGTTATATAATTGGAGGGGAGATGGTGGAGTAGAGAGATTCTCACACTTAAAATGATTAGCTGTTAGAAAGGTCTTTTAATATATTTGAGTTCCCACCTTATAACACATTTCAAACTGTATTCAAGTTGCCTAAGTTTCTTGTATTTTCTTCCAAACCTCCAGTACAATGAAACAGTTGGGCTTGTCTTTACCTCTTGTAAGGAAGGAAGGGGAAAAGGCTGGCAGTCAGGGAAGGAGACAGACATACAGACAGATATAAAGAAAGACAGCTACCATCTACACTGACTGCAAACCCTCTTTAATCACATAAAATTGTTTGACAAGGTGGCTCTAGAGCTCGCTGCACTTCATAGGTTGCATTCACCCACTTGTATCACTTTGCACCACCTGTTTCAAATGCTCTGGTCTTGTGAGATCCTTTCCCACGGGAGGCATTTTGTGATGAGAGTAATATTATTAGTGGCAGTAGCTATGCATGGTGACTCATGTTTTGTATTGCTGTATGTTGACAGGGCCAAGCACAGCCACTGGAGGTGAGTGACTGTTTTGCCAATGGGTTTCAGCTCCAGGCAAGTTCACTACGGATTCAGTGTAACCAAAGAAGTGACAGTAGAACGTTCTTGGGGTGAAAGGGTTATACTCAACTTTATTTCCACAGTGGCAGGTCAATCACTAAAATCCTGTTCACTCAGAGTGAGTCTGCATGCAGCAAGCCGGCCTCTGGGCCCCTCTGTCCGCACAGCCGTCCTCTGGGCCTCTGTCCTCGGCACTGCCATCACGCCAGGCTCTGCTCTCCTGCAGCCATGCAGCAGCCATGCCATCGTGTCGCCCAGAGCACTGGGCAGGGCACTTAATATAGAGGCAGAAACAATGTATTGCCCACACGTGTGTAGTGAGCTAACTGACCAGGGCCAGGTGAGAATCCTGGCCACAGGAACTTTCATTTTATCCACAGTGACCAAGTCTCCAGAGCAGACAGAACAAGCCCCGGTCGCAGGGCTGGTACATGAACAGTCCTGAGTGGCCTTCTAGCCACAACTCTGCTTCTTGAAGTAGCTGTTCTGGCTGTGACATCTTGTCTTTTAGTTTTGTATTTGGAAAATTATATGTTTTTTATTTCTGGTTTAGCTACAATAACTCCTTTGTGTCTCTCCCCTCCACCTCATCCTGCACACTGATGGCATAACCTTCCCAAACTCGTGCCACTCAGGCCCAGAGGCCTGGCAGGCTCCTCGCTAGACAACACTTAGGGACGCCTCATTTCCTTTCTTAGCATTCAAGGCCCTCTCTGATCAGCTGACATCTCTCTCTCCTCTCTCACCTAATCTCACACCTGTTCTATGTGTTGCGATGCTACAGTTGATGTTAGAGTGACGGTTTTTCAAACCCCAAGTCAGAACACTAGCTTTGACAAATTAAAGAACAATTATAAGGATATTGGGAGACTGTATTTTCAGTCTGTACGGTATTGGGAAAGTCTAGTAGGTTTTATGGCATAATTTCTCCTTTCTAGTGCTTTCTTGCCTCTGTATCACTGTTTTTTTGTTTTTGTGTTTTGCCTAGAAGCATTTTTTACTTCCTCAATCTCCTTACTCTCCTTTCCCAGCCCACTGATATGCTCTGTGTCTGTCCGGTTCCAGATCAAATGCTCACCTTCCGTTTCACAACTTATCTTTTCTTTGTGCTCTTAAGCCGTTTTTAAGAATACTTTGTATTTTTTCCCTGCATTGAAAAAGCACATATGTGCTTTGTTCACCTTTATGTTTCCCTTAGCAACTAGTTATAATGAACCTTTCTTGAGTATCTGTTTGTTAATAAGTGTCCTTATCTCCTCATTGGATTCTCACAACAAATTTCTCATGTTTTTTACCAGTTGGACAACTGAGGAAATTGCATCCTGTGATGGTTTAAAGTAACTTGCCTAGAGTCACAGTTAGTATGCAGCAGGCCTGGGATTCAAACCCAGTTATCTGTGCCATCAGAGCTCTGCACACACAGGAAGTGCTTTAAAAATAGTCTTTTCGGAAGATGGGTGGGAAGGGAGGGATAAGAGGGTAAAAGGGGCATTATGATTAGCAGAAGTAATGTTGGGGGGGCATGGGGAGGGCTGCACAACTCAGAGAAGACAAGTAGTGATTCTATAGGATCTCACTACGCTGATGGACAGTGACTGTAATGGGGTTGGTGGGGGGGACCTGATGAAGGGGTAGTTTAATCACCATGATATTGCACATGTAATTGTAGATTAATGATACCAAAATAAATTATTTAAAAAAAATAGTCTTTTCAAAAGTTGAGCTGAGCTGGGTGCACCAGGATGGAGCTGGGTACCAGGACGGAGCTGGGTACCAGGACTGAGCCAGGGCGCACCAGGACTGAGTTGGATACCAAGACTGAGCTGTGTACCAGGACTGAGCCACGTGCACCAGGATGGAGCCAGGGCGCACCAGGCCTGAGCTGGGCACCAGGATGGAGCCAGGGCACACCAGGACGGAGCCAGGGTGCACCAGGATGGAGCCAGGGCACACCAGGATGGAGCCAGGGCGCACCAGGCCTGAGCTGGGCACCAGGACGGAGCCAGGGCGCACCAGGCCTGAGCTGGGCACCAGGACGGAGCCATGTGCACCAGGACAGAGCCGGGTGCAGCAGGAGATAAGGGAGTCACTGCACAAGGAGTGAGCACCAAGGAGATTAGAGGCCCTGATATTTTTTCTTCATAACAAGGAAGATACCAAATAATTGATTCGATTTCAAAGATTATTTTGGAAGAAGTATGAGGGTAATGAATGAGTAAAGGTTTTTGTTTTTTTTTTTTTTTCTAAAAAAAGGCCACACACAGTAAAGCTGTGTTCACATGCATTTCTTCTCTCCTTTATCAGAGGCAGACATTTTCCCTCCCCTGGTGGCTGGGCAGTTGCTCAAATGTCCCAACATACACCAAGTCAACAACTGCAGCAACCGTCCTGCTCTTCTAGCAGACGTGGGCAGAGCACGGCCAGTGCAGGCCATGGGGGCTGTGGGCCCTGGGCTCAGCCCCACACCATTCATTACTCACCTGTGCATCATTTACCCACCCCCCAGTGAGAGGTGTCACCTGGGAAACAAAATGACATTCAGTTGATGAGGTCACCAGGGACGACCAGACAGTAAAAGTGACACTGCTACGTCTGAAGTCCTCGGGAAAGAAGGGTAATTGTGAAAGAACAGCAAGTCTTATGTGTCCTCGGAAATTGTTCTGTCTTCTCCTGGCGCAGGAAAGGGCCCAGGCTTGTCCCACAGGGAGGGCCTGAAAGGAGTGGTATCATGATTATTAGTGCCATTAATACTGACGCATGGATTCCACGTCTATCAACACATCTTGATGACCTTATAATGGGTTCACTGCAGGCCTGGCTCGTCTAAGGCTTCCAGCACAAAACTGCTTCTCAAATTTGGACTTTCTTGATGAAATGCCTCTGGCATTACCATGTAACTGGTGCTCCTAGAGTTGAAAGCAGGCTGCTGTTCTATTTTAATTTCTTTTTCTTTTCCACTTACCCTTAGGGATTTTGGATAAAAGAGTTTATTAGCTGAGTTCACTGGCTTGTCTCCTCAAAGCCTGGAACTATACTTCAAACTTAGCCAAAGTCCTTCCTTTGAGAACGTGCCAGCTACGGAAGACAGGCAAGCAGGTGCAAACTGTTTGTTCCAGTCCGCCTTCCTGCAGAAAGCTTTAGAATGAGCCCAATAGGCCAGTGAGGGACATTCCCAATAGCAGAAGCCACTGAGAAGATCACTTTCATAGTTGGCCTAAATTCCACACCCCATTTTCCACACTCCTAAAGTCTAAAAAGCTCTGAAAACCAAAAGTTTTTGTTTTGTTTATAAACAGCAACCTCATTTGGTGGTAAAATCTGACATGAACTGGTGTGAAGCTATTTATAATCTTTACCCATTTAGTATGAATATTTACACATTGTACTACAAAAAACTGATATGTTTAAGTATAAAGTATTCTCTGCTAGAATATGTGTGTCTGAAATATTCTAAATGTTTCAAAATGTACATCTGTAGAGTTTATGTACGAATTAGCCACTTAAATAATCACTTCAGCGAGGCCTGCAATTAAATATAACATATATAATCTCAAAGCATGTATAACCCTAAGGATTTTATAGATAAAGAATTATAAACCCATAGTGTTAAAGTCCCTGCTTCATAACTTAATGAAAACTCTTACCCCATCTCTGTATTCACTGATTTCCATTTGTCTCTCTTACTGAATTGGAACTTGCTCTCTGGCCTAAGAAAAGTTACTTTATTTTCGTGGATGAGTCTTAAACTATCAGTTGGGAAGCCTAAAAGAAATTGTTTAACTCTCTGAGCCTCGGTTTCTTCATCCGTGAATGGGGTTGAGAATTCTAGTCCTAATTTCTTCCCAGACAGGTTTGAGACTCAGATGGGAAAACCCTTTGAAATGAGAAACACCCACAACAGCGGCAGATATACTCATTGAGCCCAGCCACAGGACCATTCAGCGGACATCCTCTACAAAATGCTTCCTGATTTAAAAAGTACCTCCGCCGTTAGTTTATCCAGGTCCAGCCTCACCCTCACGCACCTGTGGGTCTTGATGCTCTCTCCCTCTTCAATGACCCTGGAAAATCGTCAAACACCAAACCTGGGCAAATTTATTTGTGTTTATTTATTTGTGTGAGCTTAAAAGCCTGGGAACACACCTGCTTAGATTGCATTAGGGTTGAAATATTATAGAATGAGACCTGCTGGTCCTTTGATTAATAAGTATCTTTGCTAATACCAAAGCACTTAAAAGAAATTTTTTTTCTACTTTGGAAAGAGAGCAAGACAGAGGAGTTTGCAAGGGCACACAACCAGCACAGCTGGGAGAGTGATAAGTGGTTTATGTTGATAGATCAAAGGAACACCGTAGACACAGCAGATGAAATCCTGGTGACAGGCTGGGTCTGAATGGAATAGAAACCAGCCCAACAAAACCAGATATAAAGAATAGAAAAAAAAAAACAAAACTTGTAGCCCAGGGCGGGGAGTCCAGAACTCTTTGAGACTTTGGCTGATGTACCTTTGCCTTCAGTCGGGCAAATACTCGGTGTTCTCAGAGTTTTGAAATGTACATCTGTAGACTTTATGTACGATTTTGCCACTTAAATAATCACTTCAATGAGGCCTACGATTAAATATAACAATAATAATGACATGCAATTTACTGACTGCCTACTACGTGCTGGGCATTTAAATACATTATCTCATGTAATGCTCATACCATTTCTACACAGTAGTTATGGTTCTCACCCTCCTACATTCTTTCTATTGCTGTTTAACAAACCATCCCAAAACTAAGTGGCTTAAAACCGAGGTTATTCATTACCCTTCAGAGTTCTGTGGGTTCTTGGGGCTCAGCGGAGCAGTCCTCTTTCGAGACTTCATGCAGTCGCTCTGAGCAGTGACAGGCTGGAGATACCTGATGGCTCGGTTGTGCTGGACATCACGATAGCTTCGCCACTCATGTCTGTCTCCTCCGCTGGGATGGCTGGAAATCTGAGGGCTGGCTGGGCGTCTCGTCTCGTTCCAGGTCTTCTCCACGGGCCAGCTCTGGCTTCCTCAAAGCATGGCAATCTCCGAGTAGTCAGATTTCTGACACGGCAGCTTTCTTCCTCTAGACTGAGTGTCCGTCCGTCCGCATGGAGCTGGGTGGAAGCTGCCAGGTCTCTCACATCCTCGCCTCAGAAGTCATGCTGAGTCATTTTCACCAATTCCGTTGTTTGAAAGGGAGGCAAGGGCGCTATCCAAATTCAAAGGGGGGGCATATGCAGGTGTATATACTGAGCCAGGTGACTCACTGAGGGGCCATCTTTGGAGACTAGCAAAAAAATACATATATATATAAAAAAAACAAATACTTACAACAAATCATACATGAGAGAATGAAGATTTGCAAAGTTAAGTTACTTGTCTAGAATCAAACATTTTATAGGCAGGCAAGGTAGAGTTCAAATTCGTCTCTATCATTCTAAAATGCTGCTCTCTGTCAACTAAGTAAAATTATCCCTGGAAAATGAATTAGTTTACTAAAACAGTATTTATTAAGGTGCTGCACAAAAAAATCATATGGTCTCTATCTTCTAAAAGGTCTACAAGGCTACAGTTTAATATGAAAACGACTTTGGGCTTGGAATTGGAAGCTCAGGGTTTGAATCCTGACTTTGCAGCCTTGGGCAACTCATTGAATGCCTTTGAAACTCAGTTTCCTCAAAGGTAAAGTGGAGATAGCCATGCCTTCCCTACAGGATTAGTGTAGAAATAAAATAAAAGATGTGTGATTATATTAGTGACAGAGTATTATATAAAGAAGGGACTCTAAACGAGAAGAAAAGCATGGGCCCACGGAAGGTTGTACAGCAATGTGAAAGAGGACAGCGTCTCTCCGGGAGATGCGGGCAAGCTGAGAGTTGATGGACATCAGCCGCGAATGCACTAAAAAATAACCCCTGCAATCATGAGGTGATGCCCTGTGAAGCACCTTTGGTCCGTATTTGCTCTGACACCATGGGTTTCCCTGGGAAATTCAAACAGTCCTTGAGGGCAGGAGGGTTCCTTTCCGTCATGTGATGGCAAACCATGATGTCAGGTAATAAAATGGGACACCAGAGTCCCAAAGAACTAAAACTTAGAGAAAAACCCACTCCCTGATTTTATTTCACTTCACTGTTTTTCTTCAGCTTGGCTCCAAAATGCTTGCTGTGGGTAGCTCACAGACAACTAGCAGCTGTACCCTAGTTTGAACCTGAATGTAGCGCTGTCTGATGTACTAGTGTCCATAGAGTCCAGCAGCACAGTTCTCAGGGGTATGTGGATATGGATGGGTAGAACAGCCTATGCCAGGTCCTGAGTGGGGCCCAGCCACATCCGGGCCCTGGGGAGAGGGTAGGGCAGCTACAGGCCTAAGTACAAGCTCACAAGGTTTTCTGTGATGCTCTGGGGAAAAAGCAGTGTAGCTTCAGGCCAGGGCGGCAGAGAGATAAAGCTGGGTTTGACCACTTTCTCCTTCCTTCCTGGAACTCCTTGTGGTTTGGCATGGAGAGACCTGTTTGGGCACTAAATGTGTTTCATAGGAACAGGTAGTGAACCTTTGAACTCTGCGAAATAATGTGATTACCACCTTGTTTGTTTGGATGTGGGTAAATTCAGGACACAGAACACCTGATTCCTGATAGAGACATAATCTGTGTATAGCAATATTTCCCAAACCTCTCCAAAGATTAATTTTCATTCTTTTTCCCTCATAGGTTTTAAATAATACTACCCATAAAACAAGTCTAACTTTATAGTCTATTTTTTTATTTTTTACTTTTAAAGTGTCCAATTCAGTGGTTTTTAGTATATTCACAAAATTCCATCATCACTAATTCCATAATATTTTTATCATACCAAAATGAAAGCCATTAACAGTCAGTGTCCATTCCTCTCGACCCCTGGTCTCTGGCATCCTCTAATCTACTCTCTGTCTCTGGATTTACCTATTCTGGACATTGCATGTAAATGGAGTCATACAATATGTGGTCTTTTCTTTCACTTAGCATAATGCTTTCAAGGTTCAGTGATGTTATGGCCTGTATCAATATTTTGTTTTTTTTTTTTTAGTGCCAAGTAATACACCTTATGGGTATGCCACATTTTTTTAATTCATTGATCAGCTGATGGATATTTGGGTTGTTTCGACTTTTGAGCTATTATGAACATCCATACTTAAATATTTCTACGGAAAATTCTCTTGAGTTGACAATTCTTTTGGGTATGTACACACCTAGGAGTAGAATTTCTGGGTCACACTAACTCTATTATTTAACTTTTTGAGAAAGTGCCAAAGTGTTTCAAATAAAACATTTCAATCAGTAACTTTCAATATTTTCCTTAATAAACCCACAGATATTAATCAGTGTTTCTGGTCAGCATGAGGACCCTTGCTACTAAACTGACCTTTTACCTTTTTAGCCACAAGGAGAGAACTCTGCCTAGCTTATACAGACTGATTTTCAGCCAATGGTAGCTTGCTGTAGACTTTTGAAATACTGCCAATAGCTTGAGTAGCCTTCACTGGAGTGTCTTGGAAGGTCCAAGGGTCCAGAACTCCAGACTGGAAACATGGCAAAGAACAAACAGCTTCTGGAATTGCTTTGCTAGAGTTTAAGACGTCTCTCCTTTTCTCCCCTCAACTGGAGACCTTTTTTTTTTTTTAACTCTTAGTAAACAGTGGATTGATGTTTCCCATACTTTAGGATTTTGTGGACTAGTAAAAAAAAATTTTTTTTAAACAGTGGAGTTCCAGACATGTGCCATCTTTCCATTTTGCCAAATAAGACCATTAAAAGGCCATCTTCTATCACGGAAATTTCATTAAAGAAGGAACAACTCCAGAAAAGCAGATACTCAACTAGGATAGTTTTAAAAATTGACTTGAATAGTTGTTTTTATAAACTTCCTCGTTTACTTTTCTCATTTTGTCATGAGGCACTCAATAAGATCATATAATTATTAAGTTTTCCACGCTGTGTTCAAGTCTACCATGACCGTTCCTAGCCTCACCCACCTTCTTCTCATGAAGGGAATGCTATCATTTCCTACTAAAATTTTCTTCCCTCCAGCTCCTCCTTGCCGAGAAGTTGGATTTCTCTGCCACACATATGCTTAGGCTTGGGTGATTTGAAAATGGGAAGAGAAAGACCAACAAGAGAAAGGCCAGTAAGGGATGAGAAAAAGAAGTTAGGTTGAATTTTCTGGCTATAAAATAAATGACATGAGGTGTAATGACAGCATAGGGAATACAGTCAACAGTATGGTAACACCTTTGTCTGGTGATAAATGGCAGCTAGACTTACTGTGAGGACCATTTTGAAATGTACATAAATGTCAAATCACTATGTTGTACACCTGAAACAAATATAATATTTTATGCCAATTATTCTTCTATTAAAATAAATAAATAATGTATAAGTAAAAATTGTTTTAGAAAGAAATTGATGAAAGAACTAGGAAGGAGAGGGGAGAGAAAATTAGAAAAAGGGAAAAACATCCTGTTTGGTTGAGGGTAGTTTTCCTTGGGTGGGCATAGTGCTGGGGATGACAGATTCCACAAGGTGTGTGGTGTGAAAGAATTAGAGAGGGGAGATAAGAATAAATAGGAAATGTTGCTAGGCTAAAGTAGGTCTCTTTATTGTTTTTCAGAAACATCAAAGAGGATTGGAATTCCTTTTACAAATATAGAGACTGGACCTTATGATCCAGGATTCATAAAGGTCATAAAAATTGGACTGTAGGTCGTGGTCGGTGTTCAGATGATCAATTTCCATAACAACTGGTATTTCTACACTCCTTTTCTAAGACACTTTGATTCTCTTCCTCTATCTCCTAAGTGAAAATTTCTGTTAAGAAGTAAACTTCATTTGTAAAAGGATAGTATCCATGGGCTATATAGATATGAATAATTACCCTTTTGAGGTGGAGACTGGGTAACTATAACCACAGTCTTTATTCATTTCTTTTTTGGCTTATTTGCTCACTCATTCAAAAGACATTTATTGAGTATCTTCTAGGTGAAAAAATTTTGCCTAAGAGCTGGCTCAGTATACAGATAAAATGAATTCCTAGGCCTTGAGTTAACAAATACTTGACCCAGACATGTAAACATCAGAAATTACAATGGTGTGCAATAACCATATTCCAGGCATCGACGGAGAGGGATCAACCCCAGCTTTGGAGAGGTTCGGGCGGGGGGAGTGTTCAGTAAAGACTTCCTAGAAGTGGCAACTGAGCCTAAGAAGGGAAATGTCAGCATATGGGGCGGATTTGGGTAGGCAGAATATTCCTGGAAATTAACTGGGAAGAGTGATCTATTCAGTTAGACTGTAAAAAGTGTGAGGCTGGAAATGGTGTGAGCTTAGGCTGGGGTGCAGGGGGAAGTGCACAAAGGCAGACTGGGGGCTTTTCTCAAGCTGATAGGAAGCCAGTGAAGAGCTTTACTCAGAGACGCATAATACCATTTGCACTCAGAAAGCTCCCTATAAGGTTGCAGAGTATAGACTCAAGAGCAGGCTTGGCACTAAGAGACTGATTAGGCAGCTCTTGCATCAGTCTGGGTGAGAGAGAATCCCGTGAAGTACAGTGATATAGATACAGCCAATGGAGTCTGGGAAAGGAGACATTAATTTTGACTAGAAAGATCTGGGAAGACATCGGGACATGGGATTTGACTGTCTTAAAGAAACTGAACTTCAAAGGCAGAAATGGAAGGAAATGGGAACTCCTTGGAGATAGTCTGTTGACTCTAAAACCCAGTGTTGAGCACAGATCAAATCACACAGCAAATTTTTACGTATGTTTGTTGGAAAAATGGAAAAGAAATTACAGGGTGTATTAGTTGTTTTTTTTTTTTGCTGCATTTTAAATCACCTCAAAACTTAGTGACTTAAACAACACCATTTACTTTTGCTTGTCTGTCTACAGATTAGATGCACAGCTCTGTTACTCCAGACCCCACCTGGTTGAGCTCGGTGTCCGCGGCCATCACTCACTCTAGCATCTGTGGTCCTCTGTGGGTTTGTTAGGTGGCTGGATGGCCGTCAGGTGGAGGGGCAGGAAGACTGGGCCACCTGGGTGTTATCATGCAGTGAACTAGCCTAGGATTGTTCCAGGGGTGATAGTAGAGTTCCAAGTGAGTAAACAAAGGCCTGCAGGGCCTCTTAAGGCTCAGAACCTGCATGACACCACTTCTGTGTACCCTGCTGGCCAAAGTCAGTCACAAATACAGCTCAGAGGCAAAGGGTGGGGTGGGGAAACTCTACTTCTTGAAGAAAGGAAATGAAAAGTCATATTCCAAAGGGATATGTATACAGTGAGGAAAACAATCATGGCCATTTTTACAATATTCCATGCAAGCTGGAGGAAGAGGCTGAGCAGGACCGGGAGACTGGACAGCGCTGAGCATAATGGTGGGGGGGGGGGGGGCGCGGATGGGCAACAGCGACTCGTGCGCAGGCCGGATGGGAGGCGGGTTATATAGAAGACTGAGCTGGATAAGAATGTAGAAGCCAGACCACAGAAGGCTTTGAAGGCCAGGCTAAGGACGTTTGGAGTGTATTCTCCACTCTGGGCAGATCTCAAATGTTTCTGAGATAGGAAATGACACCATCAGTGAAACCTTCATCAGTTTGGGGGGTTACCATTCAGGAGTGAGCTGTGTATTCCAGCTATGAGGACAGCACATAGAGCAGCAGGCTTCCCTTCTGGGTCTTCCCCCACCTTTTCTCCTTATCCAGTGCTCAGTGGGGGGCAACTGGACCCATTCCAAATGCTAACCCAGAAGCCAGTTCAGATTTACTGAGACCATCGCACAAGTAAAGATTACAACATTCTCAATGACATACAACATGTTTGCTCGCCCAGGCTAATGTTTAACTACTTCTTCCTCTTCTTTGGAAGTATCTTGGTAATAAAATGATTGCAATTAATAACCTGTTGTATTTGTGGGACATAAATATTAAACCTCGTGGTATGAAGTGGTTATTTTCACAGCCCATCTTATTCAATTTTGAACTTTAATTATACTCAACATGTGCCTTGCACAACCCTTGAACTACTCCAGGGGGCTGCCTTCTCTGTTTTGCAGGCTTGGAAACTTAGCCAAATAAAGGCTAGAAGAACAAAGCAGTAGATTCTGGGTCACTGGAATGAGAGTGGGCTTGCACTCTAAGCTGTCTGCACTGACAGAGTCCTTGCCCTCTAAAGATAAACCCCTTCTATTGATCTTTAAGGTGTAGCAAAATGACAAAATAAGTCACTTCATTCATGCTAAAAATGATAAGCTTTTAGAAAGTTTAGCTCTGTTAGGAGAAATCATGGGGTGCTCTTCTCCTGACTGTTTGTGTGAATTCCTGTGCATCTCCAGAGTTCCACCTCTACAGTGTCAACTCAAGGCCATGGCTACCTGATTCCCTACTGTATCACTAAGGTCTAGCAGTTAATTCGTGCTTAATGATTATTAGTCAAATTAATACATAAGTGAAGGTTTGAACCAAAGAGAATGGATTTCAGAGACACACAACTTGTCGGTTGTGTTTTTGTGGGCAGGTTTCTCACTAAATCTTCCTAAGCCTAAGATTTATCCTAAGAGTCTCTACCTCAGAATTCTCAAGAACAAAGTACCTCTACATAGGGGCTGCTACATAGCACATGCTCAATGAATAAAAGATGAGAAGGGGCACGTTGCAGGAGGATGCATCTCAAAATTCTCACAAGGTAGAATTCTATCCAAAATGTGCAGAAGAAGACATAGGAAACAAACCAACTCTATTTATCTGCAGCTGGCAGGAAGGTGCCATGAGACCAGTCTCCCTTTCAGGCTCCTGCCATCTCACTGAATCCATTCCCTTCCTTGTCTGAAGTGGACTTTTAAAGTGCTGCCCATATGGCAGATGGTAGCATGACATGGACCAAATGCAACCTCACGTTACTAAGTCCAGCTAATACATACTGCAGTGAGTTCCACTGTGTCTCCCCCAGAAGATACGGCCAAGCCTTAATCCCTAGTCCCTGAGAAGGTGACCTTACTTGAAAATCAGGTCTTTGCAGATGTGGTCAAGTTAAGATGAGCTCACACCGGTTGGGGCAGGCCCTGATCCAAAGACTGGGGCCTTTATGAGAGAAAGGACAGGGATTTGGACACAGAGACATGCACGGGGAGGAAGCTATGTGACAACAGAGACAGAGATTGGACTAATGCAGTTACAAGGCAAATTTGCCAAGGATTGCCAGCAACCGCCAGAAGCTGCAAGAGGCAGGAAGGATTTTCCCCTGGAGCCTTTAAGGGAGCAAGGCCCTGCCAGCACCTTGGTTTCAGGCTTCTGTCCTCCAGAACTGTGAGGAAATACATATCTGCTGCTTTAAGCCACCCACTTTGTGGCAATTTGTTATGGCAGCCTAGGACACTAATACACATACAAACAGCTTTTTTTCTAGTCCCCTAGATCTGTTCCCAGCCTTTCCTGGAAAAAGTCTCACATCCAGAACAAAACACTTTCAGGCAACAGGACATTTTCAAACATGTGAAAATTAGAAGTCATAGGAGTAAAGAAGATTGAGCAAGAGAAGGCAGCAAAGGAGATAAGGGCAAAAGGAAACCCATCAGGGCAAACGTGGGTGGGTGCCAGCAGGGGGGCAGCAGGCGATGTGGGCCACAGCCAGCTTCCAGCTGAGTGGGGCCAGGTGGCGGTGGCGCTGACAGTTGCTGTAGAAGACAGGTGTTTGTGAAGTCAGCCCGCCCAGGACCATCACAAAGGTCACACAAGGTCAGGTCAAGAGCCAGCGCTGGAAATGCCCATGTCAGGTTCTCCCCAGGTGTCCAGGCATTCCTTCCATCCTACATCACAGGGGCTCTGGGTGCTCAGGCTTGCAAAGGGCTAGTTTAGCACCAGGATGGAATTTCTACCTAAATCATTCTGGAGATCTATGTTTCCTGTGAATTTATGGTATCAATCATAATCAAACTTTAATCAGCCACTAGTGTATTACCTATGGGGACCTATTTGTGTATTACCTATGGGGACTTTTGTCATTCCCTCCTCCCCACCTAAGTTTGGAGTCCAAACCCCCATCAGTAGGTTGGACTCACCAGGGCTCAGGGCCAGGAAAATAAAGCAATAGTGTGGAAGTGCCACTGGTCACACAGAGACACACACAGGACTGGTGCATGGTCTGTTGTGAATGACTGTGGCTTCCCACCCGTGACCCTGGATAAGGGAGAGAAAACTGGGGATCACATGCTGTATTAACTAAAATCTCAACTTACATGGCTATTTTTTAAAGACTCCAGGCTGATGGTTGATTATAAATGTTATTTAGAAGTTATATTAGAAGTATTCTTGAGGACCCTCTTCGTGCAGGACTCTGGAATGTCTGCGGGACTTAGAGTCAGAGATCATGACCATCGAGGCCCATAATTTTGTGGGAAGAAGGAGCCGTGTGAACATTCAGCCATGAAGCCAGATGAAAGGGCAGGCAAGGTCAGTGGGACAGCGAATGGAGAGGGATCAGTCATATGGAGTCTCATGATTTTTGAGCACCTATTCTGTGCCAGGGGCTGGACAGACAAAGAAGAGTAAGCGAGGGGCTTGCCCTGGGGAAGATCGTAGTCAAAATATGGTCAACATATGCAGCCAGTTTCTGGCAACTTCTCTCCCCTGCCCCCTCCCCTACCCACTTCCCTGTCCTTGTCCCTCTGGCTTACTTTTCTTCCCAGCCTTCATCACTCTCTGAAACAATCTTGCTTGGCTATTTGGTTACCTGTTCATTGTCTTTCTCTCCATGGGAATGGGAGGGTTGTTGTGCACTATGCCCAGCCCCCAGAATGATACCTGGCAACTAATAGTTGCTGAATGAATATTGGCTGACCAAATGAAAGGTAGCCCAACAGGACTAAGACAGCTCCATAATGCAGATTAAAAGTGTCAACTTTGAATCCAGACCACTTGGGGCAAACCTCAGCTCCTCCATTTACTCACTGTTTGACCTTGATCTAGTGACTCTACCATCCTATGTCTGTTTCCACAAACGTACAGTGAGGACTCCAGCATGACCTGCTTCTCGGGATTGTGAGGAGGAGTGAATGAGTTTAATACCCACACAAAGTGCTTAAAGAGGGTTAAAAAACATTTTCTTAAGGAGCCTTGTTAGTAAACAGTCTCGGCTTTGTAGGCCATATGGTTTCTCATGCAATGACTCAACTCTGCCCCTCTAGCCCATAAGCAGCTGTAGACAGTGCATAAAGGAATTGAGTATGACTACATTCCAATTAAAACATTAAGACTTATAGCACAACATATAACATTTAAGAATTACAGCACAAAATAATAATCTATCAGCCAGGGAATTAGAAGTCTTTCTTTTGCAATAATTGCACTATGTGATTTCAAACCCTCTGACACAGTTTAGTCATTTGTGAATGGAGATAACAGCTCTTTCCTACCTCACAGGATTATTTGGTGATCACATAAGATAAAAGATAAAATGAAAAGTACAAGTTACTATGTATAAATAATGCAAAGTGTAGTACAAATATGGTTCTACAATGTGCTTATACGCAGATTGCCATACAGAGGTTAGCTATTACTACAGTCATTTTATAGGTGAGGAAACCAGAGACAATATATGATTCATCTGAGGTCACACAGCTAATAAATGGAAGACCTACATTTGAACCTAGGAAATTTTTATTCTAGCGCAAGATTCCTCAACCATAGTGCAGCGTATCTCCCGGTACACAATATAAACCTTACACACAGAATTTCTCTTGGGAATTTTCTCCTTTACCTTCCTTACACATAAGTGTCCCATTCCCCTGGGCTCATCCCATGCCAAGGACTCTACTAGTACTGCAGCAGTTGCTTCCTATCCTTCTGGTTATCAAGGAATAATTATAAACTCATCCCACACATTGTCTTATCAAACCAAAAAAGGAAAAGAAATTCAGTGGCATGACTGCTCCTTAATTAGATGTAATGCAAAAGAGAAAAATTCACATCATAATTCCATCCCATTCCCCCACCCCCAAAACACATTTTCAAGAAGCACAAATATCTATTCTAGTCTGTTTGCATGTGGGTTGAGTTGCATGTGTTGTGTTACTGTAAGAACCCTAATCAACCAAAGTCTATAGTAAAAAGGAGATGAAGCTTTTGGTAGTTGGTGAAGACTTACCTTCCCTTATTAGAGTCCTGGAGTCCATCAAACTCAAGACCTACGTTTTCAGCTCCTGTGTGAGTGGAGCTTACAACTATGCTAAATGTCAACTAAAGCCTGTGAGTGAATTGTCCATGTGCTATACATTGCTCACCCATTTGAACAGCTGAAATTAAACAGACTAACAATTCCAGGTTTTGGCAAGAATGTGGGAAAATGAGAACCCTCTTATATATTACCAATGGACCTGCAAAATGGTGTGGCCACTTGGGAAAGCAGATTGGCTGTTCCTTAAAAAAATTTAACTTACACTTCCCCTATGACCCAGAAATTCCACTCCTAGATATCTACCCAAGAGAACTAAAAGTACATAATCACACGAAGATTTGTACACACATATTCATAGCATAGTAGCCAAAATCTGCGAACAACTCAAATGTCCATCAATTGATGAATAGATAAGCAAAACCTATGCTGTCTCAGTATTATAGAATATGTCCGGTAATAAAAGGAATGAACTATTGATCCATGTAACAATATGAATAGATCTCAAAACTATCATGTTAAGACAGACATAAAAGACTGCACATAATATGGTTCCATTCCTATGAAATCTACCAAAAGCAGAACCATAACAGCAGAAAACTGACGGCATGTTGGGTCCAGGGGGCAGGGATGGACCAGGAAGGAACTTTTGGGGGCACTGGACATATTCTAAAGTTTGATTGTAGTGATAGTGGCATGACTGTATATATTGGCTGAAATTCATATAACTGTACAGTTTAAGTGGGTAAATGCTAAGGTATGTAAATTATACTCCAATAAAGCCATAAAACAGAAGTTTGGGGTATATTTATAAGCAAACTCAGTTATATTTTTCTTAAGTATTTGCATATTTATTCTAGAAAGTGACCAAGATATAAGGAGGGAAAACAAAAACCTTAATTCCAACAGCCAGAGATAAGCCCTATTAACATTTTTAATGAATTAATATTAAAAACAACATTATACCCTGATAATTTTCACTTAACATTACATCTTGAAAATTTTACCATGTCATCGTAAATTCTTCAAAAATATAATTTTGGGCCACTGTATAATAGTCCGTTGTGTGTGCTACAGTAGTGGACTTACCAACTCCACTTGGTTAGATATTTAGATGTTTCCAATTTTTACTCTTATAAAGTGAGATTCTGAAAGTGTATCTAAGTTCCAGGGGTTACGAATAGTTTTTTGACTCTTGATAGATATTTAAAAATTGCTTTTCATAAATAGATCATATCAGTGCTAAAGTGACTATATCACTACCACGTTGGCAGCACTGAATATTTTTTTCTTTTTTTCTTTATTCAAATCTTTTAGACTACTTTGATTTTTTTTGGTGAATTTGATTCTTATCACTGAGGCTATTCACACATATTCTGGTTCTTCTCCCACAGGGAACACAATAGATTTGGATTTCTCCTTCTTTAAAGATAGGCTTGGTCACATGACTTGCTCTGGCCAGGGAAATAGGAGTGAAGTGACATGTCACTCCTGGCAAGGAGCTTTAAGGACCAGAGCACAACCTGCCACATCCCCTGTTTCTGGTCTAGATGGTCATGAACGTGTGACTGGAGACAGAGCCTCTTTCAGTCTGGGTCCATCACTGAAATTCAGTGTTGGCTGTTGCTGTGACATAACTGAGTCTATACTGACTCATATAGTTCTAAATGAAAGTAGATTTTTATATGAAACAAAGTTTCATATAGTTTTATATGAAGGTAAGGTGGAAAATTGATCAATGTCCTTTCACTTCAGGAAAATGCTTAAATTGGTACTAGGACTATGTGATTCTAAAACAAAGGAAAACCTATGTCTTCATGACCAATGATTTCCCAATTTGAAAATAATTTCCTAATTTCCTAGGGTGAAGAAAGGAAGTTATTTGACTCATAAGAATAAAGTGAACTGTGGCACAAAAATACAGTATGAAAAGGAAAAAAGTCAATTCGGAGACTCTGAATTTGTTTTGTGTCCTTCTACTATGGTTACCCAGGACAACATCGGGTGTGGTGTGATTCCACAGGAGCACCTGTGTGCTGCTTCAATGAAGGTGGGTGTTTAAAGGTGTTAACCCCAGGACATTATGACAATCAAGTGGCTTCCAATGGATAGAGCGTTTTGCTCTTGGATCCCAAACAGGAAGTTACTTTTCTTGTCAAAGGAAAGAGAATAAATGATCTTTCCCAAGGCCAAACAAGCAGAAACACACACAGGATGCAGAAGGTCAGGTAGAGCCCCAGTGGCAGGGAAACAGGGGCTCCCATGCACAGCAAGGAGATAACATTTTGCTACTCATATTGGAGGACAAACCAGAAATGTTCTGTCATAGGAATTTTTGGCCCCAAAGAAGTGCCTCTCAATATAAGTAGACCTGAGATTTGGGGTTAGAATCCAAACAAAATCCACAGAGCTCATAAAATGTGAGAAGAAACAAACTACTCACCAAATGCCACTCTATTTTGTATTTTCACCCTACAAAAATAATAGCAGAACTCTCTTACATAGTCTTTTTGTTGTTACACATAAAATGTTTATAGATGTGTGTGTATATATAAAAATATATATACGAATTCATAGTCTAAGTACAATCATTCTCAAAAATCATCTTGGCATCTCTAAAAAGCCCCAAGTTTTAGAACCCTTCTGGGCATTGTTATATAGAAATATAGAGATATCTGGACTGACAGATTCTCCAAGTGGATATTATAGTCAAGATTCTGGTACCAGAATGGGATAAACAGTACACATATACCACCTCTATATCCACATGTCTCTGCTGAACAATTTATTGCTGTGTGTCTTGGAGGAGAAGAATGATGGGTAAAGCCCATGATTTTTTTCCTTTACTTTCTTTTATAAATTGAAATATTTATAGTGATCTCAATGTGACTAATATGGGGAGAAAAATCAGACAGTAAAGAAATACTAGGAGAATTATAATTAGAAATAAGGGCTCATAATGGTCTTAGGTTACAGTCACAAAAATCAATTAATACAACTTTCATGTTTGGAAAAATCATCAGAAAATGAATGTTCAGATTTTTTATTTTGGTTTCAAAGCTATTTTAATGAGAATATGAGATAATTTTTACTTTTCCAAAATTAAAATGTCAGACCACATTTTTTTCTGGATTTTAAATAATCACAGAACATTTATTAAGCAGCACAATGTAGTGCAAAGGAAAAAGATTATAGCTCTATTTCTGCTGGAGAATAAAATAAAGAGGCAAGAAAGTAGATTGATTTTCTTTCCTTGTTCCCTGTACATTTACAAGAATAATTATAAGGCAATATGGGTTCTGGGGATTGACCCATTTTGAATGTTGTTAACTTAATAATAGCAGCAAACATTTATTGAACATTTATCACATAATCTTTACAAAAACCCACTACTTGACTGACTTCAACTGTGGTGGACTCTTTCCTGGTGGTCCCCAAAGAGCCACACCTCCCAGTATTCACACCCTTGTGTATTCCCTTCCCACGTAGACCCTAGCCTTGGCTGTGTGATTTGCTTTGACCAATGTGACATTAACAAACATGATACAAGCAGAGGCTGGATAAGTGCTTAAACATTGCACTTGTCCTTTTGAAGTTTAGTTACTATGTAGAAAGCTCAGACCAAATTACTGAATGATAAGAGGCCACATAGAAAGAGGCTCTGGAGGATGAGAGGGTATCTTTAATACTCCAGCCCCAGCTGAGCTCCCTGCTACATGCAGCTCCATAAAATATCCAAACAAAATTAGTAGAAGAACCACCCAGCTGAGTCCCACCCCATAGAATCATAAATCATTGTTGTTTTGAGCCGCTGTATTTTGGGAGTGGTTACAAGGCAATAAGCAACTGAAATATGGGTAATATAATTTACAGTTGAAAATATGGAAATTGGGACTCAGATTAAATATATTATCAAAGTCTTAAAATATGATTGTAACTCCAAATGTACCACATAAAAATCCATGTTCTTTTTATTATACTCTCCCCTAATTTCAAATGTGTATCCAAGCTGCTTATTTGGCTTCTCTGCTTAGCTCAATAATAGGAATATTACACATAATATACCCCAAAAACCAAACTCTTGAGATCCCCTGTCCCCAAACTTGGCCCTCTCTCTGGGTTCCCTACCTCAGTAAATGGCACCAACACCCATCTACTTGCTCAGGCCAAAAATCTGGAGTTATCATTGACTTCTCTCTTTCATTCACGCCTCTTAATCAACCCCTTAGCAAGTCCTGTCAGCTCTAACTTCAAAGTATCCTCTGAATCTGACCCTACAGCTTAGCATCTCCTCCTCAGCCACCCCACTGCAGGCCACCATCATGCCTCATTTGAACCACTAGCATAGCCTTTGGTGGGGAGGGGAGCAGGGGAAACAACTACACCAGAGAAAGTGGAGGGAGGGTAAAGGAAATAGAGTGACACCTTCTGATTCAACAGCTCTTGCTGTCACTTCCCCCATCCCTGGTCCTGGCCCTCTTCGCTGTTTTCAGGGCAATGAGGCTGGAACCCGGCAGGAAGAGAGGTCTGCCATTAGCCATTCCCCTCTGCCACAGAGGCTTTACCTTGTTTCTAGCAAAGCATACAAACAGCGTATTTTTGCGTCATACCTCTTGCAATTGATTTGGGAACAAGGTTTTATACTTGACTTCAGGAAGGTTACAAGGAGAGGAAACTAAGGCCCCTAATGGGCATGATCCTGTCCTCTGCTTGCTGAAATACTGCTTTGATTTTGATGCTTTATTCCTAAAGAGAGGAGTTCTGGACAGGGGAAGGTCAATGGACTAAGCAAGGCCAGGACTTCCAATAGAAAGTGTTCTTTAAAAAAAAAAAAAAGCATCAGGATGTGTTAGCCCAATAAATAATTCATTGGACTGCCTATTCACAGACTAACAGAAAAATATTGCAGAATCCCTACATGTCAGTCAGTCTGCAGTTAAATAAACATGCTCTGCAGATGTCACTTGTAAAACCCTGATTTATACATTAATTGTATGTATTACCCAAGCAAAAACATAATATCTAGTCACTTCACTTCCATGTCTATTAAAATCTCATAGCCTTGCAAGGTTATCTGACATCTTGTAGGCCAGATCCAGGGCTGAATGGACATGTCCCCTGCCACTGAGTGTACAATAGCCCAGCGCTCAAATGACACTGCAGTTACATCTGCTGCCCTTAAAGAAAAACACTGAGGGCTGTGATCCCGCTGAGCTGGCTGGGCTCGTCCTGACCTCGGGGGCACAGCTGCAGAGGCAAATACATAGGCAGGATGGGCGCCTGCAGATACCCCGAATCCAGCTCCCTCAGTAACTCCCATTTTTACCTAAACGATTTCCTCAGTGTTTGAAATGCTCTTAAAAGAAAAAAGGATGATGACAGAGTCCTATGTCCCAGGAATTGTGTTAAGGGCTTTATATGCCATTTTTTCCATCTAATCCTCACAATAACCCTGGAGGCGGGTACTCTTATCACCCCAATTTTCAGAAAAAATATCTAGAATATGAAAAAATAAAGAGAATAATAAAAGTTAGCTCAGGGGTGATGTGTCAACAAATGACACTACGTAGCTCCCGATGAGATGTGCTCAGAAGGAAGTGAAATCCCTTCTATGGTATTCTTGCTCAAGGTGCGTAGCCTAAACTTAGTCAAGTTCAGACAAACCCAAATTGAGAGAGATTCTAAAAACATCCGTGCAGTACTCTTCAAATATGTCAACAGCATGAGAGACAAAGACAGACTGAGAGTCTGTTCCCTATTAAGGGAGACCAAGAAATCAAGGCAACTGCATGTAACATGTGAGCTTCGACTGGATTCTGGACCAGAAAGACATTAGTGGGATAACTGGTGGACTTGAGGAATGTAGATCAGATAATAGTATTTTGTTAATGTTAACTTTCTGATTTCAGTCATTTCACTGTGGCATGAAAAAGGCTAATGTGTGGGGAAACTAGGTGACAGGTTTTCAGGAATTCTTTGTGCTATTTTTCTAACTTTTTTTTTGGAAGTCAAAAGATGTTTCAAAATTAAAAGTTGAAAATGGAAAAAAAGAGAAAGAAAATAAAAGAAGAAAACTGTCAAGTGCGGCATCCCAGCAGAGACTCTGGGGAGACAGAGCAGGGGGTACCAAATACAGCAAGGAAAATGGGAATATTTCTCTTCCTACAACTCTTGATACCATTTGGAGTATATCCTTGGAATGGTTCATCCAGAAGATAATTTCCTCTAGTGTAAAATTCTTGTGAATGACAGTCTGTTAGATTTGAAAGAGAACTCTTAGGGGGCCTCATTTTGCAGAAAAGACATTGGAAACTCAGAATGGCATGGGGAGGGTGGGTCACACAGCAAGAGAGCCATGATTAGCACCTAGCTCTTCTGGGGCAGGGATACTATTTCTGTTCCACCACCCCTTTCTGAAAAAGGACACCTCTGTGCCAGATGGAGCTCAAGCCCAGATCCTTGGTATAGGGGCCCTATCCACTGGCTGTGTGATTCTTTCTAACCTGATAGAGATCTGCTTTTATAGCCAGGTGGTCATTCATTTATTCACCCATTCAGCAAATATTTATTGAGTGCTTCCCAAGTGCCTGGCACTGCTTGAAGGGCTCCAGATATGGCACCTATCAAAAACAGAATCCTTGCATTCAGGGGCACAGGCCTGCATACTGACCCATTCTCCACCTCTACTGACCTGCATGACCTTGGCATGTTCCTTTCTCCCTCTCAGGCTCAGTTTGTTCTTCTGTAACACAGAGAAGATAGAATTATTACTCAAAAGTTGTCTGAGTATTAAATAAAATACGGCATCAAAGCTCTTAGCAGAATGTCTGGCATGTGGGTACTCAATAAATACTAAGTATTACCTTTTTTTTCCTCTCCAACTTAAAACCCTGTCAGTTACACTGGCTGGTGGGGATATCTGGGGGCACTCAGATATTCTTTAGAATATTTCTAAATGCATTGAAAACTCACATTCCGGAAGACGAGTTTTTCTAACAGTAATTTTCCATTTCTTTGTTATTTTCAAAGGTAGATAAACAATAAAAAGAAAGGCTAGCTGAAAAAATTTGTGTTGGGTGAGGAATTCAAATGGGAATTTTAATATGCAGAATATCTGATAACTTTTATCTAGATTCAAGTGAGGCTCTTCTTGGAGCTGTTTGCATCTAGCCTTTTCATGGGCATGATTTGAATGCCACGTTAGCCAACCCTTGATTATTTTCACAAATGGAAAGAATAACAGATCACCATACACAAAACAAGATAAGCAGAGACAACAAGTGCTGCTTGGAGCAAGCTTCTGGTGCCTCTCTATTGCTACATCCTGAGAATGTGACCATGGATTCTCTGCCGCATTCTTGTCACTTGCCCCTCCAAGGCCAGGTCCATGCCCACTTTCTTCCCCTCCCCACCATCTTCTCCCATAATATTCTGGCAGAGGGTCTCCAACTCAGGACGTAGTCAACAGATGTATGTTAAGTACTTAAATCTATGTTGGGGAGTGAAACCTAGTAAAGCAATCATAAAATAAAGTCTAATGGTAATGAAAGGTCTTTCAATTCATTCAAAATCCTGTCTGTCCACACACAGATGGTTGGGACTTAAGTGAACAGAAAGCATTTCAGTTTCACATGTTTTCTATACAACAATTTTCAGTGAAAGGTGGGACTTTTAAGGGTTTGGTCTCATATTCTCCAGACATAAACTCTTTAAAGAAGCGATACTAAATAAATCCAATCAGTAGATCTATTTGGCTATCAATCTGGGAGCAGAATTCATGAGTCATGCAGCATATGTAACTTCACCTTCCTTGACAAGCACATATGAATCAATATTTTTCAAAGTGCACTATGGTGCAGCCAGTGTTGAAAATCAATGCTGTAGACAGATCATATGGTCAAATAACCAGCCTAGCAGATCATGGCATCTGTTAAGTCTCAATTTAAAATATCTGGAGGAAGAATCTATATTGCTCAGCTTGGGTCAGGTAGCTTCCTAACTCCAGTCAAGTTGGCCAGACAGACAGGACCACATAGTATGAACAGGCTTTCTCCTAGCTCCATTCCTAGGATAGCTTGGGCAATTCTTAGAGAAAAAGGGAGGTCCTACCGTAGATTGGACAGAAACCTAAAAACGCAGTGTGACAAATATATACAGTTGTTCCTACTTGTTCTAGAATAATGGCAGGCAGCTTACGAAGACACAAGCAATGCAAACTTACAAAAAAATCATTTGAATGAAGAGATCTAGTAGAAAGGAAAAGAAGTTATAGGAAGAATCAGATAATAAAAAAAAAGAGGTCAGACTGGTGCTCCAAAATATGCCATGAGGCGCAACACACTTGACTAGAAGTGGATCTCAAATTTAGCTGTGAGTTTTCTTGCAGCAAATGCAAGCAAAAGGAAGAAAATCAGCTCCATGATACCAGCATTCATAAGATAAAATATACCAGCCACCAGTGGAAGGGCAGCTTTTTCCTGAACAGAGAACTGAGAATTTCTCTTGCGTGGTTTAGTGAGCCATATTCTCAATGATCTTCCTGCAAGAAATAGGGCAATGAATTGTTATGACATTTCTCTGCAGAACTATAGCCCAAGGCCAAGAGTAAAGGTAAGGCTAGTGTGAAGGTCAGAGGGCAGCACGTGGTTAGTGTAGGGTGCTGGAGGAGGGCTCACAAATCCTGGAATAGACAACTACTTTAGCCAAGACTTTATTTTCTTTTTTTGAAGAAAAATCTCCCACTTGAAATTTACCTCAAGCCTGTTTCTTCTCCCCTCCCACCCCCACCCCCACCACAAACTCTCTGGTATCTAAGCTGGTTGTTTCCTTAATAAGAACCTAGCAGTTAACTAGACAGAAACCACTTTAGGGTTGGTTCTCTTAAAAGAGCTCTGAGGAAGTTGTTTGAGGTTCTCTGTGTCATTGACATTAGTCAGTTCCCAGAGGACAGAAGAGCATTTGTGAGATGAGTACATGAAATGAAAAGGAAACAAGAAAAGGAAGTAGAGGTTGACAGCCAGGGCAATGCTATGTTGGGTTCACTTTTCAGAAAACCCACCCTGTCATTTATCCTCTACCTAAACTTGTTTCAGAAACAGACTTCGTACTGCATTCCATCTTTTCTAATTGAAGCAGGAGATTTTCTTGCTCCATGAGTTGACTGGTGTCAACAGATTAAAAAACAAAATAAAAAATGACTGTGGCAAAGAATCTGTTGTGTGAACAAACAATATGGAGATGGGAGAGTTGGCCCTGGGCCTTTTGGAGGCCATCTGGACAGCTGTCCATGCCTGGGATGTATCCGGAAATAGACTCCTAATCCAGTGCGCTTCATTCACTAGAGCAATCCATTGGCTCCACTGAGAAGGCCTGGGCCATCCCAGGGTACAGAAGAGGAGGCAGTGACCTTAGAAGGAGCATGGGCCTTAGAGTTGGACAGGACTGGGTTCTAATCCTGCTCTCTTTGGCAACTCAACTTCTCTCAACCTCTGTTTTACCACCTCTGAACTAAGAATAATAACGCCTTCCCACTGAGGTTAGTGCTAATGTAAGGATTCGCAACAATGCCAAGGATAGAAATTATATAGCATAAAAATTAGAATCTGGAAAGTAAACAGGAAGCACTTGATAACTGAAGGTAGTTCATCCATCCATCTACCCATCAATCTATGTACTATTTTCTTTCTTTTTCCTGCTCCTTGTCAGGTGTGAGTACCAGCTACTCAGCCAAGCTAGGAAGAAGGAATGGAGTAGTCATGAGAGGTCTCATGGTAAAGGGTTAGCTTCCTGCAGAAAGCATCCGTTCCAGGGGAACAGTCCTGCCTCTAGAGAAGTGAACACAGGGGTCCATGGCTGAGTATTCGAGGAGGTGTTAACAGCAGTGGGAAGTAGGGAGAAAACTGATTTTTTCCAGGAAAAGGAGGCTCTTACTGCCTCTTCCTCATTGAATGTTTGTCTTATGGCCCCTGAGTTGGCTCTTAGCTGGCCGTGTGTCCGTTTCCCCTGCCGTCGTGCTGTGCCACTTTGGTCTAATACTCTACCTCCACAGATACGGTCCTCTTGCTCCCCATCCTATAGAAGAAAGAGCTCTACTGCTGCTTGTCTCTGCACGTCTGCAGTGTGCCTACCTGACCTTCCTAGGATGCTCTCCATCCTTTGTTTATAACATAAATTTCTTACTGATTATCAAAATAATATTTTTATAAAAATTTGAAAAAAAAAAGAACTCCAAGAAGAAAAGAACAAGTCCTGCCAATTGCCCCCCCAGAGATGTCAGGCCTGCTAATACCTCCCTAGTATTTTTGTATCCAGCACACATGCATTCTCTTTTTTCCCAAAAGAAAGAATCACATGATACATATTATGGTATGTGCTTTCTTTACCCAACAATATACTGTACAACAATATCCCCCATGCCATTAAATATTTCATTTTATTCCTGTTTGAGTATTTTATTTCCACAGATCCATAGCATTAAGTCCACAGCAGGAAGTCAGGAAACCAGGGTCCCACTTGGCTGGGTGATTCTGGGTACATTATTCAGTCTGCACGCAAATGATACTCACTTAGCATCAAAGGTCTGTGATTCCAAGCAGAGCAGCAATCTTTTCTTAAAAAATAAACATATTCTGGACTTTAAGAAGACAGACCCTCTGTTAAGCCCAGGTTTTCATAAGCTCATATGTGTACATCTTTGTAAGGTAAAAAAAATCGATGACCCTCAAGGGTCTTCCATGCGTGCCAGATGTTATTCAGGTAGGGAGGAATAAGTGCTTCAAATATTCTGAGACATGTGCTTCTCCCCTTGCTTGCTTCAGTCACTAGTATAAGTCTCTCCAGTTGCTGCTGCTGGTGGTTTCCTCAATTTGAACTCTAATCTCTATCCAGCCTTGAGGCCTTCATAGTTTATTGAGCTGGATTGTTATGGCTGTGGAATCACTGACCAAGGGCTCTATTTTTTTTTACTTTAGCTGTATGACTTCCCTTACAGAAGTCCTATGTGCATTATTTATGGAAAATGTTTCAAGGAGCCTCAGAACCTTTGTTTTCTTAATTAAGGAGAAGAAAGCATGATAGATCCTGTGCTTAACTGGTGTTCTTTTTATCAGGCAGAGTTTTTACCATTAAACCTACATTTTTCTGTGTTCCATTTCATTCCATCAAATTACAAATTATTCCTACTGTTTTATATCTTAATATTTCAAGAATTATTTCCACCAAAAATACTTTCTAATATCTGTGAGAGATCACAGGTCGTTAAACAGAAACAAATCAAAAGCAAACAAAAAAAGCAGATGAAATAACTAAGGAATATTGACAAAAGAAAATAAGAAAATAAAAGCATAGAAAACACACACACACACACACACACATGCATATACTACATACATAATCACCATGTTTGTCGAAAACAGCTGGAACATGCCACGCTTATTTCACACAAATATTTTAGTGGCATTCAGTGCAGAACACTTGGAATCCAAAGACCCGCTTTGGAATGTCATCCTGCGCACGGCACTGAACCTCCTATTTGTAAAATGGAACAAGAACACCGCCCAGGGGAACTAAATGAGAAAGTGGAAGTCAATCAAACCCAAACTGTGAAGTGATATGCAAATGTGAGGATAAAAAAAGGGCAAGCTTTCTTAACAGCTCATAAAAGGAAGACTCAAAAGATGCCACCTCCCCAACTATTTCACTTTCCTCAACAGATGTTCCCAAGAATGAAGGCTCAGAGCTCTCCTTTTGGGTGTGAGCTGCTCACTGAGCCTCAGGGCCTGACCTCCCCCTGGCACCCAGAGCCTGCTGGAACTCAGGTGTGGCCCACTGGGCCGGCCAGTGAGTTCATGGGCCTGTCTGACCTCAGCTGTGCCAGTGGCCCTTGGTCAACTGGGTTACACTTCTAACTTCTCGTGCGTCACTCTCTGAGATCCCAACCTGGGACAATCAGCAGTGGCACTTACCTCGCTCAATAGGCTGTGGTCAGGGCGTAGCCAGGACAACTGGCAGAGAAGGGTCTTTATGACCCCAGGAAATGCTTCCTGGGGTCTGGAGTGGCAGGAAAGGTGCAGAGGGGAGCATGGTGAGGGGGCATGAGTCAGACCCAAGACGCTTTGGCTGGTACCGTCTCTGCCTGCTGTTCCTCAGTTTTGTTATCTGAAAATGACAGTATTTCCAGCTCTAAATGGGTTGACTTTCTTTTAGTTTTTTTCAGCTTTATTTGGATATAATTGACAAATATAAATGAGTTGTTTTTAATAATTATCTCTGATATCTATATAGTGATTTAAATTTACATGAGCAATGTTACTTGGTTTTATTCTCAAAAGAATGCTGAGAGATACTTAGATAGTTAGATAGACTCAGGTTGGGACATACACCATGGTTCCCCTGGTTCTCAGACCTTCAGACTCAAACTGAATCACACCACTGGCTTTCCTGGTTCTCCATCTTGCTGACAGTAGATCCTGGGACTTCCTCACCTCCGTAATTCCATGAGCCACTTCCTGTAACAGATCTTCTCATATATATGATTGTATATCCTATTTGTCCTATTGCTCTGAGAGCCCTGACTTAATGCCTGGGCGAAGAGAGAACAAACATCTAAGTGCCGTGGTGGACTTCATGATTTAGCCTAATGCCTTAGCCTGGTCACTGTTCTAACCCCTGATCATGTCTGCAGCTCTGATTCTCTCGGAACCACCTGCAGTTTCTCTGCGGCAGTGATTCTCAGTGGTCTCCAGACCAAAAGTATCAGCATCACTTGGGCGCTGCTAGGAAAGCAGATTCTTGGGCCCTTCCTAGACCCACTGGGTCACACATGTAAGGGCGGGGCCTGGCAGTCGGTGCTCTAACGCGCCCTCTCGGAGACTGTGAGGGGTGCTCAAGTTAGACAACCACTCTCGGGCATCCCGCTCTCTCTCTTGCCTCTGTGCCTTTATCCCACGCGCCCACCTGCCTGGAATGCCCTCCAGCTCCAAGCTCTGCCTTTCTCCTCTCACTCCTCATGGATTCCGTTCTTGGCCGGCATCCCTTGAGTTGATTTGCTCCTCACTATCCCAAGTCTGTGAAGTCTTCTCTGGGTCAGTTGCCCGCCTGTGTGCTCCCAGAGAAACTTGTCTATTTCTCTAAGAAGGAATGCCTCAATATTAAATTTTCTGAATCCCTCTATAGGCTGTATGCTCCCTGATCTCAGGGAGCATACAGCCTATTGAGGCCTTATTTCTTTATATACCACCACAGCCTAGCAGTATTCCAACATAGTGGATGTCTAATAAAGGTTTGTTGAATTGAGAAATGAATGGTTAAATGAATGCATCTAAGTAGTATTGTGTGAGGCAACTAAGACTCAAATCTGTGCTGGCTCCAAAACAAACAGGAATGTGTTTGTATGAAAAGTGTCCAGCATGATGTCTGGGTCATAGTAAGTGATCGACAGGTGACTGTTCTTCTCCCGTTTGCTTCCTTTCTTTTCATTGAAAACATTTTGCATAAAGATTCAAGTACTGAATAAAGACATTAGTCTATTTTGATTGGCAAGAGGCGGATGAGGACTGGATTCCAGCCATCCACCTAAAAAATCATGTTCCAAGAGCGCCCCAATCACACCCAAAACAATGCTCTGTATTTGACCACCATCAGAAATAATTTATTGTAGACCATCTGGAAAATATTGTCTTCTTCTCATATTTTAGTGTTTCCTTCAAGTGCCCTTTAATAAAAATTTTAAAGTATATTAGATAGTTGAAAGACTAGTACTGCACCATCATTAACTATACATCTTCTACCCAGAACAGGGTGTCTCAACCTCAGCACTAGGACATCTGGGTACCAATAATTCATGTTGTTGGGGGCTGTCCTGTGCATCTGCAGGATGTTCAGCAGTTCCTGGCTTCTTCCCAGTAGCACCACCACCCCTGACTTGTGACAGCCAGAAAAGTCTCCAAACATTGCCAAATATCTGCTAGGTAGTAAAATCATTCCTACTCCCTCATTGAGATCCACTTAGATCAAACAATGCAGCATTTTGCTCTATTTGTTCTATTATACAATATTTTTTCAGAATCATTAGAAAATGAGCTGCATGTATGTTGGTAGTTTACTTCCATATGTTTCAGCAGGCATCTCCTAAAAATAACAATATGTAACTATAATACCTTGGTACGATAAGAATATTTATAAATCTCCAATATTACATAATACCCAGTCCACAGATTTTACTTGTACAAAACAATACTGGCCTTGAGTGGAGAAAGGAAGATCTATTTTACTGGCTAAGTCTAGTCCTCTATCTGAAAGTCAGATGAATGATTATAGAGTTGTCTCTACTACTAGGTTGGAGTAAGAAATTTGATGTCAAATGATTCTCTTAGTTTCAGAGTTATGGCCAAGTTTTCATGATCAAACTACAACAGAACTGCATCAAGATACTTAGTGATTTTAAAAAATAACAAAAATGAAAATAAAAGTCCTTTTAAAAAATGAACTGCTGAGCACATAGATTGGCTGTACACTTTAGTATTTTCAATCCCTAGATACTTTCATTTTCTCTTTCCACTATTTCCTTCCTGATCTTACTTTTGTCTGTACAGCTTTGACAACTAACACATCATTCTGTGATCAATTCTTACTGGATTCCTCATATCCTTTGCTGCTCCACAGTGTTTTACTCAAAATTCTGGGCAAATCTATCACCTTCAAGGATCTAAACTATTGCCTTCTCACCTGCACCAAGAATCCTGAGGTTTGCTACAGAAAAATCATCCAAAATGATGCCAGATATAAATGCCTGGTCCCCGTATTCAGCTGGGCCTCCACAGCCTACAAATCTATATTTATTTTTATTTTTTATTTTTTATTTTTGTTTTTTTATTTTGGTATCATTAATATACAATTACATGAGCAACATTATGTTTACTAGACTCCCCCCACCATCAAGTCCCCCCCCACATGCCCCATTACACTCACTGTCCATCAGCATACTAAGATGCTATAGAGTCACTCTGGTCTTCTCTGTGTTATACAGCCCTCCCCATGCCTGCCCCCTATGTTATGTCTGCTAATCTTAATGACCCTTTTTTTCCCCTTTATCCCTCCCTTCCCACCCATCCTCCCCAGTCCTTTTCCCTTTGGTAACTATTAGTCCATTCTTGGGTTCTGTGAGTCTGCTGTTGTTTCATTCCTTGAGTTTTTTTCTTTGTTCTTATACTCCACATATGAGTGAAATCATTTGATACTTGTCTTTTTCCGCCGGGCTTATTTCACTGACAATAATACCCACTAGCTCCATCCATATTGTTGCAAATCGTAGGATTTGTTTTCTTCTTATGGCTGAATAGAATTATATTGTCTATATGTACCACATCTTCTTTATCCATTCATCTACTGATGGACACTTAGGTTGCTTCCATTTCTTGGCTATTGTAAAGAGTGTTGCGATAGGGGTGCGTATGTCTTTTTCAAACTGGGCTGCTGCATTCTTAGGGTAAATTCCTAGGAGTGGAATTCCTGGGTCAAATGGTATTTCTATTAGGAACCTCCATACTTTCCACAATGGTTGAACTAATTTACATTGCCACCAGCAGTGTAGGAGGGTTCCCCTTTCTTCACATCCTCACCAATATTTGTTGTTTGTGTTTTGGATGTTGACCATCCTTACTGGTGTGAGGTGATATCTCATTGTGGTTTTAATTTGCATTTCTCTGATGATTAGTGATGTGAAGCATCTTTTCATGTGCCTGTTGGTCATCTGAATTTCTTCTTTGGAAAAGTGTCTGTTCAGACCCTCTGCCTTTTTTTTATTGGATTCATTTCTTTTTGTTAGTTGAGGTACATGAGCTCTTTATATATTTTGGATGTCAATCCTTTATCGGATATGTCATTTATGAATATATTCTCCCATACTGTAGGATGTCTTTTTGTTCTATTGATGGTGTCCTTTGCTATACAGAAGCTTTTCAGCTTGATATACTCCCACTCGTTCATTTTTGCTTTTGTTTCCCTTGCCTGGGAAGATATGTTCATGAAGAAGTCGCTCATGTTTATGTCCAAGAGATGTTTGCCTATTTTTTTTTAAGAGCTTTATGTTTTCATGACTTACATTCAGGTCTCTGATCCATTTCAAGTTTACTTTTGTGCATGGGGTAAGCCAATGATCCAGTTTCATTCTCTTACATGTAGCTGTCCAGTTTTGCCAACACCGGCTGTTGAAGAGGCTGTCATTTCCCATTGTATATTCACGGCTCCTTTATCATATATTAATTGACCGTATATGTTTGGGTTAGTGTCTGGACTCTCTATTCTGTTCCACTGGTCTGTTCTTGTGCCAGTACCAGACTGTCTTGATTACTGTGGCTTTGTAGTAGAGCTTGAAGTCAGGGAGCGTAATTCCCCCTGTTTGATTCTTCCTTCTCAGGATTGCTTTGGCTATTTGGGGTCTTTTGTGGTTCCATATGAATTTTAGAACTATTTGTTCCAGTTCATTAAAGAACGCTGTTGGTATTTTGATAGGGATTACATTGAATCTGTAGATTGCTTTAGGTAGTATAGCCATTTTGACAATATTAATTCTTCCTAAAATGGAATGAATTTACATTTGTTAGTGTCCTCTTTAATTTCTCTCAGGAGCGTCTTGTAGTTTTCAGAATATGGGTCTTTCACTAGCTTGGTTAGGTTTATTCCTAGGTATTTTATTCTTTTTGATGCAATTGTGAATGGAATTGTTTTTCTGATTTCTCTTTCTGTTAGTTCATCGTTAGTGTATAGGAAAGCAACAGATTTCTCTGTGTTAATTTTGTATCCTGCAACTTTGCTGAATTCAGATATTAGTTCTAGTAGTTTTGGAGTGGAGTCTTTAGGGTTTTTTATGTACAGTATCATGTCATCTGCAAATAGTGACAATTTGACTTCTTCTTTACCAATCTGGATGCCTTGTATGTCTTTGTTTTGTCTGATTGCCGTGGCTAGGACCTCCAGTACTATGTTGAATAACAGTGGAGAGAGTGGGCATCCCTATCTTGTTCCTGATCTTAAATGAAAAGCTTTCATCTTCTCGCTGTTAAGTATGATGTTAGTTGTGGGTTTGTCATATATAGCCTTTATGATGTTGAGGTACTTGCCATCTATACCCATTTTGTTGAGAGCTTTTATCATGAATGGATGTTGAATTTTGTCGAATGCTTTTTCAGCATCTATGGAGATGATCATGTGGTTTTTGTTCTTCTTTTTGTTGATATGGTGGATGATGTTGATGGATGTTCGAATGTTGTACCATCCTTGCATCCCTGGGATGAATCTCACTTGATCATGGTGTATGATCCTCTTGATGTATTTTTGAATTCGGTTTGCTAATATTTTGTTGAGTATTTTTTCATCTATGTTCAGCAGGGATATTGGGCTGTAATTTTCTTTTTTGTGAGGTCTTTGCCCTGTTTTGGTATTAGAGTGATGCTGACTTCATAGAATGAGTTTGGAAGTATTCCCTCCTCTTATATTTTTTGGAAAACTTTAAGGAGAATGGGTATTATGTCTTCTCTATATGTCTGATAAAATTCAGCAGTGAATTCATCTGGCCTGGGATATTGTTCTTGGGTAGTTTTTTGACTACCAATTCAATTTCTTTGCTAGTAATTGGTCTGTTTAGATTTTTTGTTTCTTCCTTTGTCAGTCTTGGAAGGTTGTATTTTCCTAGGAAGTTGTCCATGTCTTCTAGGTTATCCAGTTTGTTAGCATATAGATTTTCATAGTATTTTCTAACAATTCTTTGTATTTCTGTAGGGTCCATCATTATTTTTCCTTTCTCATTTCTGTTTCCATTTATGTGTACAGATTCTCTTTTTCTCTTAATAAGTCTGGCTAGGGGTTTATCTAATTTGTTTGTTTTCTCAAAGAACCAGCTCTTTGTTTTGTTGATTTTTTTTCTATTGTTTTATTCTTCTCAACTTTATTTGTTTCTGCTTTAATCTTTATTATATCCCTCCTTCGGCTGACTTTGGGCCTCATTTGTTCTTTTTCCAGTTTCAATAATTGTGACTTCAGACTATTCATTTGGGATTGTTCTTCCTTCTTTAAATAGGCCTGGGTTGCTATATACTTTCCTCTTAGAACTGCCTTTGCTGCATTTCACAGAAGTTGGGGCTTTGTGCTGTTGTTGTCATTTGTCTCCATATATTGCTTGATCTCCGTTTTAATTTGGTCATTGATCCATTGATTATTTAGGTGCATGTTGTTGAGCCTCCCTGTGTTTGTAATCCTTTCTGTTTTCTTTGTACAATTTATTTCTAGTTTTATACCTTTGTGATCTGAGAAATTGGTTGGTAGAATTTCAATCTTTTTTAATTTACTGAGGCTCTTTTTGTGGCCTAGTATGTGGTCTATTCTGGAAAACGTTCCATGTGCACTTAAGAAGAATGTGTATCCTGTTGCTTTTGGGTGTAGGGTTCTGTAGATGTCTGTTAGGTCCATCTGTTCTAGTGTGTTGTTCAGTGCCTCTGTGTCCTTACTTATTTTCAGTCTGGTTGATCTTTCCTTTGGAGTGAGTGGTGTGTTGAAGTCTCCTAAAAGGAATGCCTTGCATTCTATTTCCTCCTTTAATTCTGTTAGTATTTGTTTCACATATGTTGGTGCTCCTGTGTTGGGTGCATATATATTTAAAATGGTTATATCCTCTTGTTGGACAGACCCATTTATCATTATGTAATGTCCTTCTTTGTCTCTTGTGACTTTCTTTGTTTTGAAGTCTATTTTGTCTGATACAGGTACTGCGATACCTGCTTTTTTCTCCCTATTGTTTGCATGAAATATCTTTTTCTATCTGTTAACTTTTAGTCTGTGTATGTCTTTGGGTTTGAGGTGAGTCTCTTGTAAGCAGCATATTGATGGGTCTTGCTTTTTTTTTAATCTATTCTATTACTCTGTGTCTTTTGATTGGTGCATTCAGTCCATTTACATTTAGGGTGATTATCGAAAGATATGTACTTATTGCCATTGCAGGCTTTGGATTCATGGTTACCAAAGGTTCAAGGGTAGCTTCTTTACTATCTAACCATTTAACTTAACTCTCTTACTAAGCTATTATAAACACAGTCTGATGATTCTGTATTTCTCTCCCTTCTTATTCTTCCTTCTCCACTCTTTATTTGTTAGGTGTTTTATTTTGTACTCTTTTGTGTTTCCTTTGACTGCTTTTGTGGATAGTTGATTTTATTTTTTGCCTTTAGTTAGTATTTCATTGGTCTGCTTTCTTTGCTGTGATTTTTATTTTCTCTGGTGACATCTATTTAGCCTTAGGAGTGCTTCCATCTAGAGCAGTCCCTTTAAAATATCCTGTAGAGGTGGTTTGTGGGAGGCAAATTCCCTCAACTTTGCTTGTCTGGGAATTGTTTAATCCCTCCTTCAAATTTAAATGATAATTGTGCTGGATACAGTATTCTTGGTTTGAGGCCCTTCTGTTTCATTGCATTAAATATATCATGCCATTCTCTTCTGGCCTGTAAGGTTTCTGTTGAAAAGTCTGATGATAGCCTGATGGGTTTTCCTTTGTAGGTGATCTTTTCTCTCTCTCTGGCTGCCTTTAATACTCTGTCCTTGTCTTTGATCTTTGCCATTTTAATTATTATATGTCTTGGTGTTGTCCTCCTTGGGTCCCTTGTGTTGGGAGATCTGTGGGCTTCCATGGTCTAAGAGACTATTTCCTTCTCCAGCTTGGGGAAGTTTTCAGCAATTATTTCTTCAAAGACACTTTCTATCCCTTTTTATCTCTTCTTCTTCATCTAGTACACCTATAATGCGAATATTGTTCTGTTTGGATTGGTCACACAGTTCTCTTAATATTCTTTCATTCCTAGAGATCCTTTTATCTCTCTCTGCCTCAGCTTCTCTGTATTCCTGTTCTCTGATTTCTATTCCATTAACAGTCTCTTGCACCTCATCCAGTCTGCTCTTAAGACCGTCTATTGATTGTTTCATTTCTGTTATATCCCTCAGGACTTCATCCCTTAGCTCTTGCATATTTCTCTGCAGGTCCATCAGCACGGTTATGACTTTTATTTTGAATTCTTTTTCAGGAAGATTGGTTATATCTATTTCACCAGGCCCTCCCTCTGGGGTTGTCTGAGTGATTTTTGCCTGGATGAGATTCTTCTGCCTTTTCATGGTGATAGAAGTGGTCACAGGCAGGTGGCACATGTGTCAGCTGGGAGAGCAAAGTCCCTTCCTGCTTGCTGGTCACCTTGCCCTTCTCCGCTGCCTGTGCCGGTTACCTGCACACTGGAAGCAGTCTCTGGGATAACCCCTGAGCTGCTGTGTGCAGGGCAGCCCTTGCGATACCCTAGAGCCTTGCGGGGGTCGCAGGCATGCCGGGTGTGCTCTCCTGTGAGAACAGCGCCCCTTTGTGCCTTCCGGACCTTGCTCCAGGTTCCTCTGTCTGTGCTGGGCAGGTGCGCGCGGGCAGCAGCCTCTGGGTCTGTCCTGGTTAGCTGCGTGCTGGGAGAAGACTCTGTGTAGTTGCTGTGGGCGGGGTTGTTCCCCGGCTGCTCCGCAGCTGTGGCGAGCCAACCAGTTTGCTTGCAGCACCGGCCGGGGGAATGAATGTCAGTCTGCTTATTGCGGTGAGGCGCTTCAGGGCTGCGTTACCCCCCAGGGGGTTACGGCACCTGAAGTTCCTTAAGATTCCCAGCCTGCTGGGCTGAGTATGCCAGGATGATTTTGTCCGGCTGTTAAGCCCTTGTCCCTTTAAGACTTTAAAAAAGCACCCACGTTCTTTGTCCCAGGGGAGCCAGCTGTGGGGACCCGCTTGCAGTCTCCATCTCGGATTTTAGTTTTACTTTTCTCTAATCTCCAGTACACCATGTGATGTGTGTCTGTGCTCCCAGTGCAGATCACCAGGGCTGGGTATTTAGCAGTCCTGTGCTTCCACTCCCTCCCCACTCTGATTCTTTTCCTCCCACTGGGTGAGCTGGGGTCGAGGGAGTGCTCGGGTCCCGCCGTATCACGGATTTGTATCTTATCTTTTTCGTGAGGTGCCGAGTTCTCCCAGATGTAGATGTAGCCTGGCTGTTGTCCTGCATCGTCTGGTCTATCTTTTAGGAGTATTTGTATTTGTTATGTTTTCAAAAATATATATGGTTTTGGGAGGAGATTTCCACCGCCCTGCTAACGCCGTCATCCTGAGCCCCTCTGCACAGCCTACAGATCTTATGCTATCTCCCTGATGATTTCCCTCAATCTCTGCAGTGGCCATTTCACAGACCTCAGGCCTCTGACCACTCTCATTATAGAGGACCTCACCTCCTCCTCATTGAATCCAGAGGAGGAATCTGGTAAGAAAGCTTCCCACACCAGGCATGGGCACCCACAAGCACCTGCATCCCCTTCTTGCCTTTCTTCCTTTAAAAAGTTGTCCCACCTTCTGCCTAAGACTCAGGCCTTTTGCTCTGTAGCAGAGCCTGTGTCTCTGTTCCTTCTCAGGAACTGGGTCTTCTGATTATTCTTTCCCTTCCCTTTCTTTAATCCCCTCTAACTCCCTTGCTACTTGTTTATCTAAATATACTCAAGTCTTTTGAAGCTGAAAATGAATTCTTCCTTGATCCCCCCAATGACCCTCAGCTACCTTCTGATCTTTCATCCCCTTAACAGCCAAATTCTTGAAGATATCTGGAGAAAATGCTCATAGCATTCATCAGATTCTTTCTCCTTCACCCCAAACAGAGAGCAAAAACCTCTTTTTACCTCCTTTTTCTGGAAATCTTATTTGCTCTTGTGGTTTCAGTTGTCCTCCACGTGCTGCTGACTTCTGATCGCTTTTCTGAGTTTTCCAGTCCCTGAATTTCCAAGTACACAGCCACCTCAAGCTTGACAGGTCCCAGGCTGAACTTGTGTCCTTCCCCACCATTAAACAAGCTCCTACTTGCTTTCTATCTTAATGAGGGACACGAGCCCCTCTCAGTTGCCCAAGGCTAAAACCAGGGGTCATCCTAGATATTCTTGTTCTCACTCTACATTCCCCACCAGTACCAAGTGCTACGGCAGTTCTGCCAGATCCACGAGCTTTACACCCACCGTGACCTCCCGCATCCAGATGACCTGGGTGACTGCAACAGGCTTTTAGTCAATGTCTGTTCGTCCAGTCCTGTATCTTCCTAATATGTAAACTAATCATATCATTAGTTTAAAACCATTAGTAGTTTGCTGTTGTCCTTAGAATCAAGTCCAAACTCTTTACTTTGGCCAATTGTCCCTTTGTTACCTCTCCAAACGCACCCAGAGCCCTTTGCTCTCAACATCACTCACTCACAGACTTACTGCTCCAAACATAATAAAGTTATTTCAAGGCCTCAGATGAGCCATGTAGTCTATTTCTTTGTGATCTTCGCATATATAATTTTCTCTGCCTGCATATTAAAGTCAATCACTGTCTTAGAAATGACCTTAGATTTCTTTGGCAGCATTTTGCACATTCTGTACTACAATGGGTATTTGCAAAGCCTGTATATGAATACCAGAAGTTCCTTATGGTTTATATAGAGCTTCATAGTTTTTTTATAAATGAAGTTTCTGTGTAGGAGTAATATGTATTCATCACAGAAAATTTAGAAAAACCATGGATTCACATAGTATGATATCTATCTACCTATCAATAGACAGATTTAAAGTAGTAAGTTCATCCTATACATATACTTTTTAAGTCAAACACTTCTTTTTGTGTCAAAATTTCAGTAGATAATTTAATAGACTATCCCAATATATGACCCTGATAATTAGAGCTGTAGCAAATTGTAAGAAACTACTGTGACGTCACATGACAATTATTTTTTACCTGGCCAAGAATATACTACAACCTTTAAGCTACTTTTATGTGTGCATGGTAAAATATACATGACACAAAACATGGGATTTCAGCCACTTCTAAGTGGACAATTTAGTGGCATTAAGGCCATCACAATGTTCTCAACCACCACTACCATCCATTTGCATAGTTTTTTCATCACCCTAAACAGAGACTCTGTACCCATTACACAATAACTCCCCGTCCCTGCCTCCCCCAGCTCCTGGGAACCTCTACTTCTACATATTGTTTTGTAACTGTTTTCACTAGTTTTCCCATATCCTTAACTTTCCAACATAACATTTTAATGACTGCAGTTTTTTTAACTTAGCTCCCAGGTTTTAATACTAAGGTTAAGTCTAATTATAATTTTTCACTCTCAAAACAACACTACACTGAACTTTCTTGCCTTTTTTTTAAAGCAGTTTTTATCTTCTCCAAACCTGTCAGGATTCAAAATCGGTCATGTTATTGCCACATTTCAGGTGAGGAAATATTAGGGCAGTGAAACTGTTCTGTATGACACCATAATGGTGAGTATACATTACTATGCATTTGTCCAAATCCATAGATTGTACACCACCAAGAAAGAGCCATAATGTAAAGCACAGACTTTGTGTGATTATGATGTGTCAGTGTGGGTTCATCAGTTGTAACAAATGCAGCCCTGTGGTGGGGATGTTGCTGGGTTATGGGTGTGTGAGGCAGGAGGTATATGGGAAATCTCTGTACTTTCTCCTGAATTTTATGTGAACCTAAAACTGCTCTAAAAAATTAAGTCTTAATTTTAAAAAAAGAGGAAATAGGCTTCAGAGAGGCTCTGAGTTGTCCAGTGTCTCACGGCTGAGAAAGGACAGGACTGGGACTGAACCTGGGACTTCAAAGTGCACTGGGTTAGAAGAGCTCAATCCTATCCACTGTTTGATCCTGTGTTACCCAGTCTTGTCATTTCTCTGCAGAAGATGGCAGTTTGGACAGAATGGACTATCAGGATAACAAGCATATGTGGAGAGATGGCTGAATACAGATGCCAAGTCTGGGTAAAGTGGGAAGAGTGCAGACTTACGATAACACAGACAGGGGAATTGGGGAATGCTCATGGCCAGGAAGGCAAAATGGGATACCGCAAGTCAAAGAAGGGGCAGTTGATGACAGGGTTATAAAAAGGACCAAATGCTGCTATGACCTGAAGAGGAGTGCTGCCCCAATTCCCAGTCCCAAAAAAGTCCTTCATGTGAAGAACTTGCAAGCATGGAATTCCCAGGCTCTGGAGCCCACCCAAGTACTGTGTGCCAATGTGAACATTAATAGGGTGGTTGCAATCTGATATGGGGAACTGCTTGGAACAAATCTAACAGTGCACATACATTTAGCCCCGATAAGTTTACGTAGGCTAGTTAAGATTCCAGCCTTCTTTGACAAAAATGACGTTACCATGGCAGGGAAACACTGTTATTGAAAGCAGGTCATCATTGACCTTAAAACAAAACAGTAACATTTCTTATTACTTCATAAACACAATTTATTTTATAGAAAGTCTTTAAAACACTAGGTCAACAGTGGAAAAACAACAAAAAGGATTCTTGCAAAATTCTAACTTTGCAGCTAGTTAATGCTGACTTTATTCATTTAGCCATTTTTTCATTTGCAAAGTTTCATTTTATTTGGGTTTCCCTGAACCCAGAGACTGAGATGAGGGCTTGTGAGCAGGGAGCTTATATTCGCAGTGATCCTGCGAAGCCAAAGTATGGAAGTTGGGGAGTGAAATGGGGAAAGAAGAATTGCCAATAAAGTGTTTGTCAAGGAGGGTGAGCTCTGCTGTGAGCCTCTGTGGCTTACTCCTGCTGGCCATTTTTAAGGACCCAAGTAGACCATGCCCTCGTTAAGACATGGGAACAAGAGTGGTTATCCATCAGCTTCCAGCTTTATTGACTGGAACTTCCCCCTGGGGGTCCATCTTAGCTCTACCCTCCTTCTCTTTCCTTCCCCTGAATTTCTGGGCTATAGGGTCTGACCTGAGCAGCCTTCTGCAGCTACTGAGAAAGCCCCAAGGGCCAAAGACATCCCTGCCAGGTGTGCGCACTCAAGGTGTGCACAGGTGCTTGGAATTTGCCATCACAGTTGCCCTCAAGTTAAGTGGGCTGAGGGCTTGTGTTCAGAGACTACCAGTGTTTGTATATATTTCTTCTGTGCTTAAACCTCTTCCATTAAAGGAATGAAGAAATGGTATAGCCACTTCAGAAAATAGACTAGCAGTATCTTAAATTAAACTTATAGTTTCCCTTATGACAACCCAGCAATTCCATCCCTAATATGAGGATTGAAAACATATATTCATACAAAAACTTTTTACACAAATGTTCATAGGCACATTTTTCATAATAGGTAAAATGGAAACAACCCAAGTGTCTGTCATCTGAAGAACAGAGAAACAAAAATGGTATGCCTATATATTGGAATATCATTCAGCAATAAAAGGAATGATGTATGACAGATGCAACAACATGGATGGACCTTGAAAATATGATGCTGAGAGAAAGAGGTCAGTCAGTCACAAAAGATTGCATTTATGTGAAATGTGCAGAATAGCCATATCCACAGTCTTATGCACAGAGTCTGTGCCTAAAGACAGAAAGCAGATTAGTGGTTGCCTGGGGTGAAGACTGGGAAAGGTTTTAGAATAAGACATCCCTAGATTCAACATTAGGAGTTTTGAAATCTTGGACAATATATTTAAAAACTCCTGCCCTCAGTTTCCTTAGCTGTTCAATGGAAATAATAATGCCTACTCACTGTGGAGGTTAAATTGAGCAATGTAATAAGGTATCTGACACAAAACACAATTAGCAGATAGTCACTATTATTAATAATCACAGGATGAGGAAGAGCACAGTTAAGAGATACAAAGGCTACAAAGAGATACAGTAGAGAATGGGCACAGAGCATCTGAGCACAGCCTGGGTTGATACTTTGATCATTTTTATTATCAGACGTGGCTTTAATTGAATTCCAACTATAATGATGATGTGTTCAAAAATGTATGGAGAAAAATTTAAATTAGTGCAGAAAACTGAGGGGAGCATAAAGATAACTCCTAAACATTGTGAAGAGGAATTTTATGGGCCTTATGGGCGGAACCTCAGCCTTAGAATTAAGAATTATATCCTTTTTTGGCCAACAGGCATGTGAAAAGATGCTCCACATTGCTAATCACCAGGGAAATGCAAATTAAAACCACAATGAGACAACACCTCACACCAGTGAGGATGGCCAACATCCAAAAGACAAGAAACAACAAATGCTGGCGAGGATGTGGAGAAACAGGAACCCTCCTACACTGATGGTGGGAATGCAAATTAGTTCAACCATTGTGGAAAGCAGTATGGAGGTTCCTCAAAAAACTCAAAATAGAAATACCATTTGACCCAGGAATTCCACTTCTAGGAGTTTACCCAAAGAAAACAAGATCCCTGTTTCAAAAAGACATATGCACCCTATTTTTATCACAGCACTATTTACAATAGCCAAGATATGGAGCAACCTAAGTGTCCATCAGTAGATGAATGGATAAAGAAGGTGTGGAATGGAAATAAATGGAATATTATTCAGCCATAAAAAGAAAACAAATCCTACCATTTGCAACAACATGGATGGAGCTAGAGGGTATCATGCTCAGTGAAATAACCCAGGCAGAGAAACACAAGTACCAAATGATCTCCCTCATTTGTGGAGTATAACAACAAAGCAAAACTGAAGGAACAAAACAGGAGCAGACTCACAGACTCCAAGAAGGGACTAGTGGTTACCAAAGGGAGGGGGTGGGGGAGGGTGGGTGGGGAGGGAGGGAGAAGGGGTTTAAGGGGCATTATGATTAGCACACATAATATAGGGGGGGCACGGGGAAGGCAGTACAGTACAGAGAAGAAAAGAAATGACTCTACAGCATCTTACTATGCTGATGGACAGTGACTACAATGGGGTGTTGGGGGGGGACTTGGTAATACTGGTGAATGTTGAAAACACAAAGTTGCGCATAGGAAACCTTCATGAGATTACATATCAATGATACCTTAATTTAAAAAAAAAGAATTATATCAGTTCTTGAAATTGAGAATTATAACTTTTATTGAACCTGCCCGTGGGCCAACACTTACTGAAATTTTCTCATTTAGTCCACATGATAGCATTAGAGATAAGTGTTACTATTATCCTGTTTTTCTAAATCAAAAAACTAATTCTCAGAAGACTTAAGTAGTTGAGAATTGACTAGTGATTACCATGGCAGAGGGGTTGGGGTAAGTGGGTGGGGATGGTGAGGGAGATAAAGGGGCACAAAAATTCTCAATCATAATGTAAATTGGTCACGGGGACAGTAGTACAGCTTGGAGAATATAGCCACTGGTTCTGTAACATCTTCCTATGTTGACAGATAGTAACTGCACTATTGGGGGTGAGGATTTAATAATGTGGGTAACTGCTGAACCACTGTGTTGTATACTTGAAACCAATAAAAGATTGTATATCAACTATTTTTAAAAAAGGAAGGCTTATGTAGTAACTTTCCCAGGGTCATGTAGCTAGGAAGTGGCAGTGTCACCGTCTAAATCCAGTCTACTGAAAACCAAAGCGGGTGCTTTATAAGGAAAGTTGGTGCCAAGGAGGGAGAAAAATGAAGACAAAGGTGTATCGTGAGGACTGGAGTTAAGCTGTGGGCTTTCCCTTTACTTGGCATAATCCAGGCCAGTGACTTTGTTATCTCTGGGCCTCATTCACATTGTATCCACTGTGCACAACTCCAGGGGACTCCATTTACATAGAATGCACGCTGAGTGGTGGCAAACCCACTGTCTGCCTCCATCAGATCAGTGGAGAAGGCAGCAAAGTTGGTTCGAAAAGACTGCAAGGCACAGCACAGGGAATATAGTCAATGACATAGTAATAAATTTGTATGGTGTCAGGCAGTAACTACATCTACCATGGTGAGCATGTCCTAATGTATAAAATTGCTGATTCACTACGTTGCACATCTGAAACTAGTATAGTATAATATATTAACTAGGATTCAATAAAAAAAATAAAGATTGCAAGGTGACTGTGTGTTTGGGAGTAGGTGCTGGAAGGCAGAAAAATGGGAAAGGATGCTGGGGAACGTGATAAGGAGTAACCCAGGGATACACGGAAGGTCAGCTGGAGCACCCAGTTGAGGTCAGAAACAGAGAAAGATGGGCATCAGGTTTGTCGGAAAGGGAAAGAAAGAGTAATTTTTGGTTCCAGGTACTTTAAAAGAAGGTAGCCTTGGGGAACAAAGTATCCTGGGCGAGTCCTGGGGCTCAGAGGAACAGGGAGGGAGCTGGGAGTTCCGTGAGGTGAGAGGCTGATGGAGAGTAAGGTGGAAGGAAGGAAGCCACAGAAAAACCTTGCTTACTTTGCAGTGTCACCAAAAACTATTTCTGCATTGTTGTTTTTGCCATAGATGCTGGGGTGGAAAAAAAAATAAGTTAGTGATTGGTCTTTACACTTAAAAAGAAATACTCAGGAAGTTTTGATGACTCAGTAATGAAAGTGGTACTGCTTTGAAGTATGAAGCATACAAGGGGAATTTTCTTCTTGTAATTTCATGGTTTGATTTTTCAGAAAAATATTTGGAAATGCCAACATTTTTCCAGCTATGAAAGATATCTTATTTATGGACTATGTTATTTCTACCCAAAAGTCAGCTCAACAATAATGCTGTAGATTTCTCCTTTGATTTCAGATGCTTCATCCCTGAATGCCTCAACAGACTTCTGGAGGTCATTCTCCTGTTACACCTATTGCACACGTACAGTCTGACGTGGTTTTACCAAGTCACTGAGTAATAGGGCCAGTCTCAAAATCCCAGATATTAAGCTTTAGTCCCCAGCTCAAGTTGTAATAATATTTTTAAATTATAATAAACACAAAAGAATATCTGAAATTTCTCAGAAATTCTAGATTAGCATTAAAAATTTTTTTAAATGGAAGATGAATCAATTCAAATACATTTGAGAAAACATATTCTGTTTCATGTTCATCTTCTTACTTATCCATCACAATAGATGTTAGCATTATACCTCTTTTACAGATGTGGGACTGAATGGCAAAGTGAAATATAGTGGTTTCCAAACATTTTTGCAGCCTAGCAAATTCTAGTTATAAAGCCAGGTATGTAAAACCAATGTACCAGCAGTACCCGTTACCCTTATGCGCTGAGGCCAACAACTCCTAGGAGGTTCTCTTATGCACAGTTTGAAGGCTGCTAGTATCATTTGAAAAAAGCATGAGTTTGAAATTCGGAAAAGCCTGATGCTGAAATCTGAATAAATATACATATATATGCTGAATATTACTTTGGATGCATCATTTAACCTCCCTAATTCTCAATTTCCAATTTGTAAAATGGAAATGATAATATTGTAGAGTCCCTTGCACTGTAAATTCTTAATCTTAACCCTGTCTTTGTCTCCTTAAGTGATTTGGTCTAAGTATTGAAGACGTAACTTAGAGAATCCAGGTCTTCTGCCACCAAATCTGTGTTTTTTCTACTTTATCCCATGACTGCAGATCGTATTCTCAACCAAATCTGGAGGCTTTGACAGTGCCACAATGTCCTCTCCTAAAGAAACAAAGTAATACACGTGTTCTGTTGATAATGGACTCCCTGTGTAGAGAAAGCAGCAGAGGGACAAATTGGGAAGGGACACTGAAAACATATTTTCTTAATCCCAGGGTGAGACCCCCTTGGATGCACTTCAAGAGCTTCAGGAATCCCCCTGCAATTGTGGGCAGCAATTTAAAATGTGTGCAGATGTGCATTTTCCTGGGGAGATGGCCCATTGCTTCAAAATATCAATAGGGTCCATAAAATAAGAAAAGTTCAGAATCCGTGGACTAAGGAGTTCATTTCTTGATCATAGACTTTGATGTTTCCTTTACAAAGAAAGGCAGAGGCTGTTATTAGCTTTTTCAGCCTGTACAACAGAAGCCTGTGATTCCCAATGTTAGTGAATTTAAGAATCATCTGAATTAGTAACCAAATTGTATATTAGATGATATTAAGAAATGATTATTTTTTAGGTGGTATTAAAGAAAATGTTTAAGATAACTTAATTATGAACATATGTGAATGTTTTATTACCATAAAACGTTGCTACCATTCAAGGAAAAAGGTCCTAGCAGGCCCATTCAAATATTCACTCTTGATCTGTAGAAAAAGCGACTGGTAAAATATTCAATATAGGACAAATCTTTTTAAAAGGTTTGTCTGAAGTTCACTGGACCCTTAACTGGTAGCCATTTAGGTGAGTCTATAGCTGGTTACCAGAACAAGTTTTAATCCTATTAAAGCTCGTCAGAAAAGTGCTTAAGAATTTTATCATGAGTGTAAATATCTTTGCAGAAGGTGATTGTCAATTACATTATGTAGGAATGTTCTGTCTCTGACCTGGTTTGGAACAAATTTTCATTTTAAGTGTGATAGTGGCATTGTCTTGTGCTGCCCCAGCCCTCCACCCTTTTTTTACTAAAATTTTGATAAATATTTATTGAAAAGAACAGATTTCCCCCCCCCAAAAAAGTTTACTCTAAAACAGGAATGAGAAAATCATGAAGTTGGAATTACATATTTTATTTATTTATTTAGAGAATTAATTTCTACTTTATTTTATCCAGCTTTATGGAGATAAAATTGACATGTAACTTTGTGTAAGTTTAAAATATACAGGGTGATGACTTCATATGCATATATATTGTGAAACGATTGCCACAATAGGGTTAGGTAAAACCTCCATCATTTCACATAATTACAGTTTTGTATGTGTGTGATAAAAACATTTAAAATTTACTCTCTTAGCAACTTTAAAGCATACAATTCAATATTGTTAACTCTAGTCACAATGTTGTACGTTAGATCCCCAAAACAGATTCATCTCCAACTGGAAGTCTGTACCTTTTGACCAACATCTCCCCATCCCCATTCCCTCAATTACCCCAGCCCCTGGCAACCACTATTCCACTCTGTTTCTGAGAGTTTGGTTTTTTAAGATTTCACATATAAGTGAGAACATACAGTATTTGTCTTTCTCTGTGTAACTTATTTCATTTAGCACAATGCCCTCAAGGTCCATTCATGTGGTCAGAAGTGGCAGGATTTTCCTCCTTCTTGTAGCTGAATAATATTTCATCATATATTATTAGCTTGTTAATATATGACACTTAGGTTGTTTCCATATCTTGGTTATTGTGCTATTGTGAATATTGCTGCAATGAACACGAGAGGGCAGATATCTCTTTGATACCACATTTGCATTCCCCTTGGATATATACCCAGAGGTGAGATTGCTGGATCCCATGGTATTTCTATGTTTAATTTTTTGAGGAACATCCATACTGCGTTCCATAGTGGTTGCATCCATTTATATTCCCACCAACAGTGCACAAGGGTTCCCTTTTCACATCCTTGACCGTGCCTGCTATTTTTTGTCTTTTTGATAATAGCCATTATAACAAATGTCAGGTGATACTACATTGTGGTTTTTATTTGTATTTCCCTGATAATCAGTGATGTTCTCATACACTAGTTCTTTTCAAATACCTGTTGGTCATTTGTATGCCTTCTTTGGGAAAATGTCTATTCAATTTCTCTTCCCATCTTTCAGTCTGATTTTTTGGCTATTGAGTTGTATGTTTTCTTTATATATTTTGTATATTAGCCCCTTATCAAGTAGTTTGCAAATATTTTCTCCCATTCTGTGGGTTGTCGTCTCATTTTCTTGGTTGTTTCTTTTGCTGTGCAGAAAATTTTGAGGTTTGATGTAGTCCCACTTGTGTATTTTGGCTTTCTGCTTGTGTTTTTGTCATATCTAAAACACCATTGTCAAGACCAATGTCAAGCAGCTTCTTTCTGTTTGTTTGTTTTTTTAGAAGTTTAACAGTTTCAAATCCTATGTTTAACTCTTTAATCCATTTTGAGTGAATTTTGTGAGTGGTATAAGCTAGAGATCCAACTTTGTTCTTTTGCATGTGATTATCCAGCTTCTCCAACATCATTTATTGAAGAGACTGTATTTTCCCCATTGAGTATTCTTGGCTCCCTTGTCAAATATTAGTCCACCATATATGTAAGGGTTTATTTCTAGGCTCTCAGTTCTATTCCATTGATTTTTGTATCTGTTGTTTGCCAGTACTATATTGTTTTGATAATTGTAGTTTTGTAATATAGTTTGAAACCAGGAAATGTGATGTCTCTAGCTTTGTTCTTCTTTCTCAGGATTATTTTGGCTATTTGGGTCTTTTGTGAATCTATACAAATTTTAGGATTGTTTCTCTATTTCTGTGAAAAATGCCATTGGAATTTTGATAAGGATTGCACTGAATATATAGATGGCTTGGGTAATACAGACAATTTAACAATATCAATTCTTCTGATCCATGAACATGGGACATTTATTTGTGTCTTCTTTAATTTCTTTCATCAAAATCTTATAGTTTTCAGTGTACAGCTCTTTCACCTCCTTGGTTAAATTTATTACTAAGTATTTTGTTGTTCTTGATGCTATTATAAATAGGATTATTTTCTTCTTTTTCAGCTATGTCCTTATTTAACAGAAACACAACTGATTTCTATATACTGATTTTGTATCCTGCAACTTTACTGAATTTCCTATTAGTTCTAACAGTTTTTGGGTGAGTCTTCAGGATTTTCTATCTATTAGATTATATCATCTACAGAGACAATTTTACTTCTTCCATTCTGATTTGCATGTCTTTTATTACTTTTTCTTACCTAATTACTCCATATTATATTGAATAGAAGTGTTGAGAATGTACAGCCTTGTCAGGTTCCTGATCTTAGAGGAAAAGTTTTCAACTTCCCATCATTGAGTTTGATGTTAGCTGTGGGCTTGTCATATATGACCTTTATTACATTGAGTTACATTCCTTCTGTTTGTTAACATTTTTTTTATCATGAAAGGATGTGGTATTTTTGTCAAATGCTTTTCCTGCATCTATTGAGATGATCATATAATTTTTATTCTTTATTTTGTTAATGTGATATATCACATTTAGTGATTTGGATATGTTGAACTATCCTTGAATCCTAGGGATAAATCACAGTTGATTATGGTGTATGACGCTTCTAAAGTGTTGTTGAATTTGGTCAGGTAGCATTTTGTTGAGAATTTTGCATGTATACTAATCAGGGATATTGGCCTGTCTTTTCTTGCACTGTCCTTATCTGGCTTTGTTATCATGGTAATGCTGGCCTCATAAAATGAATGAGAATGTTCCTTCTACTTCAATATTTTTAGAAGAGTTTGAGAAGGATTGGCATTAATTCCTCTTCAAATGTTTGTTAGAATTCACCAGTGAAACCATCTGGTACTGAGGTTTTCTTTATTGAGAGGTTTTTGATTACTGATTCAGGTCCCTTATTCACCATTGGTCTGTTCACATATTCTTTTTCTTCATGATTCAGTCTTGGTAAATTGCATGTTTCTAAGAATTTATTCACTTCTTTCAGGATATCCAATATATTATATTCCCCTTTTTAAATAATAATCTTTAAAAAAGTTTAGTTTTAGACTTACCAAAATGTTGCAAAGATAGTACAGAATTCCTATATACCCCATAGTCAGTTCCCTCTCTTGTGATATCTTACATTACTCTGGTACATTTGTCATAACTAAGGAACCAACACTGGGACATTACTATTAAATAAACTGTATACTTCATTTGAATTTTACTAGTGCCTTTTTCATGATATCATATCAAAAGCACATTCTATCAACATAACTTAACTTTTTAAGGTCTCTTTCACTGAGAGATCACCAGCAGCATAAATGTCTAGAACCTCTGTCCAGCCAGCTTTAGGATTTTTTTTTTTTTAGTTCTTCAACTGGACCCTGTCTCTGAATGACTTCTACCCTTCTCAGTTCTTTTGATATCTGTACATTTCACCTAAATTTCACTGTATTTATTTATGAGATTGGATTTGTCTCTTATTGATATGGATTGAATGTTTGTGTCCTGCCAAAATTCATTATGTTAAAATTCTAACCCCCAAGGTGATGGTTTTGGAGAAGGGATCTTTTGGGAGGTGATTAAGTCATGAGGAAAGAGCTCTCGTTATTGAGAATAGTGCTCTTATAAAAAGAGACCCTGGGAGCTCTGCCCCTTTTGCCTTTTGAGGATACAGTGAGAAGATGGCTATCTGTGCGGAGGCAGGATCTCACCAGACACTGCATCTTCCATCCCTTTGCTCTTAGACTTTCCAGGCCCTAGAACTGTGAGAAATTTCTGTTGTTTGTAAGCCACCTAGTCTATGACATTTTGTTACAGCAGCCTGAGTGGAACAAGATACTTGCAGAGCTATAATCAACTCCCATTATTTCTTTGGTCCAATCAAGCAAGGGCCTTGCCCATCAAATATGCTCAATAAATACTTGGGAATGGGAAAAAAAAATCACCTGAGAGGATGTTTGTTTAAAAGTGAATATTGCTGAGCCCTGCTCCCCTCAAATTCTGGGAATCTACGTGTTAATTAGGCTCTGTTTGGTATAAGTGTCCCATAGATCATGCTTTTAGAAACACTGCCTAAATTATAAAGGCAGAGACCGTCTTGACGATCCCCATATTGAATATATGTTTTTGATGAATGGGCATATTAATGAGTGGTGAATTTATACTCTGGTGAATGGATAAGGAAGGTGGATCCACACGTGGCTTTCATAATCAACTTTTACACAATTGTAGCCGTGGAGCACTTGGTTTGTCCTAAGAATCAACTAGTCGGGCAAAATCATAACAAGTATAAAAATGATGACACTTAGAGGACTTAGAAGACTTGTCCAAAATTTTCAGGCTTCAAAGTGGCGAGTTCTGTTCACCTCTACCAGCCTCTTCACTACATTGATTTACTGATTAATTTTATAATCACCACTTTATTGCAGGCATTATGCTAGGCACTAGAGAAATAGAACTGAACAAAATAAGTTCCTTTTGTTTGACAGCACCATGGTGGAAAAGAAAACCAACTACAATACAGTGTCTTAAGTGCTATAAGAAAGAGAACACATTTTCCAGTGTAGACCTTACAAGTCATCCATATAATTGCATGAACAGTGCATAAAATTTCTAGAGAGATTTGGCCTGTGTCTTCTTCGGCCACGTGATCGGACCAATTCCCCATTCCACTTTGTTGCCTGGGTTTCCGGTTTAACAAGCCCACTCAGATAAACTCCTCAGCTCCATTTCTGGCGCTTCCTCCCACGAGAGCCAGTACCGAGGACGTCAAGCCCACTCATTTAGCTTGGAGCTCTCAGGCAGCCTACACATTAAAGGAAATACAATCAATTGTGTACAGTTTCCTTCAGATAAAAAGCACAACACAAGTAGATAGTACTTTACATGTCTGGAGTGCAATATGGTGCAGTAGAAGGAACAGTGAATAAGGAATCTTGGGGGGAACAATAGCAGTAAATACAGTCTTGCCTTTTAAAAAATTCTTTTTTTTCGCAAAGCCTTCAGTCCCCAAAGCCCTTTCCTGTGCTAACTCTGTGACATTGAGTAAGTCACATAGTGTCTCTGGACCTTGGTTTCCTTATCTGTAAAATGAGAGGGTTGGACTCTGTTATCTCTAAGGTTCCTTCCAGCTTTAAAAGTCTGATAAAAATGTTATCTACCCTATTACTTCATGTAAAGACCCAGCTGGCCTACTCCTCCCTGCTTCCCGCTCTGGGCTAACCAGGGGCCTCATGCCTTTCAAATATGTGGGCATGAAATGAAAAACTGATGATTACTTTGTGTATGGTGGGGTAAGGGGAGCTTAGAATCTAAAATTAAACAGAATACAATTCTGTAGAAAAGTAGGGAGAGTAGGAACTAACTGAGATAGCCAGAAGGGAGCAAAGCACCACAGGCTTTTGATATAGTCTGGACAGGCCCTGGTGGTCAGAATAGACGTCCTTTCATTGTTTCTATTACAGTATGTTTGGTCATTGACCAGAAATGTATGGAATGCTTACTGTTTCAAGACACTAGGTTAGGTCCTAAAAATATTGAGGGAAAAGCAAGCTCCATTATTTGGCTAGAATATAATTAAACTTATAATTACTTTAGGATTTAAGATGATCGAGCAACTTGCAAAAAAAGTATAAATAATTAAACTTCTACAATAAATATTGAAGGATTACAACTGCACATTAAAATTGCTATACATATTTGTTGTAAGGCATTTCTCGAAGAATGAAAACAGAAAATGCTGTTTTGAAAGAGCTTGCCAAATTTTTAGTATAAACAGTGTTCTGTATTTGGGGAAAATGTAATCCTGGTATTTTAGGTAAAGTATTGTGTTTGTCTTTGGGGTTAAATGGGGCTAGATTATTAGGAAAATTATTCTGAACCCATTTAATACAAAAGACATATAATCACTTGGCATTATTATTCCAAGGTTAACTAGATTAAAAAATATCTATCTGAAACAGGAAATGAGAACTGTAAAACAACATTTTCTATTTTGGGATTTGCTTTCAGGCAGATCAACCCAAGGGACCACGTTCTTCACCTGAGATCACACCGTATGGAATACAATATGTTAAATTTCAGGCTCCTAAACACTTTGAGGTCTGGCATGGAAAGAAAAGATAAGAGAGGGTAAGAGGAAAAAACAAATGGGAAAGAATGAAAAATGCTACCAATGGACAGAAATGGAGTCTCTGTGTGGCTGAAAACAGTGGTAATATTAGCAAAAGCTACCAGAAAGCTAGAAGGATGGGGGTATAATTAGACAATGGGAAATCAGAGTTTTATTTTCTAAGGCAGATCTGTTTAGATGATGATAAATTTCTGGTTGGGTCCCAGGGAGTAAGTTTAAGTGAAGAGAGAGACAAGTAAGTTTAAGTGGGCATCCTGCTGAAGGAGACCCAACTTATTTAGATAAATCTGTGACTCATGAAATCTCCTAGTAATATGGTTTAACAATGTGGTATCTATGATTATTACCTTTTGGAAATGATCGAACTTTCCCTTGTGGCCTGGTCAGATTTTATCAATTTCCCATGCATTTTTGAAAAGCACGTGTAGTCCTACTAGGGTTGTTTACTGGGGTTGTTTTGCTTTATTTTTACACACTCAGAGATCTTTTGTCTTTTAATAAGGTATTTAAACATTCATACTTATTCAGATATATTTCTTCTTATGCCTGCTTCATTATTCTTTGGTTGCAAGCAACAGCAGAAACCAAGTGTGGTTAACGTGAACAAAAGGCAAAGGTACTGATGGCAGAGAATTGATAGTAAAGCTGGAAGGAGGTGGTAGGGTCTGGCTTCCAAAAATAATGCAACAATATCTTCCATCCTACATGCTCCTCTTCAGTGTGATTTAGACACTTCTGTCAAAAATTGGGATATATGTGTCTCCCTCTTGAATCTAGGTAGATTTGCAACAATATCAGAATAGAAACTAGGTGACTTCTGAGGCTATCATAAAAGGCCACATAGCTTCTGTCTGGTTTTCAGGCGATGCTTGTTACTGGAACTCAGCCCACATGACATGAAGAAGCCCTAGCAGTCCATGGAGAGACCAACCTGAAGAGGAACCAAAGCTCCCAGCCATCAGCCTTGGCCGAGCACTCAGCCAATAGCCCAACACCAAACCTGCTAGGTGCATGACTGAGCCATTTTGGAAGTGGGTCCAGCCCTAGGTGACATTCTGGGGAGCAAAAGAGCCTTCCCCTCCACACCCTGCCCAGAGTACAGATTTGTGAGCTAATGAAATAATTGTTTTATTCACTGAGTTTTCAGGTGGTTTGTTACACAGCAGTAGATAACTTGATTTTATTGCAGAGAACCAAGCTTGGAAATATGCAGAAAACAAGGCAACTTCTGAGAAACAGGGAGGAGGAATGGACTTGTAAATACCTTATGGGTTGGGCACCACAAGTGCAATGAGTGGCCACTACCAGTTTTCAGTCTTATTGTCATTCTTCTTAGTCCCAGGTCTCTGTGAAGAGGTGTTCTGTTGTGCCGACCAGACACCCACTCACTCTTTGGCTACCAATGGGCAGAAAATGAGAGTAACAGCCCCAGTAATCCATAACCAAGGGGAGAGCAACAGCTGGTCAAAAGGCAATATAGATATAAGAAGTCTTACTAGTTTCTATCACTGCTATGACAAATTACTGCAATCTTAGTGGCTTTAACCAACACAAATTTATTACCGTATAGTCTGGAGGTCAGAAGTCCAAATGGGGTGTCACTGGGCTAAAATCAAGGTGTCAGCAGGGCTGTAGTCCTTCTGGAAGCTCTAGGGGTGAATCGGTTTCCTTGCATTTCCAGCTTCTAGAGACGCTGCCTCCAATCCTTGGTTTATGGCCCCTTCCTTCATTTTCAAAGGCAGCAATGTTATATTGCCCAGTGGCTTTCTTCCATGTCATAACTTCCTCTAACTCTGACTCTTTCCCTACCTGCCTCTTTCACCTCCCCTTGTGATTACATTGGGGCCACCCTGATAATCCAAGATAATCTCCCCATCTCAAATACCTTAATTAATCACATCTGCAAGGCCCCTCTTTGTTGTTGTTGTTTTTTGTATGTCAAATAATTGTATTTGTTTCTGTATTTTTTTAAGGTATTATTATTGATATACACTCTTATGAAGGTTTCACATGAAAAACAATGTGGTTACTACATTCATCCATATTATCAAGTCCCCCTCACCCCATTGAAGTCACTGTCCATCAGTGTAGTAAGATGCCACAGAGTCACTACTTGTCGTCTCTGTGCTACATTGTCTTCCCCGTGACCCCCACACCATGTGTACTAATCATAATACCTTGCAAGGTCACTCTTTGTAATATATTGGCAGGTTCTGGGGATTGGAATATTGATATCTTTGGGGGGCTGTTAGTCTACCTAACATAGTATTCAAAAGCAGAATGGATGTTGGGTGGTCCCACCACTCCAAAAACATGTCCTTTACCTCTACATTCTGGTTTTATGTTTTTTCTCTTCCTCATTTTATTGAATTCATCAAGCTATCCTTGTTCCATTTATTTTTACTCAGGTAGTTTGCAACTCAAACATCCAGTTATATTTGCCTATGTGGCACTCTTTATTTATCGTGCACAGTTGACTTACATTTTTCTGTATGTTTAGATATAGTATCTCTCTATATATTTCCAAAAAAGCAAAAATCCTAGCAAGCTTTTCTCTCACTGGACTCAGTCTTCCAGTGTACTAATTTATCTTCAGTTCAGCCTGTCAGTATAGTATGGTGATTAAGAGCATGAGTTCAAATCCTGATTCACTCATTTATTACTGTGTTGCATTAAGTTAATTAATCTTTCCATTCTTCAGTTTACTTATCTGTAAAACGATTGCCTACTTTGTAACATTATAAAGATTAAATATGTTAATATATGAATGTTTAGAAGAGTATCTACATCATAATATTACTACTGTTCAATCTATCCATTTTTTTGTCAGCTTCTTTTTCTTTTTGGTATTGTTAATGTACAATTACGTAAACAACATTATGGTTATTAGATTCCCTATTATCAAGTCACCCCCGACGTATCCCATTACAGTCACTGTCCATCAGCATAGTAAGATGTCATAGAATCATTACATGTCTTCTCGGTAAATACTGCCTTTCCCATGCCCCCACCCGCTACACTATGTGTGCTAATTGTAATGCCCCTTTTCTCCCTTATCACTCCCTTCCCACCCATCCTCCCCAGTCCCTTTCCCTTTGGTAACTGTTAGTCCATTCTTGGGTTCTGTGAGTCTGCTGCTGTTCTGTTCCTTCAGTTTTTTCTTTGTTCTTATACTCCACAGATGAGTGAAATCATTTGAAACTTGTCTTTCTCCACCTGGCTTATTTCACTGAGCATAATACCCTCCAGCTCCGTCCACGTTGCACATGTCTGGGTTTGTTTTCTTCTTATGGCTGAATAATATTCCATTGTGTATATGTACCACCTCTTCTTTATATATTCATCTACTGATGGACACTTAGGTTGCTTCCATTTCTTGGCTATTGTAAATAGTACTGCAATAAACATAGGGGTGCATATGTCTTTTTCAAACTGGGCTGCTGCATTCTTAGGGTAAATTCCTAGGAGTGGAATTCCTGGGTCAAATGGTATTTCTATTTTGAGTTTTTTGAGGAACCTCCATACTGCTTTCCACAATGGTTGAACTAGTTTACATTCCCACCAGCAGTGTAGGAGGATTCCCCTTTCTCCACATCGTCCCCAACATTTGTTTGTGTCTTGGGTGTTGGCCATCCTAACTGGTGTGAGGTGATATCTCATTGTGGTTTTAATCTGCATTTCTCTGATGATTAGTGATGTGGAGCATCTTTTCATGTGCCTGTTGGTCATCTGAATTTCTTCTTTGGAGAAGTGTCTATTCATGTCCTCTGCCCATTTTATAATTGGCTTATTTGCTTTCTGTTTGTTGAGGTGTGTGAGCTCTTTATATAATTTGGATGTCAACCCCTTATCGAATATGTCATTTATGAATATATTGTCCCATACTCTCGGATGTATTTTTGTTCTACAGATCATGTCCTTTGCTGTACACAAGCTTTTTAGTTTGATATAGTCCCAGTTGTTCATTTTTGCATTTGTTTCCCTTGCCCGGGGAGATATGTTCATGAAGAAGTTGCTCATGTTTATGTCCAAGAGATTTTTGCCTATGTTTTTTCTAAGAGTTTTATGGTTTCATGACTTACATTCAGGTCTTTGATTTTACTTTTGTATTTACTTTTGTAAATGGGGTTAAACAGTAATCCAGTTTCATTCTCTTACATGTAGCAGTCCAGTTTTGCCAACACCAGCTGTTGAAGAGGCTGTCATTTCCCCATTGTACATCCATGGCTCCTTTATAGTATATTAATTGATCATATATGTTTGGGTTAATATCTGGACTTTCTATTCTGTTCCACCGGTCTGTGCATCTGTTCTTGTGCCAATACCAAATCGTCTTGATTACTGTGGCTTTATAGTAGAGCTTGAAGTCAGGGAGCATAATTCCCCCTGCTTTATTCCTCCTTCTCAGGATTGCTTTGGCTATTCGGGGTCTTTTGTCATTCCATATGAATTTTAGAACTATTTTCTCTAGTTCATTGAACAATGCTGTACGTATTTTGATAGGGATTGCATTGAATCTGTACATTGCTTTAGGCAGGACGGCCATTTTGACAATATTAATTCTTCCTACCCAAGAGCATGCAATGAATTTCCATTTATTAGTGTCCTCTTTAATTTCTCTTAAGAGTGTCTTGTAGTTTTCAGAGTATAGGTCTTTCACTTCCTTGGTTCGGTTTATTCCTAGGTATTTTATTCTTTTTGATACAAATGTGAATGGAATTGTTTTCCTGATTTCTCTTTCTGCTAGTTTATCGTTAGTATATAGGAATGCAACAGATTTCTGTTTATTAATTTTTTATCCCACAACTTTGATGAGTTCAGATATTAGATCTAGTAGTTTTGGAGTGGATTCTTTAGGGTTTTTAACGTACAATATCATGTTATCTGCAAACAGGGACAGTTTGACATTTTCCATGCCAATCTGGATGCCTTTTATTTCTTTGTGTTGTCTGATTGCCATGGCTAGGACCTCCAGAAGTATGTTGAATGAAAGTGGGGAGAGTGGGCATTCTTTTCTTGTTCCCAATCTTAAAAAGGAAAACCTTTCAGCTTCTTGCTGTTAAGTATGATGTTGGCTGTGGGTTTGTCATATATGGCCTTTACTATATTGAGGTACTTTCCCTCTATACCCATTTTGTTGGGAGTTTTTATCATGAATGAATGTTGAATTTTGTCGAATGCTTTTTCAGCATGTATGGAGATGATCATGTGGTCCTGTCCTTCTTTTTGTTGATGTGGTGGATGATGTTGATGGATTTCCAAATGTTGTACCATCCTTGCATCCCTGGGATGATTCCCACTTGATCGTGATAGATGATTGTTTTGATGTTTTTTCAATTTTGTTTGCTAACATTTTGTTGAGTATTTTTGCATCTATGTCCATCGGGGATATTGGTCTGTAATTTTCTTTTTTGGTGGGGTCTTTGCCTGGTTTTGGTATTAGAGTGATGTTGGCCTTGTAGAATGGGTTTGGGAGTATTCCCTCCACTTCTACTTTTTGAAAAACTTTCAGGATGATGGGTATTAGGTCTTCACTAAATGTTTGATAAAATTCAGCAGTGAAACCATCTGTTCCAGGATTTTGTTTTTAGGTGGTTTTTTGATTACCAGTTCAATTTCTTTGGTGGTAATTGGTCTATTCAGATTTTCTGTGTCTTCCTGGGTCAGCCTTGGAAGGTTGTATTTTTGTAGAAAGTTATCCATTTCTTCTAGGTTATCCAGTTTGTTAGCATATAATTTTTCATAGTATTCTCTCATAATTCTTTGTATTTCTGTGGTGTCTGTAGTGATTTTTCCTTTCTCATTTCTCATTCTGTTTATGTGTGTAGACTCTCTTTTTTTCTTGATAAGTCTGGCTAGTGGCTTATCTATTTTGTTTATTTTCTCACAGAATCAGCTCCTGCTTTCATTGATTCTTTCTATTGTTTTATTCTTCTCAGTTTTATTTATTTCTGCTTTAATATTTAATATGTTCCTCCTTCTACTGACTTTGGTCCTCATTTGTTCTTCCTTTTCTAGTTTCATTAATTTTGAGTTTAGACTGTTCATTTAGGATTGTTCTTCTTTCCTGAGGTAGGCCTGTATTGCAATATATATTTCCCTCTTAGCACAGCTTTGCTGCATCCTACAGATTTTGCATTGTTGAATTATTGTTGTCATTTTTCTCCATATATTGCTTGATCTCTGTTTTTATTTGGTCATTGATCCATTAATTATTTAGGAGCGTGTTATTAAGCCTCCATGTGTTTGTGGGCTTTTTCGTTTTCTTTGCGTATTTATTTCTAGTTTCATACCTTTGTGGTTTGAGAAGCTGGTTGATACAATTTCTATCTTTTTGAATTTACTGAAGTTCTTTTTGTGGCCTAGTATATGATCTATTCTTGACAATGTTCCATGTGCACTTGAGAAGAATATATATCCTGTTGCTTTTGTATGGAGTGTTCTGTAGATGTCCGTTAGGTCTATCTCTTCTAATATGTTGTTCAGTGCCTCTGTCTCTTTACTTATTTTCTGTCTGGTTGATCTGTCCTTTGGAGTGAGTGGTGTATTGAAGTGTCCTAAAATGAATGCATTGCATTCTATTTCCCCCTTTAATTCTGTTAGTATTTGTTTCACATATGTAGGCAATCCTGTGTTGGGTACATAGATATTTATAATGGTTATATCCTCTTGTTGGACTGACCCTTTTATCATTATGTAATGTCCTTCTTTGTCTCTTGTGACTTTCTTTGTTTTGAAGTCTATTTTGTCTGATACAAGTACTGGAACTCCTGCTTTTTTCTATTAGTTGCATGAAATATCTTTTTCCATCCCTTTATGTTCAGTCTGTGTATGTCTTTGGGTTTGAAGTGAGTCTCTTGTAGGTATGATGGGTCTTGCTTTTTTTATCCATTCAGTAACTCTATGTCTTTTGATTGGTGCATTCAGACTATTTACATTTAGGGTGATTATCTATAAGTATGTACTTATTGCCATTGCAGGCTTTAGATTTGTGGTTGCCAAAGGTTCAAGGGTAATTCCCTTACTATCTAACAGTCTAATTTAACTCACTTCATATGCTATTACAAACACAACCTAAAGGTTCTTTTTCTTCCTCCCCCATTCTTTGTATGTTATGAATCATATTCTGTACTCTTTGTCTATCCCTTGGGTGGAGGTGGTTTGTGGGATGTAAATCCTCTCAGCTTTTGCTTATCTGAAAAAATTTTAATCCCTCCTTCAAGTTTAAATGATAACCTTGCCAGGTAGAGTATTCTTGATTCAAAGCCCTTCTGCTTCATTGCATTAAATATATCATACCATTCCCTTCTGCCCTATAAGGTTTCTGTTGAGAAGTCTGATGATAGCCTGATGAGTTTTCCTTTGTATGTGATCTTTTTTCTCTCTCTAGCTGCTTTTAAAAGTCTGTCTTTATCCTTGATCTTTGCCATTTTAATTATTATATGTCTTGATGTTGTCTTCCTTGGGTCCCTTGTGTTGGGAGATCTGTGCACCTCCATGGCTTGAGGGACTATCTCCTTCTACAGATTGGGGAAGTTTTCAGCAATTACCTCCTCAATGACACTTTCTATCCCTTCTTCTCTCTCTTTTTTTTCTGGTTCTCCTGTAATGTGAATATTGTTCCATTTGTATTGGTCACACAGTTCTCTCAATATTCTTTCATTCTTAGAGATTCTTTTTTCTCTCTGTGCCTCAGCTTCTTTGTATTCCTCTTCTCTAATTTCTCTTCCATTTATCATCTCTTCTACTATAACTAATTTTCTTTTAGATCCCTCCATTGTATGTTTCATTTCAGATATGGAATTTCTTAATGATTGAATCTCCAACTTAAATTCATTCCTGAGTTCTTGAATATTTTTCTGTACCTCCATAAGCATGTTCATCATTTTTATTTTGGACTCTCTTTCAGGAAGATTGGTGAGTTCAGTTTTATTTGGCCCTTTTTCTGGGGTTTGTGAGATTTTGGTCTGAAGCATGTTCTTTTGATGTTTCATATTTCTGTGTGGTGCCTACTAGTGCTCAGAAGCTCCAGTCTCTGGAGCTGCTCAGCCCCTAGAGTGAGGTGAGGTTGGTGGTTGTAGGGGAGTAGAGCTGGTGCCTGGGGGAGGGAAGATCTGTTTCCTGATTCCCATCTGTGGTGCCTCTGTCGTGTCAGAGCCAGTGGGCTGAACACACAGGTGTAAGCCTCTGTGCTTTGTGTCTCTAGATGTTGTAGGCAGGGCCTCCCTTTGGCTGCCCTGATGCCAGCACAGTGAATGCCAGTTTGAGAACCGGTGCCAGCAGGCTAGGAGGAAGGTGCAGAAGGCTGCGTGTCACAGTGGGGGTGTCTCGGATCTGAGTAGGCAGCCAGGGGGATGGAGCACCTGAAGTTCCTCCAGATTCCCAACCAGCTGGGCAGAGCGCGCCCAACCTTTTCCATCTCTCCCTTCTCTTGCGCAGCAAGCTCCGTGCAAATCCCACCCCTTCAGCAGCTCTCTTGCTGCTAGGAAGCCTCTTAGGTCCCTGCCTTTCCTCTGACACAGAGCGGCCGTGTGGATCCCCTCTTCCACAAACAGCCAGAATGTCAGTCTTTCAAGCCCTCCGCCTCTCCGAGCTCCCCAATGTCCTGGGCACCACACAATATAGGCTTCTGCTCACAAAGCAGATCTCCAGGGCTAGGTGTTCAGCAGTCCCGAGGTTCCACCCCCTCTCCTCTCCATTTCTCTTCCTCCTGCCAGTGAGCTGGGGTGGGGGAAAGGCTTGGGTCCCACCGGATTAAGGCTTTCGTACATTACCATTTGTGGGGTCTGCTCTGTTCGTGAGGTCTGTATGCGGTCTAGTTCAGCCTTCTTTCTTTTTGCTGTTTTAGTGTTAGTTGTATTAATTAACTATATTTTTGTACTATTTGTTGTTTTGGGAGGAGTTCTCCATGTAACCTCTCACACCGCCATCTTGAATCCCCTAACTCCTTCTCAATCTATCCATTTTTAAAATTTCAGTGAACATATTCTAATTTGTCCTCTGATTTTTTTTCACAATAACTTGGCTTTATGAATGTAAGATCCTCTATTATCCCTGTGAGGATAAATATATATATATATTATAAAACTTCTTTTTGCTATAGGAACAATAACTTTGGGTGTTGAATCTGTATGAGTGAAATTGAATTGGTTCCTTTCTATCATAGTAATAGATTTTGAGGGGTGAATGGTGATTTATGGCTTTTCTGCTCCTCTTAGTGTTTGGAAGTTTCATTTGCCTGTCTGGGGCCAGTTCTAATTCCGACGGTAGTGCTTTGCTGATGGTGGTGGGAAGGTGAGCAGGACAGAGCATGGTGCAGGGCAGGGGATGTAGGAGTTTACTTTCTGTGTGTGTGTATGTGGTCCCACTTCTCCTGGCAGTCTGTGAGCAGCAACTTGGGGTGACACCCTGTATCCTTGGCCCTGGGACCCTTAGTCACAGGGATTGAGTGTCAGGGTTTTGGGGACAGACATGTCTACCTGGTGATTCTCATTGCCCTGCTTCATTTTCTTCATATTACTTCTCACCATCTAAAATAATCTTAGTTACTGGTTATTTATTTATAAGTTTATTATTTGCCTCTGTGAAGGTGAATGTCAAAGGCCTAGTATTGTGTTTTGCACAGAGTAAATGACCCATGTGTATTTGTTGAATGGATGAAAGAATGGATCAGTGTTATTCTTCGGTCATTCACCATGATGAAAGAGCCTGCTTCTTGTGGCCATTGCCTTGAGCTTGAAGCTGCTCTGACTCTCACCGTGGGCCCACCCCTTACCACTTTTGGTTTGTGGCTCTACTAGCAATCCAATCCTGCCTGCTTTACATGATCTACGAAGTCCTCTGAATTGTTGGACCACTGATACTGCCTTGTCTTCTAGAACTCTAATTAATTTTTTTAAATACATTTTCTGTTATACCTAGGGATTTGTGGAGAGATAGTAAATTTTAGAAGCCCCACAAGTAACGTGATGAATTTCTACAATGTTTAGTTTAGTTGGGTCATGGATTTGACATTAAATAACATTGAACCTAATAAAGAGAACATAACCTCCTCTGGCATTCTCTCTCTTTTTTATATTTTTAAGATACAAAATTATCTTAAATAGAAAGATACAGAGAACAATATAATGAATACCCATTAGCATCCATCCAGATTTAACAATTCTAAACATTTAGCAACATTTGCTTAAGTTTAAAAAATAAATAAATCAGGCATCATTGTTGGCTCTTCCTGCGTGTGCCTTCCCACCCCGTTTCTCTTCCTTCTCACTATCCTCAAGTCGATCTGTATCCTGCCTGCCTGTGTCCATGCTTTTTATAGTTTACTACATATTTACACAGATAGAAACAGTATGTTGCATTGTTCTGCAGGCTTTCAAACTTCATATACATGATACCAAGTTTTTCAGTCCTTCAGATTACACCAAGAGGAAACACTCACTTTGGTCAAATTTTGAACGTCTTTATGGGCTTTGCTATTCTTGTTTTTAACAATCTAAGGGCAGGCCCTAGGCCAGAAGCCTGGGGTAGTTAATCATAGCTAGCCAAATTTAATAATAATTGCTCTGTTTTCCATTATATCTCATGGTTTCCTTCTATGTTTTAGGAGTGTTGCTAGCTTTCCATTTGCAGTAGTGATTTATGTTTCCATTATAAATGTAAGAAAAAAAGAAAAATGTTAATTTAAAGAAAAATACTAAGTAAATACGGTACAGGAGGCACACAGAGACGGCAAATAAATTAGGAGTTTGTACTGAAATGGCTGAAATTTGATACACACTTGACCTAAAGGATAACGTTCAAGTTCCTTAATAGGCAGGCAAACCTCTACCTGATTGACCTCTGCTTTCCTCCTCAGTCTAGTCACCACTATTACTTCAACTTCAGCGCAAAATGCTTGGTTGTTCCTCCCTTTCCAGAGGGAGGTGCCTTGGCTATTGTAATCTCCCCTTTTATGGTATTTCCTGCAGCCTGACAGTCCCCTCCTCCACCTGGCTCTCAGCATCCTGTCAGCATCCTCGGATCTTTCCCCCTCTTAGTACCGCCACTGTACTGAACATACAGTTTTCTAATTGAAATCCACGGGTAAAATTCAGTGCCCGTGTCACCGTGTCACAGCATCCTCAAGGCCTGAACAGTTTACTAACGCCGAAAGAAATGATTCATTTGTGATGTTAAAATAAAATTAGGGGTATAGAATGAACGTTCTCTTAAACAAAAAAAAATTTTTTTTAATCTTATCTTTCAGTTTGGAATTTAAAAAGTAGGTCTGTGCAGAGATCTCAATACTTGATCTTTCAATACTGAGATAATACATTAACTTGTCATCTAGATTAAGGGTAAAAAAGGGACCGCAGAGAAGGGAAAAATAAAAACGATGATGGGAAATCATAAGTTTTTTACGTCATTTCGACCTTACTTGGTGGCTCACTGCAAGTTACCTACTATCTGCACCTGGATGCTTTTATTAGAAAACGAGAGCGCAAATCGAGTGTTTTGAATGTAACACGTTTAAACGTTTGACCCTTTAATGGCAAAAGCTCCTAAGTAACTGTTGTGGTCATTGAGATGTAGGAATGATCTTCAAGTTTCATGATCCACAATGCATACATACAATAGTAACAAGCAGAACAGCGCATACTGAATGCTGTTAGACTTCTACGTTCTGCCGTCGTGATGAAATAACTGCATTGGCTCCCATTCATTCATTCATTCATTCATTCATTCAAAAGCCTTATTCCGAAACTGATATTCACACACGATTGAAAACCCTCAGTGCACTTGGCCAGAAGTAAATTCTTGTCTTAACAGAGGTGCAAGTAATACTTTCAAATTACTGCTGTATTTGGGGAAAAGCTCTATTTTAGCCTTTCTTCCTATGTATTTCGCGTGGCCAGGGCCGGAGAGGAAGGGCTTGGTGGGAGTCTGGGGAAGTGACTTCGCACATTTGACTACAGAATGTCATGTATACCGCTGTAAACGTTCAGGCTTTAAATGAGAAAGCGAGTGGAGTGAAATCGCTCTCACGCCATGCATCTTGTGTGTTAATCTTATCCGCCAGCCAAACTTTCTGCATCAATCTGGAGAGGTCAGCCGCGGAAATGCCTCCTGAAAGGGAAAAGCAGGGTCCTGAGGTGGTGTGTGCTGCCTTACCCAGCGTTACCTGAAGCATTCAGCTACTTCACCCAGACAACAAGCTTTTCGTTTCAATTCGGTCTTTTCCGTGGGGAATTGCGGCACGGGTAGGTTCTGGGTGTGGTGATGCCAAGAGGAAGCTCACCTCTCTCAGCTTTTTTCCTGCTTCTGGCAAACCCTCCCAATGCCAACCCCCGTGATCGGCCCTAAAGACCTGCCAACCGGGATTTGGGGGCCTCTGACCCAACCTGACCCAGCTGCCGCCGCAAACTGCTGAGGCGCGGGACTGGGAGCCCTGGGCGAGTGCGCTTCTCCCCCATTCGTTCCGCGGCTGGAGGCGGATCCCCTTCCCTGCACACAAGTCCTTATATGCACCGGTTGCACCAGCCCGCTTTACTCCAGCCCCACAAATAATTGTTGGGGGAGGGAGGGCGTCGCTCTTCTTTTTCTATGGATTTTTTCAGCGCTGGAGCTTTAGAAACCTGACGAGAAACCAGTAGTTGCGATTGAAGGGCCATTTTGTTGCAGCGCACGAATTGGACACACACAAATAAAGTCCCTTTGCCCCTACGACAAGCACGGCAGAGTTACGAACAGTTCTCCAGATTCAGCCAGAATTACCCGCAAAAAGCCTGGGCGGAAGAGGTGCGCACCCCTCCCCCACCCACACCGGTGCAGAGGGACCCGGTCAGGAAGCGCGGCCTCTCCCCTGCCGGAGACCACGCCCCCTCCGCCTCCTCCCCCCCTTTACTCCTCCCAGGAAGCGGTGATAGACAGTTCTGTGTGGCTCTCCACCCCCATCCCCCCAGCAGAGTGGAGGAGTTGATGTGTCTCATTATAACAGCCAATGCAGCCGCCATCCACGCACAAGCAAAGAAGCATGTCCCATTTAAATACACCCACGCAGCCCCAGCGCCCTTAGCCGATCCGGGCGCGCAGCCCACACGCACCGCGGCTCTGGGCTTGGAGATCCGCGCAGGTTGGGCTCGCGGATCCCGCCGACCGACGCGCGGAGGATCAGGATCCGGTGCTGTGGGGCCGGGGTGAGCGGGGGAGGCTGGGCCCGGGGCCTCTGGCGCGACACCCGCATGAGGACGCAAGTGAAATAGACCAAGGTGGAATTTCCCAGGGAGAAGCTTTGGGGTGATTTTGGTCCATTTCTCCGGCGAAGAAGTAGACATGGCTAGCGACTCCCCGGCTCGCAGCCTGGATGAAATCGATCTCTCGGCTCTGAGGGTGAGTAGAACGTGTTTTGTGATTTCTTTCCAGTGATTCAGGTCAGGGTGAATGGGCTCGGCGCCTGGACTGGGGCTGGGGCTGGTGGGCAGAGGCGGGGGAATGCGGCGCGGAGGGAACCTGGCTTCTCACGGTGCTTCAGGGCTGCTAAGGTGCTCTCGGCTGAGCCTGTGCGGTACGTGTCCTCCTGTGGTTGTGGCCGAGGCTCCCCGGAGAGCGAGTGGGACTCGTGCCTGTTTCATACACCTGTGTGAGAGCATTAAATGAAAGGCTCGTGCGTGTGTGTGTGTGTTCGCGCGCGCGTGTGTGTGTATACAAGCCTCGGGCAGTCGTCTCGTACCAAGGCGCGAGAGACCCCACGGTCCCTTTCTGCAAAAAGAATAATAGCAGGATGAATAAAGGCAGTGGCCCCTTGCGTTATCCAGATAACTGCAAGATGACATTGTGAGCTTGATTGTCCCCACGAAGCCGAACCTCCGCTCCAAGGAACAGCTATCGCTATGCTGGTCTTGTGGATGGCAGCCGCCTCCCCTAGCCCCTTTTCTGCCTTCCGCGCGCCGACTCCCTCTCCGCGCTCCCTTAAATGCCAGTCTGCCACTCACCTTTATTTATGGTTTTAACTCAGCCCTGCCTGTGCTTTCTGACTTTGTGGCTGTGACATTTCAGTTTTATGGCTGAACTTAAGCAGGTGAAAGGGATGTGTTCTCTGCTTTTCCCCAATCAGACCGGAACTCCCAGGAGTGTGTGTGTGTGTTCTCTGTGTCTGTGGCCAGTCCTTTGTAGAGCACCCACCTCCCCTCGGCCCCAGTGGTTTGCGTTTACCTTCAAGTGAATTGCTTCAGACGCTGTTTCATTGTATTACTAGGACATCACTGCTATAGAATCCATTTTGCTGTTGTTTTGAGATCAGAATACCAGGAATCCCAGTGCAGCCCCGACGCTTCTCCACCCCCACCCCCACCCCTCAATCCCAACACTCTCCTTCGGGGAAGGGGGCAGTGCTTTCTTGCCATTTTAATTAGATGTTGCCTGCCGGGAAGAGGGTGAGGGGTGGAGGGGGGCAGCAGCGGGGGTCTGAGAAGGATTGAACACCAATTTAAGGACTGCTTCTTTCTTTCCTGACCCCCCCCCCAAAAAAAGCAGCTGCATATTCTTGAGGCATGGAGGGTTGGCGTGGGTGAATTGATGCTGGCTCTCAACACGGGGACACACAAGAAGGGTGAAGCTTGGAAGTTTACACGCCCTCCTAAGGAATACATTGTTAGACTGGTGCTAAATCCTGGGAATTTATACCTGAATCTTCAGTACTTCTTACATTGCCTCCTTCACAGTTATTTTAGAGAGCTATCTTTATGGTCAAAGTGGTACTTTTTCTTTAGTCTCATTAATCCTTTCTCCTTATCTTCCCCATTTTTTTTTAAACTCCTCTACTTCTTAATCATTCCATCCAAGAAGTGAGATTTCTGCAAAGCAGTCAAGTGTTTGAACAGATGCCATTCGAATTTTTTTTTTTTAATAGTTGGGCAGCAAAAGCTCATTCATGTGTTATTACAGAGAGCTGTCTATTCCCTGGTGCAGACATGCCACATTCAGAATGTGCTGCCCTCTGGCCAGCTGGGGGTGGGGACCGGTAACAGGGTGGATGCTTTGGCCAAATCTGTGGCTTCCTGCTTTATAGACTGTGTGCTCATTTGCCCTACTTTCTGCACTGGGAGTTGCTGCCGGTGGGTTAATCAGGTGGATGGATGGCCCAGGCTTGAGGGTAGAGGAAGGTGGCTAAAAGGAAGGTTATGGGGAAGGAGTTTGAACAATGGGTAAGGCTTGTGATTTTTCCTGAACCAGAATCTTAACATCTCTTCTGTGTGAAAGTGTCTGATGTAATTTTAAGTTGGCCTTGGTTGGAGGTATCCCTCGTGGGCTCTTTCCTGGGAAAGGTTTTATGAGATGCTGAGCACAGAGCCTGCAGGCTTGTGAGCAACCACCAGGGCTCAGTGGCCGGCCTGGAGTATGATTCACACATGAGAGACCTGCACTCCTGAGATCACATTTTGTGAAGATATCTTTGCAGGATTCACTGAAATTGCTCTTTGTAGCCTGGGCTTAGTGCCTTGCCTCTCTTTATGTGCTGGTAGGAGGTGTGGAAAGAGGGAGGGCTACAGCTAGCCCAAGGGTTGGGGAACTGCAGCTGGTGACTTAAATGCCATGTGGAGACGGTTGCATCTCGGAGGGTTGGGGTCTGCCCAGTCTTGAGGTGTGTGAGGTGTGCAGGAGGGGAGTTCAGTCCAAAGGCCACACAGGTAATCTCCGCAAATCAGAGGGCAGATCATCTCTCTTGGTCCTCCCAAATTAGGGGAGGTGGGCACATCTAGATGAGAGGTCTCATTTGTTCCTAAGCCCTCAGGAAAGCCTGACTGCTGAGAACCTCCCGGGAATGCCTGAGCCCTGAAGTGCAGCCAAGGTCAGTGGCATCTAGGAGAATGTGCAGCAGCCTTACTAGCTCCGTGCTGTTTTGGTGGCCCTTTAATGTACACAGTCAATGCTCTTTTTGTAAACCCTGTGTTTAGTACATTAAAAGCAGTTTCTGTGTGGAGAGGCCTTTATCCTTCTCACTTTGGGGGCTTATTGTTCTCAGCTAGTGATCCCAGACTGGACCCAGTCTAAATTTTACCCAAATAGCAACAATGCATAATTTAAACCGGAGGAACCATTGACAGCACTGATCATTTAAATTATGCAAGATTTGATGGTTTTAAAAAATACGATACAACAGGATCTTCTTTGGTTAGAGAAGAGATGATCTGAAACCAGTTTTATTAGTCCTGATTTTTAGAATTCCAGAGATAAATTAAATCTTGGGAGAGGGGGATGATTTCATAGATTTAGAGCTGAAAGAGCCTTAGCCACTCCTTTCTTTTAATACCTGGGAAGGCCAAGCCTAGAGAGGTAAACTCTATCGCCGAAGGTCACATAGCCCCTCTTTCCTGGGGATGGGGTGGGGAAGGTGAGAAGGTGGTTTGAAGAGAGAATCTAGGTTTCCTGACTCCCCCCTCATTCAGTGCTCTTTTCTGCAAGTCACATTGTCTGTGGTTGAATCAGAAATCGATAATACATTTTCTGTCTGAGCACAAAACATGGCAGAGAGGAATTATATCACCAGGGTCATGGAATTTTATTTATTGAGAATAGAGAAACTGCTTCACGCAGGTTAGCACATAATACATAAAACCATGGAGCTTCAAGGTACCTTTGGAATTCATCTCGCCCAGCGCTCCTTCAGCTGCCTCTCTGCAGACAAATGACTGAATCATCAGGGACAGATAGCTGTCTTGCACAGAACCTCTCTCCCTAACCCACTTCCATCTGAACATGTCCCGAGGGGGCCAGTCTGGATAGACATATTATACAGATGTCTGTTGGTGAGGTTTGTGGAGTTCTATGTATGTTTTGTATAGTCTGTGTGGATACATATGTATATAGTATTATGGATATATCAACTATCCATGTGGGTGTACGAAATGTGTGTATACATACATAGGCTACAGAAAACAATCTACTCAATCAAACCCAGGGCTTGGGTCATCCTTCCTTCAAGACATCACAGTATTAAAAGAAATGAAATTTGCCACCAGTGTACTTTATGACACAGGAGGTGAGATGGGCCCAGAAAGCTTTTTGGAGATTAGTGTATATCTGAATCTGAGCACGTTGGCTGTCCTTAACTTGGCCCACAGAGTAAGGCATTCAAGGCCAAGACTGGCTGTTACTGACTTCATACTCTTAGGTTTCTGCCAGGACTCCCACACACTTTTCTATTTGAACAGAATTAGATGACCTCTGCTTGTCTTTCCCCCACCCCTCACTCTCTTCTGGGCATAGCTATTTCTTTTTCTATCAAAATCTAGATTTATTAATTGACCTCATCTGGAAGACTTGTGGGCATCCTTCCTGTTACACTTTCTGTGCTTGTGTTGTAAACGGTGTGGGGATTTCTGTCTGTCCACTCACTAAACTGTGGGCTCCTGAGAGGCCAGAGGCTAAGGCTTGTTCATCTTTGAGTCCACAGTCCCACTTAGTTGAATAAGTGAACAAATGCATAAATGAGCAAGTGAGTGAATGGGGTGGACTGCGCACTGGGTTCTCGGTGACTTTGGGTAAGTCACTTAACTGTGGTTAAATTAAAAATGGAAATAATCACGACTCCTTGCCTTCCTCAAATGTCGGTTTCAAAAATCAACGTATTTATGGCAATACTTTGAAAACTGTAAAGCTCTATGCAAATATGCTATAATCATTCCATGCTTAAATAGAATTTCATGGGAAACTTGATCCCTCTAATGTTTGATCCCAATGATTACACCTCATCAAAACTGTTCGCCCCAAAACTATGTCAGAAGTCCTGCATCTTTTTAACAGTACTTTTTCCTTTTTCATGCCAGTATGATCTTGTATGTTTCTCTGATAGCCTGGGTTGACCTTTGCCCTAGTATCAGCATTCATTACATACGAAGTAAGCTTAGTTCAGAAGCTTTTTGGAGAGTAGCATGTTTCTAAACCAGTATCAACTATCAGCATTATTCATTAAAACTGTATTTTTCTTTTTTAAAAAAACATTTTGTTCTCTTTATGGATTAACCATTATTCAAATAAAAACACATTTATTATGCCCGTTCCTTTTCAAAGTTTGATGGGGGGTGGGGAAGGGGTGGCTGTCTGAAATGATACACTTCTAGTGTAGTATTTAAAACCTTCTGGTCAGAGGTCTAATGGGCTTAAAGAAATCTCAGAACATTATTAATTCATTACCCCAGAGTGCTTAATTAAATTGGTCTTAAATGAGAGTTTAGTAAAGGTGAATGAATTGATAACAGTATTTTGAAGTGATAATAGCATAGCAGTTTTTTAAATTAGGTACATTTGTTGTTTAGAGATATTAAACAGGTGTTTTCTTTGCTATGACATTGCCTCCTAATAAAGTAGGCTGTAGTGGTAGTTATCAGAACATCATAGAAGTATGCATAATCATTTTCAGTATTCATTATTAACTGGAGTAATCTTAGTACAAATGCTAGTATAAGTCATGGTTTGCTGTTTGCATAATTATCTCCGTAGGAGGTCCTGGAATAGTTTGTTGATGAGAGTACCCAACGCTTTTCCTTCAAGGACCCCTTCGCCCACCACCAATCTGTAAGGTGCTTTGACATTTTGTAATTTTTGAGTCTTGCCAGTTGGCCCTTTCTTCTTTTTGTGTCTCTGCCCTGGAATTAATCTTCTGTGCCCTTCTTGTTTTACACCATTCCTTCTTTCAGTGGCAGGGGTTCTAAGGTCCACCCAGCGTTGAGCTCCTGTCAGTGAATCATGGCTGCCATACCCAGCTGAGCACCACCAGTCTCTGGGTCTCCTTCTGATAGAATTTGGATAACCTGTGCCTGAAAGATGCTCTCGTGTCATTGGTTTTTCCATTTCTGTGTGGAAAGTAGCTCTCTGAGAACAGGGCCTCAGACTAACAGTGTACTGAGAATTCCAAGCAAATCTGGGTAATTTTTTTTTTCATCAAAAATATAGTTGATATACAATATTATATTCAAGTACACAACATAGTGATTGGATGGTAATCTACATTATTAAATGCTCACCCCAAGTAGTGTGGTTACTGTGTGTCAACATATCTGTTAACAGAACCTTGACTATGTTCTCTATGCTCTACTTTCATTCCTGTGACTAATTTATGTATGACTGAAATTTTGGGTGATAATTCTTGAATGAAATTGTATTCTGCACATATAAATATAAGGTTCCTAGTGGAGAGAGAGGAGGACTTAAATAGAAAATGTTGGATGAATTCGGCTTGCAATTTCTTGCATTCTGGTTGGAAGCGTATTTCCCCCTAGAGAAAGATGATTCTTTGCTTTTTACATGCCCAGGCTGTCTTTAGCTGTCTCAAGGGGGTGTCTTGAAATTCTCAAAACACATTTTATTTCACCCTAATCTTAAAAATCCTTCCTTAATATTTATTGCCTGGGTCCCTTGGCATCATTCTTCCCTACAACTGTTGTAGTTACTCTTCCCTGGGCAGCATTTGGGACAAGACTTGCCTCCTGTGTCTGTACCAGCAGCCTTCCGACTAGTCTCCCTTGAATACTGTAGCCATGTTAATTTTCCTAAAGCAGTTTCAGTCTGGGTATTTCCTTTCATGGCCTTCCCTGACTCCTCACAGTCTGCAGACCAATGACTAGATTCTTCAGCATAGTGTCAAGACCAGCTGGAATCCAGCGGGGCCTCGCCACCACACGCAGCAGCTGAAATGACCATTCCTTATTCCTGCCCTTCTGCCCCAGGGAACAACTTCCTTCTCCCCTTGGTTGCTCTTTAGGGGGTGCCCTACATTATTCTCACTTCTGTACCTACAAGCCAGCACTAAACATTCAAATGCCACCTTTTCCACAAAATTGTTCCTGACTTCTCTTGGAAGTTACCACTCTGACTTGTAAACCTTTTCAGAACTGACCTCATACCTCTTTAGAACACTCAGACCTTTATATCTTGGATTATATATCCACTACTAGTCAGTAAGCTTTCATGAGAGCAATGCAAATATTTGATTTTCTTAGGAATCCTCACCAGGATGGGGCTCCAGGGCCTACAAAATGTAGACTGTGAATGGAAGCAAAGACTGAATTGTTAAAAGTTTGTTTAACTAAAAGAAAGTTTCTTCTTGTTCTTATTATAAAAGTAATACATGGTCATTGCAGAAAGTTTGGAAAATGGAGAAAAAGCAAAAGGAATTCATGATCCCCAATGATACCCATGTACACATTTGTGTATATGGCTTAGTATTTTTTTTTGATGCATAGCTAAATAGATAGCTTTAAGAAAATGAAGATCATATTATATATATTATCTGCAACTTGTTTTTTGCACTTAATAATAAGCCCTTTTGCATGCTATTGATTTTTTCCCATGGCATAATTTAAAAAATTCTTTACCATGGGGAAATAAACTTAATGTAAAAGTAGAAAGAATATTGGAATGCTCATACATTACTGATGGGAATGTGAAATGGTACAGCTACTTTGAAAAACAGGTTGACAGTTCCTCAAAATGTTAAACGTGGAGTCACCATGTTACCCATCAATTCCTCTCCTAGGTATGTACCTAAGAGAATTGAAAACATATATCCACACAAAAATGTATTTACTACTGTTTATAGTAGCTTTATTCTTTTTTTTTAAATGCTTTATTTTGGTATCATTAATCTACAATTACATGTGCAATATAATGGTGATTAAACAACCCCCTTCATCAGGTCCCCCCCAACAACCCCATTACAGTCACTGTCCATCAGCGTAGTGAGATGCTATAGAATCACTACTTGTCTTCTCTGAGTTGTACAGCCCTCCCCGTGCACCCCCTACCTTACGTCTGCTAATCGTAATGCCCCTTTTACCCTCTTATCCCTCCCTTCCCACCCTTCTTCCCCAGTCCCTTTCCCTTTGGTAACTATTAGTCTGTTCTTCGGTTCTGTGAGTCTGCTGATGTTTTGTTCCTTCAGTTTTTTTCTTTGTTCTTATACTCCACATATGAGTGAAATCATTTGATACTTGTCTTTTTCGGCTTGGCTTATTTCACTGAGCATAATACCCTCTAGCTCCATCCATGTTGTTGCAAATGGTAGGATTTGTTTTCTTCTTATGGCTGAATAATATTCCATTGTGTATATGTACCACATCTTCTTAATCCATTCATCTACTGATGGACACTTAGGTTGCTTCCATTTCTTGGCTATTGTAAATAGTGCTGTGATAAACATAGGGGTGCATCTGTCTTTTTGAAACTGGGCTGCTGCATTCTTAGGGTAAATTCCTAGGAGTGGGATTCCTGGGTCAAATGGTATTTCTATTTTGAGTTTTTTGAGGAACCTCCATACTGCTTTCCACAATGGTTGAACTAATTTGCATTCCCACCAGCAGTGTAGGAGGGTTCCCTTTTCTCCACATCCTCGCCAACATTTGTTGTTGCTTGTGTTTTGGATGTTGGCCATCCTCACTGGTGTGAGGTGATATCTCATTGTGGTTTTAATCTGCATTTCTCTGATGACCAGCGATGTGAAGCATCTTTTCATATGCCTGTTGGCCATCTGAATTTCTTCTTTAGAGAAGTGTCTATTCATGTCCTCTGCCCATTTCTTAATTGGAGTATTTGCTCTTTGTTTGTTGAGATGCGTGAGTTCTTTATATATTTTGGATGTCAACCCCTTATCAGATACATCATTTATGAATATATTTTCCCATACTGTAGGATGTCTTTTTGTTATACTGATGGTGTCCTTTGCTGTAGAGAAGCTCTTCAGCTTGATATAGTCCCACTTGTTCATTTTTGCTTTTGTTTCCCTTGCCCGGGGAGATATGTTCATGAAGAAGTCGTTCATGTTTATGTCCAAGTGATTTTTGCCTATGTTTTTTTCTATGAGTTTTATGGTTTCATGACTTACATTCAGGTCTTTGATCCACCTTGAGTTTACCTTTGTGTATGGGGCTAGACAGTAGTCCAGTTTCATTCTCTTACATGTAGCTGTCCAGTTTTTCCAACACCAGCTGCTGAAGAGGCTGTCATCTCCCCATGGTATATCCAAGGCTCCTTTATCAAATATTAATTGACTGTATATGTTTGGGTTAATGTTTGGATTTTCTATTCTGTTCCACTGGTCTGTGGGTCTGTTTTTGTGCCAGTACCAAATTGTCTTGATTACTGTGGCTTTGTAGTAGAGCTTGAAGTCAGGGAGTGTAATTCCCCCTGTTTTATTCCTCCTTCTCAGGACTGCTTTGGCTATTCGGGGTCTTTTGTGGTTCCATATGAATTTTAGAATTATTTTTTCCAGTTCATTGAAGAAAGCTGTTGGTAGTTTGATAGGGATTGTGTTGAATCTGTAGATTGCTTTAGGTAATATAGCCATTTTGACAATATTTATTCTTCCTAGCTAAGAGCATGGGATGCATTTCCATTTGTTAGTGTCCTCTTTAATTTCTCTTAGGAGTGTCTTGTAGTTTTCAGAGTACAGGTCTTTCACTTCCTTGGTTAGGTTTATTCCTAGGTATTTTATTCTTTTTGATGCAATTTTGAATGGAATTGTTTTTCTGATTTCTCTTTCTGTTAGTTCATCATTAGTGTATAGGAAAACAACAGATTTCTCTGTGTTAATTTTGTATCCTGCAGTAGCTTTATTCTTAATAGCCAAAAGGTGGAATCAACCCAAATGTCCATCAATGGATGAAGAATAAATGAAATAAAATATATCCATACAATGGAATATTATTTGGCAATAAAATGACGTGCTGATATGCACTATGAGAAAGATGAACATTACACTAAGTGAAAGAAGCAGACACAAAGGTGACATGTTATATGATTCCTATTCTGAAATCTCCAGAATAGGCAAATCCATAGAGACAGAAAGTAGATCAGTGGTTGCTGGAGAGGAAAGAGAAGGTGCATGAGGAGTGAATGCTAATGTGCCAAAGTTAGATAGTGGTTATGGTGTCTTAACTATACCAAAAATCACCTGTACACTTCAAAAAATGTGGATTTTATGGAGTATGAATTAAATCTAAATAAAACTGTTAGTTTATTGTTAAAACTGTTAGAGTAGCATAATGAGCCTTCAACTTAGCAATTATCCTCTCATGCCCAATTTTGCTTTATCTACACCCCATCCACCTCCTCCCCCAAATTATTTTGAAGCGTTATATATTATTTCAAAACTTATAAATATTTTAATATGTATTTCTAAAAGATAACACTCAAAAATTATGTTACCACATGCCAAAAAATTAGTATGTAATTTTAAATTTCTTTAAATATTCAGCCCTGTTCAAATTTCTAATCATATGTTTTTAATGATTGCTTAGTATTTTATTGTGCGGATGTATCATATTTAACCAATTCCTACTGATGAAACTTTTGGTTATTTCCCACTTCTTAACTCTTGTATATTGTCCTTTGATAAACATCCTTATACATAAGTCTCTATGTACATCTGTGTTTCCTTAACTTAGAAGTTAAGTTTCTGTATCTTAAAAATGCCTTTTACAATGGAAGTGTATGAACGATCTCTAAGGACAATCTTGACATTGTCAGATTACCTCCCAATTTCCTCTGAGGTAGGTGTTTATCATTTTTGGATGAACACATGAGGCTTAGAAGAATCAATTAATTTAGCAATGTCATAGAGCTACAAAATGGCTGAGCCTATGATCTGCCCCGAAACCAGTGCCTGTAGTGACCCCATGCCTTTTATTTGACTTACGGACCTTGTGATGCCAGGATTATCTGATGTATTATCTCCCTGGAATCCGTAGATGTCCCAGAAACCTTTCATTTGGGCACAAGAGCTCTTTGATAAGCATAGCAGTGTTTCAGGTGTTATTTCCAAGGTATGTCTTCCTTGTGATTCTGTTTTTTAATTAACCAAGGCCAGGTTAGAATATGTTAATTGTTCTTTTTCTTGCCTAAAAGCCTGAAAACAAAATACGAACTTTTTTGGATCAGCAGTGATTTCCTCATACATTGTGTATAAGGGATGCTTACATTTCGTCTGTTCCTTTCTCCAGCTCTCCAGTCATCCAATAGGTGTGTTTGGAAGACATGAAATCCGATTCAAAGGTTACCATTTTTAAAGAATTGGAGACCACTGAGTTTGTGGTTATCCCAGAAGATAGCAAGATGAACCACAGGACGATATAGGAGGGGCCCTACTCAAGCCTTCACCTGCCAGATAATTATTAAAATCAAAATCTTGAGTTACACTTTTTTTTTCAGATGGATTTACGTATTTTAAGATTACAGTGGAGAAAATGGAAGATGGAGCTGGCCGCCAGAAGAGTAGAGTCCTGTGTTTTGGACCACAATTTACTTTCCACCTGGTTTATAAGTAAGAAACTATTAAAATCAGCACAACTTTATGGTTGTCAGTCTTGTGGAGGCTATTTGCTTTGATTTACTAGATTTTGCAAGCTAAACCTCCATTTAAAATGCCTATAAATTATTTATGCCTAGGGTAAAAATCCAGAGCTTCACATGGACACGGTTTCATCATTTCTACTTCTAGGTATTTTTTTTAGCTGTCTGTCATCAAATTATAGCAGTGTGGTGGGTGGAATAGGTTGTAAGCAGTAATTGCAAACTGTATTTAAATAATAATAATAATATTTAGCATTTATAGAGCACTTCATATCTTCAAAGTACTTGCAAACATTATCTAATTAAATATCCTTTCTGATTATAATCTGGATATAAATGCGCTTAAATCCAGAACAGGGTCATGAGAAAAGTATGCATGTGAAAGTAAACCTAGTTATGCTTTAAAAACCTGTGCAGTGATCGGAGGGGTAGAGCTGGGATCCCATCAGATTGTTATTGTGCGTCCTTTTGTTCAACTTGTTGGTGGATTTAGATTATAACTGTACCTTATCAATTCCTCTGCTTCATTTCTGATCGTAAGGACTGAGTGTTGATCATCGCTGTGGTCCTTAGTGACACTGAAATATAAACAACATAAATAAGCTTTAAGATGGGCTCCTTCACTACATTTTGTGCCCTGGCCTCAGATGAAACTCCCATTAGTAAGTGCAGTGAAGTGGGGGTAGTGCCAGGAAAAATGGCTGTGCATTGTGGTTTAGTAATTTCTATCTGAGAAAAATAGATTAAACTGCACAGTAGGATATATCATAAGAAAATACACTGGAGAAATGTCTTTAGTGCGACTGTACTAATGACTTCTTGCCGTTTCGGACATGTGTCTGTTTATTGTCCCCTTGCACATATGTCTTGTCTTGGAAATTTCGGTAGTATTGGGAGCAAGGACCTGCATGGCTTATTACCCAGTAGGTATTAGAGTACTCTGCCGCCGGCTTATTCCCCGGTAGGTATTAGAGTACTCTGCCGCCGGCTTATTCCCCGGTAGGTATTAGAGTACTCTGCCGCCGGTTTATTACCCAGTAGGTATTAGAGTACTCTGCTGCTGGTAGATTCCCAGTAAATGTTACCCTGTATATTGTGATTTTTCTAAGAGCTGATTGACAGGTTAATTGCCTCAAGAGTGCCTCTCAATATGAGGTCCTCGGATCTGCAGCTCATCTCTTACATCCTTGCCTCTCTGACCTACTGAATCAGAAATTCTGGGGATGGGGCCTAGCAATCTATGCTTTCAGAAGCCCTCTAGGTAATTCTGATGCACTTTAGAGTTTCATAACCACTGGCTTCTTTCTAGTTTCTTTCATGCTGGTTTATTCATTCATTCAGCAAATATTTATGGAGCATCTGTTGTGTTCCTAGCTTTGTGCTAGATGCTGAGGATATAGTAATGAGGATGTGTGTGAAGGCTGTCTTCGTGAATCTTAGAGCCTAATGAATGGGAGAAACTATATTAAAGAAATAATCATAAAAAATGATTTACCAAGTGCAAGTTGCTTTGAAAAAAACAGGATACATCCACAGAAATTTGAGTATGCCTGAAAATGTTGCAGACAAGGAAACAGTGATTTAAATAAGGCAACTGCAACTTTTCACAAGGCATATGGCTTCAAATTGTGGAAGGCACATACATTTAGGACTATGGAATTTAAAATGTCACTCTAATATTATGTACATTTGAACTGTTTGTAAGAAGGGGATACTTGAACTAGAAAAACTATGTATTATCTTTCAACAGATAATCCTGGATTGTCCTTTGCATTGCTTTCTTTTTTTATTTTATTTTGTTAGCAAGTTTATTCAGGGAGCAGAAAAACCCCACCCCCATGATCAAGAAAGAATTCATCCTTCTTGTGCTAATTTCCTGTTTTTCCCTATGGACCTGTAGGGATTCAGTTAAAAGCCCTAGGAGGTGCTGACATTTTCCTAGAAGCTGAAAAAAGAATCCATATTCACAGACTTTTTCAGTCCTACTTTTGTTTGAAGCCTCAAGTCTTTGGATTGTTGTTTATTTTTTGAGACTTGGAAAATGGAATGGACATTTGGAATCTAGATAGTAGGTTAAAAGATTTCCTTGCTGAGAAATCCCACACTTTTCTTGTTAACAATCCATAAACATCTCTTACTTAGCCACAAAGATGTCCCATGTTCTTATTTAATCTAAACACACTGCTTATCCCATGGCTTTTTATTTGGGGGAAGGCTGATGACAATATGGTTATTAAGGCAGCTTCGTACACAACTTAATAATGAGCATGTATTAAAATTCTATTTCATACTTACTGCTGGGCAACATGCTTTTGAAAAGTCAAATTCAAGGACCCCTCTTGGAAGATCTATTTTAAAGAGATGGTTAGAAAGTCATCCTTAGACTGGATATAAAAAAAATACCTGGTTAAAGATGATTAAGGTTTTTGTAATATTGACACTTAAGGGGACAAATCCAACATTCTTAGAAGAGGTCTTAATATCATTAAAGTATCAGAATTGCACAACTGTTTTAATCAGAGAAGTTAATTATTCTCTAGATGACACAGTGAATTAATTACTTTATTCAAAAAGTTCTATCTGGGAACAAGTTCAGGGCAGTTTTGTTTCTGGTAACAGTGGTATCTTGGGCTTCGAGGAAACTGAATTTGAAACAGCTTGTTTGCAGCCATTTGCAGGGTTGGAAGGGTCCCTGAGCTGTGGAGTGCTGTGGTTTCACCAGCTGAACTCCTAAGATGCCCTTAAAGTCAGAGGCTCGGTGGCAGTGATGGCCTGGGTGTTTCTGGCACTCGCGCCTTACTCAGGAATAGTTGAGAAGGTCAAAGCCAAGTGTTTGCTTTTCCTAAAAGGCCACCCCCTCTTCTGTTTTCTTTAAATTGGAAGCTAGCACCAGCCAGAGAGAACTCAGTTTTCTTTCCATACAAACAAATAAACAAAAGTACTACCATGTTCTTAGTACCCAGATGCTACTCCAGAAAGGAGCGTTGCACACACTCTTTGGTCTGAACAATGTGTATGTTCTCTCTGTGAGTATTTTAAAGATGTAACTTGTGCTGGTATTGTAGTCATCATTTCTTGAATATAAAACAGTTTTTATTTTTGGAGAAGGACAGCTGTTAAAGTGTGAAAGGCAGAAGTTCTACACATTTTGGTGGGGGGAAAAGGGGAAGAACAGTGTGTCTTTAAAATCATGGTAATCCAATCTTTGTTACTCCTTTGTTTTCCTTGAGTGACTAAAAATTAGCAAGGGAAATCTCCTGGAACCTGACCAGCTGGGTACCTAAACCTTCATGTAACTGAGCTCCAAAGGTGCTGGCAAGTAAATTAGCATAGGTCCTCCTCCGTCTTCATCGCTAGGAACAAAGCGGGGCCCTCCTGAGGAGGAGGAGGCCTCTTTGTGAAGAGAAGAGATTGCACACATTCAGTGAACTATGTGTGACACTTAATGTTAGAGATACAGCGATCCAAGTCCCAGCTAAGGGGTTTGTTTTCCAGATTGGTAACATGTGAGAAGAAGGGGTTTGAGACCTTGGTGTAGTACCTCTGTGGTCTCTGAACTGAAGCTTTTGCCAGTTCTCAGGTGCCACCCTCCTTTAATTTGTGTGTGTGTTTATAAAAGGTACCTAGGGTTTTCACAGGAGCAGGGGCATTCCTGTGACTGTTCTCTGTCCCCTTGAGGCCACCATGTCTGTTTCTTTTCCTTATGGAAACAGGGTCTCTGTTTCGTAGCTCATCACCTGACACAACGCAAGTTGCATCAGATTTAAAGAAATAGTTCGACTTTCTTTTCGTGTTCTGGCGATGACTGCTGCCTTCTGTGAGTTGCTGCTGGTTTGCAGGATTCTCAATCAGGATTTTTGTCCCCTTGGAGACTCTATTTAGTGTTCGAGGCACATTTGTATTCATCATGCTTGGCTCTTGGATAACTACCCTTTGACAAATATTTTGGTCAAATTTTCTGTGACCATTAAGTCTGCATGGTTGTTTGGTATTGCCTTTGATACTAAATGATTTCAAATATCTTTCAAATGAACGTCTCTGATAATTTTTTCTAAATTTTAGTGAAATTTGGTATGTGAATAAATTATGAGGCCATGTAAACTCTGTAGTTCATAGAACTGCTAGTTAAAACTTTTTTTAGGCTGTACTTCATGCCATAATAAATGTAAATCTGGATTTAAAAATATACCTGAGAATGTGGATAGACTGAAACTCTTATACATTGCTGGTGGGAGTGTAAAATGGTTAAACTACTTTGCAGAAGAGTGTGGCTGTTTCGGAAAAAGTTAAATTTACTATGTGACCCAGCAGTTCCACTTCTGAATAGCTACCCAAGAGGAATGAAAACATATGTCCAGGCAAAAACTGGTGCATGAATGTTCTTGGCAGCATTATTCAAAAATAGCCCAACAGTGGAGACAACCCACATGTCTATCAACTGATGAATAGGTAAAGAAAATGTGGTGGAGAAAAAGGGAATACTGTAAATATAAGTATTACAATAACAGGGAATGAAGTACTGATACATGCTATAACATGGATGTTATGCTAAGTGAGAGAAGCCAGATGACAAGAGATCACATGCATGATTCTATTTATAGGAGATGTCCAGAAAAGGCAAATCTATAGAAAGAGAAAGTGGATTCCAGGACTGGAACGGAAAACAGGGATACTACAAAGGGGCATGCGGGATCTTTCCGAGGTGGTGGAATATGTTCTAAAATGGGATGGTGGTAACATGAGTGAATTTTATGGCATATAAATTACACCTCAATAAAGCTATTAAAATATAATGTGCCTGAGACATTGCTTCACAGTTGGACCTGCTCCATGCACCAGAGGGCTAATTCCCCTGTCAGGTTATTCTGGTGCTTCTAGGAAGGCCATCCATTCAGCACCGTGAGGGTGAGGGACTCTGGTCCTGTCCTCTGCTTTCTACTTACCTTCATGTCATCCCTTAGTCTGAAGGGCTTCCCATATTTTATAAACGTAAGCATAACAGTCTCCTTCAAGATAAGGTGGCTGAGATAACGTCTCTCCCTTTCCAGAGAAAGGGGACTCTGGATACCTATTCCTGTCTAAGATCGTCCTTACTGGACCACACTACCTTCAGCTCCCTCAGTGTTTCACGCTGTCACCTCTGTTCTGTTAGGCACATTATCCCCCGGCCTTGGAAGTCTTCTCAGGCCCGATCAATAACAGATAATGTGTCTCCTCACTGTAATCTCAGCAAGTAAGACCTATGTTTTATTTATTCTCCTATCTATTTATTAATGAAATGAACTTCTCATGACTTACAACAGAAGGCTGAAGTCCTTAATTTGATCTAACGCTTCTAGGCCTTCTTTGATTTAACCCTTACCTACTTTTTTACAGTATCAGAAGTCACCATCCCACTCCCTTCTCTCTATACAATAAGCCATTGCCTTTCAAATTGTAATGAATTTAATGGGTTGCAATTAGCTTTTGAAAAAAATTGTTTCATGTAGAAAAATATTACTGTGCACTTATCTGTTTGTATGTATGTGTGTATTGGTTACAGTGTAGACTGTATTTCTTACAGAGTAAGGGGACTAAAAGTTGGACGTTCACTGCTTTAGTTCAGTCCATAAGACTGCATGAGACTCACCTAAAGTAATTTTAATTGGCAGATTCTAGTACTAATCAAGCGTGGGCCCACAGATCTGCACCACATTGGCTCTCAATGTAATTTAGACGCAAGTGGTCTGCATTTTAAGAAACTGTAACCAACTGTGGTTGCTGATACCACCAGCTAATTTAGGCTTCTTGTTCATTTATAAAACTTCTGCCAAGAGCTCGGAGCAGTGCCGGGGCCCTGAGGCAGTTGTGAGCACAAGAGGTACAGCGCAGCCACAAGATGCTGTTGTCTACGTCGCTGCTGCCCCTGCGGGGGAACTCTGCAGGCCCCACTTTGCTCCGCGAGCTCTGTAATGAACAGTTATTCATCTTTCAAATTTTAACTCAGATGAATTAGACACGTCTGTTGCTACTTTTTATAAAGTTCACTGACATTTGGTATCTGCATAGAGATTTGAGGAAGATGAGATGCTGAAAGAAGCTATCATCACTGGAGAAAAGGAATTCTCCAGCTTTGCGGGAGCAGAGGAGCTGACTCGGGGTGACAGTGGAGGGCTGAAAGGGGCCAGTCGTCAGAGAGGAATGAGTTGCTGGAATTTTCAGTCATCACCACAGCCTTGAGAGCATCCTCCGGGAAATGTGGGGAAGGGAGGAGGCTTGGGAAACTTTTCAGAAGTAGCAGAAGTGGGTGGGGGCTCGGAGCCAGTTATCCCCCTAGGCTCTCATGATCCTGGATGTCATCGAAACACAGAGAGAAAAAAACCATAGACACTGTCATATGATGCACAGGAAAACTGTAAGGGGCAGCCTGCGGGCTTTTTCTGTCCTGTGTACCCCAGCGAGGTTGGCAAGGCTGGGAGGGCGTCGCCCTTGCCTCCAAGCAGCTGGGAGACAGAGCAGATGCCCTTGAAACCGGTGGAGACAGAGCAAAGGCTTGGCTTATGGGAGCTGCTTGTGCCTGGCGCTGAGCCGGGAGCTAGAAGGTTGGTGGCTTAAGCGGCGGTGGTCTGAGCAGAGATTTTTGGTCCTCAGCTTTGCAGTTCCCAGAACGTGATGTGGTCGGGGCGCCTGCCGAGCCTCAGGTCACACAGTGCACGGGGGCACCTGACAGTGACCTGGAGCAGAATTTCTATAATAATAATAATAACTAAACCCTTTGTGACTACTTGCCATGTGTGAAGACCTGGACTAATTATTTTAAAAGTCTGGTCTTAATAATGTGGTTGCATTCTGTGATATGTACTATTATTCTTTGAATTGTGTGTATGTGGAATCTGAGCTTAGGTCAGAGTGACTTGTTGAAAATAATGGAGCCTGGTTTTGAACGCAGGTTGGTCTGATTTTGAAATGTAGAAAATATAAGAACTGTGTCAATGCTGTTTCCTGTTTTCTAAATGTATAATGGAAATACCTTTCTAGCGGGGCTACCATGTGCTCTCTGGAGCAGTATATTCCTGATTTTCAGAGGAACTTCGGAGTCCAAACTTTTGATTAGAAATGGACTTGCTGGGGCTGGAAGGGTGCTGGGATTAAGCCTGGAACTCTAGGCCCCCAACTCTGTCAGCATGAGAATACTTATCCCACCATGAGTGGTTGTGGGACAGATCTGGATAAAGACACCAACTGTCCCTTTCGTGGCCCTGATCAATCCACAAAAACCCGTTACTAAGGCACTTTCTGATGAAAGTGTTATGAGGTGTAATTCATCATCTAGGTGTTCCTCTCCCATTAAGACTCATTTCTACTTTTTCTTCTCTCTTAGTTATTTTTAATATCACCTGCAGCTCTGTTTTGCTTTATAATTATTTGCCCATATGGCCATTAATGTCTTTAAATTATAATCTTCTTAAAGGCAGGAATAGTGTCTGCTTTACATTTGTGTCCCATAGTATGGCTAACACATAATTTGGGGTACAGTGCATTCTGGGAGTTACTCTGGGTTCTGCAGCCCCGCTGTATACTGAATGGATAGGGGACTGGCTATAAATGCAGTGTGTTTTCAGCCTTTAAAAGGAGGGATTGTGATATTGGGAAATCAAACCTTAGGAAAGTGCAGTGACTCCTGAGAAACTGAAAACCTGTATCCCAGCAGCTGTTCATAATGGCATTATTAGAAACTTCTAGGGTTCCTAGGAAGTTCAATGGGAAGAAGCAGAAAGGAGCTGTGAGATTGGTGAAATGGCCTTTAATTATTGCTTTTCTATCTCCCCTCAGACTTTAAAGTGGTTCATTAACACAACAGACTATAAACCTCTTTATAAGCACAAGCTCTGTAAATGAGACTCGGGTGAGTTTTTATTGGCGACAAGTCACTGTGAGCATAGAGCAATTACGTTCCCCCTTTTGTTCCGTGGGCACTCAAAGGCACTGCATGTGGGGCAGCTTCGCCAGTGGCCAGCAAGAAGGCAGGGTGAAGGGCCTTGTGCTGCATCACGGTGTGGAGAGCTCGCTATCTTGTCAGCTGGGCATCCGTTCCCTGGATCACCTCAGCACCTGCCATTTGTGCCGCATTGTAGGCACTCAGATAGCTGTTGAGTGAATTCACGTGGAACCTTTTAAATTTACTTTTGAGAAGTGTATGAAAAGAGAGAGTCTCTCTTCCTAAACCAGGGCCAGCAGATGATAGCATGGGTTTCAGGTAACTACTAAGAGTTGGGAATGATGGGGCCAACCTTGGCAATGGACGCACTCTGTCCTCCCTGACTGCTGGGGGAGGGAGTTCTGCACGGGGCTGGTCTGGTCTGGGACAGGAGGTAGGACTAAGCTCTTCAGAGATTAAGGTGCTTGAGTATCTATCTCATGCAGCTTGAAGTCCCAGAGCTTCTCAGAGTCATAGGTATTAGCCTAGAACTAAATCTTGGAGTCACAAGGAAAAAGCCCCTTTCCTCTGCCTAAGCTGATGTTTGCCTATTTCCTTGTCTTATGTTTAGCTTGTAAATACTGATGACCTTTAGTGAGTGCCCACTGGCTCCTGTGGTCCCTTTCTTACAGCTGCAGAGATAAAAGGCCCATGGCAGTTCCCGGGCGTTCTGGGAGCACAGCAAGGTGGAGGAGGAGCTTTTTACATCAGGTCTGCAAAATATAATTCAGCAACAAATATAATTCAGCATCATGTCTCCATATTCTCTACTGCATATGGCCTGCAAAGCTTGAATACTTGTTTTACAAATGCAGATTGTTGCACTTTACAGTAATTAGCCGTGTGACTGTAATGGACTCTGGCTTCGCAGGATAGCATCTTTGAAATCAAGTATATTAAATTGACTCTTCCTTTTTTAGGTAATAATGAGTAGAAATTCCTGCTATAAACACAAGAGTTAATAGATTCCTTGCTTTTATAGGCTTTGAGGCAGTAATAAAAGGAGAGGGAAACTGGCGTGCATACCGTTGCCCTTGATTTTGTTGTTTTTGAAGTGTGTTGAGATTCTCGACAGCTTAGCCAAGTGGTCCCGAGAGGGCACGTGCCCCGAGGGCTGTGTGTGAGGACGGGAGAGGGTGGGGAGGTGGACACACCGCCTCTTCTGCGGCAGATTTGTGCTGAAATGTTCAAATCTTCACCCTGTTCTCAGTCCTTCTAAAATCGGGGAGTGTAAATGAATGGTGATGGCCTCTGGCGTCTGGCTGGGATTTTCCGGATGACACCTTGGCAGGGAAGTGAGCCAGAGCAATTCTGGCAAATCCCGCAGAGAGTAACCTATGTGAGAGGTGATCATGACAGAATTTGGGCTTGTTTGTGAGCTGGTGGCTTGTCTCATTTGTTTTCAGTCACAGAAAGCAGGATGGCTTAGAGGTTGCATTGGGGGTCAGAGTCTGGATTTGCGTACTGGCCCTATAGCTTAAAAACTTTGCCACTTGGGGGGAGTTATGTAAATTCTCTAGGTTTTTGTCTACACCCTCTACACCCATAAAATGGAGATAATACATAGGGACATGTAGGAATTAAGACGTTTTGTAATAAGTATTTAGGGGAGTGCTTGCTGTATTGCAGATGTATGATACATTTTTCAACACATTCAACACCACATCACTCTTTTAAACAGTTAGAGGGACCGCTGTGCATCTGGGGCTGTGCGAGCAACTGGGTGTATGTAGGTTCACAAGGTATAGATTCTGCATTCAAGAAGCTCACAGCGTAGTGGTAGAGACAGGTATAAATATAGATAGGCTCAGTAGGTGTACCAGGCTGGATGCCAGCTGTAAGGGGTGGGGGCACGGGGGAGGTGGAGCACGGTGAGGAATGGGATGTTCAGGGAGCTGAAATACCCTAAAGGTACTCTTGATGATTGTGTGGTGGGAGCACCACTGATGCAAAATATTAACGTGGATGACGCATGAGCTGTGTTAGAAGTGGCCTTCACATCTCCATGCGCTCTGGCCCTGCCCCCACCCCAGAACCAGCTGTATCACTGTGTCTGGACTGTCGTGTCTGTCTCACCTGCCTGCCACCCTCCAGCTCCAGTCTCTCCCTCTTCAATCTTTCTGACATAGGTTCTGGAGAAATTATATATATATATGTGAAGTGCTGTTTATTCATAAGCAGCAAGGTATGTGTCCTGCCTTGTCTGAGAAAACCTGAATATTGGGAATCGTGGAACTGAAAACACAGAAAGTGCCTTTTAGGTACCTTTGTTTCTGTGTTGGGAAATCTATGAATACAATGCAACACATTGTTAGGCTTAAAGGATGTTACCTCGGGAATCATTTCAACAGGTATCAAAAAGCATTGGTAAAATTTAGCAGTCATTCTTGATTTAAAAAAACGAACAAACCCAAACAACTCTTCTTATTAAACTCTGAATAAGGGGATTCTTTCTTAACTTGGCTGAGAGTTTCTCTAAAATCAACAGCCCACCTCTTCCCTCATCTTCAAACACCGCTCCGTGTGGCGGACATGGTTGGTTACCTACCCGTCAGCCATTCCCATGTCCTTTCTTGCAGTCAAAGCTCTACATTTGTTTTGGTGTTTATCCCCCTCCCACATTTTTCAGAGGATGTAAGAGCCCCTTCTCCCCAGGCCCAGCGTGGACGAGGGGAACAAGATGAAGCCAGTCATTAGATTCCATTCATTTTGTTGATGATGAGTTTAGCTAAGTTATGAGACACAATGGAGCCAATAATAAGGCCAGAGAGGTTCGTGGGAGGTTTTTCCTCACTTGTACAAGTGGTCTTTAAAAATGAGACTTTCCCTATCCCAGACTTTGGATATTGTCTGTAAGGCTGCCATGTCTTAGACTCGCTGCAGCTATCTAGCAACCATGAGGGGAAAGCCTGGAGAAGCACAGAAAACCCCACTCGGGTCCCTACATCGTTGAACAGCTGCATTAATCGACCCCAGAACTGGCCTGATGCCAGACTTCATATTATATCAGCTAATAATTTCCTCATTGTTTAAGCCACTTTAGTTGTGTGTTCTTTTGTCTGCATCATGCATATCCTCATTGATACACAGATCTTCCTCCCCTTACATTCCAATAACCTGTTGTAAGTTGAAAATTCATTTAACACACCTAACCTACAGAACATCATAGCGTAGCCCAGCTTATCTTTTTTTTTTTTTTAGCAGAACCAGGGTAGAGGCTTTTATTTAGAAATAAAGTGAGGGGAAAGAGCTCCTGGCTCACGCCAGGAGGGGACAAGAGAGCCCAGGGTAATGCGTTGTCTAGGGGATTTATAGGCAGTTGAGGATTTTTGACAGCATTTAGTCAGGAATAAGAGCAAAGCATGGATCTCCTACCTTGCGGTGGTGAGCATCGCGTTCCATGAAATTGACAAAGTCAGAGGCACACGTAGAGCATGTAAAGGAAGTAAAGAGCATCCTTGCCTCACCCAGAGGCCAGAGAAAAAGCAGGCTGGAATAGAGAGACACTCCTCGTGGATACCCAGTCGGTAGCCCAGCTTATCTTAAATGTGATCAGAACACAAATGTTAGCCTACAGGTGGGCAGAATCATCTAACACAAAGCCTAATTTGAAGACCTCATGAACTGAGTGAATATTGTACTGGAAGTGAAAAACAGAAGGGTCGTATGGGTCAGGATGGTTGTACTGGCTGCTTACTCTCACGATCCTGTAGGTGACTGGGAGCTGCAGCTTGCTGCCACTGCTTGGTATCATGAGAGCCTATGAAAATAAGCCCGGAAAAAGACCAAAATTAAAATTTTGAAGTATAGTTTCTACTGAATGTGTATCACTGTCACAGCATCATAAAGTCCAAAAATTGTAAGTTCAACTGTTGTAAGTTGGAGACTGTCTGTATATGCCTTTTAAAATCAGGGATCATATAAGGATATTAGGGTTAAGATAAAGACAAATAATACTTTATAATGTTCTGGAAATTTCAGCACTTGATATAAGTTAAGTCATAGAAGAAACAAGAATTGTAAGTATTAGATGATAGGGACCACATTGTCATTATTTACAGTTGATACCTTGAAAACGTAGGAGAATCAACTGAAAAAAGAACAATAATTCAGCAACATAGCTAGATACAAAGTAAGTATACCCAGATCAATAGCATTCTTGTTAGCTAGCCACAGTATCCAATTAGAAAAAAAGATTTGAAACATAATACCTTTTCAATAATGACAAAAATGCAGAATATCTAGGAATAAATATAACAAGAACTCCATCTATATGAAGAAAAATTTCCATCTTAACAAGAGTATACTGAAGACTTGAGTCAATGTGGAGTTAACCCCTGTTCCTAGATAGGAAAACTTAGTAATGTAAAGGTATCCGCACTTCCCATGTTAATGTGGGATTCCAATAAAAAAAAAAACAAGGAAGAATTTGTTTTAGGATTTGACAGAATGATTTAAAATTTCATCTAGATTATCAGACAAGACTAGCTTCCTAGTCTCCTGCTGGAATTTGTGTTTGTGTGTGTGTTATATATGTCTATATTGTTTGCTGTATGCAAGTTTTAACAGTTATAACTTCATAGTAGATTGTGATTTTTATTAATATAAAAAGACATTGTCCCACGTAATGGCTTTTCCCAGGAATGATTTTTGTTTTTTAAGAGTGTTTCTTTGTGCTTGCTTGGTATTTTTGATTGACGTTTTAGACTTTGCCTTGATTTATTTTGCTGCATCTCTTGAAATCAGTATATATGTAGTATGACTTTTTTGTTTATTGAGATATAAATGACTCACAACATTGTGTTAGTTTTAGATATACAACACAGTGATTTTATAAAAGTACACATTGTAAGATTTTGTTTGGATTTAATCTAGAGTTTTCTTTTAAAGGGAGAGTTTAAACCATTTATTGCCATAAATGATAAGTTTGATCTTTTGTCATTTTTTGATTCCACTGTCCTTATTTCTTAGGGTCTCCTTTGTTTTTCTACTATAGACTTTTTTCAAAATCCAATTTAAATATACACTTAAGCCTGTAGGTTCTCTGATTATGCAAATTAATAATAAAATGGGAGGCTTTAATGTCCTTGTTGAATAATAAAGAGTGAAACTTGTTATCCCTACTCTGCTCTCCGGCTTCTCCTGTACTTCCCAGTGTTTAATTCAACCTGATATTTTAGCTCCAATATATATGTTATGTTACCTAATCTCAACTTATTATGTACTTCATATTTTTTAAAAAATTAAGTGTTAAATTAAGATTGGAAGATATTAAAAACAATACATTGTTTTTCAAGGATGCTATTTTGTGTTTTATATTAAATTGGTTATACTTAATTGGTTGTTTCTGCTCTGTTCTTGAATTCTCTATTTTATCTTTCAATTAACTGGAGTGTAAACTTCCTTTTTTTTTTAAAGAATACTATGTGTGTGTCATATTCTGTGAATTCTTGCATAGCTTAAACTTTTGCTTTTTTTCATTAACAGTAATTTGGGAACACAATTATTTTATCACAGCCCTTTCCTTAGTACCACTTTGTAGATGGTTAATGGGCTTGTGGTGTTTTAATATTGAGAAAGAAAGGTTTGGAGTTAGTTTGATATTACTTTGTAGTTAACCTGATTTTCTGTTGGTAGATTATATGAATTTATATATTCTCAAATAAATGAATATTTGAAATTACTTTTTTGGTCACAGGTGAGGACTATTTGCAGTTATTTTGCTAGGAACTCAGTGTACTTTTTTGCTCCTAGGAGCTGGTTTTGGTCTACATGTGAATATTTACCTTTATTATTTTTATTAATTTTATTCTGTTGAATTTCTGTGGAATATCTATTTGCTTAGTTTGGTTCTCTGTTCCCTATGATTCCTATATATCATCTTCTTACCTTCACTATTGTATCTGTCCTTTAAAATTGCATCTGGTAGAGTGTTTCATGTTTGTTTCACAGTGTAGATATCATTTTCCACAGTGTCGATTCTGTTCTTTACTGCCTCCATTTGGATTTTAGGCTTCCTCGCATTTTTTCATAGCTGTCCTACCTCAATCTTTTTTTTCCTTTTTAATGTTTGTTCCAGTCTTAAGGAGGCCATCTCCTCTTGCAGTTTTCCATTTTGAGGAAACCATGAAAGTCCTTTATAAGGTTTTTGTTACATACTTCGCATTTTTTTTTGTGAGTTGTCAGGACATAATGCACAATAAGAGAAATGGAATTATGTCCCAGTGTCACAGATTTATTGTTTTTACTGTTGTGTTTCTATTTATATATTCTCAAAAAGAAGTAATGAACTAGTCCTGGGATTTGCCAAAAGCCAATGGGTGACTTTAGTAAGATTTAATGTCAGGCCTTTATGTGTTTGAGCCCTGTGTACAATGTACTTAATTTCTCTGTGACTCAGTTTTCTTATCTGTAAAATGGGGGTAATGATTTTGACCTGTCTCATAGGGTTATTGTGAGGATTAAATGGGATAATACATGTAAAAATGACAAAAAAATTCTCCTAAATGTAGAAATAAGCTATTGTACTATCACTTGTGTAAAACAGAAACATGTCCTTAAAAGATTATTTTTAGATTTTGAAAGTTAATATATGCCAATTGGAAAAAATCGAGTATTACAAAAGCAATAACAAAATAATAAAAAAATTATGTGATATCTTCAGAGGCAATGACTCTTATTATTTTGGCATAGCCTTTTCTAGGCTTTCTGTTTATTAAAAATAATTACATTAAAAAGGATGTATTGGTATGGAACCCTTGGCATTGTGGCAATAAAACTGCAGAGTCTGAGTGTACAGGAATGTGCTAACACCTAGCACAGCAGCTATTATTGTGTTCTCAGTAGACACAAAAAAAGAGTTCATTGGTTCAGGGACTAAATGGAACATATATAATCTTCATTTTCTTTTTTCCAAGAGACAAAGTTTTTTATTTTGGGCCCTTTAAACTTAATTTTTCTTAAATATGGCTGGCTAAAGAACTAAAACAATTAGGTGGGCCTGTGAAGTAGATATGATTCATTATTACTAAACTTCTTGAAAGCATAACATTAAATCCAGTTCAGCTTGGTTGGTTTTACTTTCATCTTCTGTAACATATAAATTGTTTAAATTAAGGTCTAATCTTTCTGCAGGTATTTTTATTTAGCCATGTTCTCCTCTATTCACCATTAAGGTACAACTGCAAAACTTTGGAGCTATTTTCTTTTTTCTTTCTTAATTATTTTTTTTATTAAAGTATCATTGATATACAATCTTATGGTTTCAAATAGACAACACAGTGTGGAACTATTTTTCTAAAGCTGAGATAGAAAGAAAATTAAAAGAGAATTGTTTATTTACTTAATATTAAATTATTTAGTATTAGATAAAAGCATTTATTTTTATGTTATTTTTGTAATACTAAACTAAAAGGTTTTAAACAATTTATTTAAAACAATATTCATTTACTTTCTTGGTTCATGTTAAAAACCAGAGTACTTTTGCCATTTAATGTAATTTTTTTCCCTAAAATTAGGGGGGTTGGGGGCAAAATTCATTGATATTTAATGTGATGGTACTATTGAAAACAGTATCACAAAACTCAGGTATCTCTGAGGGGGAGCTATACACTAGATACTGATATACACAAGATAAAACGTAAGGCAGTATTTTGTAAGTCATCGATTCTCAAACTATAATGTCCTTAACCTTGCCTGGAGAACTTAGTAAATCACAATTTGCTGGGCTCTACCTTTTAGATCTGATCCAATGGGTTTGGGGTGGGGTCCAGATATTTGCATTTAAACAAACATGCTGATGCTACTGGTCCCAGGGCCACACTTTGAGAGAGCCGGTGTTGTTGGTGATACAGGAGTGGTAAGTAAGATAGTTCTAGGGGAGGAATGCTGCAAACTACTCTTGGTTGGGACATGGGTACAGCTTCTGGGGCAAGGTGGACTTTGAGCCGGACCTTGATGGGGAGGTAGTTGAGGGTACAGAAGCTGAGGAGAGAACAGCCAGAGAGGAACTGTGTGAGCAGTGGTGTAGAGGTGAGAATGGACAAGCTTGTTCGAAGGGTAGGGAGGAAGGAGGAAAGAGTTTTTGCTGGGCAGGTTGATGGAGATGGGATTTTTTGGAAGTCTTTAATATCTAGTGAAAGGGTTATCATATATACTATGGCTAGTCAATGGATGAGGTGAAGTAGAGTGTATCAGAATTTCAAAGGAAAATGTGTCTGGCAGACTGTTTAAAAGAAGCAAAAATAACAAAAATTCTCCATCATAATAGAAGTTGGTCAGGGGGATGGTAGTACAGCATGGAGAACGTAGCCAATGATTCTGTAACACCTTCCTATGTTGACAGATAGTAACCGCACTAGAGGGGGTGAGGATTTAATAATATGGGTAACTGTTGAACCCCACCACACTGTACACTTGAAACCAATGTAAGATTGTGTATCAACTATACTTCAAAAAAAAAAAAAAACCAAAATCAGGCCTAGCTAATACTCTCTTTCTTTCTGTCTCCCCCTCTTTCTTCTTTCTCTTCAAGTTTTGAAGGTGATGTGAAAACACTATTTTGATGAGATGAGTGACGGGACCAAACCAGTGTTTTAGAAAGTGAGCCTGGTGGCGCTGGGCAGAAGGAAGGCTTTTGTAGAAATCCTATGCTTGAGGAAGCAAAGGTTTTTATACAGGGATTATTATATCTCTGAAATCAACAGAGTGGTTAGAATAAAGCGGCTTGCTTTGTGGAGGGACAATGAAGATGGCATGTCGTTTGAGGCTCCCTGGTTTTGACAGGGCAATGTGACCTCTAACAGGAATGTGCAGCCTGTGGTTGTGGGAACAGAGCTGGAGCTGGGAGACAGGGGAAACTGCGTGTAGAGATACGACAATTCATGGATAGACTGCTTCTTCCATCTATCCAGTCAGCAACGTTCCAGGCACTGAGCTGGGTGCAAGGGACCCCGTGAAAGAACAGTCAGAATGGCTGTGGGTGTACAGTCCTGTAGTGGAGCTTCAGAGGGCCAGAGGGAAGAGTTCAGAGGATGTGGTATTTGAGAGAAGAAAAGAGGGAGAATGTAAAAGAGAAAGAGGAGAATGTGGAAGGAACGGTCACAATAAGTAAGGATACTGGATCTTCCCACCAAGGCAAGAATTTGAAGAAGGAGGCCATATGCTGCAGCGAAGCAAGACCACAGCAGAGAATTCCAGCTACAGACTGGGTGATTGGCATGTCCTGGTTGCCCTGCAGGAGGGTTGTCTTGAAGGGAAGGGGTGGTATCCTTTGTAGGGGGGCAGATTGCTTAAGGAAGTGAGGGCAGTGGTTACAGAGCAGTTTCGCAGGAAATTGAGTGTCAGACATCACGATAGATTAGGACAGCAGAAAGTTAACTTGTTTTCTTTTCTCTTCTTAAAGTGAGGAAGACCTTTGGGTTGTTAGGGAGCAGGAAGCGAGGGTGGGGGAGAGATAAAGGCATTACCCTGTGGTCTTGCCCCTCTCAGTAAAGGGCCACTCTGTCCTTCCACTTGTTTGGAGCAAAATCCTTGGGAGTCATCCTTAACTCCTCCCTTTCTCTGCCATGTGCACGGGATCCATCAGACAATTCTTTCGGTATTATATTCCCTTCAAAAATATATCTGGGTCCAGCTACTTCTCACCTCTATTGACATCAACCAGCAACTATCATCTTTGTTCTGAATTAATGAGATAGTCTCCTAACTGGTTTCCCTTGTCCTTCCTTGACCTTGAGTCTGTCCTCAAAACAGTGCTTACAGTGATCCTGAAAAAGGTTAGGCTGGGTCATGCCACTGTATAAATTTCACCAGGGGCTCCTTCTCTGCTACTCAGTAAATGCTGGATTCCTTGCAGTGGCCTCCCAAGGCCCTGCTGGGACAGACATGTGCACCTTCTCCCCATCGCCCTCTTTGTTCTGTCTTCATCTGCTGTTCTCACCCTTGCTCTTGGGCTTCAGCTACATTGGCCTCTTTGCTGTTCCTCAAACCTTGCAGAATGCCCCCTCCTCACCTTCCAGGAATGCTCTTCTCCACATATCTGCTTGGTCTTGCGCCTGTTTCAGGCCTTTGCTTACACACATCAACTTTTACGTGAGGCCTCCCAAGACCTGCTTTCATAAACTGCAAGTCCATAGGGCTTATCATCTTCTAACATGATCTATTTCTGGGTTTACTAATTGCCCCCCTCTCTCTGCCTACTAGGCTGTAAACTCCATGAAGGCAAGGATTTTCCTTTTAGTTTTGTTCATTGCTATATTCCTGGTAGCTGGAATGCCTCTTAGAAAGTTGGCTTTAAGTGAATTTTTATTTAATGTGAGATAAGGTGTTCATGACCTTAATTGAGGCAGACAGGCCTCAGAGGGAATAATAATAGCTACTACTTATTATGCATTATACTCTGGCAGGTACTTTAATAGGTTATCATATATAAATCTTATAATTGCCTTGCATAGTGGGCATTTTATTCCATTTCACAGCTAAGAAAGCTGAGTATTGGGAGGTTTTTATAAACCTTCACATGGTTAATGAACTTGTTCAAGCCAGTAGATTATGGAGGCATGTTAATATGCCAGACTAAGAAGGTGGGATCAAAGGGTTTCATCTTAGAAGCCAGGAAGCATTTTTCTCACATAGGAAGAAAGGAGAAGATAGGCAAAGAGCATAAGAGAGCTGAAATTGAAAGGAGAGTGTGTGAGGAATCTTTTTTCTGATAACCTTGATTTTTCTTAGTAAAGAAAGAAATCAGTTTATCTGTTGAGATAGAAAGGAGGGAACTGGGGGTTTTAGAAGGGCAGGGAAGGTATGAAAGTAGATCTATGTGCTCAGTCTGCTGAAGAATGTACAGCCATCAGCAGTAGGACTCCTGAGATGTCCTTTGTGCCCATTAGAGGAACCAGTCAACCAGCAGAAGGATGTCAGCAATGGATGGCATCTTTGAGACCATTTAATCCAGTTCTCAAATTACACTTTATCACTCTGTATCCCTTTTATCTGCTGTCTTCCAAGACCTGGTCACTTCCACTCATCTCTGAAGATCTTTCATCTGTTTTCCTTTTCTTTTTTTTTTTTTGGTTGGTTTGTTTATTGCCTTCATTCTTTTTTTTTTTTTTTTGGTTCACAGTTCAGTCTTTTTTTTTTTTCGGTATTATTAATGTACAATTACATGAGCAACATTATGGTTACTAGACTCCCCCCATCATCAAGTCCCTACCACATACCCCATTACAGTCACTGTCCATCAGCCAGCAGAATAAGATGCTATAGAATCACTACTTGTCTTCTCTGTTATACTGCCTTCCTCGTATCCCCCACTCCCCCTGCTACATTATGGGTGCTAATTGTAATAGCCATTTTTCCCCCTTATCCCTCCCTTCCCACCCATCTGCCCCAGTCCCTTTCCCTTTGGTAACTGTTAGTCCATTCTTGGGTTCTGTGAGTCTGCTGCTGTTTTGTTCCTTCAGTTTTTCTTTGTTCTTATACTCCACAGATGAGTGAAATCATTTGATACTTGTCTTTCTCCACCTGGCTTATTTCACTGAGCATAATACCCTCTAGTTCCATCCATGTTGTTGCAAATGGTAGGATTTGTTTTCTTCCTATGGCTGAATAATATTTCATTGTGTATATGTACCACTTCTTCTTTATACATTCATCTACTGAAGGACACTTAGGTTGCTACCATTTCTTGGCTATTGTAAATAGTGCTGCAATAAACATAGGGGTGCATATTTCTTTTTCAAACTGGTCTCCTGCATTCTTAGGGTAAATTCCTAGGAGTGGAATTCCTGGGTCAAATGGTATTTCTATTTTGAGTTTTTTGAGGAATCTCCATATTGCTTTCCACAATGGTTGAACTAATTTGCATTCCCACCAGCAGTGTAGGAGGGTTCCCCTTTCTCCACATCCTCGCCAACATTTGTTGTTGTTTGTCTTTTGGGTGTTAGCCATCCTAACTGGTGTGAGGTGATACCTCATTGTGGTTTTAATTTGCATTTCTCTGATAATTAGTGATGAGGAGAGAATGTTTTCATGTGCCTGTTGGCCATCTGAATTTCTTCTTTGGAGAAGTGTCTGTTCAGCTCCTCTGCCCATTTTTTAATTGTTTTATTTGCTTTTTGTTTGTTGAGGTGTGTGAGCTCTTTATATAATTTAGATGTCAACCCTTTATTGGATATGTCATTTATGAATATATTCTCCCATACTGTAGGATGTCTTTTTGTTCTACTGATGGTGTCCTTTGCTTTACAGAAGATTTTTAGTTTGATATAGTCCCACTTATTGATTTTTGCTTTTGTTTCCCTTGCCTGGGGAGATATGTTCATGAAGAAGTTGCTCATGTTTATGTCCAAGAGATTTTTGCCTATGTTTTTTTCTATGAGTTTTATGGTTTCATGACTTACATTCAGGTCTTTGATCCATTTCGAGTTTACTTGTATGTATGGGGTTAGACAATAATCCAGTTTCATTCTCTTACATGTAGCTGTCCAGTTTTGCCAACACCAGCTGTTGAAGAGGCTGTCATTTCCCCATTGTATATCCATGGCTCCTTTATCATATATAAATTGACCATATATGCTTGGGTTTATATCTGGGCTCTCTAGTCTGTTCCATTGGTTTATGGGTCTGTTCTTGTGTCAGTACCACATTGTCTTGATTACTGTGGCTTTGTAATACAGGTTGAAGTCAGGGAGTGTAATTCCCCCTGCCCGCCCCGCTTTATTCTTCCTTCTCAGGATTGCTTTGGCTATTCAGGGTCTTTTGTGGTTCCATATGAATTTTAGAACTATTTGCTCTAGTTAATTGAAGAATGCTGTTGGTATTTTGATAGGGATTGCATTGAATCTGTAGATTGCTTTAGGCTGGATGGCCATTCTAACAATATTAATTTTTCCTATCCATGAGCATGGGATGTGTTTCCATTTATTGGTTTCTTTAATTTCTTTCATGAGTGTCTTGTAGTTTTCAGAGTATAAGTCTTTCACTTCCTTGGTTAAGTTTATTCCTAGGTATTTTATTCTTTTTGATGCAATTGTGAATGGAATTGTTTACCTGATTTCTCTTTTTGCTAGTTCATTGTTAGTGTATAGGAATGTAACACATTTCTGTGTATTAATTTTGTATCCCACAAGTTTACTGAATTCAGATATTAGATCTAGTAGTTTTGGAGTGGATTCTTTATGGTTTTTTATGTGCAATATCATGTCATCTGCAAACAGGACAGTTTGACTTCTTCCTTACCAGTCTGGATGCCTTTTATTTCTTTGTGTTGTCTGATTGCCATGGCTATGACCTATAGAACTATGTTGAATAAAAGTGGGGTGAGTGGGCATCCTTGTCTTGTTCCTGATCTTAATGCCTTCATTCTTTTTTTATTGAGGTATATTTGACATATAACATGTCAGTTTCAGATATACAACATACTAATTTGACATTTGTATATATTATAAATGATCACCACAATAAATCTAGTTAATATCCATCCCAATATATAGTTACAATTTTTTTTCTTGTAATGAGTACTTTTTAAAGATTTACTCTCTTAGCAACTTTCAAATATCCAATACAGTATTGTTAACTATAGTCAGCATGCTGTACATTACATCCCCTTGGCTTACTTATTTTATAACTAAAAGTTGGTACGTTTTGACTACCTTCCCTCATTTTTGCTCCTGTCCCACTCCTACCTGTGGTAACCACCAAGTTGTTCTCCGTACTTCTGAGCCTGGTTTTGTTTTGTTTTTAGAATCCCCATATAAGTGAGGTCATACAGTGTTTGACATCTCTCTCTTATTTCACTTAGCATAATGATCAAGGTCTATTCCATATTATTGGAATGGCAAGATTTCTTTTTTTTATGGCTGTGTGACATTCCATACTACATTTCTTTATCCTTTCATCTACATAGGTTGTTCCCAGATCTTGGCTATTGTAAATAATACTACAGTGGACACAGGAGTGCATATCTTTTTGAGTTAGTGCTTTCATTTTTTTTGGATAAGTACTCTGAAGTGGGATTGTTGGATCATAGTGGAAGTTCTAGTTTTAATTTTTTGAGTAACCCCTCTATTGTTTTCCATAGTGGCTGCACCTGCCTTCATCATTCTTGAGTGGATTATTTATCCAAGTAGATGACCAGGCAACACCTGGATCTCACTCTTCATTGCCCTCCCCAACTCCAGTGACCTTAACCTTTTCCCTCCTTAGTCACCGATACCTGTGGGTGGATTTAAGAGTCTGTGACAGTGGCACGGTGTGGTGAGAAGGGGTTAATGGACCAAGGAAGGAGGAAGATTTGGAGGGTCTTGTGAGGAAGAGCTGCAGTCAAAGTGGGGAAAGTCAAGGCAGACCTGAATAAATTAATTCCTGTTTAAAATAGTTTTGTATATATTCCAATATAATTTTAATGTTTAATAAATATGCATTTTTTCATTCATGATGTTGTGATATCTTCCTTTGTTTTGATAAGTAGAACCCATATTGTTTACATTAAAACATTTTTTTAATATGGAAAATTTACCAATGGGATGTTTTCTGCATAGAATTAATACTATGAATTCTATGGCAATAAATATAGCATGAATGATAAATATAATTTCTCAGAATTTATAGATAGTTAAATTGTGCATATTTGTCTATATTTAGCCCAAAAGGTTCTAAAGTGTTGGCATTTTATACTAGTGTGAATTAGTTACTATTTATAATATTACCAACAGATATATGAGAAGAATTGTTAGTTTATATACCTGTATTTCTTTGTATGGTAGTACCACCGTTATCTCCTTTCCCTTCCCAGACTGATTCCAGTGTGTGTGTGTGGAGGAGGGTGGCAGGGGGTCTTCCCATAGAAAACACCAAGCAATCCTCCAACACCAGTAGGGTGTCCCAGAACTCAATTCTAACACTCTCTGCCAGGAGACCTCACCAGATTCCCCAGGTTAAGGGCTCTGTCCTACAAGACTGCCCTCCACCTGCCACACTGGTTGCAAGCCCCAGGTTCTTACCTGGGCATCTGACCTACTGGCTACAGACTGGGGTTTCCATGACCTCCCTCTTAGGTTCGATTAATTTTCTAGAGCAGCTTACAGAACTCAGGAAAACACTTACCTTTACCAGTTTAATAAAGAACATCTGTTGTAAAGGATACAAGTTAACAGCCAGATGACAAGATACACAGTGCAAGGTCCCAAATAAAGGAGCTTCTATCCTTGTGGAGCTTGGGGCCTGGCTCAGTGGCACGTGGAGGCGTTCTGATTCCTCAGGTGTAGACGCTCTTCCCCGACTGAGAAGCAGGATCCAAGAGAGCAGAGAGCTGTAAGCTGTTCTCAGGGTTTTGTGAGGGCTTCATTGCATAGTTAGGATTGAGTAAGTGATTGGCCATTGGCTGATTCAGCTCCAGCCTCTGCCCTTGAGTGGGGCCCAAAAATCTTTCATTAACATGACAAGACACCCATTTCACCTTTAAGACTCCGCAATGTTTTCCAAACTGTGGATAAAGCCGAATATAGCTGGGAAATATATATTTGATCATATGAATGACCAAATATGTATTTCTTATGACTCATAGTATCACAGGCAGGTTGCTTGTGGTTTTTGAAATGAGTGCATGCATATTAAAAACAAGTGCTAATTTCATTGCCTTTTAAAGCACACAAATTAATCATATATAAATTGAATGGGCGTGTATACAAATGCAATATACCAGTTTATGTGAATTCATAATTTTTAAAAGTAATTTGTATTTGGGTGCTTGCAGCCATTTCCTTTATTTACACAGGTTCACACAGCTATGCAATAAATAACTATTCACATATTGACATAGGTTAACACATTGACTGATTTGTACATTGGTAACTTTAGCCATGGAAACTTATAAAAACAGAGGAAAAGTTCACTCTGGCTTAAAATGGCAATTAGAATCTTATATTTTCATTGGAGAAGGGATATGATAGGCTTCATAGTCTGCATTCTCATTTGTGTAGAGGAAGATTCCAAAGTTCAGAAAATTTCAGTTGCTCAAAGCCAACCCACCTGGAAAGTGTTAGAGTACTAATGAGAACTCACTCCTTTATATTAACGAAGATTAATTTGGTGGTTTAAAAAAAATTTTGCGGGGGCTGGAAGGTAAGGGAAATGAGAAGATGTTGGTCAAAGGATGTAGGCTTTCAGTTAGAAGATGAGTAAGTTCTGGGGATCTCATGCACAGCACTGTGATTATAGTTAGCAGTAATATATACTTGAAAGCTGTTGAGAGAGTAGACCTTAAATGTTCTCACCACAAAAAAGAAATGGTACTTACATGACTTGATGGAAGTGGTAGCTAATGCCACTGTAGTAATCATTTTGAATATAAGTGTATTAAATCAACATGTTGTACCCCTTAAACTTTTACACAATTTATATGTCAGTTATATCTCAATAAAGCTGACAAAAATTTTTAAGTATCAAGTATTTCAGTTTCATTGAACTGTGAGCTCTTCAAGGGTTAAGGCTAACCAGGGTCCTTCATTACTTACTCATCTTTGTATCTAAGCGAATAGCATAATTTCTAGTACATGTTAGTTACTTAAGGAATGTACAGTTATTAAAAGTAAGTTTGTTTTCCCCTTTTCTGACAGTTCTTTTTTTTATCAAGGTGTCGTTGATATACACTCTTATGAAGGTTTCACAAGAAAAACTGGTTATTACATTCACCCTTATCGAGTCCCCCTCAAACCCCACTGCAGACACTGTCCATCAGTGTAGTAAGATGTCACAGAGTCCCTATTTGTCTGACAGTTCTTTTTAAATAAGTAATAAAAGGAGGTCCTTTTGAGAAAGTAGAGTTTAAAAAGCAAATTATCGAGTTAAAGGGGACACCATTTAGGTAGTTTTTAAACGCTATAGAAATATCTTCCTACTTACAATCTAATTTACTAACTCACTGAAGTAAATGGTCCCATCGTAAACACTGTATGTACTTGAATGCATATGTATAAATGTGTATGTGTATATTTGTATGTATAGTCAGAGGGTGTGTGTGTGTGTGTGTGTGTGTGTGTGTGTATTTGTGGTGTACAACCATGGGCACCAAAAAGGCTGATAATAATATGAATCAGGAAAAATATACATCAAAGGGAAACCATAGCATCATTTTACACGCAGTACCCTGCACAGGCCATGGAAAGGAGTAGGTGCTTTCTAGATGACAGGATGGTAGGCTCTCTCCTGAGAGAACACCTCTCACGGAGGTGAATTTACTATGATAGGTCATTTCTGCCATGTAGGCTTGGGGACCTCACTTTATGTTTTCTGGGGAATGTGGGTATATATGTGTATAGGGGGAGTGTTCTGCATCTTGTATGGAACATTGTACCAATGTGTTAATTTATACTGAGGGCTATACCTGTCACCAGCACTCAATTATGTGCAACTAGTGATGGATAACCTTACAATAACCGTATTGTAATAATTTCACAACATATGCATATATCAAATCATGCTGTTGACTTAAACTTATACAATATTATGTGTCAATCACATCTCAGTAAAGCTGGACAGAAATTTATGTGTAACTAGTATAAGCATTTTTTTGTCCTAAGTGGTGGAGAAACTTAAGAGTACTGTCTAGTCTAGGCACTTCATAGTATAGTGCTGAAAACAGAGACATGAAGGGGCAAAATAGTTTGGACTCATAGCTTTTCAGTGGTGGAGGTGGAAATAGGACTCTGTCCTCTCAACTCTTGATGTGGAGTTCTTTGGGCTCAGAGTGGAACTGAGCCTAGGAAGGGGTTCAGGAGGTGGGCACCACCTTGAGTGTTGCTACTTGTTTTAACTACCTGCCTTCACATACTGAGCAGTTTTATTATTTTTCATATGGAGAGCTAGAATAGTGCAAAACTAAAGTGAATGTAAAAATTTAAATTAGTTTAGGACTGAATGCCAGAATACCAGTTCCCTGAAGGCAGAGACCAGCTCTGCTTCTGCATACACCCAGAGGCCAGCACCAGTCCTGTCTCACCAACACTTATTAAATACTGGTTGCAATAAAAATCTTCAGGCATGAATAAGTTATCATTAAGGATCAGTCTGGGCATAAGCCACTGAAGTATTTTTTTTTATAATTTATTTTGGTATCATTAATCTACAATTACATGTGCAATATTATGGTTATTAAACTACCCCCTTCATCACGTCCCCCCCACCAACCCCATTAAACTCACTGTCCATCGGCATAGTGAGACGCTATAGAATCACTACTTGTCTTCTCTGAGTTGTACAGCCCTCCCCGTGCCCCCCCCCAACATCACATCTGCTAATCGCAATGCCCCTTTTTCCCTCTTATCCCTCCCTTCCCACCCATCGTCCCCAGTCCCTTTCCCTTTGGTAACTATTAGTCCATTCTTGGGTTCTGTGAGTCTGCTGCTGTTTTGTTCCTTCAGTTTTTTTCTTTGTTCTTATACTCCACATATGAGTGAAATCATTTGATACTTGCCTTTTTCAGCTTGGCTTATTTCACTGAGCATAATACCCTCTAGCTCCATCCATGTTGTTGCAAATGGTAGGATTTGTTTTCTTCTTATGGCTGAATAATATTCCATTGTGTATATGTACCACATCTTCTTAATCCATTCATCTACTGATGGACACTTAGGTTGCTTCCATTTCTTGGCTATTGTAAATAGTGCTGCGATAAACATAGGGGTGCATCTGTCTTTTTGAAACTGGACTGCTGCATTCTTAGGGTAAATTCCTAGGAATGGGATTCCTGGGTCAAATGGTATTTCTATTTTGAGTTTTTTGAGGAACCTCCATACTGCTTTCCACAATGGTTGAACTAATTTGCATTTCCACCAGCAGTGTAGGAGGGTTCCCTTTTCTCCACATCCTCGCCAACATTTGTTGTTGCTTGTCTTTTGGATGTTGGCCATCCTCACTGGTGTGAGATGATATCTCATTGTGGTTTTAATCTGCATTTTTCTGATGATTAGTAATGTGGAGCATCTTTTCATGTGCCTGTTGGCCATCTGAGTTTCTTCTTTGAAGAAGTGTCTATTCATGTCCTCTGCCCATTTCTTAATTGGATTATTTGCTTTTTGTTTGTTGAGGTGCGGCCATTGAAGTATTTTGACCACCTGGAAGTTTGTTATAATTCTCCACTGGACCTACCTGTGCTAAAAGCCATTTTGATTTTTTTTGACATGCCTTTTCTTGAGTCAGAATCACACCCGTAGGAAAGCCAGATTGCAGGTACGTGGCACTGGTATTTGTTGTCAGAAAATAAAAAATGAGTATTTGTACTTATGTAGTAGCTGCTAAAAACTTTCAGAGTCAGTGCCCAATCTCTGAATTCAGTTCATTCAAAAAAACATAACCAGGTTTTCTACTAATGAAATCATAATAATGAGAGCCATCACTTGTTAAGTGCTTAGAATATGTTGGACACTGTGTGTTACCTCATTTAACTCTCACACTGACTGAGAAAGATTGCAGTGCTCTCCCCACTTCACAGATCAGTGGAAATTAGAGTTAAAAGACTGGCCCATGGTCACACAGCTGTTGTGTGTGAGCATTGGGATTTGAACCCAGGACTTCCTTCAAAGGGTCTTTATTCTTTCATCCTTAGGTAGTGGTCTGTTTATTTGTTTATGTTTTAAAATAAGTTTTATTAAGATACAATTCACATACCATACAGTTCACCTGTTTGAAGTGTGTAATTCAGTGGATTTTAGGATATCCTCAGAATTGTACAACTATTATCACAATCAATTTTAGAACATGTTCATCACCCAAAGATACCTTTTATTCATTAGCAGTTATTTGTCATGTTCTTCTGTCTTCCTTCTCATTCCAGCCCTAGAAAACCATTAATTTAATTTCTGTATCTATAGATTTGCCTATTATGGACATTTCATATGAATAGATGTATATAATATGTGGTCTTTTGAGACTGACTTCTTTCAGTTAGCATAATGGCCAAGGTTCACCCATGTCATAGCATGTATGGCTAAACCACATTTTGTATACTCATTCTTTAGTTGATTGACATTTGTGTTGTTTTCTTTTTGGTTAGTATGAATAGTGCTGCTGTGAACATGTGTGCACAGGATTTGTGTGGACAGGTTTTCATTTCTCTTGAGCATATGTTTAGGACTGGAATTGCTGGGTCATCCAGTTTGGGCCATGCTTTAATCCCTAAGGTTTTGTAGGTCCTTTTGGAAGTTGCCAGGGTACCCAAAATACACCGAGTTAGCGAAATAGAAAAGTGCTACACAAAGGTTTATGCTTTTGTTTTGGAAATTCCATCATCATATTTCTCCTCTGTCCCACATAGGAATACTCAATGAAATTATGGAGTCCTAGAATTGGAAAGCAGGTGAGAGGTGACTTAGTCTAACTGCGTTATTTTAAAGGTGGAGAAATAGAAGCTCAGAGACTCACTTCCCAAGATTGTGCAGCTGGCCAGTGTCTGGACCTGGACTGAACACATGTCTGTTTTCCTCCCACGGGGTGATTTCCACTGGGTAAGCCTCTCGAAGAGGGAGCTGTTCTGAGAAATGATGCTCAGTTGCTGAAGTAAAGATGCTTCGTATATTGTTGGTTGTTGGCTGCAATCTATCTGGAATGACATTCCAGAACTTGGTCATGGTATTTGGGGGGATATGCTGTGTGGCCTCAGGAAAGCCTTGCCTTGCAAAGCATTTTGATTATAGGAAGAGTGTGCAGGAGGCCTCAGTGGAGGTTGTGGTCTTGGAGATGGTCGTGAAAGAGTGTTAGCCCGTGTGAAAGAAACATAATTGTTGAAGTTCAGGGAGCAGTTTCATTTCAGTGAAAAATGGAATGTGAATGTCTGAGAGCCTGGTGATCCGGGACGTTTATAAATGTCAAGATTCACAAACAGAAATGGGAATTAAAAAGCAGGTGTGAGACAAAAAGCGCAAAGTTAAATGATTTTTAAATGTTATAACACCTTCTACAATACTTGAATCAATTCAATAAGTACTAAAGAAATAAGCAACTAAAATTTCTCATTGAAGAGGGTGAGTGAAGATGCAGTTGATGTGGATGAAGAAAGGTGTGTAAATCATGCTATAAGGGAGATTTGGTGAAACATGCCTTGTTAGCAGAGATGGATAAGAGTATTCAAAAGATCTTACTAATACTCATTGCCATCTCATTTTGAAATAAGATATGATAGTCTTATTGACTAACTGAATTTTTTAATACATAGAAAGAATATCTTAATTTTCTAATTTCTTTAAAAAATGTTTTTTTGAGAGGAGGAGAAGAATAATTTATTGTTAAACATTTCGTGAAATGTGTAAGAGGACTGGCAACTGAGGACAGTTGTAAAATCTGAAAGATGTATCCTCAATATATTTTGTAGTACAGAGAGATTCAGGGTCATTTAAAAATTCAAGCCTATGGTCGTTACATATCTAAATTAAAGTATACTAATTTTTAAAATTCAACAACCACTTATGAATATGTACTGTATTTAGGTATCGTGTTAGTCTCGAAGAATGCAAACATTACCAAGGTATCATTTCTACTCTCAAGGAATTTGCAATTTAGTGGCTAAAGTAGTATTTAATAAGAACTTCACTAAAGGTTAATGCTGAGGGGGGGTGGGGAGAAAGACATACAGTTTTGTAATTGTCTTGTAAGGATTTACAAATCCCATCTCCTCCAGTTAGTGTTAAAGATGTCCTGTGGAGGCCAAGCCCTGTTGAACTCAGGATATAGATCTTATTGTGACCAGATGTATGTAACTGGAGAAGGACATGATGTATGTGGAAATGGCATAATTGCTTGTAGGGGTGACTAATGGTAAATTGGATCTTGGCCTTAATTAGAGTAGAATAAATGGGTGTAGCTGATGGAGACTTTTTGTGAACTATGCAGTCCATGTTCAACTTCCCTGTTTGTTAATTTTATAGCTGTATTTTTTTCCAACCCAGAATATCCAACATAGGTTTTTCTTTCATCTAAGAGAGTCTTCCTGTTTTTGCTTTTTTTCTTTCCGGCATTATCTTTTTTGGAGTCCTGGCCAGTTGTCTTGCAAAAAATCCCACATTCTGGACATGTGATGATTTTCTCATAATTACATTCGGGTTAAATATTTTTAGCAGGAATACTTTATGGCTGATGTTGAGTAGTTCTTATTGCATCAGATTGGAGCATGTAATGTTTTACTCCCACTTGATGAATGCCAGCTTACTGTCATACTTGCAAAATCCGAGAAGTATCTTGGATCCCTTTCTGAAAGGATAGCCTGAGGTATGTGATTGAATTGCCTTGGGCAACCACAGGACAGTTGGTTGGAGGTGGGGGAACGGTGTGGGTCAGTAACGTCTTCATATCAACTGAACGGCATTAGCTCTAATTATGTAACCTATTTGTAACACTTGAAATCACGGTGGTTCTGGTGTTAGAGATTCCGCCCGCATATGCTGTGTCCCTTTCATGATACCAATTTTCTTTGCATTTGTCCTGATTGTGAGATTTATTTTTGTTCTTTTGGTTTCATGTATAAGAACCTTTTCAAATTAGAAGAAGTAGAGATTATAAATAGAGAAATGTTAGGTTGCATTCCCTTCTTTAACAGGTTTTTATTAGAGATTCCAATTGTCAGGCACTATTCTAAGTGCTGGTGATATAGAGGAGTGGTGAACTATATATACAAAACCCTGCCCTTAGGGAACTTACATTCTAGTGGGAAGACCAATTATACACAGATAAAAAAATTTGTAAAATGTCAAATAGTTATAAGTCCCATGATGAAGTGGGGAGAGTGGTCACACAGTGTGTGTGTGTGTGTGTAGGTTAATGAGATAAGACGGCTTTATTTTATGCATGCCTCCCTGAGGTAATATTTGTATGGAAGTGTGAATGAGGTACAGGAGCAGGGAGTACTGGCCATGGAACCTCCTCTGTATGTTTGAGGAAGAGCCGGGCAGCCGGTCGGGGAGCTGGAGGGTGAGGACTGAGTGAGGGGAGCCTGGTAGGAAACCAGACCTAGGAGGTCTTTTTCAAATGTGGCCCATGCTGGATGTGTTCACAGGAAATCCCTGGAGCCCGGAGCTGTATGTTCTTATTTTACTGCTAGGAAAACAAGTAGGAAAGACCCTGGAAATAACTAGTGTAAAAATAGACCTTCAATCGAGCCCCCCCATTTAGTCTATGTAGTATAGAATGGCATTAAATATCATTTGAAAGTTTTGCTTTGCATTCCTGTCTTCCAGGTGATAATACAAGGAATTTAGCTAAAATAAAAATTAGCAGTGGGTTCCACTCTTTTCAGTTCGGTGTCTCTTTGTAAAGCTGTGCAAATAATTTTTTACATCCTGTGATGCTCTTTAAAAGGAGCCCTGAACTAGGAGCTGGAAGGTTTGAACCCGTTAAGTTGATATATGTGGGAAAGCTCTTGAACCTTCCTGGGCCTTCCCATTTATCTCACTGAGATAAGCTCTCTGGTTGTGTGATGGGGCTGTTGGAAGGATGCAGTGGATGAAAGATATGAATGTGTTTGATAAAATGTGTTGCACTCTTCAAGACTAAGGTATTATTATCATTTAGACCTTTATTATAGTTTTGCTAAACAGAGGCAGCCTATTATCTATCGCTCATCTGAAAGGGGAATGACAAATAGTTACTTCAAGGTAATATGATTCTGAAAGAGCAGAATCTGCTCAATGCACCTTAAAGGACCTAATGAATTATTCAGCTCTTCAAACCATTGTATCTGCACTAAGGAAATGATCACTTTTCACTCTCATTTCAGCCTCCTGGAAATCAGCATGCTCTGTGTGAGAGTCTATCTGGAGACTCTTCCTAAGTTTCAATGCCAGATTAGTAATCTAGAAATGGCTTTGTGCTTCTTGGAGAAATGGAAATTTGAGAAGGATTGGTGCGTCTAAACAGGCAATCTGCAAGGATTCACTGATGTCTAACAGATAGATGGAAAGATGGATAGATGGATAGGTAGATTGATAAATAGATAGTTGGTGCTGTGGAAGATAGAGAAAAGTATGAGAATGGGTATTTATAATAATTATAGCTGATATTATTAAGCATTTATAAGTGCCTGGTGTAAATCCTCCCCCAAACCATAGGAGGTGACCAATTTTATTATCCCATTTTACAGAGAAGGAAAGTACTATTTAAAGAGATTAAATAGCTGGCTCAAGGCCATATAGCTAGAAAATTGCAGAGCTGGGATTTGACTTCAGATTTGCCTGACTATAAACCTGTATCCACAGCCATCTATGCTCTCTTAAGTTGCATATGATATCACTGGGGAGAGAAGAATTTTCTTCAAGGGAAGTTACATAGCAATACTGAACCATGCATACATGCGATGGGAGGGGAAAGCTATGCATGTGGGGATTTAGAGGAAGAAGAGAATAGATCACTGGGGGTTAAACTGGGAGGCATCAGTCTGTTCAGGCTGCAAGAACAAAATGCCGCAGGCTGGGTCGTGTATAAATAAGGCCAGACCAGAGAGACTGGATTTTATTCCAAAAGCATTAGAGATCTTTAGATGGCTGTGAAGCCAGCTAGATTTAATCAGAGCTGTGTCTGAAGAGGACTTAATTTGGAATCAGATGTAAGGATCTATTGGAGTTGGAAAAGATTAGATGTGAGTAAAAATATATTTTTGTATGATGTTATCCTACATATATTGATGTATCTCTAGGTAAAAGGAAAAGGAAGATGTATATTGATTCCCTGAGTTAGGGGCACAGACTGTACAAACTCTTTCAGAATTATGCCCAGTCCATGTTTAAAGAAGGGGGTCCAGGCTGTAGAGGGGGAGCCCTCTCTAAGGGATGGTTCTTCCTGCTGAGCCTGGCATGGGGTGTTTGTGTTCCTGCTGCCTCTTGGCTTCCTTCTCATTCTTGTGCTTCATTTTTGTTTTAGCTTGGCTATTTCCCCCTTGGCCTGCATAATAAAAATGGCCATCATTTACTGAAAACCTACCATGTTCTGGGAATTCACAGTACCTGGAAGAATTAAGTGGTATTTCTTTTTTGCTGGTGAGGAAACGGGGGTTCAGAGAGGTTAACAACTAAAGTCACATAACTAGCCTGGCAATGGGTAGAGATGGGATTAGACACCAGTCTTGTCCAGTCCAGAAAACCCCTGTTTCTTTTTCCGCCCTGTGGTATTTCAGCGAGTGAACTTAATTGTTGGCAAACTCTACCCCCTTGCTTGCTAAGGGCTCTTGGGCAGGTTCTTCAATGTTATTTGTGCCACATATTCCTCATCTGTAAAATGGGGATAGTCATACGATCCACCTGGCATATTATAAGGGCTCAATTAAAAGCTCTTTTATGATTAATTTTTGTATTATTATTTTCTATTACCAAATCCTTCTGTCAGCTGTAACTTCCTGGTATTCAGAAAAAGGCTTAAATTCTGGCATAAAAAAAAGAACATCTTTGAAAATTCATTCCAGTTTGTGCATATTAGTTTGAAAACTCTTAATTAGCAATCTATTTTTTCCCTGGGATGTTCTTAACCCAGTTTCCACACCGACGCTGCTCACGCTATTCTCTGTGCCGGTCACAGTGATTCAAAGCTGCTGCTCCGTGTTGGACCGTGGATGCCTGATGCTGGCGAAGCAGGAAGGAGCTTGATGGTGCCTCTCTGTCATTCTCGCCTTGACCTCAGTAGGGAAGAATTTCCTCTCCCCCAAAGAGTGAAAGAGTTGTTAGAGCTGCCCTGCCTTATTTTGACCTTGTGGGCAAGGACGAGCTCAAGTAATTGATCGCTTGAGATTTCTAAAGAAGTCCCTCAGCACATTTGAAATAGGCTATTATAAAACCAGACAAGCAAGGCAAAAAAAGCCACCTACTTGGCTGCAGTTATCAGGCAGGGGGAAGACAAAGGATTCAGAGAGAATTCCCACAGAGCTTAATAGTCCTCTAAAGCTGAAAACTCTTCACCTTGTCTTCTGTGTGCTCTTCTAGGTCCTAGGATGCCAGAGATATTCATTAACAAGTCACTGGTGGGGATAAGCTTTGGTGTAATTGCTAAGTTGGCCTTTCCAGGAGTTACTTCTTTCTTGCCTGGCTTTAATGAACAGTTCTCTAAACACATGTATTCTTCAGAAGCAGTAGTATTGATTTCTGGGTCTAATTTAGAATAATCCAAAGTTTTCCTACCCATCTGGATAAATATTCGCAATTGGAATTCAAACTCAAGTTTCCATTGCTTATGTTCTGAAAATCTGTTTGTCCAGTGACTAATTATCCATTCATTTCCACTTGGAAGTCCCGAACAAGAAGATGATCCGCGAAGTCTTACAGCGATCAAATTCAAATTAAACCTATTGTACCTCCCTGACAATATTGATGGCATTTTTTTAAAACCAGAAGACATTAAAACACATGCAATAAATATGTAAACTTGATGGTCGTCAGTGATCAAAGCCAACTCTTTTACTTCTTTTTCTTTCTAATAACTTCCCCTACCTTGGTGATTGGCCGTGAAATGAAAACATGATCAATAGCTAACCAGCACAGTTGACTAGTGCCTCTTACTAGCTCCCAACGTTAGGATTTAGGTGTCCCGGGGAGTGGGCACCTGCATGTGCACAAACTGATCCACCGGGGCTCACTCTGCCGTCGGTCCTATGTTTGTGATTTTGACCACACAACAGCTTCTGAGTGTGGTGTGTTAATCCAATTCTCCTCTTGAGAGTTGAGGTCTCTACCTCCTTCCCGTTCAATCTGAGTGAGTCTGATAACGCTTTGGTGTATAAAAGTTGGCAGAAGTGACTGCCAGTTTCCTGGGCAAAGGCTTTAATAGACTGCAACCTCTACTGCCTATGTATAGGCACACTTGCTCTGGGAGAAGTCCAGCTACTCTGAGACTGCCATGCTGTCAAGGTACTCATTTGGAGAGGTAGTTATGGAAGGGGGGGTCCCAACCAGCCATCTCAGCAAGGTGCCAGATGTGCGAGCGAAAGACTTTCAATAATTCTAGCTTCAGCTGGGAAACAAGAACCCCTAGAACCATGGAAGATAATTAAAAGATTATTGAGCCACTACGTTTTAAGGTGTTTAGTTATCCAGCATTAGATAACCAGAATAGGGAGATGTTTGATTCTTCACTGTCAGAGTAGAGAAGATGTTCTGACATCTACAATTGTGTATTTCTATTTCTGTAACCAGATGCTGGAAACTCTTTAGACTGATGTCATAAGATTCCTAGACCAAAGAATCCCCCCGAAATTGATGCTCCTCATCTGGATGCTCATGTGTCTTTGTTTAACTTTGCCTTACTTGTTTGTACAAAATTGTGCATATGGATTTCCATTCCTCTGGCATGATATCCATGCAAATCTAGTGTTGCACTAGCCGGAAGAAACACTGGGACATGTAGGAAGGACCTAGAAATTGACAGAAAGGACAGATTAAAGTTATTAGGAATTATGAAAAAAATGATGCTTGTATTAAAATTGGAGAGATTCAAAATATGCTGCTTGTACTAAAAATGGAAAAAGAGAAAAAAACCCAGAATTTTTGGTCATGATTATTTAACATTTGGCATTCTGAATGATAACAGAGTTTAAATTGACCAGGTACACTGATGTTCCACTGAACCCCTACATGACGTGTGGTGTCTAGGAGGTGATAGGAAGGGTTCAATACCAGTGTTTGTGTCCATCAAGTGCCTCGCCTTCTCAATATTACAGTTAATAGGGGTTATGGAGGCTTTTGGGGGTCTGTTTATTTTAAGCAGAGTTGAGTTGAAGACCATATACAAGTCTAATGACTCTCTATGAATCAATTAGTTAGTGGAAATAGCTCTCAGTAGAAGAATCTTAGTGCTTTTCAGATTTAGCTTCTAGCTTTTTCTTTTCATTAGTGGGTGACAATAGATTGAAGTCGTGTCGCTTCCCAGACAGAGAAAATATCAGGCACTTTGCTGGGTGTTGAGGATTCAAGGCAAGCTTCACTTCAGAGGACTCAGTGCTGTTGTTCCTGATGTTTGTTTGTTTTTAATCCAAGGTTTTTTGTTCTGTGGGTGCAAAGATAAGTAACTAACAAGTTGCTTGCTGCTAAAATTTGTCTTTAGCATTTCAAATTCTGGTTTTCCCAAATTTTACCCCAGACTATGATGAGCACAGAAATAAAAGCATTAATTAAATGCACAAAATGAAAACAAAAATAAGTGCAGTGCACACTTTAGTCCCCCTCAGGGGATACTGATATAAAAGTATATCAACATTGAGTAGTAAAGAGGTGGGGTAGGAAATAACTGCCTGAGAGGCGCTGCTTACTCTTGTTCCATGAGATACAATTGTGTGGCGGCAGTAACAGGCTTTCCTAACATTGGCTTATCGATTTTAAGCTTTCACATATATCAGCCTTCGTTAGCTCGCAGTGGAAGGAAATGAAATTGAGAGATGTTTAGCTTGCCATTCTGCTGGTCTGGGGTTCCGCCAGAGGGGAGGTAAGGGGAGGTGGATGAGGGCCAATAGGTGGTATAGGTACCCGAATCTTTAATAGGTCTCTTCATTTAATCATCACCGTGAGCCACTGAGGTAGGTACTGTTACCATTCTCGGCTGACCATTGAAGGAACTGGGGGCTCGGGGAGATTAAGAACCACACATGAAGCTGATGCATGCTGGAGCCTGGGTTTGACCCAGGTCTCCGGCTTTCTGGTGTCTTCTGTCCCAAAGAGTAGAGAATCTCAGTGCCTGATGCCAAGCAAGGGTCCTTAGTGGCAGAATGGGTCTGACAGCACGTCCCCCAGCCACCTGGTAGGGGTCTCCTTGAGCCCCTCTCGTCCGAGCTTCCCTTTGTGGCGCCACTGTGATCTTTCCCCTTCATCGAAGTTAAGCCTTCTTATTAAATAAGATGAGAAAGCTAGGGCTCCCATAATAATCCACTTGTGCAAAAATTGTCCAAATTGAATGAGGGAAAAAAAACCCTGATGTAGTATTTTAGTTCTCTATGTAGACTTTTCTGCCTTCTGTTTAATGGAAAAATAGCATTTATACAGGTACAGAACATAATGTGAGAGATGTTATGTTTACTTTGTCCCTTTTTTTCAAAGAAGCTGCCACCAAAATGCTTTTTATGGCAACTGTATCTTATTATGATTCCCATCATACTGTTATGACTTTCTCTTTTATCTTTAGCCATGTATGGGCATTGTTATATCAGAATGTGCACTTCAGAGGGAGGGGTGTCATTCACTGCGGGTTATAGAAGCTGACTCAGAACCGTAATTGCTGAAGGGATTGGAGACAGGAAGCCATGAGGCCCCTGAGTCCTTCCTTCGTGGACTGTTAGGTGTTGCTGCGGGTTTCCCACAAGCCTGATGAGACAGATGGGTGCAGATCCCGGCTCCTCGATGCCCCCGTGAGGGCCACGGTGGGACCCTCAGGGGAGCATAGCCTGTAGCGAGAACCTTGATGCACTTGTTAGATGAAAGGTAAAAACATTAAACCCTTTTATGTTTCTGTTCCCTTGGAAAATGGAGATGTAAGTTCTGTCGTCCCACCAGCCCGCATTTACCGAGCACTGATTGCAGAGGGGAGGCGCCGTCTCATTGCCTTCTCTCTCCTGCCAGTGCAGAACAGGGCGAGGGCGTACATTTACCACCCAGAATCTTTAAGGTGCTATGAACCCAGTGCAAGTTGCTATTTTAACGATGGTGGCCAACTGTCTTCCCAATGTCCCTCTATTTAAAAACGAGAGAAAATGGATCAAAGCAGCATGGCAAGTTTTCATTTTACAAGTAAAAGAGTTTCTAAATCTGGAGCAGATAACTGGAAAGTGAATGGAATCTTAGCATTCTGAAGGTCATCTAGAAGGATGCTTCATTCTTTTCATGACATTTCTGCCAAAATTGTCATTGTCCCCCTTGCCCGCCTTCCCCCCTTTACACAGCTGACCACTGCGGAGAGCGGCCCTGGTTCTCTTCCACTTCTTCTTGTGCTTTCTTCAGTTCAATAGCTCCATCGACTTTTCCTACCCCTTTCACCCACTAAACGCGGTGGAGACCTCCATCCAGCCCCAGGCCCCCTCAGACTCCTCCCGACCTTCTCTCCTGCGATGGCTACGGAGCAGCCTCTTCATGTTTCCTTCTACCCCCCACATTCCATTCCCTACAATAAGCACGACTGTGAGAGCCTCCTCCACTCTTATTCTGCCTCTCTTTCCCCTTTTCTCCAGACAGAAGCTTCAAGAATCTAACGTAATCTTGTTAGCAAATCACCATGCTTGTTATCTTGGGTGTTTAGTATTGAGCCAGCGAACTGAGGAATATGACATTTCTGGATGCCTCTATTTGCCATCTGTAGCACAGGGACATGGCTTCTTACTCCAGCCAGTTAATGTGTGGGATCTTTTCTGGAGGGTCTCTGGATTGTCTTTCCGTCAGTGTGTGGTGTGTCTGCTGCCTGCCTCAGAGCCCGGGGTTCTTCCCAATCTCTGACTGTGTTCATCTAGCTCCAGAGCCCTGCCAGGCAGCTCCTGGAACATGCCCTGGCACCAGATTTCCGTCTTCTAGGGAGGCAGTGTGGTGGAAGAGCTATGAGGGTCTGTGGCTAAAGAATGTCTGCTGGCAACAGGGATCATCGCTGAGACCATAACAAGTAGGTGCAATGGTTTCTTCTTTTGTTTCTCTTCTTTGATCATTGATCAGTGAATATCTCTTTATTAACGTGGTTGTGTTTGTGGTGTTGGTATTATAGACCCATATATACTTGTGAACATATATTATAGCATCAAACATAAATGATCACAAATTTTATGCATTTTTATTTACTGCATTTCCTCCAGCCCTTTCCTTCTTTCCTCTGTGATTCTTTGGAAGACTTAGACGAATGATTTCTTTGGCTTTAGCTCAGGCTTTTCTATAAATTCTAACTGTCCTTCCACCTTGCCTAGTTTTTCAGGCATGAGTGCAACCCTTTTATAAAAGAATTTATAAAAGAGAAGATGCTAGGCCTTTTGGTGTCCCATTAAACAAGTGTTATTTGACAGCTGAATTTTTATTGTAAGTAGTACTTCCAAGGAGGATATCCTACTCTTATGTCTCAAGATTAAATTTGGTTTAAGAATGGAATTTGGGGATGCTGCTGAAATTGTAGAGGGGAAAATGTGTGGCCTCTGCACTGAGTATTGATCACCATCATCACAGGCTGCTGCATGAAATAGGACAGAGTCAGCTTCTCCATTTCTCTTTTGAAGTTGTTTCCATTACATTGATCCATTTTCTCCAGACTGCTGTGTTACAGTGTGTTGCCTCTATATTGTTTTTGTTGTGATCTTTTATCAAATTAGTATTTGGGAGTTCTCTGTGCATTTACTTCTTCGGTCTTTTCAAGACGCGTGAACTGGTAAACTAAGGGTAGAAAAATTTTAAGTCTTTCATGTCATCCAAATAAGATGTCCAAGAGTCCTTTTTGATTTTTCAGGTTACCTTGTTTACACAGAAGTATTATTGGAGTAGAAATGGATAACTTGTTAAATGCCCACTACTTAAGAAATTAAAATGCTGGCTGGCTTGACAAAGGACTGGTTGTTACATGACGGTTTCTATATTGTGAGATAACTTTTACAAATCAACAAAAGGGGTATATTAGGGATACTGATTTAGAATAACATTTTAAAGCTAAAGAGAAGGTTTCATTGTTTATACTTAACAGTTTTTCTTCTGATCTATCTTTTAATTTAGTCAATCGTAAGTGTTCCGTTCTGAATTAGACGGTCTGCGTTCAGATCCCCACTCTTACTCATGTGGGACCTTTAACACATTGCTCGCCCCTTTCTCTCCTGTGTTTCCTCATCTGTGAAGTGCAATGGGGACTGCACCTTCCTCATCCAGCTTTTTTAGGCTTATAAAGTCAGCTTTATTAATTTCCCAATTGAACTATTCTGAGAACCATGGTATCTGACCTAACAATTTATAAAAGAAGATGCTACGTTTCAAATTTGTAATTATTGTGTTAAAGGTTTGAACTGAGCTTTGTGTTATATAGTCTTAGTACGGAGGAGATACTGTCTAGAGAGAGTGGAGAAACCGCCAGCCTGGCAATCAAAAGTACTGGTTTCTAACCCAAGTTCTGTCAATTATGAGCTTGGAAAAATCATTTATCTGCCTCAAGCCTTAGACTCCCTGTCTGTGAAAATACGGAAAATAGTGTTTTTCTTGCCAAGCTTACAGGACTCTTAAGAGAATTAATTAGCATAATCAATGAGAAAATGTGTATGAACTTAAAAAAAATTCCACTGTGCACTCCACAGTCGTGAAGTAGGTTTGACTGAAGGCTGGCAGGGACCCTAATTCTAGTCTTCAGATATTCTTTAGCTCTGTTTTTTTTTTTAACTCCAAGGCACAACTATCTTTAGTAACAGCCAGACATTTGTAAGATCAGATTGCTCATGATTTCTTAACTAACGTGTTATGAAAATTCATTAAATTAAGGAACTGATGAAAATTAGTGGCAGCGATAGGGGAAAAAATTGGCAAGTTTTAATTTTAATTCTTTTCACTTACTACTTACGGAGGTTCTCATTCAGGGTAAAGGCTTTTGGAAATGTGAGGCTCAAGGTGGGGGGCATTTTTGGTTTTTGCGATGAATGGGGGTCATAATGGCTTTCAGCTGACAGGGGCCTGGGACACTCATCTGCCTACAGTGAGCAGGGCAGTCCAGCTGAACAAAGAATTGCCCTGCTGGGAATTTATTAGTATCCTCATTAAAAAACTTGTTACTTGATTTCTATACAGTCAGTATTACTTTTACTGAAAACGACTTGCTGTAGTTCATATTTTGATATTGAAAATGCTTCTCCCACTTCTCTCATCATCACTGATTTCATTTTAAGGCTGTAACCATGTCCTGTGACCCTTCGTCTCTGTAGACGTGCATGATGCAGAGAGCTAGGGTAGGTCCACAGTTATTGCTGTGAAAAACAAGAACGAGGAAAGTTGCTGGCCTATCAACTCCTGTTAACAACATCCTTTTCTTTGTTTTTTTTTAATGTTTAGAATTTATCTCCATCTATGTTTGGATAGGTAATATGTTCACCTGGCTCAAAAATTAAAACAACACAAAAGGTATACTTTAAAAAACTTGGCCTCTGTTGTCCTCATCTATCCATTCTTCTCTTTTCCCTTCTATCAGTAACCATTTTTATTAGTTTCTTATTCTCCCGTCTTTTCTTTATGTGGAGCAATCTATATCAATTCATCCCTCCTTTGTAATGCAAAACTCTTTTTTGATCAGCGTCTTCTGTGCTCCTCGCTAGTGTAGCCCTACACTCTTGCCCTGTGTATGAACTGCCTTCTCGCAATATATATTTAGCTCCAGCAGGCATTCTGTGCTTGCATCTGCTTGCAGTCATTTGTTCTGAAGCCTCTGATCTCCCCCAGACCGGACCGCCTGGGCCCCAGGCCTGCGTCCTGGGCGTTCCTCCTGCACCATCATCCTTTGCCCTTCTGCGTTGGCTCAGCTTTCCTGGATTCCATGTCTTCTCCTTTTCCTTAGTTTACTCTTTTCTTTTCAAGGAGCACATCTTTCAGTAGCTTTCAGAGAAAGGGTGGAATATTTTTAGACACTGCACATCTGAACATGTCTTTATCATGTGCTCACAATTTTTTGATAGCTTTGTCTGCTAAGTAATTCTAGGTTGGAGATTACACTTTATTTGTAGACAAGGGATCATCTGTCATGTGTAAGTGTGTGAATTTATTTCCTCCCAAAATGGAAACATTAATTGATTTGAACTGGATATATTTCAAAGTGATTTTGACTATTATGGAACAAAAAGGACACTATAAGACAACACAGAAATACAATACAAGATAGAGAATAAACTCTGCATTTTGGAGAGCAACTCTTTGATTCTGGTACTTTGTCTCTTACCAGGAATTAAGGGTATTTTTGAGGATGAAAGAAGAATATCTTTTAATCAGGTGATGAAGTAATGCTGTAAGGATGGTGTTGTAGATATTGTTCACTGTTACTGTCAATTTATGAAGGAAGAAATGGTCATACCAGCAATGGGAGCATTTCCCCTTAGTTTTGGAAAGGGTGAGTTATGCTACTGATGTTTCTTTGGCCAGGTTATACACAGCCAAATTTGAGACCCATTGCTAACATCAAGAAAAGGGACCTGTTTGCATGTCCATTCATTTTCACTGGGCACCAAATATATATTTCCCTACCCTTTAATTTTCTTTTGACTAATTGCTTCACTTTTTTTTTCTTAATTTTATTCTGTGTGTGTCTTTGACAACCTCCACACATTTTTTAAAAATGAGGTGGGGCAGCAGTAATGCAATACACAGGCTCAGAATGTCTTACCCTGAAACAGCCTCATGTGGCCTTTCTAAAGAGACCATTATTTTCTGCTCATTTTTTTTTTCAGTCTTTTGTACTGCCATATTTATGGTAAAAATGGTACCAGTTACCTTTAGTGTTAATCATAAGAATGCACAACCACAACCATTCAGAAGTAAGTGTAAATGGAACCCTATAGAAATAAATAGTCATATTAGCATCTCTTGTTTGAGGCTTTAACACCCGACATAGCTTGTGAATTTTCCTATTGAGGAGTAACTACTGACTTACATTTTACAGGTCTCTAAGAAACAGGGATCCTTTTTCTTGGTTCCAGAAATAAATAACGATAGCAGCAGCAGTGACAAGAACAGCTGACATCAGTGTGCTCTCATTTTGTGTGAGACGCGGGGCTCTGTTTAACTGCATTGTTGAATTCTTCCAGCAGCCCTATGAGGTTGGCATGGGATTGCTTCCTTGCTCTTTCATGCCAGTTCCTCCTAAAATGCCTGTATTTTGATTCATCTGACCCTCTGATTCTTACTTGTTCTCTGCATTGCTGAACCTGCCGGGGAAAAGGTTCCATGGTGTTCACTGATGCTCCCGGACATTCCATGAAATGGTGGCTCCCACCTGCCTTCCTTGTTGGCGTGACCTCACCTCCTGGTCAAGAGAACTTGGACCACTCTTCCACCACTTTTCTGCCCTAAACCTATAGATATGTTTCCTTCTGGACTCATCCTCTCCTCCCTTCTAACCAGTGATTTCTTTTTTTCTAATTAAAATTTTTTTTTTTAATTTTGCCATCCTTAATGTACAATTACATGAGCAACATTATGGTTGCTACACTCCCCCCTCTTATCAAGTCCCCACCACCAACCCCATTACAGTCACTGTCCATCAGCGTAGTGAGATGCTATAGAATCACTACTTGTCTTCTCTGTGCTATACTGCCTTCCCCGTGTCCCCACCCCCTACATTATATGTGCTAATCGTAATGACCCTTTTTCACTCCTTATCCCTCCCTTCCCACCCATCCTCCTCAATCCCTTTCTCTTTGGTAACTGCTGTTAGTCCGTTCTTGGGTTCTGTGAGTCTGCTGCTGTTTTGTTCCTTCAGTTTTTTCTTTGTTCTTATACTCCACAGATGAGTGAGATCATTTGATACTTGTCTTTCTCTGCCTGGCTTATTTCACTGAGCATAATACCCCCTAGCTCCATCCATGTTGTTGCAAATGAGAGGATTTGTTTTCTCCTTATGGAATAATATTCCACTGTGTATATGTACCACATCTTCTTTGTCCATTCATCTACTGATGAACACTCAGGTTGCTTCCATCTCTTGACTATTGTAAACAGTGCTGTGGTAAACATAGAGGTGCATCTGTCTTTTTGAAACTGGGCTGCTGCATTCTTAGGGTAAATTCCTAGGAGTTGGATTCCTGGGTCAAATGGTATTTCTATTTTGAGTTTTCTGAGGAACCTCCATACTGCTTTCCACAATGGTTGAACTAATTTGCATTCCCACCAGCAGTGTAGGAGGGTTCCCTTTTCTCCACATCCTCGCCAACATTTGTTGTTGTTTGTGTTTTGGATGTTGGCCATCCTTACTGGTGTGAGGTGATATCTCATTGTGGTTTTAATCTGCATTTCTCTGATGATTAGTAATGTGGAGCATCTTTTCATGTGCTTGTTGGCCATCTGAATTTCTTCTTTGGAGAAGTGTCTGTTCAGCTCCTCTGCCCATTTTTTAATTGGCTTATTTGCTATTTGTTTGTTGAGGTGTGTGAGCTCTTTATATAATTTGTATGTCAACCCCTTATCAGATATGTCATTTATGAATTTATTCTCCCAGACTGTAGGATGTCTTTTTGTTCTACTGATGGTATCCTTTGCTATACAGAAGCTTTTTAGTTTGATATAGTCCCACTTGTTCATTTTTGCTTTTGTTTCCTTTGCCCGGGGAGATATGTTCATGAAGAAGTTGCTCATGTTTATGTCCAAGAGATTTTTGCCTATGTTTTTTTCTAAGAGTTTTATGGTTTCCTAACTTACCTTCAGGTCTTTGATCCATTTTGAGTTTACTTGTATGTATGGGGTTAGACAATAATCTAACCAGTGATTCTTAATCAACATTGTTCCTTGGAGTCCCCTGGGATCTTAAAAAAATTTCTCAGTGTGCTCCCTGGCCTTGAAATTGAGGGTTCAGCAGGACCGGTGTGAGGTCAGCTGTGCGGTGATTGCAAAATCTCAGGACATTCCGATCTGCTCCCTGGGTAGAAATCCCCGGCTGGGTGGGCTCCCGAAGACAGTGCCTCTTTTGTTCAAGAGTCATCCCTCCCCCTGGCTCTGGTTCCTAGGCTCTCCTTCTTTTCCTTCTAGGACTGGAATTGCTCCACCATTACTCCCTTCCCTGTATTTTCATTGATCCCCATTTCCCTGTAAAGTTCACTGTAGCTTCAAACGCCGGTTCAGAATCTTCTCTTGACCCATGACCGACCACTGGGCCGTGTGTCTCCTGCCATTCTCAGACAGACCTCTTAAAGAATAGTTCATAATTTTTACCCCAGGTGATTCTGACTTTGTCCTACCCGAATCTGGTAAAAAATCATCAGTACGCATTAGAAGCTAAACCCAAAGGGCCCTGTGGGACCTGTCTCATTTCAGCTTTTTTGGAGCATACGATACTCAGGAGACTCTCCTCCCTTGCCTTTTATGACATCATCTACTCCCAGTTCTTTCAGTTTTCCTGATTAATCTCTTCCTGATTTTATGTGTTTAAAATAAAAAAAATTTTGTTCAGCAACATTAAGAATAAAACAGAATTTTACCTTATTTACAAGATGGGGTAGTGAGGGAGTATCATTGGGGAGGAAATGTCTTTCTAGCTTTTTCTCTGAGGAAAATGAGGATGTCAGGGGATGAATTTAATATGATTTCTTAAAGACCCTATAAATCAAATTCAGAAAACTTACCGTTTTAAATCTTTGGTTTAGTCCTAGGATGGCAAGAGAATTTTGAGTCCAGAATATGGTTTCTACTAGTTCAGGAAAACCTGCCAATCCCTAGATCCATTTTTGAGTCTGATAAACCTATTGGAAGCTGGGTCAGATTGAGGACGGTGTGCTTATATTCCTGAGAGAGCCTTAATACCTGTGTGTCCTGGGACGCTGACACACCTGCTTCCCAGAACCTGGCTGGACAGTGATGTCCAGAGTAGGATTCCTGTCCATCAGCGTTCTTCACTTCTCGCTGCTTTTTTTTCCCCATTCTGCCCCCCTCCCCTCCATACAAAAGTAAAGCATGCTTGTTATAGAAAACTTGAAAAATGCTGAAAAAGAATGGAGAATAAAATAAAGATTATTATTACCCATTATTCTATCACTCAGAGATAGACACCGTGAAACGTGTTTGTATATTTCCTTCCAATCTTCTTATTTACATGTTTTTATAAATGGGATCAAACTGTATATGGTGTTTATTCTGTGTTTTTTTGGTAGTGATCTCTATTATGTCGTGAGAAATTCTTTATCAACATTTTTTTAATGGCTGTCTAGTATTCTAACATTGAGATATACATAATTTACGTAATTAATCCCCTGTTGCCGAACATCTAGGCTGTTGCCAATTTGTGCTCTTATAAATGATGCTACATTTAATAACCTTGAACATAATTGCTTGCACATTGCTAATTTTTTCTTTAGGACATATTTCTAGATGCTGAATGTTGCTGGGTTTCAGGATGAGACCAGCACTCTTGTGATTGATTGCCTTCCAGCTAAACCAGCTTCCAAGAAGGTGGGAGGCTCAGAGGCCGATGAAATCTGTCTGCTGCTGTTTACTTCTCCTTGAGATCCTCTAGACTGCATGCTGTACTTCAGAAGGAGGCTTTAAAGAATTTCTCCAGGAATCCATAAATGGGAAGCTCCACCACAAGTGAAAATAAACACATATACTTCCGAATAAACCCCTATTTGCTAGAGGCTGGTTCTGAATTTTCTCTGTTCATTGCATGCTTTGGATGAGTTCTAAATTATTTCAAAGAACAGCAGTGGAGCACTTACTGTTTTTCAGGAATTGTGCTTGCCTCTGGGGATACAAAAGTAAATAAGCCTTCGAGGGGCTTACTTGCAGTACAGAAGACAGACAGGGAAAAGGCTTATTGTGGGTGAGAATCGCTGTGGGAGCATAGTCTCCAGTTCTTCAGCCTGAGATGATCTCTGAGCTGAATCTTGAAGAACAAGAAATCTATTTTTGCAGAGGGGCAGGTGTTCCAGTGGGGAGGGAATGGCATGTGCAAAATCACGGAACTGTAATGGTGCCTGACAAGCCCAGCGAACCATGACTACATTCCATAAGTGGCACCTAGGCAGAACTTCCCCATCTCCCGGTGCTGCACAGGTAACATGTCTGTGTAGACAGCCACCCTGTCAGTCCGAGGGCCTTAGCCCTGGGCCTCGGGCAGGTGCATCCATTTACCTCACTGTGCTGTGTGCAAAAGATCAGGTGACACTGATTTGGGCACGTGGTGGAAGGATAATGGTTGATGAGCTGGAAAGCTGGGCTGTATACAGATTGTGAAGGGCTGTGTGGGCCAAGCAAGGAATTTGGATTCCTTTGTCAGCTCTGTAGGGACAGTCCTTCTATTACACACCGTGGAAGCAGAAGATAGGGACCTCAAATTGCTTATACACACATAGCTGCCTTCCTTTTCTGCTATCTTTAACAATTCCACAATATGCACTCTTTCCCTCTAAACAATTTGATGTTCTTAGCTCTGCACACTGACCTGTCTCACACCTATTTGGGGAAAATACTGCATTGTTGGAACAACACAGTGGAAACTTGCAGTTGTGAAGTCTGTTTTGAGCTGGCAAAAGGTGGCTGTCTAAGGAGGAGTGATTTGAAAAGTGCTAATAGTAAAACATCAGTTATTTTGGAATCTTCAAAAGTTCTGTGCTATTTACTGTGACTAGTGTGAAAAGAATCAGTAAATAGGAAAATTGTGTTGTGGCCAAAATAAATTAAACTTCCACACAGCACCACTGTATTTTCTTTTTCCAGTATTTCCTAGTCATTACATATCACTTCCTAGCTAAGGTCTAAGAATTCTTCAGCAGCAAGGTTAAGAAAAAGATGAAAATGTTAGGATGCCTAATGGAACATCAGATAGCACTTCACTTTACATTTTTTTTTGTTTTGTTTCATAAATTTTGTAAATATAGACCATAGAACTAAGCAGGAAAAAAAAAGTGTTTATGTTATGTTATAGAAATAGTTTCATTCATAAACAACATATTAATGTCTGGTATATATGGGTTGTCTGAATGTATCTGGATTTTAGGAAATTATACAAGCCTTTGTATATGTAATTACTTCGAGATACAAGGATAGTATAGCGATATTTCTGCCATTCAAAAGTAAATATAATTTGTCATTTTGCAAGTTTGGTTGTGGCTGCGAGGAGGAATTTTATTTTACTTTTCTCTGTTCTTAACTAATTGCACTTCAAGATTAGGGGAATATGGAGTTCACATATTTTCATGCCAGTCACCATAGCATATTGAAAATCCTTGGATCCTGAGGCCTACCCCACGTCTTTTTGAGCAATGGTATAACGTGAACAAAGATAGTCAGAAATACCATAATGAAATTCAGAGGCATTTCTGTATCGGCCAACTTCTTAACCCCCACAACACAGCTAACAGAAAGGTAAGTGGTGTACTCCATGGTCTGTCACCTCTCTGTCCATCAATCTGTCCATGACTAACAAAAGGGGAGTGCCGCAGACCGTGGAGAGCAAGGCGGGCATTCAGCAGGAAAATCAGGCAGAAGCCCTTAGCACTCTTGTTAGAAGGCTTTAGGGTCTGACACATCAGACCACCGTGATTTGTGAGAGTGCGAATAGATTTTCCCGATGCCACGTTTCAGAGGCGCTCAGATGAAGCTTCTGTTTCCTAACCTCTCTTCTGCCCCCCATCGCCCACTTTCCAACCATCATGTCAGGATACTCGTGGCAATCGAGACTCTTGGTGGGAGGAAGATTTACCTTAATTTTGATTAAAGTAAGTGAAAATTTTGCTAGAAAGTAAGTCTGAAAATATAGAATATACTTAATGAGTTGATATTTCTGTGAATTTTCAATATTGCTCCATTTTTATATTCCATCTTTAGTGGATTCATCACCAAAATTGCCACCCACAAAAACAGTGGATTGAGTCTACAGACGCTTTAAAAATGGCCTTTTCAGAGTCAAAGGAGTCAGCCAAGAGTGGCCAGAAAGTGGGGACACCTTGATTTTATTAAGTCTGTTTCTCTCCTTGTTACTGGCTGTCTTTGACAGCTAGGAAATTTCAATTCTTACAAGATGGTACCTGCACATTTATGACATATGTGTGCAATTTAAATAAAAATTATAATAAGTTACACACAGTGAGAATCCATGTGTCCACCACCCAGCTTAGGAAACAGACCGTTACACCCTCTCTGAGATCTGGAGGCCCCTCCCTGGCAGACCTCCTCCCACTTCCCATGACCTGAACTTTATGTTTCTCATGTCTCCCATTTCTTGCTTTTTTTTTTAAATGTCTTTCTTGAGATACTATTCACAAACCATACAATCACCCATTTGAAGTGTGCCAGTGGCACTGAAGACCTACCTTTGACTGAGTAGGTTCATCATCATAAGTCATTAAGGACTTTTATCTTTTTGTGTTCTGGGAATCAGCGTAAGAGTTAGTGAACCCAGTTCCTCAAAAGGTGAAGCAGCGTTACCATATGCCTGGGCAGTTCTCCTAGATATTACATATCCAGGAGAGATGACGGTGTGTCCCCACCCAAAGATTGGTAGGCGAATGGTCATAGTTGCATTATCTGAAGAGCCAAAAGGCGAAAATGTCCACAAACTGATGCATGGATAAACAAGACTTGGTGTCTCCATGCAATGGAATATTTTTCAGCCATAAAAGAATGAAATACTGATACATGCTACTACATGGTCGGACGTTGAAAACATTATGCTAAGTAAAAGAAGCCAGTCACAAAAGGTCACCTATTGGATAATTTCACTTGTATGAAAAGTCCAGAACAGGAAAATCTACAGATGCAGAAGGCTGGAAGTGAGGAGGGTGAGGGGGGTGGTGGGGAGGCGACAGCCAAAGGGTATGGGGTTTCCTTTTGAGGTAATAAAAATGTTCTAAAATTGTGATGATGGTTGCACATATCTGTGAATATACTAAAAAACCACAGAGTTGTACACTTCAAATGGGTGATTGTATGGTTTCTGAACTGTATCTCAAGAAAGACGTTAAAAAAAAAAAGCAAGAAATGGGAAACAAGAGAAACATAAAGTTGAAGTTATGGGAAGCGGGAGGAGGTCTGCCAGGGAGGGGCCTCCAGATCTCAGAGAGGGTGTAACGGTCTGTTTCCTAAGCTGGGTGGTGGACACATGGATTCTCACTGTGTGTAATTTATTATAATTTTTATTTAAATTGCACACATGTCATAAGCATTCTTGGTGTCTATGATATAGTTAGTTAATAAATCAAAAAAGAAAATCTCTGGTCCAGTAAAAAGAGCTGGTGAATCATGGAAAAGATCTCTTCATTATACCGTTTTTAGAAAGTGTCATCCCATGGACACTTATTACTTCATCTCCTGGTCATCATCATGATTTTCCATTATTTCCTGAGTGCCTGTGTACATCTCCAGTGTCCTGTGCAGCGTAATGGAGCATGTAATGTAGTCTCTGTTTGATTGGAGAAGGGATATTAGTAATAGTTGTAATAATTGCGACCATTTATTAGAGGCCTGTAAAATGCCAAGTACTGTTAGAGGTGCTTTCTGTGCAATCTTTAATTAATTCCTGTGATGACCTTACGATATGTGTAGGACAATCCCTGTCTTACCAAGGGCAAAAGGAACGCTTGGAGAGATGGGATGCTCAGAGTCACAGAGCTGGTTGGTAAGGGATAGATGCAGAATTTCAACCCAGAGTAATACCAGAGGCTATAAGCCTAATGATTACACCATGTTCGCTTTTATTTTGCCGGTGTTTTATGATCTTCTAAAACCCATGCCTCCTTTTGATAAACTTTAAAAAAATATCATGCCCTCTCTTCAGTTGAGAATCACTATCTTTTTTCTTTTTTCACCTGCCAAAATCACTTTATTAGGCCTTGTATTCCTTAGTTTGTAATGAAGAGAATATTTGTTTTCTAGATATAAAATCATACTGAGTATGCATGTTCAAAGGACATATTTGCCCTGGAGTCCTAGGCATGCTCCCTCCCCCAGGACCTAGCACACAGCCTTGAGAATCTTGAGCATTAAGCTGTTTTGAAAATTCAAAATGAGAATTCATTTTCAAAAAGATATTTTGCAACAGAAAGCAGAATGGTCCAATGCCAGATGAGTAGAATAGCAGGTCGTTTCCATCGGAATATAAATAACAGGATTGTGTAGAGTGGAAGGCAATGTAGAGACCAGCGGTACGGAAGTGTCGTTTTATGGGAAAGACGGACCCGAGACTTAAGAGTAACTAAGAAGAGATGAAATCCTCTCCGATTGCTCATAATCTCTAAAAGTCTTAAACTCTGCGAACTTGTGAGTTACCCTGTGAACTGAGGAAGAGAATGCCACGAAGTCTGGTCATCCACCCCTTCATAATTGTGTCATCTCCCACTCCAGGCTGGGCGGTATCCCAAGGGCTTTGCATCAGAAACCTGCAGTATGCAGCCTTTGCCCTCTCAGAAGTCATGGCCTATTGGACAATATAGATAAAGAGGCCCAAATTAGAGTGTGATAATGCTATAATGAAGGCATATTATATTTATGTATAAAGGCAAATAAATGTATACAGTGCAGGAGGCTGTGGGACCTCAGAAGATGGACATTTATTTCAATCCTTGGGGAGGGGTAAGTGTCAGAGAAAGATTCTCAGTAGTCAGTTGATTGTATGTAGTCACTTGAGCTGCATCCTGAAAGTTACGTGGTGTTGAAAGAACTTTGGTACCCTGAGGAAAAGGCTCATAATTTGGCAGGAGGCAAGAAGAGATGATGCTGAGAAAGTAGTCCTGGGACAGTTCATGAGGGACCTCTTACCATGGTTACCCGTAGGTAAAGGGAATTCATTGACTTGTTTAAAACAGGGAAGGGTCTCCAGTGACCACGTTTGCTATAGAGAGATCACTCTGGTAGCAGCGTCCAAGCCTGCATTGGAGAGGGAAGGACAAATTCAAGGGAAAAGATAGTTTTTACTCAGTTGAGAAGTATTAATCAGTTCCTGTGTGGCATGCGTGATTTATTGTAAGAAGTTATTTTATTTTATACTAAAAGAAGGAAATCAGTATCTTAATTTTCAGCTGTTTCTCAGCTACAGAGATGTCAAAATGTGAAAAGATGTGTATTTCAGAATTGATGAAATTCAGTCGTTAGTACTTACTATTCGTTTGTCAAAGAATGAATGAATGACTGCTTTATGTCAGTGTCCTCGGGAGACTTGGGATAGAATAAATATCTGAGAAAAAAGCATTACATTTGATTTCTAAGTTGTATAGCTTCCTTTAGTTGAGACATTAAAATAACGAAAGAAACGACTGATGGTGTGCCCTGAAGACTTATCTTTTCGTGTGCGTCGCAATCACTCTAGATAGAATTTTTGGGAAAAAAGATTTCAGAAGCAGCTGAATGAGGAAGCGGCCCTATGGGACAGGCATTATTCCATTTGGGTTCAGGTGGAATAGCGGAAGCTGTTTGTGACCTACCACTGACCCTGTGGGACCATCGTATGGTTCCAGAGGCGGGCTTTAAGAATCAGTGTAAGTTCATGGCGTGACTGAAGAGAAATACCCCGGAATAATTTACAGGTCTGCCCTGGGGGGTGCTCCTGAGGGGAATTGCTATTTGTCTGCTTAGCTTATGTTTTTGATGACTGCTCTCTCCTCCTGCAGCTGGTATTTCCTGATCCTCACGTCTGTCTTGTCTACTCTTCCTCCACATTTGCTCAGTGGGATTCCAGCCAGGAATTTCTAAGAGACAAGGGCAGCTGGGTCTGCACTGACCTCGAGACTGCATTTTGCTTCCGCGGCTGTTAGGCTTCAGCTTGTGCTGTTTGGGACTTCCTGAGGCAGAATGCAGCAAGCTCTGCCAAGCTGGGTGCATTCTTCGCATTCCCCATGTGTTTGTGCTCGTGCAACCCGAGAAAGTGCACCGGGCTAGAAGAGAAGGGTTGAGGGAGCTGGTTCAACATGCTTTCTGCCCTCAGATATACCGATAAGGTGGCCCTTTTATGATGGTTCCTAGAAATGTGACTTATATGGGCATGCTGCCTGCATTGTCAGAAGGAAGAAGGCCGCTGTTTTTTATTGGAAAATAAGACAGAAAGGTTGTGGAACTTCTTTCGTTGGGACAGACTAGGATGGTTATTCTCGTGCCAGTAAAAGGGCTGAAAAGAGAGTGCCTCTCTTAGGAGACCAAAGAATGCATTTAAAAGGTCCTTGTGTATAACCGTATTTTCTGAACAAGAAGTTAGATTCAGGGCTGGTGATCTTTGGGCAGATCAAGGATATGCTGTTTTCATCTGCTGAAAGGCTGCACATTAATTTGTCCATGTGCCTTTCCCTCAGGTGGAACCCGTGTTATCTTTTGTGGGGGTTTCTGTCATTACTTTTTGTCTGGTCTTGCTGACTCTAACCCTCTCCTCCCCTCTCTCGCAGCCACCAGCTTGGATTTTGTGAAAATCTAGAAAATGGTGAAAACTAGAACTCCCTTGAAATACCCAACTCACCACCAGTTCATGTGGCCTTCACTCGACCCCTGCCCTGAACGTTCCTACCAAGTTTTTGTCCCTCTGCTGGGTGACTCCTACCATTTGTACCTGCCAAATTCTGCCTGTCAACATTATTGCTTCTTGTCTATAGGGAATAATTTCTCCCTTCTCTTAACTTCCAAAGCTTCATTTGTACATTTTTGGGTGTTCCTTAACTATTTTCTACCATGTGTAACAGGTACAGGCATTAATTTTTCTAGAAAACCAAATATTCTGCTTGAAAAGCTACCTGAAGCAAGTGTCCCCCCACCACCTCTCTTTTTAAATGAGACAAATGACAATATGTTACATGGCAACTCCGAAGCCCCAGTACATTTCTGAAGTGTAGCTAAGATACAGTAAAACTATCTACCTGTTTTGTTACGATACAGAATGCTAAAACTTCAGTTCCCTGATCATTAGGGACCATTTTGTGTGTAGTGAGGCAGTTTGGCAGCATCCCAGGCCACACCCTCTTTGTTGACTGAATTTGTCACTCTTTCAGAGTCGTCTCCACATTATTCTGATGTTCCACCAACCGAGTCGCAAGTGTCGCTCGAAACTTTTGTTTTGCATCGTGTTTTGCTTAGTATGTTTTGAATTTTGGAATCAAACATAATTTGTTTTCTGTGTACGCATTGGTCAGATATCGTTTTGTTGACTGATGGGTGGGCTCCTAGACTTTAGAATTGAAAACCAAGATTCATTCTGGAAGCCATTGAGAGAGATGCTCATAGGGCTTGAATGTCCTTGTTTATTGGTTTTCTCTCCAAGCACAGTCCCTAAGCTCGCTGAGGGCAGGATCCACCCTAGTTGGTCTTTGGGTTCCCTCTAAGACCCTGGTAGAGGCTTAACATCCGTTGGAATGTATTGGTTGATTTTGTGAGGACTTGAAAAGGTTTTGAACTGCTACTTTGTTTGAATTTTAGTCAATCTTCAGCAACTGTAGAGTACTGGGAACTTCTGGATCTTGAAATTCTTTTCTTTTAGTTGCCTAATAGGTTGTTTTCTTGTTATTTGCTATAGATTTGTCAGTCTTGTCCCCCTACATCTTATAGCCTTATTTATAGTTCTTAAAAAATATATGTTTTACAAGTGTCTTGTGACAGAAAACAGAAATAGGTTTTTCTGAAAAACAAAGGTACTTTCCACCAGTTGACTGATTATGGTTATTGTTTCATACAAATACCCTTCCTTCTAATACAAAGACACACACACACATACACACACACAGATGATACAAGACATAAAAATAGTTTCTGTCCTTTGGACTTAAGAATCTAGATGAGATAAAAGTCATCCAGCCACGGCAGCCTCTGTGGAATGGATCTCAGAGGTGATGGACGCCTCCCATGGCAGGATGTGGGTTAGAAGAGGGAGGACTCCCTGACCTATTCTCAGATGACTCAGGTGAGTAACAGTTCAGCATTTGTTCTTACCTTATGAAATGGGGCTAAGGTACCATCAGCTTTGCTCATGTGGAAGGATTATGGGAGGGTCAGCTGCAAGTCTGGATATCAACATCCTTTCTGAACAAATGTTTGGATTCTCTTCCCCCAAAAGTGCACATGCATAAAAAAAACATGGAATCCAGTGGGGTTCACAGACCCTAATGGGCACAGTTTAAGTTATAACATAATGTAGGGGAGGAAAACAGTCTTTTTTCTCTATCCATCTTAGGTTCATTGGTTGAGGCTGTGCAGATTAGACTGACAAAAAAGGCTAACAAGAGAAAAACAGTTTTTAACACATACGTCATGCATACGCATGGAAGAATTCAGAGGTGAGAAACTCAAGGGATGGTTAGAACATGGGTTTAGATAGCATCTTAACAAAAAAGCTATTAATTTGTAGATAGAGAAGTGACAAGACAAAGACAAAGAGTTTCAAGTTTCCAAGAGTGGCAAACTGTGGGAAGGTAAATCTGTGTGGAGGGAACTAATGGGAGATAAGGGCCTGTTAGTAAGATCTGGCATGTAGGTTTCTCTGGTGCATCTCTGGGAAATAAGAGTCTAGAGTTGTGTCCGGAGATTGATAAGAATCGTGCTGCCCTTCCTGGCAGAGAAAGACAGGGAGGGAATTTTTATGTGTGTTTGTGTGTTCTTCTTTTCAGTGTCTTCAGCTAAAAATAACCCTTCTGTCAAAGTGGCATATTTTGGGGTGGCATGTACTGAACCCCTTCAGTAGCTACAAGTGAGCACGCTAATCTCATGAATGACAGGTGTCAGGTTAACTCGCATCTGCTCAGCTAGTAAGGGCAGCAGTTGATGGTCTTGGACTTGTACCTGGAAGAGGTGAGATCGTGAACGTCATGCAGCATCATATTCTTCCCAGGAAGCAAATGCCAAGTGCAGCATGGCAGTTTGTTGGCAGTTTCTGTAAACATAACCAAGATGTTTAGTTCTGTGAATTGAGTGGTTATACGAGAGACCCTATGAAATAGGGGCTCTTCAGAGGGGTTTGTAAACAGTAATTGCTCAGTCCACGAAGGAATGTTAGGAAGGCCTAGAAGAGAGATCAGAAGTGGTTGCTGTGACAAAAGACCTAAAATGAGGCTGTAGTCTTGCCCTGTTATTATTCACTTTCAGTCCTATTTGTGTTGCTTTCAAAGATGGTGTGGCAGTTAATCACACTGAGTGGAGGTCTGACAAGAGTGTATTCAGTTGGGTGGCATTTTAATAGCCACGTTAAAGTGCTAAGAGTAGTTACCAGGGGTCTCTTCTATGTGGCTGACTGCTTGTACTTTTTGGGCAGAAAGAGGCACCTTGATTATTGGGCTTCCCTGCAGTCAGTGCCAGGAAGGTGTGGAGGACTTCCCACATGTTGCCTGAAAACTTAATTAGCGGATTGTGGTTTGGCCACCAAGGAGCACGGGAACCTGAATTCCTTTGGTAGTCAAGACCACCTCTGTGCACACCATTCACGGTGTAGTGCTATCGTGTTCAGTTGTGCTCTGGGGTGCCGTTCACCGAGGACGCTATGTGAACCATGCCTCTTAGGGTTGTGAGCAGAGGCACACCAGGTTGCCAGCTTCAAGATGGACCTGATGGCTTGGTGGAAACAAGGGGCTCCTGCAGGGTCAGGTTGGCAGGGCATGTGTGGTCAAGTCTTGGTGACGAATGACTTTGATGGCTGGATGCTCACTGCTTTGCTAGGTGGCAGCCACAGTATCATTTCTTTGAAAATTCTGATCAAATTCTCTAAGGACTCACTTCATTACCCTGGGGGTAGGAGTCCACATGTGGGCTGTTCCTCAGTGGTAACATGAACATTATCTTCCTAAAAGAATCTTCTGTGGTCTCATACGTTGCACAGAGCAGGCTGCTCTGTGTTCCATTAAATCACTCATAGATCCCCTAATGGCAGACTTAATGGGTGTGTAGCATCTGCCCATTAAGAATATGTGCTCTGAGGCTCTCAGAAGTTCCCATAGCAGGTGCTCCACAAATTCCGGGACCTCCTGGTGTTTGCCCCGGGAAGACTGGGGTCGTAACTTTCCATCCGTGGCTCCCCAGTGCGCAGTACAGAGCTGGCGTGGAGCGGGCACGTGGAACACATTTTGGGAATGATTGATGTGCAATTGAAAAAACTGCTCATGAATGCTGATGCACAGTTTGGTGAAATGAGCTTTTCACTCCAAATTTCCTGTTACAGTATTAATCAACACCAATGAACGTAGTTTCTGATACTTACATTACAGAAGTCACACTCCCATTATTGCTTGAGCAGAAGGAAGGAAGAATCCATTTTTTGAGGCACTAATAAGTGTTAGGTGATAACACTAGATTCTTTATAGACAAGTGGTAGATTGGTGCAATCCTGACTTTAATCACTTGTTTGCTGTGTTTGGGCCTCAGTTTCCTCATTTGTAAAACTAAAATACACATGTCCACCTTCCAGAGTTCTTGCCAAGATTGCATATATATAGTACATATAAGTGTTTGGCACATAGTAAGTGTTCAAGAAATGAATGCTATAGTATTCATTAATTTAATACTTATTGAGGCCCTTCTCTGATTTGGCACTAAGAAATTATATGCAAGTGTGACTCAGAACTACCTCAAGTAGCTCACAGTCTAAAGGGGAGTCAGACACTTAAATGCATAGTTATGTACATAGCAGGTGCTGTAGTCATTTTCTAGAACGAATACTGTGAGAAACCAGAGGAGGAGCAACGGAACTCTGCTGGGGAGAAGGAAGTGGGTTTTAGGAAGGGTTTGGCGGACGTGACACTTAATCTGATTTGAAGGTGGAAACCATCTTGTAAGGAAGTTGCTTGTGCACAGACTAATTGAAAGTAGTTAAGCAGAGTGGGAGCTGGTGTGTGTGTGTGTGAGAGTGTGTATGTGTGTGCAGAAGCAGTCGGGGAAGAAGTGCCCTACGTGGGAGATAGGTTTCATCCCCAGGAAACTTAGGAAGGTCAACAAGTGAAATAACTTGCTCTAAGTCACGCAGCTAGTTAGTGGCAGGGCCTGGGAACTGGAGCTGGGATGATTCCTACAATGCCAGTGCTCTTTCTGCCTTTCTATACCTAATTTGAAAAACTATGTAAACGACAGTCTTCAGTGTGCTTCATACTGCTGCTTAGAGCCCTAGCCTTTTCAGGAAGAAGAGCCTCTCGAGCTAGTACTGCTTGTCAATGGCAGGTTTGGTGTTACAAAGATGAGGCTCTGTGCCAGGCCTTTCAGCAGTGGTTGGGTAAGGTGCAATATGTTGGCCTTCTCCAGTGAGGCAAGGGGCAACCATGAGGAGGAAACGAGCCCTGGCTTGCTCGGGAGATGGTGCTGGAGGTGGAGGCTGAGGGCAGGCTGGTCAGCTCCTCCCTGGTCAGTATCTCCATTGAGCGTTTTACTGTATGTGCAGATCACCGAAATGCATACAGTCTGCTTAATTGTTTGTTACTATTTCTGGAAAGGATTAAAATAAACAATAAGCACTACCCCCCACCCCCAATCTGCCAGGTTATTAATGGTTGTACAGTCATTGCTCTGGTTCTGCTGGAGTCTAAGTTCTGAACCACTAAGGAGATTCTCCGGCACTTAGAAATGCCCCACCTTCCCCTGTAAGACACCGCAAAGGGGAGGACTAGCGTTCCCTCGCCAGTGCTAGCTGGAGCTTCACATACCTGGCTTTTAGTGGTTAGAATCTTAGTACTACGTACAGGTGGCTTTGGTGCAGATGAATGCTTCTACTCGAGACAAAGTTTACTCTAATGACGTGTAGATTTTTCACTTTTGTCATTATTCTCAATTCATTTGACCTAACAGTCAGCTGCACAAAATCCCACTTCTCCCCACGCCTCTTACCTCAAAAAAGCATTTGAATAGACTAGTGGAGAAGGGCACATGAGAGGGCTGTTTGAAAGGACTTTCCCTAGAAAGATCTGGAACAAGTGTGGAAGATAAGAGAGCTAATACAAGGTTTTGCGGATGTGGCCATTGGCTTCCTTCAGGCACATTTACTGACAAACTATGTCAATGAAGTAGATACTCCATCTACAAGTATTATACGCTTAGCATTGTGCTACGTGGTGGTTAACTACTCAGTGGAATTTAGTAGTCCGGGCGAGAAGTTCTGCATGGTGACACAGCACGTTCAGCTACTGGGTTTTAAGTAAGCCTCAGTTGTGAATAAGCTGTGAAGCGCTCCTAGGACAGGTAACTGATATGGTAATTGTGGGGTTGCTGCTTTATCTGTTTCCTCATTCTTCTAAACTGAAGCTGCCTTCTTCATGATGAAATTATTTTTTCAACCCGATAAATTGTGAAATATATGCTGAAAAGTGCATACTCACAAAAAAATGTTCAGCTCCCTTAATTAGCACTAGTGTGACCGTCTCGCCATTTGAGAACTGTTCGGATGCTGTATGCCTCAAAGAATAACTTCGCTAATCCAAAGAATCAGGAGGAACAGCAGCATTTTTTATATTGGTGAAAAAGTAAGACTTAACAATAATCTGTAAAGAGTCTTACTCCCTCCTAGATACGGACAATGACGAAGAGGTACTAGAGTTGGCAGGGCTGCTAACAGGCCCCAGCGTGCCGGCTTTCCTAGACAGGTCTTCCTGTAATTAGCCAGTGGTGGGATGTTGTTGGTGCTTGACTGAAATATTGTTTTAAAAAGAAGTATTTATTCCTTGTTCTCTTTTATATGATTACTTTTCTTAAAACCTACTCTGTGTGGGTAATGGAAAATTAAATTGCTATCCAGCTCTAATCTAAGTAACTGCAAATTCTGAATGAATGGAGGTGAAATAAAGAGTATTTATTATATTTGAAAATTAGGATATAAACGGAGTGGGGGAAAAATACACTTCTGAATGTTTTAACCAAAACATCCCAATCAGTGAAGGAGAGTAAATTCAAAACCCTAGAGATATCGGCAGGCTGACTGTGGTACCTCTACTGGAAAAATATTGATAAAAATTTATCCATGTTTAATATGTTAAAACAAACACATCATTGTAGAAAATGGGCTTTCCAGGGATATTCACCATGTTTGAATGTGGCTTCATAGATTCTCTGGTGCCCAGATGTGTACTCCCAAGGAATATGTATCCATATCTTTATGATACACAGAATCTTCCTTCCTTATCTCTTTATTTTAACAATGAAAACGTAAATAGCTTATATATGTTATCTTGTTTTCAGTCTTGGTAAAGTTAATTATTCACTTACCCAACGTCTATTAAGTGCCCTCTGGCCTGGGTACCGTGCAGTTGCTAAGGGTGTTAATCTTCAGAGGAGCCCGGCCCCTGCTCTGTGGGGAGTCAGCATAGCTGAGTGGGGTAGGTGGATGTAAACAAATTATGGCAGCAGTGTGATTTATATACTTGTTCCTTTATTGCCTGGAACAAATATGGTATTTTGTTTTAAAAAAAAATGAATGGCTTTAATATATTCTTTATTCCTTGCGTATCTGCCACTTCATCATAGCCATATATGTTCAGTGTTTGTTGAAATCTATTTGCCTTATGAAATGCTTGTGGAACCATGGTTCCCAGAAATAATACAAAGCTTGCCGATTGAAGGTACTGTCCTATAAGTGACATGTTTCCCAGCTTTGATCATTTCTGACAAATCATACATGTGATTAACATGTATCCTTTAAAAATATCATAAAAAAACAGTTTTTTCCTCGGCTGATCTCTCTCTGCTTAGGCAAATCCTTTTGTTTTTCTAAGTCCAGCCTGAGGCCCACCATTTCCTTTCTGCCTTCCTTGTCCATGTCACTCTATACGCATCCCCCACCCATCCTAACTTAGTATTCACGTTGTGTTCTGCCTGTTTGGTTGGTTAGAGCAGCGTTCCTAAACTCCATCCTTTCTCCTTTCTGAGCAGAGTTCTTGAGAAACGGATTACAGCCGATCCTCCGCCATGTGCCCCTTCCTCATGCATCGGCGCGGGGTGCCATTCGGTCCCAGGCTCCCCATCCCCTGCCCCCTGCCGCTCCCCCTCCCAGCCCTGTAGCCCTGCCTGGCTGCCTGGGTCCTCAGGACTTCTTTCGCTGTTCTCTCCTAGGCTCTTGAAGCTGAGAAGACCTAGATCTGCTCTGGGTTCTTTCCTGGGACCCACTCTGGCAGCCCCTCCCACTGCCTTCTCCAGCATTTTCAAAGCAGTAGATACCCTCACCATTTTCTTACCATTATCAGCTGCCTGCCAGGGCAGAGCCAGCTCCCCCTGGGCCTCTCTCCATCCTTTCCATTCAGGCTCTATCCTTACATCGGGTAAAATGGGATCAGCTCAACGGGACTCGCCTGTCCTTAGTTTGCCATTTTGTCCTCCATGTGTCTTGCTAGGGTGGCCACCCTTGAGTGTGAGTTCTTCCCCACTGCTTTGTATTTGACAAAATTCTTTCATGCTTTTGTCTCATTTCAATGTTAGCACAACTCGGAGAGGCAGGCAGCCTGCTGGGATTCTTCTTATTTCTACTTTATAGGAAAAAAAGCCAAGGGCTAGAGAATTTGCTTAATGTCAGGAAAATTGTAAATGATGAAGTCGGTTCAGTCACCTCCTCTTCACACTACAGTATTTCATTTCTTTAAATTTGTATTTTTATTATTTTCCTCTATTATTACTAATTAGACAAGCATCTTGAGAGCAAGCTCATGCCATAATATCTGAATCCTCCGTAACACCAAACAGCTCCATTTTCCATGCATTTTTGGGGACTCGTCAGTGTCTCTCTTCTTGTGGGGGTCTGTTCTGTATCAGACTCTTTGCTGTGCATTTCTCATACACTTTTCCTCATTCTCACCATGCCTCTGCTAGGTACATGTTTTCAGTACTTTTGGAACTAATATTAATTTGGGTCCTCTGGGGATCCAATTAAAATGTTAATTCTGATTCAGGAGGTCTGGGTGTGGCCCCAGTTCTGTATTTCTAACATGTTCCCTGGGCCTGCGGGCTCTGCGGGTCACCGACCATGCTTTGAGCAGTATCCTGTTGCTAGGTGAAGAAACCAGCTCAAAGAGATAAGTAATTTTTCAATGATTACACCACTGGAAGTGGCAAAGCTCCACTCAAGCCTTGATCAGTTGATACACAGATTTCTCCTCCTCCTAGTCTGCCACACTGCTGATATGTGAGGCATTATTGTTAAATAATAGTAACAATCTTGAGGGATTCAGAGACAATGAAGACAAAGACCTTGCTCTCTGGAGAGAGGGGAGCCTCCCAGGGCAATAAAACAGGCGTTCAAGGCAGTCTTTGGGATGCATTTTAATGTGGAGTTTGTTGCAATGCACTGTAATGGGAGGATCTTAGTTTTGAAATGATTTGAGTTGGACCTCAAAGGACTGGTAAGAAGTTCTCAGAGATGGGAGCAAAGGACTTTCTGGACAGCAGGAACAAGGGCACTAAATGTAAAAGCAAAGGGGAGTCTGGGTCTCAGGAGTAGTCAACCGTAGTTGATGCACGCAGAGAGGTGCACGGTGGCTTTCAGCGCATAGGCTGGAATTGGATGGGGGAGTAGAGCAAGCAGGGGCTTCCCCAGGATTTGAAAGAGGGGTTTACAGTAGCACACGGTAGGCTTCCAGGAGATGAGCGCAGGTCAACTTACTGTTACCTAGTTGTTGGTGAGCCACTGTCCATCCTGTGGTGTTGACATCTCCACAGAATTCTGGGGCCTGGTTATAGGTGACATACTCCATGATGGCCTTTACTGGTATTTGTATAGAGTCTTGTCTTAATAAAAGCACTTTACTTGTGGCCATAAAGGATATATGGCCTTCTCCCCCACATCCTCCTGCCGCTTTCCAAATTTTTCCAGGCTACAAAAATGTTGTTTTTCCACAGACCAGTAGTAAATATTCTTCTTAAAGAAGCATTGTTCTTTGGTAGCAACTTGTAATGGGAAAAGTGGAATGGAGACAAAATGCAATCCTGGTCTGAATGGAGACTGGTTTTCCTTTGTGTGAATAACCAGCATTCCACTCAGGTTGCCACGGTGATGCTGAGCTTATACTGTTCATGCCAGCAGTCAGAAAATGTTGCCCAATTAGTTATTCTCAGCCGCTTGGTTACCTTGACAGTGGCTCAAAAAGCAGGTTTGAGTTCAAAGGCACTCAAACGAGCAGCCAGAGGACTTGCAGTTCTTCTGCCCCAGTGGGGTGCAGGTACTACAAGCCCGGCATGCCCTGGTAGGCCATAGAGGAAACGGTCATCCGTCTGAAAGCAAACTCCATTTTTCATTCTGTTTTTGCCCCCTTCTAGGTAACAAAGGGTACTCAGAATTTCTTCATCAACCAGCTTTGAACATTTTTCCCTGTTTTTGGGGCTGCCTTCAGGCAGAGATTTTGCGGGCTGGAGACAGCAGGGAGTGCATGCATTTAGGCACTGGACATTGGCCTCGTGTGGGCTACTCTCTCAGCCTCGGTTTTCTCTTCTGTGAACAGTCTACCTCACAGGATCAATAAATAAAATGATTTTTGCAGAATATTCTACCTAATGTCTGGGGCTTAGGAAGTACCCAGTAAAAAGTGGCTCTTCTCAAATATTGGTTCAGAAATCATGATGCGTTATATAGTGAGAGTATTATTATCATGGCCATTTGGTTGTTAGTGTTGGTCACGGTAGGCTAGGCTATGCCTTTACTACAAACAATCTTCGCGATTTAACAGCTAAAATTTATTTCTTGACCATGCCACATGTCTAGTCAGGAGAAGACTCTATTAATCAGCTACACGAGGACCCAGATTTGTGGAGGTTTCACGTCTACAAATGGTTAAATAGTCATTACAATATCTAACACAGCCATCAAATATTCTATCTGAAAGTGACACTTTCACTTTAACTCACATTGCGTCACCAATTTAAAGGGAGGGTGGCAAGTGCCATCCTGTAACATGCCAGCAGAAACAGAACTGGAATATTTTATTGAACAACTGGAATGACTGCCCCCTCTACTAAAGATCAAAAGGCTGATAGAGAAGACTACTTTAAAGGACTGCTGGTTAAACATAAAAAAAAAAAAAAAATACCAGGGCAGTAAACTTTAAAGCAAACCAATTGGAATTCAGCTGCATTGAGCCAAAAACTCCAAATATTCCTTGATAAGTAAGATGGAAGTTTTTTCCTCTCTCATGATAAAGAAGTTCAGACATAAGCAGTTCAGTGGTGGTATTAAGAGGTTTAGAATCATTTTATTGTTCTACTATAAAAATCTACTATGAGGCTTCTGTTCTTAGATTCACCTCAGGGTCAGAAATGGCTTCAGGGTTCCAGTCAAGATGATGCCGGGGTTCTTGTTCACGAAGTCGAAGAATGAGCTTAGCAAACAGGCAAGGTAGGAGAGCAAGGTACAGGCTTTTATTTAGAAATAAAGTGATAGGACAGAGCTCCCGGCTCACGCCAGGAGGGGACAAGAGAGTCCCGTGTGCTGCGTTGTTTAGGGGGTTTTGTAGGCAGATTGGGGTTTTTCGAGAACATGAAAAAAAGGCTTAGGGGTGTGGACTTGTACCACCTGCCCTGCCCTCAAGGTGGGCTGGGTTGTTCTCTGCTTGCTAGGGTTGTTTACAGTAAAGTCACGGGTTATGCTGGGATACCTTTCCCTATTTGTGAAACCACTCAATCATTCTAGGCCAAGTTGCTCCTGGCCTTTTGACTTTTAACTGACCTTACTGAAGATGTCTATATTCTTAATCTGGTATCTTGTTCTTAGAGGATTAGTGTGACCTTGACTTTGCATAATGCTTAACACAGAGTTTCAAAAGGGACTTCTTTCCCCACTGTTATATTGCTGACTGTAAATATCCCACCCTGCTTTTTCCAGAGGTCCTCACCCTACTCTGACTACACCCCTGGTCCCTGTCTCAATCACATCTACATTCTAAGCAGCTGGAAGGAGGAAGGTGGAGGACACAAGAGCCCTTTCTCAGCTAAGTCAACTCCATGTGCCCAGCCCTTCTAAAAGTCCCACACAATAATTCTGCTTACATGTCATTGGCCAGAACTTAGTGACATGTTCACTCCCACCTTCACTGGGGCTAGGGCATGTCGTTTTTGACTTGGATGCTTTTGAGACAGGGACCATGGGCTTAGACAGAGTAGGGTGAGAGCCTCCGGAAAAAGCAATGCAAGATATTCACAGTCAGAGCAATGTAACTACATGCAAGGAACCCCCCACCAAAACTCTGTGTTAAACACTAAGCTCTAGAGTCATTCTTCAGTGAGATCGGTTGATACTCCCCAGATAAAGGAAAGTAGCCCATGTTTTTATTATGCTAAGTGTTTGTAATCATGTATAAGATTCACTTTAGCAAGCTACAAGGGATTTAATATCTCATCAAGGACAAACATCCTAAGGCCACTTTTAACAAGTCCACACCCTAAGCCCTTTATCAGTGCCCCAAAATCCTCAATTGCCTATAAATCCCCTAGTCAACGCACCACCCCGGGCTCTCTTGTCCCCTCCTGGTGTGAGGCAGGAGCTCTGTCCTCTCACTGTACCCTCTATAAAAGCCTCTCCCCGGCTCTCCTACCTTGACTGTCTGCTAAGTTCATTCTTCGACCCTGCAAACAAGAACCCCGGCATCACTTTGCCTCCCAAATAAAATAGGGATTTTTATGTTGTTATGGAATAGCAGGAGAGTGGGCATTAAGTGGCACTGAGCAGTCCCTCGTACATTGTTATGACACAAGCTTTGGTTACGTAGAAATGAGAAGGGAAAGTTTGCTCTATATCCTATCATTTTCCAACCAGTCCTTCACAGAACATACTGCTTAGAGAGATACAAAGTTCCCTTAAAAAAATATTCTACAACCAGACGGGTTTGGGAGATGTGGAAAGCTTTTCCCTCTGTTGAAGATTCACAGGGTACATTAATACATTAAAGGCTCTGAGAGGTCCTGTAGTAAAGAGTAAAATTGCTAATCTTTTAAACCCAATGTTCTCAAATTTGTTTGACAATGGAAACCCAAAACCATTAGAGCCTAGAGGAACAGAGAAATTTAGCTTTAGCTTCTTGAATCTACCAAAAAATCGTTTTAGATCTTTGAACAAAGAGTATAAAACCCCCATTCAAAAAACTATCTGCTTGGTAAAATGAGCAAACAAACGTGTATATCCTCCAAGCTAGTCTAGCTATAGAGACAAGAGCTTTGAAGAAAAAAATAGATCAGGGGCCAGTGAAGCCCTGTTGTAAATAATCTGAATCTGAGCTGGTATTAACCAGCCATCTGTACCATTAGTGGTGACACCAAGTGATGGACTGGGATGGACTCAGACCGCCGTCTGCCAGATGACAGGAGATATTGGTGGCCTCATGGCTGTTCTGTGTCGCCTGGCCATCCTACCCCTCTTTGGAGGTGACAGAGTAAAGGGGATCCAATCGGCTAGTATTAACCTCCTCACCCCATGGAGAGAGGGTCTCATGTCAACCGCATGGTTGCTTATAGATGTGAGGAGAAATGCTGAAAATGCTTTCAAGCAAACAATAAGCATTGTTGGTCTGTCCTAAGCAGGTAGTAAAAGAGTACCTTTGGGGGAGGGGGAAGGCTCTTTCTAAAATGGCGCCTTGGGTGGTTTCCTAATCTTTCTTACTTAATTATTTAGGTAATCAGTTCTTGGCTTTAAAGCCCATATGTTACAATTGCTATCTTTTTTCTTCATCTAAGCATCTTTGAAAAGGCAAAATGCCAAAATATTCGCTAGTCTGGTTCCTATCATTTTGACCTTCTGTTGCTGGAAATACTGGGAAGTTGCCCTGTTCTGGCAGGCCTACAGAGATTCCATGTTTGCCTATCTCTGGAAACTGTATGATACATTTATTTCCCAAACAGCTATATAATCTCTGCAAGAAGCTGATGATGGGGTGGAAAGGACCAGGGCCTTTGTGTACATGTTGACTTTTTTGGGCAACTTGCCATGTTTGAGCTTGAACAGACTGTGGGAGAGTGGAAGAAAGTTCTGCAAGGTGGAGATCTCTGTCTTTCCCCAAAAGCTGCCTTGTGGCCTAGTAGCCTGGAGAAATTTCTCAATCTACTTTATGGCATAGTGACCACAGGTGTGTTGGAAATAGTGTATGAACAGACGGTGGACTTTGTGCATTCTGCCTCCGCGCGCAGGCCAGTTGTGGGTGTGACTCAGGAACTCCAGGTCAGGAAGCCTGAGAAGGGCTTGCCGTTGAATCCTTACTTGACAAAGGATTAAGTACCAGTGTACCGAAATAGAAATAAATATCTGTCAGTAAAATTGTAACATTTCCAGAATATCTCACCTGGCTTTAGTACATCTGCATATCAGTAGGTGTTCAGAGGTGGAGAGAAGTATGGCTTTAGTGCATTTGCATCATTCCTCAGGGGTGGAGAGAAGTTCATCTCCATATCAGTGGGTAATTACCTGGGCAAGGAGGGTTTATCTGTACCTGAGAGGTGAGGGGAGGGCCGGTTTTGCCTCTGCTGGAGCAGGAAAGAGAAAAATGGCCCCAGACTGCAGCTTGTGAGCAATAAACGGATTTTAAACTTTATTTCTCCCTTTGACTGATTTCGATTTTTAGAGGTATTTTGCCCCCAGATTTCCCAGACTTAACAATATCCAAGTTAACATTTTAAGTCCTTCTTGGGTTCTCTTTTTAATTTTATGTTCCTAAATGTTTATGTCAGTTAGGTGAGCCGACAGCCTTCAGCTTGTGTAGAATTCCTTGTTTCTTCCTGTAAGGAAATAATTTGGAACTAGCTAAATATGAGTATGAATATGCAAAGTCTATGAACTGAGAAAAATATATTCTGAAAAGTTTCATTCATCTTCCATGCTGATAGGTACATGAGAATTACCAAACTGTCTCAATGATATCAAATTGGCTATGTGTAATAATCTTGTTACATCATTTCTGGGCATGAATTCAATTTTACTAAATTACTATTTACTATTTATTACAATTAAATTTACTAAATTTATTAAATTCAGCCTAACTACCTGGAATTTACCAGTGAATACAAGCACCTCCCCACCCCTCCCCTCCTTCCCCATCGCTCGGGCTCTCTTCCCTTTCAGGCCCTCTGTTTGAAAGTGAGTGATTCCTTTGGTTTATCAAAGGATTTTATTGAACAGATGGAAAGACTAGAAATCAAAGAACTTGGGGTCCTGGACCTAACTCCGCCACTAACTAGGTGAGACCTTGGACAGGCCAACTAAACTCTCTAGATAAACCTGTAATTGTGTAAGTATATACGATCTGCCTGGGCCTCACTTTGCTTTTCTGTGAAATGGGGAGAGGGGTTTTATTGATACGCTCTCAGAAATCCTTTCTCCAAATGCCGGAGAGCTCACTGCTATGGCTGTTGGTGTTAGAACTGGTGATATGGGGACTTGATTTATCCAGCAAATACTTAATGAGTGTCTCTAATGTTTCACTCCCTGATCTTAAGTACTGGGGATACTACAGTGAACAAAACCAAGAGAATTCATTCCTTCTTGGAGTTTACCTTCGAGGATAAAGAACAATTAACACATACTTTTGAGCACTTACCATATGCTGAACATTACTTTAAATGTTGTATGTATATTAATTATTTTGCAGTAATCCCCTGAAGTGGGTGCTACTGTAATCACTATTTCACAGTTGAGGAAACTGAGGCACAGGGAGATTAAATACTATGCTCAAGGTTATGTAACTAGTACACGGTGAATCTGGGATCAGAATCGAGTTTTTTGGCTGTAGAGTCTGTGGTCGTATCTACTGTGGTGTACTGCCTCTGTCAGTTACTCGTTTAATTTACTCAGTATTCAAGCTAGCTGATGGTCAAGTAGGAAAAAAGAAACTGTAGCTTTGGCTGGAAATCTGAGAGCTCACTTGGCCTCCTCCCTGGGACTCCAGGTTCTGATGGGAAGGCAAGAGCACCGGGCAACTGCGGTACATTTTACTCCTGGGTTCCCAGCCGCGTGGCTGGTTGTGTCCGCTTGCTTTGAGGGCACACTCTTCTCTGGCTCCACTGTTAAACCCCAAGGCTCTCACCATCCCTGTAATTCCAAGTTACTGTCAACATTGGCCTTTTGTAGAGAAGTTAGTAATGATGGACCTGGATTCAAAATATTCAAAATCCTACCTCTAAGTACCGACTATTGCTTTGATCAACTTTGAATAATACCAGCAGCACCAGCAGTAGTGGTGGCTTTTATTCATTGAGCCTCATTGTGCATTGTGCTAACTGCCTTATGCATGTCGTTTCTGATCTTAGAGCAATCCTCCTGGAGGTATCCTCACTTGACAGCCTGGCCTTGGCTGCCCCCTCTACCACATGCTATTTAACCTTGGTCAAGTTACTTAATTCTCTGAAGCCTTAGCTTCATCACCTGAAGCTTGGGGAACAGTAATATCTACTCCCAGTGGTTGCTCTAAGGATCAAATATGAAAATGCGTATTAACGCATTTAGACCATTGTCTATCCCAGAGACAGTGATTACGACCACTATAGTTTAAGTTCTTGCAACTGTTCATCTGAAAGCCAGATTTCAAATCTCATGCTAAAGGCTGCCTTTGCGAGGGCGGGTTGGAGCTGCCGAGTCCTGAGGGAGGCAGGTGAGCAGTGCCAGGGTTTGTGGGACGCTGCTTCACTGCCAGTGGCTATTCAGTAGCAGGTAGAGCTAAACAGCCAGCAAACTGAACAGGAGATGTGTTGTCCTTGTCCTGAGGGCTGGAAGCTGTGAGCATGGAGAACGGTGTTCCTTGAGGTGTGGCTGGGACCATGTCCTGACCCTCCCGGGAGCTAGTATTGGTAAAGGGGCATGGACACTACCTATCCAGGGGCAGCCTGCACTCGGGACTGCCCTCCCCAAAGGACGATACCTGTGCAGCTGGGGAGGTGCCGAGCATGTTCACGTGCAGGAGGCAGCCTTGTCAGGAATGCACGCCAAGTGGGATTATCCTGTTTTGCAAGTGGGAAAACCAGAATAGAGAGATCACATAACTCTAGCATGGAGTAGAAGCCTGACTTGAGCCCCAATTCTTTTGCACCAAACCTCTGATAGGTCTTCATAGGTCAGTTTGTTCTATATAGATGATCAATTGAGCGATCAGCATTTTATCCATTATTTTATGTGTCTTTTTACTTGAATTATGTTTTCCATTTGAGATCTGTGGTTTGGGCAGTAGGCTAATGAAGAGAAGTCTGGGCTATTGTAGATTTCCCAGGCGTATCTTGTATTTGATTTTTCCTGCCTGTCACTTGTCACTGTAATTTAATGACTGTGTACATGTACTTATGTGCTCATGTCAATCCCTTCACTAGACTGGAAGTGCCAGGAGGCAGGGCCAGTGGGACACCCCCTGCTTCTACTTCAGACAGTAGGTGGATGCGGAGAGGGCAGGTAACACGCAGGGACTGAGTGGACCCCATTGTGAAAGTGAGACCTTTGGCTCTTCAGCTCCCCACACTGGAGGGAAGACCGTCGAAAATGAACTTTGTGGGACCTTGCCTGGCTGTGGGTGCAGCATGGACGGGGGAGGTTGCGTCAGTACAGTGTTTGCTAACGCTGTACTTACTTGGAAGAACCACGGTGTTGAAAAGCCTGAAGGCTCAAGATAAATAGGGAGAGTTCTCCTACTGTTCTGTTTTCTTTGTTCTGTTTTGCTTTTGTAAGCATATGCTTGTCAGTTAGGGCTGAAACCGAACAAAACAGCTGCTAAATATGATTCTAAGAGAAATAACATTTTGGTCTTTTTAAGGCCCCTAAGTTTAGAGTAAGCACAGTCATTTGGCAGATGTCAGTGGGGAATCTGGGGTAGGCAGCCATCCTGGGTGCTGTATCAGCCGTCCGTCATCTGCTGGGGTTTGTTTCACCCTGTCAGAAGGCTGGTGACCCAAGTGAAAGATCAGTCACAAAATGACTATGTCTTTAAGAGGAGTCTGGGAGAAGGGGTGTTCAGAGTCTATTTAAGCCATTATTCAAGATGCCTCCCAGTCCCTCTCTTAATTTCGTTTTCGTAGAAGGAGGGGTTGGGAATATGTATCATTTTTTTAGGATGCTAAGGAAGTAGTCATCCTAGTTACATATTCAGGTTTGCTGTTCTCAGTCTTAGTCTGGAGATATTATTTAATATTCTGGTAAATCAGGCATTATTCAGGGGACCTGGAAGAATTAAATTTTAACTCAGTCACTGGAATTATTAACTCCTAGATCTTAAATCTTTCCATTAAGCTGTGAAGTAAGACTTGAACCTTCCTAATGCCTTCTGAGTTTTCACCAGCTGGTAGAAGAGAGGATTTGTTCCAGCTTCCCAGGAGCCCGAAGAAGTTAATGTGTCTCACTAATTCCTAAAGAGACATCTGTTTGTCCATAAATACCTGACCCTTTTTGCCAAGCATGTGGTGATATTGGCTAAAAAACAATAGGTTTTCTTTTGCTGAAATAATAAGTTAAAAATACACAAAATAAAGTGGGGAGTTTAGTAACCATAATGTTGCACATGTAACTGTAGATTAATGATACCAAAAAAAAATACACGAAATAAAGACTGATTTTTTTTTCCTGCGGCATATTCCTTGTATATTAAATGAATTCTTTTTGAAAGAGAAAAAAAGGAAAAGGGATGAAGTAAGTTAGCATTTTTTGAAGTCCTATTAATTGTCAGACCCTGAGCTAGTCAGGCATTTCCACAGTCCTCCCTGTAACATATGGGAGATAAACTGTCCCCATTTTCAAGATGAAGAAATGAGACTCAGGGCAATTCGAAACTTGCCCAAGGCTGAAGAGCTAGCAAGTGGTGAATCAAGGGCGGGAATTCTGATTCCCTGAAACTGACAAGAGTAGTGAGTGGCTAAGGGCCCAGGATTTGGCATCTGACCAGGCAGGTACCCGTCCGGCTCAGCCACTCATCAGTGGTGTGATCTTGATCAAGTGCTTAATCTCTGTGCCTCGTTTCCCACGCCTGTAAAACAAAGACAACAATAACATCCACTTGATAGAGTTGTGATAACTAAATGCCCTATTCATGGAAAATGTTTAGAATAGCGCCTGGTGTATAAATGCTCAAGAAATGGTAGCTATTATTGTGATTTTTGTTACAATGACTAACCAAACACCTTTATCACGCTCCTTGCTGAAAAGTTATATTTTCATTCATGGAACAGCTTGCTTTTGGATATGGATTTATATTTCATTATGAAGTAATGTAAACTACTCTATCTTGGAATTAAATTTTCTTCTCAGCTTCCCAGCAAAGGTTAAGATCTGAATAAAGGCATGTGTAGCCAACAGGGATTCCTGACTTTGGTAAATGTCAATGATTTGTTCTTTTCTCCTTGGTGTATGTAACCTTCTTCCACGCCGCCCATCCTGGCTTTACGAGCAGCTAAACAAACATGAGAGGGAGAATTAAGCTGATTCTTGTCTTTTAGCTTTCCTGTCTTTTTAACATGGTGATTAGGTACAGCAAATTCTCCTTGTTGCACTCACTGCACGTGGCCGCATCCTGACAGCCTGTCTTCTCAGTACACCCGAGGCACAGCTTACACCAATGGGCTTTATGAATTTTCTTTAGAGCTAATAATACCATGGGAGCTTATGCTTTGACAGGTCTGTGCAGATGAGAGCCAGGTAAGAAGGTGGAAGGGGCAGTGGCTGGGATAGCTTGTCTAGATTGAAAAAGAAATGACGTAAGTTTGCTAGACCTTTGGCCCTGCATTCTGATCCCATTTTTTTGTGACTTCCTCTACACATGTGGTGGAGAACTGGGAGTGGGACATCAATTTTATTCAGTAAATAGTTATGTCTAGCAGTTGTATGTTGGACACTGTGCTAAGTGCTGGGAAATACTAAGATAAATATTTTATAGCCCCTGCTCTCAGGGCATTAGTAATGAATCAAGGGAGAGAAATGGAAGAGAGGATAGCAGTGCGAAAGCGGTCATCAGAGAGCTGTATGCAGCATGCTGTGGGTGTAGAGAGGCAGTGGTACTAATTTGAGAGTCTTCACAGAGGAGGTGGCAAACTGGGCTTCCAAGGATAGGTTTTCCTGGGAGAGAATCATATAAAGAATAATCTTAGAAGACAGATATGATGAACCAAGGAACAGAGACGTGGCCGAGTGTGGTGTGTTAGGTAAACGATGGGTAATTTGAGGTGGCTGGTTGTAGCACAAAGTGATGGAACATAAGGCTGGGGAAGGAGGCCGGGCCTGAGAATAATAGGACCTTGACTTTGAATTTGAACCACATTGTGTCGGATTTTAAAGCTTGGTGTTCAGAAATGTCTATTTTAGAAAGATTGATGTGAAGGATAGAAAGTTCAAAAGAAGTAATTGTAAGTAAATAATCCCAGCAAGAGATAGTGAGGCCTGTTGTATGAACGGAGTGGAATAGATGGAGGTGGTGGGCATTTGGAGGTAAAAGCACTGGTACTCAGTGAGCAGCATGAGGACGGACCCTTGCGGTCAGCCCACCTTTGGGATGCGGGTGGAAGGAACCGGATCTCCGTGAGAGGCTGGGTGGTGTGATGAGGACAAAGGAGAGGGTGTATTTCAGCAAGAGCGATGGTGCTCCGCAGTGTGAATGCCTCAGAGGGACGACTAGGACAGGACTGAGAAGAGACCGTCGGTGACCCTTCTCCTTTAGTGGAGAAGCCCTGCAAGGATGGAGAAAACCCTGAATGCTTAACATGTTCAAGTTACATCGCTTCACAAGAGTGTAACTAACAATGACATGCATTTGTATAAGGGGATAGTCGCAAACATCCAGCTCTCCAGGGATTTGGGTTTGGGGTAGGAGAAAGGGAAGTTAGGGGCAGTGCTAAGTGCGAGTGTCCCTGACAGTATCTCTGCTTTCTACGTTCTACATTCCCAGAGACCCACCTCCTGATACTGGACTCCAGTCATGCCATTTTGTCTTATTACTGTCAGCTGACTGCAGAAGGTAGCTGCTATAGCCTTCTCCTCCGGTTCCAAACTGGTACTCATTTCTAGCCGTGGTGCTTGTAGACGCTGCTCTGGCATGTCACCCAGATCCCCTCTCCATTACTAAGGTACTAATTGTCCCCCTGCTGCAAGTGTAAGCAGCTAGAAATGTTCATCATCTGAACATTATCCTTGGCTGAAGTCATTTCTTCAAGATCATAAACTCTGGGACAGGGACAGGCGATTGTCAGAATGTAGAATGGTTCTACATTCTGATCCCATTTGTGCAATGACTAGTCAATGGAGGTGGGGTACAGAGCCCCCGTGCCTCCAGGTAAGAGTCACCAGCTCCAGAGCTCCTGTGGGATCAGATGAAGTCTGCTCTACTGCTCCTCAGCTGAACTCTTCATCTTGGTCCAGTCCCTCCATCACTCCCTACCTACGCGGTGTTGATTCCCCGGCCCCTCCCCGCCCTCCTCCATAATTGCTTCTGTGTAAATCTCAGCGATTCTCGGAGTCTGTTTCTTGGGGAACCATCCTAACTCAGTGAGTGTTTGCAATACGATTGCCCACCCAAGGCGGGCCCCCAAACTCTGGTCCCACTGAACACTGCTTCTGAGCCCCTGGGATGCGTCCTGCGGCAAGTGCCTCCTTCCCAGCAGCCTGGAACGAAAGTCTCCGCACTGAGCCTCCTTGGTTCCTGTGCCCATTAACGGACTATCGAGGGAGCGGAAAGCTCCTGAAGTCAGCTGCCCAGCTCCTCCTGAGACTGTCCGGTAAAGCCCGGTGCTGAGGAGGGGTCCGTGAGGTGGGAGGACCCCTGGGTGCAGAAGCTGGTCCTGCTCTGCCCTCCCCCTTTCACCGCTCAAAGGCCTCCTGGGCTCCTTAAAGCTAGCAATCACCACCCTGCCTCTCATGTCTTCCGTTTATATATATTTATATATATATATATTTTTTTTTAGTCAAGAGAAATGAATGTTGAAAACACAATTGAGATGTTTCAAGCAAATGTAGAACCTCTCTCAAAACTTGTTGCAGAAACACCACTGAGGAAACAAACTGCTGGGAAACACAGCTTAGAAACAAACAGCAGCTGCCACCATTTGTGGGCTTTTAAAATTTTTTACCCTTTTCCGCATTTCTTTCTAATTGTGTTTGTAATAAAACCTGCTGCTCTAATGGCCTAGTAGTTTAACAAACACAGTTTTTCTTTCCTATCCTGAAGCCTCCCAGGGGGGCGGTGACTTCTAGCTTGGTTGACAGCTCTGCGTTCTCCTGTCTCAGGTTCCGTGTGGAACGTTAGTCAGTCTTCCGGGCCAGGCCAGCTGGGGCATAGCTGGAACTTCTGGCCTCCAGGTCTGCTGGGACCGGAGTGTGGAGGGGGGTTTCCTGCCCGCGGCTGTATAACAGTGAATAATGCTAATTCCAGTCTTTCTCAGTGACTTAAGTGCTTCAGCTGTTGGATTTCTGTTTTTGTTTTGTTTTCTGTGTGGCATCTTTGAAAGCACATAGCAAAGAGCTCTTCTTGGGCCGGATTTACTAACAACCTTAACTTTAAAGAGCTCTCACCTGTCACACCAAGCTCATTTGTCTCCTTCCCTGTGATAAGTAGCCCTGAAGCACCATTCTCCCTTTAAATGCTATGTGTGAAATTTGAAATTCCTCCCACTAAAATGATTATATTAGATGTTACTGGGTTGCTGACTATGGGTAAGGTATGGTGCTGGGCCCTCACCACTCCTCATCAGCGCTCTGCTAAGCAGACCTCATACGCCTTTTATCTGCTCAGAGACTAAGTTGCTTTCTCAGGGCCTTGTAGAATCACACAGCCAATCAAGGCGAAGCTAGTGGTCAACCAGGTCTGTCTGCCTCCTGAGCCTA
>JAQQAC010008350.1:8696599-8719183 GCA_029783875.1 Phataginus tricuspis | reverse complement strand
ATATGGAGGAGCAACTTTGTAGCAAGCTCTTGGTTTTATGGTGTCATTTCTTAGGGCCATTCCATTGTCGTGTGCCTCTCACCTATAGAATACTTATTTGGGAGATAACTGGCAGCTTTGTGCACTAATCTCGGAGGTGGACTGTACACTCTTGCAGGAGAAGATATCAAGGAGATTCAGTTAAGGATGAGAATATTAAGGAGGAAAATCCAGAATTATCCCTAATTCTCTGTTACCTAAAAGAAAGAAAGGTCTCAGATCTTTTTAGAGAGGAAAAATATTTACCAATTATATTGTTAACATTATTATTTGAAAGGGTGCCATTTTCTTAGTGGTTCATACAAAATTTTGGTACTTCTCAGGCTGAAGTGAGACTGCAAAGAATGTTTATGGTGAGCACCCTGGAGCTGGGGCTGGTTCTCTTCTCTCCGCCCTATGTACTGTTTTGTGGCATCGCAACTTTTCTATGCATTAGTCAAGCAGAAGTGTAGTTAGAAATTCTTTGGAGACTCATATGATTTATCTAAAGAAATAAAACTCCCTACTCAGTGAAGACTTCAGTTTCTAACCAACCTAGGTAGTATTAGGTGGTTCTTGCTCATGAACAGAGACACCTGGGTTTCCTGAGCCACTGAGTTAGTCCTGCTGTTACCTGAGTTCTGAAGGATTAAAGCTTAATAAAATAGCAAAAGCTGAAGTCAAATATATGTGAACCTAAAGAAAAATTAAAGAACCTAAATAAATCTAAAGAAAGTGATTATTCACATTGTAGGTTATATTTAACTTTCATGGAGTAGGTGTATTTCTAAAATACTGTAGACATAACAGAAATTTTGTAGCCCTACAAAGAAATTCTTATACAAAATAATTCTGTGACATATTCTTTCTTTATATTAAGTATTAAACCTTTTATTTTATTTTTCTCGTAAGTCCGTTTTTTGGTATTCCTTGATTTCATAAAATGTATGAACAATTATATAGCCATTGTCTTTGTTATATGGAAAGATTCATCATGAATTTCTTTTATAAGCTATCCTAAGAAAGTCATAATATAATTGTTTCTCCAAGTGGTTTTTAAGAAACATACTTAATACAGTAAACCAAAAAAAAAAAATGTAGATATCAGGAGAATATTTCTTAAAGTATATCTGCATATAAGCCAAATACATTTGGATGTGGAAATATAAATACTTTATATAAAGGTCATTTAGTAATGCTTAGCTTTTCAAAGTTTTTTCTTGTCTTACTTCCAAGTCTAGCTTGGTCTGTCTGTCCTTGGAGGGCTAGATTTGTTTACCTTTAGCATTTGTGGTACCAGGTGGTCAAGTGGCAATTCAGTATCTGTTTTTTACTGTATTTACTGGACAGAATATATAAATAATAAAGAGTAGTGATTTTTGACAGGACTTTTGAGGAGGAAGCCATCTTCCTCGACCCATGGCTCCCGTTAAAAAACAAATCAACAAAGGCCACGTACTTGCAAGAGGTTCTGGCTGTTTATTGGTGTGTGTGCCACCTATGGGCACCCAATGGAACCAGACACGCTTTTGGTATAATAGGGTAATCACCTTAATGTATGTTTAATGTTTACTGCTAAAACACCACTAAATCTTAGCCATAGATTTTATGAATGAATGTTAGCCTATCCTGTTTCTTATTTGCCCTTTGGAAACGTGTTGGTTACTATAGAGGTGGAGCCATACTTTATTCCAGGGTAACAGTGTGAATTGGGAATTGGTGGATTCCTTGGTATCTCCCGGGCTTCTCTTGAAAGGTCTCCTTGAGGTTGTAAAGCATGAAGTAAAGAGGCCACCACGTTGGTGGCTGTAGCGCTTCGGAGAGGTCTGTGAGTGTGTGCATGCTCGTGTGCGTGTGTGTGTGCCTGCGTGCGTGCATGTTTTCAAAGGGTTGCAAAAGTCTTTATACGTCATCTGGTCCAATCTTTCCTCTGTCAGCTGTCTGCTCAGCCTGTCCTCAGTCACCTGTGGCCGTGTGGAATGCATTGTCTCCCAGTCAGTTCGTTTTCCTACAACTCTCTTTGAATGTTCATTGTCATATTGTTCCATGATTCTACTTCCTAAAATATTTACCATTCCAAGCTGGTTCTATATCCTCAGAGCTTTGAAGAAAAATATTTTTTTTTCCTCAAGAACACAGTCCTTCAGATATTTGAAGACGACTTCTCCCTCCTTCCCCTAAACACATACTTGTGTCTTCTGTTCTCCAGGCAAAATAGCCTCAGTTGCTTAATAAATTCCACATATGACATAGATCTGAGGCCCTTCATTACCCCAGCTTCTGTCCTGAAACTATTCTAGTGCTAGTATAGTGCTAAAGATAATGCTTTATGCTTTTAAATAGTTTCCTACTTCATAAAACATTTTATATAGATTATCGAATTTCGGATTTAATTCCTATTTAATGAGAACTTTGTTCTCACGTCAGGGTCTTTGTAGCCACAATTCTGTCTCTGGAACATGTTCCGCCCGCCCTCTCATGACTGCCTCCCTCTGCTTCAGGTCTCAGCTCAGATGTCAGCTCCTCAAGGAAACCACTTTTGTCCTTACATCTAACAGTCAGCTGCTGCCTCTGCCTCCTTCACCCACATGCTTGCTCTATCACATCAACCTGTTTTGTTGTTTTCAAGTCTTTGCTACTGCCTCAAATTATCTTACTTCTTTATGTATGTATTAAAGAATTCAAATGCACAAATAAGAGAAAAATAAGAGTAGGGATTAGCCATTACTGTATTCCCAGTCTGGCACATAGTAGGTATTGACCATTGCGGGGCCCAGGATTGAGCTTTGTTTTCTTTAATAATTCTTTTCATATTTGGTGTCAGTTTTTTCAGTGTTTCCCATAAGATGTCAGTCTGCTTACTTAGAAATGCATATTCGCACAAAAGCCATCAGCAAAATGCTCTAGCTATTTTTTATGATGGGAGGTGGATGTGGATTTTATATTAAAGGAATCGTTAATAGTTTATAGAAGCAAGACCCATGGAACATTCACAAAATGAGGCAAATCGATTTTGGGGGGTTTGGTCTCCTGGCAGAGGCTTTCAAACTTCAGTGAACAAAATGAGTATTTGGGAAGCTATTAAAAAGGCATACTTAAACTATGAAAAAATTTAAAAGTACTATTAAAAATGTAAAAACTCTATACAAATAGATTTCCAGGCCCAATGCCTGAAATTTTGATTCAGTACATCTGGGGTGGGGTCCAGGAATCTGCACCTATAATAACTGTATGGGTTCATTCTGAAGTTCAGGGTTTTGGGGCCTACACCTCCTGAAGCACAACGGAAATGATTGCAGATTATCCTGCTGTAGGGGCACTATGAGTGTAAAAGCCAATTCTGGTGCTTTTTGTAATCATTTACGTTAGTATTTCCATGCTGACTCCAACTCACATAAACTGAGAACAGTGAAAGACATAAAGATCATCACCGGAGATGTTATGTCAAGCAGTTTTGATGCACTCATTAAGAGATTTGACTTTTGATGTCTTATTTGATGTGTTTGCGATTGCAGTTCAAGGGTACTCAAGACCTAAGAATCGATATGGTCAGAACTGATCTGATAGAGCTAGGAGTCTCGGAGCCTGTTGCATGAGATTGTCTCAAGTCTGTATATTGTGATCTCAGTATCTTCTGTTAAAGTAAGACAAACCATTTTAATAATAAATGTATTAATAGTCTTGATATGGAGGTGATTGGGTGACATACCCAGGATGCATTGTAGCTTTTCATGGTCTGTTCTAATGAATCATGAATTATGCTATTCACTTCTTGTTTGGTAAGGGGTATGGGAGTCTGTGTTTCTTAGATAATAGGATAATAATGGCATTTTTAAAATCAAGAATTTGCAGTATAAAGAACACATTATTTCACATTCATTGAGTGCCAGTGGAAAAATAAAAGCTCTGTGCTTTGTGTGGGAGAATGCAGAGCCCGCCAAGGTGGCTCCTACTCTATGCAAGTGCGCAGTCAGATGACCTGATTAGGACTCAGTGCTTGCTGTGCACTGAAGATTTTCATATATATTGTCTTAGTTGCTCCTCATGATTTTATAGGGCAGGAAACTAATGCACATTTATTAAATCACATTATCACTTCAAGGCAGGGCTTTTTCAGCCTTGACCCTGTTGACATCTATGGTCAGATAGGCCTTTGCTGAGGGAGGCTCTCCCGGACATTATAGGGTGTTTTGCGGTTTCCCCAGCCACTACCTGTGAGGGGCCAGTAGCGTCCGAAGTCAGGACGATTCAGTCTCTCCTGACAGTGCCAAGTGTCTCTTGGGAAGCAAAATTGTCCCCAGTTGAGAACCACTTCTGTAAGAATAAGACAAAATAGCAAAACTCTTAAAACTGGTATTCAGAGACAGTAGAAGTATAGAATATGAAGAAATGAATGCTGCTCAGGCAGAGTGGGGATATGAATGGACTGGAAGGGTGATTTGGGAAAAGCTTTAGAGGCCTTGGCATTTGCGTCTTGGAGTGTAATTTAACATTTTCACAAGTGGAAAGTAATGTAGTAAAAACGACATTAGAGCCAGGACTGAGGGGGATTCCCGTCTGGTTCCACCTCAGTCTAGTTGGTCTAGCTGTTTGAAGATAGGCAGTTTATTCCCTGAGTCAGGATCTCTTCATCTGTTAGTAATAGTACCGTGTAGAGTGGTTCTGAAAACTTAAGTGCGATGTGTGTGGAAGCCCTCGGCCCAGCGCCTGGCACATAGCAGACCTCCAGTAACCTTTTCTTCTCCCCCAACACATGTGCCAGTGGGAGCCTGGCTTACTAGTTCTTTCCCAGGTCATATTTTTGTAGATTTTATGGTCTGAAAGAAGCGCTCAGGAAAGATAAAGTCAGGAACACGCAGATTTTTGTGCTTCACTTTCTATCTTTGATTTCTTGGTATTTCTGTATGCCCAGAATTGCATTATTCTTAATAAATCCCATTGTTGATACATCTTATATAGCACTTGATGTAATTGCCATTTGGGTAATGTAGTTGGTTTTTCCTGTTTTAAAAAAAAATGCCAACTTCTCAATAATTTGTAAAGAAAAGGTAGATTATTAGGAAATAATTGGTTGTAGCATTCTGGAATTTTAGTGGGGTGAGAGTGGCTTTTAAATAATTGTGTGTTTTACAAACGCTGGGGGAGAATGGACAGTATTTACTCTTAACATAGCACATAGTCTAAGTGGAGAGCCTTCATCGTGAGGTTTGTGAGGAGCGCGGGCACCAAGGGCCTCACAAAGGAGCTGAGAGAGTGTCATGGTTTCCGTTCTGCCTCTAACTCCCCCAGGTTGTACTTACCATAAACCACTTGCAGCGTCAGTTTTTCTCAGATGTGAAATGAGAATAAAATACTTCTGGTTATACCCTACCAGGTCACAGGTAAGGTTGAAACAAACTAAGGACTATGAAAGGACTTGGGTAAATTTAAACCGCTGTGTACTCTTACGTTCTGATGATTGCGATTGCCATTCATTACCAGGTAGGTGGCAGAGTCCTGTGTACCAGAGTCTAGGGAAGTTTATTTGTGTGTTGTTCTTTCTCTTCTTCATCCTTATGCTGTGTTTTACTAGGTAAATGATATTCCCCTCTGGGTAGCCTGACTTTGCTATAGATCCATTCTTACACCCCCCGCCCCCCACTGCTCTCCTTTCTTGTGATTGTCAGAGCGAACAAGGGTCATTGGGGTGAGTGGGATTCTCTCTGGCTTTGCCTTTGCCTGAGCTTCGTGTCATTGATACTTGTTTAACCAGTTAGTGACATTTCCCAAAGTGTGTAATCAGTGGAACCCCAAGATCAGCTCTATGAAAAAAGAGTAGAGTGATTTAAGAAGTTTCATAGTCCCCTAACCAATCTTTCCTCTTGAACATTAGCATTTGTATTACTTTGTTTTACCCAGTATTTTCCCAATTTATGTAACTGTGGAGTTTCCCCTTTCCTCTCAAATAACACCTACCAATGCCTCTCGGAAGTATTTCATAAAACACCGAAAATCAGGATGGCTAATGTCACCCTGGACCATAGCCGAGGGCCCATCTTCCCATTGCTGCAGCCTGCATGTCGTCCTGTCCCTTTGGATCGGGGACATTTTATGTAAAGTATGGTTCAGGTCTGTCTTTCTTACTGCCTTATAAACCAGGCTCCTGGGCCAAGTCTAATGTGTCGATTGCCTTTAAAATGAATTTTTGTACTTTTTATAGTAACATTTCATCATTAAAGTAAATTAATGATATGGGCAAGGGTACTAGTGGGTTTCATTCAGTTAACGTTTTTGTAACTGCCAAAATACCCAAGTACTATTTTTCTAGAAGTGCAGAAACTGATTTTTAATATCAAACAAACATTAAAAAAAAACCCTCTGAGGTCCTATAATACATCCAAAGCATTGTTCTGAGTCGTAGGTTCCTTCGACTATAGCCAGGACTTTAAGATTATTTAGGTATTATTTTTTAGTCTCAGAGAGTACTTTAATTGCAGTTGGCCAGAATTATAGGTAACAATTTTACTTCCCCCCAATGAGTAGAAGAACCGTTTCACCTTGAAATGCATTGGCTTGATGAGCTTTCCTTCCTCCTAGATCACCATGTCTGCATCTAATTTGGCTCAAGACCATGCTACCTCATGCTATGATCTGTCGGATGTAATGAATTAGACGGTTGCCATGGGAGCACAGAGGGAAGACCATTGTGAGAGCCTGTGGGCCAAAAGCCATATGGAAGGGTCACTTTCTCTGCTAGGTGGCAGGGACCTCCAGAGCTGCTACCAAGATGTGATGCAGGGGACTGTGTAGGGTTTCTTATTGCTACTGGTGGTTCTCAGCCCTCACTGTTTTTAGAAATCATTTGGATAGCTTTGAGAAACTATATATTCTGGACCCTTCTCCAGATTTGATTTTGCTTGGTCTGGTGTAGGGCTGGGCAATGTTGGTTTCTAGAATTTTCTGGATGCTTTTAATGCACAGCTAGAATTGAGAGCCACTGGGCTAATGTATTATCTCTTTGGTGGTCTAAGGGCTCTCTTTGGCGTCTTTGCTTTGAGGGGGAATCTCTGCAACTCATCTCTATCCTGGGGTTTTGTTTACCTCATTTAATCATTTTTTCAGCATCAACCTTTATCATAAGCATCTATTACCAGCTTGGCACATGTATGCCTACCTTTCATTTGAAGTCTTTAGATTGCTTTAGTTCAAAATACTGTCATTCCATCTCGGATCAGTATGTTGCCAAATGACTAGATGCGTAACACCCTGGTGACTTCTAGTTTTTAGATCTCATAACACCCTTACTGACTTGATGATTACAACGCAGTCTCAAGTGATTGAACGATGAATAGTTACCATGAAATTACCATTTCTTGAGGTTATTTGTAACCTGCAAGTTAAAACTCTGCCAGGATTATAGGCACGGAATTTAGGGCTGTGCACAGTTTTAACTGTTTTTGTACGTGGGAAACATTTGAGACTCATGAAAAGAATAGCTAATTAATTGGGGTCCTGAGATTGAATTTCTTATCTCTATGGTTTAACCTCAAATGTAATTTTATTGCATCCACTTGGATATTTTATGCAAAAATAAATATCTGCTGCTGGGAAGAAACGCGCACTCTCTACTAAGTAGGAGCCCTACTTGGTGGTGAGGATCTGGAATGGGGGAATGGAGCATTGCCAGGTCCTCCAGACCAGCCAAGTACAACCTCTTCTGCTGAGTGCCGTGGCCTTGGGCACTGCTTCTCATGTGATCCTGTTGCTTATTTTCCAAGGCAATGCATGGAACTGCTGTCTATGTTGTTGCCATCTTCAGGACAGGAAGAAAGGATATCAGCTGGCTCACTGAGAACTCCTAATAAATACAAAACGGCTCCCAGAATAATAATGATAATAATACCAGTATAATATTTCTAGACTGGGAAGAGTTATGAACTAAATTACGTGAAGACCTCAGTTTCCTTTAAGGGGAAGGTGCCTCTATTGTTTTAGAACACTTGTTCATAATTGTATAATTTAGCCCGTTGGGTCATACAGCCTTTGGCAGGTTCCAGTTGATGCTTCTCTTCAAAATATTTCTTGAAAAATTCAGTTTTGGTCTGTGCATCATAGGAAGGCAGTAGAGTAGTACCCCCCTATCCCCAAGGGATATGTTCTAAGACCCCCTGTACATGTCGGACCCCCAGATTGTACTGCACCCTATAAATGCTAGGAATTTCCCTATACATACACCTATGATAAAGTTTAGTTTATAAGTTAGGCACAGCAAGAGATTAACAACAATAACTAATAATAAAAAGAACAATTATAACAATATACTGTAATCAAATTTATGTGCATATGGTCTCTCAAAATATCTTACTGTGCTGTAAACACCCTTCTGTGATGATGTGAGAGCAGTAACATGCTTATGTGACTAGATGAAGTGAAGTGAACGACGTGGGCATCGTCGTGTGGCATCAGGTTACTGTTGACCTTCTGGTGACCCATCCGAAGCTGCATCATCGGCCTCCAGACTGCAGTAGACTGTGGGTAACTGAAACGGCGGAAAGCAAAATTGTGGATAAGTGGGGGACTGCTGTGTGAGGCTCCTAGCTGGATTTACTAGGAATGGTATTATTTTCAGTTTTGCCTCTGTCATGTTCTCTCTTTCTCTCTCACTGTGGTAAAGTATACTCACCATAAAATACTGTGCCGTGTCAATAAGAACCCTGACATTGCTGGGCAGTCATCACCACCATCCAAATCTACAACTTTTCCACCATCCCAAACTGAAAGTCTATACCCATTAAGCAGCTAACTCCCCATTCACCACTCCCTGACCTCCGCCCAGCCCCGTTCTTTCTTTTAAAAAATATTCCCAACAAACTTAACGGTAGAGGTGCCAGTTTCCTGGATGGTTTCCTGCAGCACGGGCTGCCCTGGAACTGTCTCGCCCATCTGTCCGCCTGCCGGCAGTCCTATTCCTCAGGACGGCTCTCCAGCAGCCACTTCACCCGCCAGGTGGCTGGTCGCCTGGTGCTGGTGGGGCTGCATCTCGTTCTTGGAAGCTGAAGCGGACTGAGGCCCTTGATTTTTCGGCCCTGTTCATACTAAATAAAATGATCCTTCTCAGGTAGTGGTAGAGGTCAGTAAACATCTGCAGGCATTCTGTATGAATCCTGAAGGTATTAGTTCTTTCTATAAAAGTGTTCAGGGCCTTGGTTATTCTTATTACAATTATAAATGAGATTCCTCTTTACCTTTAAATGTATCAACTGTTTTCTGTTTTAGCTGGAAAATGTTGTTTGTATAATTGTTTCCCCATAGGAAACTCCAGTATTTTATACAACAACAGAACAATCTGGGTGGAGGACAGTTGGGGTGACCCTCATGCCCATCTTCCTGATACTCCCCTCCACTCACCGATCCCACAGAACTTAGGTCCTACGTCCCCAGTCCCAGGTTCCTCACGACAAGGTCTGTGCCTTCCGCTCCAGCCTCATCTTTGGCCCATCCTGTCACCGTGCGCTCTGCAGTGGCACGTTGCCTCGAACTCCTGTACATGGCACACAGTTCCTGTCTGTCCGTGCTAGCCACCGTGCGTCCTCAACACTCGGTACAGGCAGCTGCCCCCTCCCGGCACCCTGGAATACACGCTCATCTCTCAGGGCACCTACATCACTGCTTTTGTCATGTTCTGTCTGGCTGTTCCCTCTCTGAACTCTGAGCTCCTTGAGGTCTGCAGTGTTACCTTACGTTTTCTCTAGTGCCCCAAAGAGTAGATGATTAAACATATCAACTTAAAATACGCCACTCCTCTGTTTTGCTGAGTTGGGAACACCCTATCTCAGTGAAATATGTGTCGTTTTCTCAACTGTCTAAGCATATTAATCAGGAGACTGACACTAAATAGAATATTTAACAGCCAACAGCCACTAAATACTGATAAACTAAATAAAAACAGTGTCCACCTACCATATAATTTAACAGAAAACAATAGGATAAGGCAAAAATGTTTGCCCTTCTTTCTGAAACTGACTTCACGAATCTAAACCTGTCCCTGTGGCTAAACACGGGGGGCCACAGTTCTTGTGAACTAATGATCTTGTAAGGATCATTACACACTTTGGGAACAGAGATGGGTTTCCTTCGGTTTTCCTTCTGCGGTGTCTTCAGGACTGTGGGAGTTAAACCTTGATGATGTTGATGATTATAACTGTTTTTATAAAACCTTCATATTCATTATTTCCTTTGATCTTTGCAGTTGCTCCACACATGAGATGTAAAAGGTATGATTACCCCTGTTGTCAAGATGAGGAGCTTATAAATGACCTCTCTGATGTCACCAAGCTGGTGATAGAGCTTCACTTATGGTCAGACAGCCTAAATTTTCTTAGCGCCACTCAGAAGTTTACCAGGAAGAAATCTGGGAAGAATAATCTCCTTAAATATTCGGCAGGGATTGGATTTGTCCTGACCTTGCATTGCATGTTTAGAATTAATTGTAAGTAGACCACTGATGAGTCTGATTTTGTAATAGAAAGCAGTGTTGCCATAACTTTTCACAGTATAATAGTTCTTCTAGTCTTTATTTCCAAAATACTGAAGGGTGGTTGATAGCTAGGTAGTTAATCACTGATTTCCTCTTAAGTGGAGACACTATGTATTTTCTACAATGAACAAAATGCTGTTTTCCCAGAAAGATGAGAAGGGAATCCTTTACCATCTACAAAGAGCAATTGGCATGCCTTAGGCTAGTTCCATTTTACAATATGAAATGCTGCTGTGCTGATCATTTGTGGGAGTCGGTTGCTAATCTTTTCTTGTGATTTGATTTGGTAAGAGAGGGGAGGGAAGGGTGTATTTCTAGACTTCTTCAAAAATCAGCTCCAATAGCCAGGTGGGTGATTTTTTTTTTCCCCCAAAGACTCTGCAGTCAGAATGGAGCTTGATAAATGTTTGTTGAATTGAACTCTCAGCTGCAGTTGTGTACTTTGGAGAGCAAATGGATGAATCTTACTGCTCTGGAGACCATGCAAATATTTGCCAGGTGCATAATCTGTATTCTTCTCTATGCTGAGCAGAGGGAAGGCCAATTACCTGTAACCTGGTGTGGTGCTGTGGCAGATAATTCCCCTTTTAAGGAGGACCTAGGTTTGTGTTGGGGGTGAGGGTGGAGAGGGATAAAAAAACAGAGGATGATAGGAAAGATTCTCTGGGTAATGTGGTTGAGAGAGACTTGACTTACAGTTTCAGAATACAGACTACTTATTGGATAATTTATCATGAGTGCAAGTTGGGGATACTGGTGTAAAGACTTTCCATTTCTGTTTCCATGAATAAGGATTACATTATTCACTATTTTCTACAGATTTTAACTGTGTAGTATCCATGACCCCAGAATACTAGCAGTGCCTGTAAAGGTTATTATCAGATGCCTCAGTGAAAGTTTTACAGACATTTATCTCATTCTTTCTCTTAGGTGTCAAAACTGTGGAAAAGTTAATGGAAACACAGGTCAGTGTCCTTTCTTTTGGCTGGAGGCAGAGTTGATTGCTTATTCTCTTCAAAGGAGTTTCAAATTAAGCAGATTCTGATTTCCCCCAGCTAATGCTGGTGATTTCAGCAGAAGAGGAATGTTTTGTTACCTAAGTATTTAGTACATTTTGTTCTACCATTTTGTACCCACTTACACTCTTGGAGAGATACTTCAGAACTTTCAAAACCTTTCATTCTCTGAAGAAACCTGTAATGGAAGCTACTCACCCCACCTGCTTCCCTGCCCACATGAATATGCCCCTCTGGGAGTACTGAAAGGAGGTGCTCCTTGGCACCCAGCCCTGAGCTTTAATGGTCTGCAGCAAGATGGGGAGATGGGTGGGATGAACTGATGATTAATGAGGAGCCATGGCTGCCCTCTTCCTTGGGTCCCTAGTTTATCTGTTGTTCCGGACGACTTGGCTTGAGCAAGACGAATGCCTACAGTTAATCATCTGAGTAAATAGGTCATAAATTTAAGGTGTGGCCAAAAAGCCAGTATTGATAGGAGATCACGCACACACCACGCCTGCCAACAAGACCCAAAACAAAATGGGCACCTCCAAAACAAAGTTCTTTTGAATATTGTTTTCCGGTCCAGAAGCACAGGAGATTTATGAGTACCTGGTTAAGTTCACGAGAAATGACATGGTCAAATGTGCTCTTTGAAATGTGACTTAAATACTATGCATCATGGTGCTAGTTCTTGTTGAAATCCATATATTTGTGAAAAGCTAAAAGGAAGATAGGTACTGATAGTGTTTCTCATTACACCCTGCTCACCACTTATATCAACACCCCAGCATTCTGTCTTCTGCCTTATCTGTGTTGAAGGGACTCTTTATTCTATGCATCAATCTCCAGGGAGCTTCTTAAAAAAAATAATTTTCTTCACTTTTTTTCAATTTAATTTTTTAATTTATTAAGGTATAATCAACATATAATATATTAGTTTCTGGTGTACAACATAATAATTCAGCATTTGTATACATTGCACAACAGTCACCATGATAAGTCTACTGACCATCTGTCACCTTACAAAGTTAATACAACATTCCTGGCTGTGTTCCCCATGCTATACATTACAAACCTATATAGTTGGAAGTTTGTACTTCTTAATCCCCTTCTCTCATTTCTCCTCCCAACCCTAACCGTCCTCCCGTCTGGTAACCACCAATCTGTTCTCTTTTTCTGAGTCTGGGTTTTATTTTGTTTTATTCTGTTTGTTTTGTGTTTTAGATTCCACATAAAAGTGAAATCATGTGGTATTTGTCTTTCTTGATCTGATTTATTTCATTTAGCATAACACCCTCAAGGGCTATCCACGGTGCCACAAATAGGAATATTTCATTCTTTTTTTTTGTATGTGCCTGAGTACTATCCCATTGTGTGTGTGTGTGTGTGTGTGTGTGTGTGTGTGTGCGCGCGCGCGTGTGTTTATGTGTGTGGTTTCCATATCTTGGCTGCTTTAAATAATGCAGCGTATATGGGGGGGGTGCATATGTATTTTCAATTAGTATTTTCCTTTTCTTTGAATAGGTACCTAGAGGTAGGAATTGCTGGGTCATATAGTACCTCTATTTTTAATTTTTTGAGGGAACCACTTTTCCATAGTGGTTGTACCAATTTACATTCCCACCAACAGTGTATGAGGGCTCCCTTTTTCCTACATCCTCACCACACTTGTGATTTCTTATACTTTTTTTTTAGTTTTTTTTTTATTAAGGTATTATTGATATACACTCTTATGAAGATTTCACACGAAGAAACAATGTGGTTACTACATTCACCCATATTATCAAGTCTCCACCCATACCCCAATGCAGTCACTGTACATCAGTGTAGTAAGATTCCACAGATTCACTATTTGCCTTCTCTGTGCTACACTGTTTTCGCCGTGATCCCTGACACCATCTGTACTAAACATAACACCCCTCCCCTTTGGTAACCACTAGTTCCTTCTTGGAGAACTGAGTCTGGTGCTATTTTGTTCCTTCAGTTTTGCTTTGTTGTTATACTCCACAAATGAGGGAAATCATTTGGCACTTGTGTTTCTCCACATGGCTTATTTCTCTGAGCATAATATCCTCCAGCTCCATCAATGTTGTTGCAAACGGTAGGATTTGTTTCTTTCTTATGGCTGAATAGTATTCCATTGTGTATACATACCACCTCTTCTTTATCCATTCATCTACTGATGGACATTTAGGTTGCTTCCATATCTTGGCTATTGTAAAAAGTGCTGCAATAAACAGAGGGGTGCATATGTCTTTTTGAATCTGAGAAGTTGTATTCTTTGGGTAAATTCCAAGGAATGGGATTCCTGGGTCAAATGGTATTTCTATTTTTAGTTTTGTGAGGAACCTCCACGTTGCTTTCCACAATGGTTGAACTAGCTTACATTCCCACCAGCAGTGTAGGAGGGTTCCCCTTTCTCCACATCCTCGCCAGCATTTGTTGTGCTTAGTCTTTTGGATGCTGGCCATCCTTACTGGTGTGAGGTGATATCTCATTGTGGTTTTAATTTGCATTTTCCTGATGATTAGTGATGTGGAGCATCTTTTCATGTGTCTGTGGGTCATCTGAATTTCTTCTTTGCAGAACTGTCTCTTCATATCCTCCGCCCATTTTTTAATCGTGTTATTTGCTTTTTGGGTGTTGAGGCATGTAAGTTCTTCATATATTTTGGGTGTTAACCCCTTGTCAGATATGTCATTTACAAATATATTCTCCCATACTGTAGAATGCCTTTTTGTTCTGTTGATGGTGTCCTTTTCCGTACAGAACTTTTTAGTTTGATGTAGTCCCATGAGTTCATTTTTGCTTATGTTTCCTGTGCTCGAGGAAATGTGTGCAGGAAGAGGTTGCTCATGCTTATATTCAGGAGATTTTTGCCTATGTTGTCTTCTAAGAGTTTTATGGTTTCATGACTTACATTCAGGTCCTTGATCCATTTCGAGTTTACTTTTGTGTATGGTGTTAAACAATAATCCAGTTTTGTTCTCTTGCATGTAGCTGTCCAGTTTTGCCAACACCAGCTGTTGAAGAGACTGTCATTTCCTCATTGTATGTCCATGGCTCCTTTATCATATATTAATTGACCATATGTAGTTGGGTTTATCAGGGCTTTCCAGTCTGTTCCATTGGTCTATGGGTCTGTTCTTGTGCCAGTACCACATTGTCTTGAGTACTGTGGCTTTGTAGTAGAGCTTTAAATTAGGGAGCGCAATCCCCCCAGCTTTACTCTTCCTTCTCATGATTGCTTTGGCTATTTGGGGTCTTTTTTGGTTCCATATGAATTTTAGAATGATTTTCTCAAGTTCATTGAAGAATGCTGTTGGTATTTTGATAGGAATTGCATTGAATCTGTAGATTGCTTTAGGCAGGATGGCCATTTTGACAATATTAATTCTTCCTACCCATGAACATGGGATGTGTTTTCATTTACTGGTATCTTCTTTAATTTCTCTCATGAGTGTCTTGTAGTTTTCAGAGTATAGGTCTTTCACTTCCTTGGTTAGGTTTATTTCTAGGTATTTTATTCTTTTTGATGCAACTGTGAATGGAATTGTTTTCCTGATTTCTTTCTCTGCTACATTGTTAGCGTATAGGAATGCCACAGATTTCTGCATATTAATTTTGTGTCCTGCAACTTTGCTGAATTCAGATATTAGATCTAGTAGTATTGGAGTAGATTCTTTAGGGTTCTTTATGTACTATATCATGTCTTCTGCAAACAGGGACAGTTTAATTTCTTCCTTGCCAATCTGGATGCTTTTTATTTCTTTGTGTTTTCTGATTGCCATGGCTAGGACCTCCAGTACTATGTTGAATAGAAGAGGGGAGAGTGGGCATCCTTGTCTTGTTCCTGGTGTTAAAGGAAAAGCTTTCAGCTTCTTGCTGTTAAGTATAATGTTGGCTGTGGGTGTGTCATATATGGCCTTTATTATGTTGAGGTACTTGTCCTTTATACCCATTTTGTTGAGAGTTTTTATCATGAATGGATGATGAATTTTGTCAAATGCTTTTTCAGCATCTGTGGAGATGATGATACGGTTTTTGTTTTTCTTTTTGTTGATGTGGTGGATGATGTTGATGGATTTTCAAATGTTGTACCATCCTTGCATCCCTGGAACAAATCCTACTTGATCATGATGGATGATGTTTTTGATGTATTTTTGAATTCGGTTTGCTAATATTTTGTTGAGTATTTTTGCGTCTGTTTATCAGGGATATTGGTCTGTAATTTTCTTTTTTTGTGGTGTCTTTGCCCAGTTTTGGTATTAGAGTGATGCTGGCCTCATAGAATGAGTTTGGAAGTATTCCCTCTTCTTCTACTCCTTGGAAAACTTTAAGGAGGATGGGTATTAGGTATTCACTAAATGTTTGATAAAATTCCGCGGTGAAGCCATCTGGTCCAGGGATTTTGTTGTTAGGTTTTTGATTAACAGTTCAATTTTGTTGCTGGTAATTGGTCTGTTCAGATTTTCTGTTTCTTCCTGGGTCAACCTTGAAAGGTTGCATGTTTCTAGAAAATTGTCCATTTCTTCTAGGTTATCCAGTTTGTTAGCATATAATTTTTCATAGTATTCTCTCATAATTCTTTGTATTTCTGTGGTGTCCATAGTGATTTTTCCCTTCTCACTTCTGATTCTGTTTATGTGAGTAGACTCTCTTTTTTTCTTGATAAGTCTGGCTAGGGGTTTATCTATTTTGTTTATTTTCTTGAAGAACCATTTCTAGCTTTCATTGATTCTTTGTATTGTTTTATTCTTCTCAATTTTATTTCTGCTCTAATCGTTATTATGTCCCTCCTTCTACTGACTTTGGGCCTCATTTGTTCTTCTTTTTCTAGTTTCATTAATTGTGAGTTTAGACAGCTCATATTGGGATTGTTCTTTCCTGAGGTAGGCCTGTATTGCAATATACTTTCCTCTTAACACGGCCTTTGCTGTGTCCCACAGATTTTGTGGTTTTGAATTATTGTTGTCATTTGTCTCCATATATTGCTTGATCTCTGTTTTTATTTGGTCATTGATTCATTGATTATTTAGGAGCATGCTGTGAAGCCTCCATGTGTTTGTGGGATTTTTCATTTTCTTTGTGTAATTTATTTCTAGTTTCGTACCTTTGTGGTCTGAGAAACTGGTTGGTAGAATTTCAATCTTTCTGAATTTGCTGAGGCCTTTTTTGTGGCCTAGGATATGATCTATTCTTAAAAATGTTCCATATGCACTTGAGGAGAATGTGTATTCTGCTGCTTTTGGGTGTAGAGTTCTGTAGATGCCTGTTAGGTCTATCTCTTCTATTCTGTTGTTTGGGGCCTCTGTCTCCTTACTTATTTTCTGTCTGGTTGATCTGTCCTTCAGAGTGAGTGGACTGTTGAAGTCTCCTAGAATGAATGCAATGCATTCTATTTCTCCTTTTAATTTTGTTAGTATTTGTTTCACATATGTTGGTGCTCCTGTGTTGGGCAAATTGATATTTATAATGGTTATATCTTATTGTTGTATTGACCCTCTTATCATTATGTAATGTCCTTTGTCTCTTGTGACTTTCTTTGTTTTGAAGTCTATTTTGTCTGATACAAGTACTGCAACTCCTGCTCTTTTCTCCCTATTAATTGCATGAAATATCTTTTAACATCCCTTCACTTTTAATCTGTGTATGTCCCTTGGGTTTAAAGTGAGTCTCTTGTAGGCAGCATATAGATGGGTCTTGTTTTTTTATCCATTCAGTGACTCTATGTCTTTTGATTGGTACCTTCAGTCCATTTACATTTAGTGTGATTATCGATAGGTGTGTACTTACTGGCATTGCAGGCTTTAGATTTGTTGTTACCAAAGGTTCAAGGTTAACTTCCTTACTATCTAACAGTCTAACTTAACTCATTTAATATGCTATTACAAGCACAATCTAAAGGTTTTTTTTTCTCTTCCTCCTCCATTCTTTATATATTAGGTATCATATTCTGTACTCTTTGTCTATCCCTTGATTGACTTTGGAGATAGTTATTTTAATTTTTGTATTTGCTTAGTAGTTAGCTGTTCTACTCTCTTTACTGTGGTTTTATTACCTCTGGTGACAGCTATTAAACCTTAGGAACACTTCCATCTATAGCAGTCCCTCCAAAATACACTGTTGGAGATGGTTTGTGGGAGGTAAATTCTCTCAGCTTTTGCTTATGTGGAAATTGTTTAATCCCTCTTTCAAATTTATATGATAATCTTGCCGGATAAAGTATTTTTGGTTCAAGGTCCTTCTGTTTTATTGCATTAAATACATCATGCCACTCCCGTCTGGCCTGTAAGGTTTCTGTTGAGAAGTCTGATAATAGCCTGAAGGGCTTTCCTTTGTATGTGATCTTATTTCTCTCTCTGACTGCTTTTAATAGTCTGTCCTTATCCTTGATCTTTGCCATTTTAATTTCTACATGTGTTGGTGTTGTCGTCCCTGGGTCCCTTGTGTTGGGAGATCTGTGCACCTCCATGGCTTGAGAGACTATCTCCTTCCTCAGATTGGGGAAGTTTTCAGCAATCACCTCCTCAAAGACACCTTCTATACATTTTTCTCTCTTTTTCTTCTGGTACCTCTATAATGCGAATATTGTTCCGTTTGGATTGGTCACACAGTTCTCTCAATATTCTTTCATTCTTAGAGATTCTTTTTTCTCTCTGTGCCTCAGCTTCTTTGTATTCTTCTTCTCTAGTTTCTATTTCATTTATTGACTCCTACACCATATCCAATCTGCTTTTAATACCCTCCATTGTGCTCTTCAACAATTGGATCTCCAACCGGAATTCATTCCTGAGTTCTTGAATCTCTTTCCATACCTCCATGAGCCTGTTAATGGTTTTTATTTTGAGCTCCCTTTCAGGAAGGGTCATGAGGTCGATGTCATTTAAATCTTTCTCAGGAGTGGTATTAATCATTTTACTCTGAGCCAGGTTCCTTTGGCATTTCATATTTGTATATGGCACCCTCTAGTGCCCAGAAGCTCTACTCCCTGGAGCTGCTCAGCCCCTGAAGCAATGTCGGGGCCACAGGGGAGTGGTATTGGTGCCTGGGGAAAGGAAAGAGCTGTTTCGTACTACCTGTCTGCTATGCGTGTCTCCACTGCCTGAACCAGAGGGCCGAGCACACAGGTATAAGCCTGTTTGCTTTGCATTTGTAGTTGCTGTAGACACATCTTCCATCTGGCTGCTCTAATGCCAGGGAAAGGTTTGCTGGTTCCCGAGCCAGGTGGGGCTGGCCAGGAGAAAGGCGCAGTAGGTGCATATCATGGAGGGGGTCCTTGGAGCTGTGTAGCCAGCCAGGGAACTGGAGCACTTGAAGATTGTCTAAGGAGTTAGATTTCTTTTTCCTACTTAAATATAAGAGTCTATATGGCAAAGCTCCCAACCTACTGGGCACAGTGCACCTGGACAATTTTGTCTACCTTTCTTCTCTTCTGAGCAATCCTTGCTCCTTTAGCTGCCCTCTTGCTAAGGGCTTCCTTGTTAGGAAGTTTCTCAGACTGCATGCCTTTCTTTTGTCCCAGAGCAGCCGGATATGGATCTCTGCTTTCCACAAGTGGCTGGAATCTCAGTTTCTCCAGGAATTCTGCCTGTCTTAGCTTTCCAACCCTGTAATTATGAGAGTATCACGCAAGCATCATGAAATGTAGGTTTGTGCTCCCAGAGCAGATCTCCAGAGTTAGGTACTCAGCAGTCCCAGGCCTTCACTCCCTCCCTGCTCCATTTCTCTTCCTCCCACAGGTGAGCTGGGGTGGGGGAAGGGCACCGTGCCACAGCTTTGGTACGTTACCCTGTTCTGTGAGGTCCGCTCTTCTCTCCAGGTGTATGCAGTCTGGCGCAGTCCTCTTTCCTGTTGGTCTTTCCGGATTTGTTGTATTAATTATATTTTCGTATTTTATGCGGTTTTAGGAGGAAGCCTGTGTCTCCCCTCTCACGCCGTCATCTTTAATCCAATCCCTTTATATTTTTTGATAATACCCATTCTAACAGGTGTGAAGTAATATCTCATTGTGATTTTGATTTCCATTTCCCTGGTGATTAGTGATGGTCAGCATCTTTCATGTGTGTGTATGTCTTCTTTGGAAAAATGTGTATCCAGGTCCTCTATTTTTTAATTAGATTGTTTGTTGTTGCTATTGAGTTGTATGTGTTCTTTTTATATTTTGGATACTAGCCCTTCATTAGATATATGACTTACAAACATCTTCTTCTAGGGAATATCTTTGCAGTCCCAGGTCTGTGGTCATTATGTTGCAGGTCTTACAATCAGATCCAGCAGTTACTTGGGATTTATGATAGGCATTTGCTGACTGAGAATATGAATACTCAGATGTTTCAGTATCTTACTCAGGATTTTTTTCTCAGGAATGTTGTGACACATAGAACTCATAGGCCTGCAGTCTTAGGCCACAAAGCTTGGCTAATGAGCTGCCTTCTAGGCTCCTTGAGAGGTTTTCTTTTCATATTTCTTCAAGGAACACAGCTCAGATTGCTGGCCAGCCCAGGTGCTGTGAATTTGTGTGTATGGAGGTCAGCTAACTTCTCTGTGGCTGGTGTCTGTTTCTAAAGTAAATATGTGGGAGAAAATTCCGTCTTCACAGTCAATGTTTTGGGTTAGATTATAAACAATCTCATGCCTAATGCTGAATATTAGTTTAAAAAGAAAAAGGAGCAGATATACAGGGTATAATATTCATTTGGTGTTTGTGTTAACTGAGTTCTGTTTTTTATTGGAGTTGGATTTCTCTCTAAGACGGGGTCACAGTTGAGGACAATTCTTTTCCTGGTGTCGCATTGTCATCCTAAGATACAAATGTAGCCTGAAAAGCTGATTTTTGAGAATAATAGCACTTTATTCCAACATATACTTTTGGAGGTTGTTGTGGAGGGTGGGGGATGCTTATAAAAAATCCTCCAGAATAAGAGTCGTAATACAAACAAATATCAGCTCTGCTCAGATGAAGATTTGGGCAGCTGATGAAATGCCCAAAGCCTAAGCACTGGCTTAGAGCTGAGCATGGCCCAGTAGCTTGTGTGCTGTGGATGGTCATGTTGAGGAAGAGTCTTACTGTCTTTCTAGACTTGAGCCATAGAGGTAAAGATGTGTTCGGAACTCTCTTGGTAGTTTGTTAAAGAACAGTCTCTTTATAATTTTACCTTGGGTCCTGTCTGTGGTCAGGAGTTTCTTTGTTTAATATACTCTGGGTTGCAGTTCTTGAGTTATTGTGGCTCATGTTTTCCTTGAAGTTCAAGGAGTGACCTTGATCTGGTAACAATATAGAAGCAGTACTGGTATGAAACATGTTGTGTATAGTGTGTGTCTATTACATAGTCCTTATGCTTGTTATATGTAAGGCTATACTCTGTGTCACAAGATAGATACTTACTACTTATTATTTCTGCTATACGTATGAAGAGTCTGAACCTTAGAAAGTTTGCCTTGCTGCAGGTCACAGTGACAGTAAGTGGTGCAACCTGGAGTTGAACTCGACCTACACCCTTTGACACCACAGAGTTAAGCAGATGTAATTCATTGGAAGAATGAAAGCACGGCTGGTGGCGCTGACTGCTCAGCTCAGGTGTGTGTGATCTAACCTTTAATTTAAACATTGCTGGTTTACCTGAGAACTACCATCTCTAGTTCTCAGGGTCTCTTAAAGTGGAGGAGTTACCCTGGCAAGATCTTTCTCCTTCAGTATTGTTCCCATGCTTTATTTCTCTCTCACCATTTAAAAAATGTTGAAGAGTTACCCTGCTGCTTGCAGGTGACCTAGTAATCCTGCTAATATGTTGAAATAAATGTTCTTTAACATATTCCACTTATGAGTATATGTGATTTAACAGTAGAAACCCAGCCAAAATGTGTTGTTATTCTAGAAGGTTCTTTGGATTGCATCATTCAGGTAACCTTGACACCACTTGAGCATTTCTGAGTACATTAAAAGCTTATTAATTTTCAGAGAGGAGCCCTGGCCTCAACTTGACCTTTTAAAGTGACTTAGAAGAAAGAATTTACCAAGCAGTTTAAGAGTATAAACAGAAGTTAAAAAGTTTTTTTGAAAAACCTCTGTCCTTAAGTACCCTTAGGTATCTTTAAACTACTGTTTTTTGTTCCTATTGATATGCTAATCACAAGTTGTTCTTCTGTATTAAAGCATTTCCTCCAAGGGCTTTGTACTGCATGTACTTGGTTCATAAAACTATACAGTAAAATAGTTCCTTATTTGCATAGTGGTACCAACACTTGCATCTAAAGTAGTTTGCATCAGAGAAGCTTATTGAGTATTAGACGCATTAATATCAAGGATCTTCCATTTTTGAGAACCTGAAATATTAGTTGCTTATTCTTTTCATAAATGAACAAATGAGAACATGTGGCTAAGTGATAGAAGGGATGCCTCTGACTTTACAAATGGAATAATGGTCTCCCTTTGAACTTGGAATGAAATGACCTTGTGGAGTCCAAAGGATTAATAAGCGAATAGATATTTCTAAGGATTGTCTAGAGTTTTTAATGCTACGTGAAAGTAATGGAAAATTTTACAGATCAATCTGGAGTTGAACCTAGGAAGAACCTTTCAAAAATTAAAACCCGTCCCTTTTATTTTTTTTTGCATTCGTCCATTGACTAGACGTTGCTGTTCCAGGTGCCGTCGCTGTCCAGAAGCATGACTGTCACCTCTTGGGAGACTGCCTGGAAATGCAGAGTCTCAGGCCCTCCCAGACCTACTGAATCAGAGTCTGCTTTTTAACAAGCTTACCCAAGTGATTTATATGCACATTTTAAATTTGGGAAGCATGAAATTAGGCCATCTCTTTGGCCGAGAATTAGAGATTGGTTGATTAAATGACGTGCCTTTCTAAATAAAGTGAAGGCATAAATCTAGATTCAGAATGGGCTGGGTGCCTGAATGGGCCTTTTAACCTCTGTGTTGAGCTGTTCCTCTGGGAAGCGAGAGGGAGAAGGCAAGGCTTGCATGTCCAGTGATGGCTGCCGTGTCACACCCCACAGACATCAATCACACACTTGGATAAGTGAAGAAGAGAA
>JAQQAC010008350.1:8659197-8696099 GCA_029783875.1 Phataginus tricuspis | reverse complement strand
TTTTTTTTTTTTAAAGCCTGTGATCATGAAAGACAGATGCACCCCTATGTATATCGCAGCACTATTTACAATAGCCAAGATATGGAAGCAACCTAAGTGTCCATCAGTGGATGAATGGATAAAGATGTGGTGCATATACATAATGGAATACTATTCAGCCATAAGAAAGAAATAAATCCTACCATTTCCAACAACATGATTGGAGCTGGAGGATATTATGCTCAGTGAAATAAGCCAGTTGGAGAAAGACAAATACCAAATGATTTCCCTCATTTGTGGAGTATAACAACAAAGCAAAACTGAAGGAACAAAACAGCAACAGACTCACAGACTCCAAGAAGGGACCAACGGTTACCAAAGGGGAGGGGTGGGGGAGGGCGGGGGAAGAGGATTGAGGGGTATTATGATTGGCACACATGGTGTGGATCATGGGGAAGACAGTGTAGCACAGATAAGACAAATAGTGACTCTGAGGCATCTTACTACACTGATGGGCAGTGACTGCAATGGGGTATGAGGGGGACTCGATAATATGGGTGAGTGTAGTAACCACGTTGTTTTTCATGTGAAACCTTCATAAGAGTGTTTATCAATAATACCTTAATAAAAGAAAAAGAAAAAGAAAAAAAAGCCTATGATCATGTAAGAGACTGGGTTTAGATGGATCTACATCAAAAACAAATAAGCTACAGATGTTATCCTAGCCATTGTGACCATAAAGGAGTGGTCCTAAAGTGAATAAAATCCATTCAGATTCTTGGAAGAGCCTAGAAGAATCTATCCAGCATGATTTGGTTTTAAGCTCGTTTATCCACCCTTCCTTTCTTAGGGCCGAGTGAGGGACTTAGGCTGTCCGCTATTTCTAGCAGGGGGAAGAACAGTCGCTCTTGGTGACACTAAAATTCTTTTCACCTGCTCCTCTTTAAGAAGTCACTTCCCTAGGTTTCCTGGGTATCAAGAGGTGGAGGCTTTTCTCTGTCCTCTCATTACTGTCTATCCAGAACAGGCTATTATAAAAGCTTTTTGTTTGTGAGATCAGTTCTCTGATTTCTAACTTCCCCTCTCAAACCTAAATGCCACGCTTGAAGTCCCCCCGATTGCTGGAGCTGCGGCTCGGATGACTCCTTGGCATTGTGTGCTAAATGTGGGGGGTCTTTATTTAGGTGCTTTGCTCTCTTGAAGAGAAAATCCTCATGAGTCACCCAGTTTGCTGATGTCTTTGTAGGTGTGACCCGCTAAGAGCTGTGATAGTGGAGTTGAAACAGAAGAGGTCATTGGGCTCCGGAGCTCCTTTATCCCCATGAGGTGGCCCCCTGGCCTCTCTCCCGCGTTTCTGTGATAGACCCTTCTCAGCCAGGGGCAGCTCTGAGGGGCCCTGAGGACCTGAGGACCAGGCACCCCGGTGGCACTTGGAACCACCGGGCTCATCGGTAGGAGCGATACTGTGCTCTGTGTGTTTGATGCCTGAGCTGGGATGTGTTGTCACTTTGTTTCCCCCTAGCAAATAAACAGACCAATGAAGGGCATCGCTGTGGCTCCAAAGACCAAGTAGGAGTCCCCCGTGATATCTTAGTCTCCTGGGTCTGAGCCAGTCACCAAGCTCAGCTGACTCTACTTCCTTAATGCTTCTTGGTTTCCTCTTCTGTTTTCCGTCTCTACCACCAGTGACCGGGCCCAAGCAACGAACACCTCTCATCGGCATGGATTCCCCTGTAGTCCCTCCCATGCGGCCAAGTGAGGTCGTATGAAAGTGCTTATTTGGCCGTGTCTCTCTCCTCTCTCAAACCTTTCAAGTGGTTTCCCATTTGATCAAGACCAGACTCAACCTGCGAGCCCCAGCGCAACTGGACCACAGCCTCCTTCTCTAAACTCAGTTTTATTGCTGTTCCCCCTCATTCTCTGGGAGGCAGACACATTACTTTAATACAGAACTCGGTCTGTTCCTTCCCATTCCAGGGCCTCACAGGTGGTCCCTGCTTCCCGGAATGCCCCTCTCTTCTCAACTCCTGCGTGTCACTCCCTCACAGAGACCTGTCGTCACCCTGCCCAAGATGCTGGTCCCCGCGTTGAGCCCTCACAGCCCACACACATTCCTCCTGGGCAGTAAACTCCCAGTATCGTGATATGTACGGTCGAAGAATGCCTTTCTCCCGTTTTGGGCTGTAAGCTTCACAAGGACAGGGATTTGTCCGCTTTGCTCGTCATACGGTGACCAGTAACTAACACGGTACCAGGTGAAGACTAGATGGTCACTAAGTAAAAGAATAAACAATGTGGTGCATAGATCATGTGCTTAGTATATATATGAATAAAGGATAAAAGGATACAAGATAATGGGCTGACTGCAGCGCCTTTGTCCCTGTTGTTCCATCTGCCTGGAGTCCTCTCTTCGGAGACCCCTGTTCCCTGCCCCTTCACTTCCTCCAGGTCTCTGCTCGGACGGCATCTTATTAGGAGGGCCTTCCCTGACGCCACAGAGGAAGCGCACCCTACTCTCTAACCGCCCATTCCTGGTTCTCCTGATCATGCTTAGTTTTGTTTTTCACAGCACTCATCATCACTGCTGTTCATTCATTCACCCATTCCTTTGTTCATTCATTCATTCATTCCAGTCCTTTCCACCAGCCTGTCCCTTGAGTATAAAGATTCTGTTTAATGAATACTCTGCTGCTAATACCCAGATCCATCTTAGACACCTAGAAGACAGACAAAACATGTTTTTTTTTTAATGCAGCATGGTAAAGAACACCTCAAAATTTTAACCCTTTGCCTCTAAGAAATAGGGGAAAAAGTCCACTTTAACCTTTTGACTTATTTTTGCCCTTCACCCAGAACTGGGTCACCTGGTGTTTTCTCATTGGTGATGCAGAGAAAGTGGCTTTGGGGTGGCAGGTGGGAGGAAAAACTGAATTCCTACCCTACCAGACTGTGTGCTCCATTCTAGCCCTTGACAATGTATTAGGTCTCTGTAACTCTTAAATACTTGTGCTTCTGGGGCTTTCTTCATAAGCCTAAGATTTAGCTTTAAATAGACACCTTTTCCATGTGGCAAAAGTAAAAGAACGTAGGGTATTTTCACCTAAAAATAGCAGCTTGCTCTTCATTAAGTGGCAGTCTACTGCCTGCTCTTGCATTCAGTCCTTTCCCTGGCGAGATGTAATGTAACAAAGGAAGAGGCTGGTGGTCACAAGCCAGGACATTGCAGGGCTCATTAATTACTTGGAAAATGGTGCCTGGGTTGCAGCCAGAATCCCAAACAAAGAAGGGAAATAGCTCCTGTTCTCCAATTGACAAGTTGATGAGTGAGGTAAGAATGAAAATCATTTGGATAAGGAAAGGGGGGAAGAAATCAAATGGAAGCAGTAGTTTTGTTCAAGACCAAATATACAATTAAGACGTATTCCCAACCTCAAGGGGTTTGATTCGTATCAGTTGAGACCATGGATTATCACAATCTGCTCCTGGCCATGCGATGAATTCATTCTCTCTACTAAAGGGACTGGGAACACCAGTTTAGGAAAAGTGTTGAGTGTGTTGGAGCCTGGGCCAGAGCACATGGTGTGTGTACAAGTGAGCTATTCAGAAGCTTCTAAATCGATTTGGTCCTTAGGGCACTGCACTGTAAATACACAAAGCGTTAAATACTCTTGCCCTAGAAAATAGAATCCATAATTTTGGCAAGGCTAAGAATCCTAAACCATCTTAGCCAATTTATCATAATTAAACGGGAATAGTTTTGAGCAGGAGGAGTCCGTTAAGACAAATGTGGATTTCTTAATGTCGATCTGAAAAGAGATGATTTAAGAAAAATACACTCAGTGGGTTCAACAGCTGATCTTGGTGTGATTATATTTTTTGGCAATGTTCACAAAACTTAGCATGTGACTTAGAATTCTGAGCTGTGCAAAATACATAGGATGGTCTGATCTAGTACTGTGCTGAAACGAAGCCATCAGTAATTCCTTTCCCAGGTGTGCTTTCAACGGTTCTCAGGACTGAATGGCCACACTGTTTCTTGGCTATAAAAACTATTGCATTAGTAACAAAGGAAAATGAAACACACACACACACACACCACCACCACCACCACCACCACCACCACCACCACCACCACCACCACCACCACTGCCAACAACTACCCAATTCCACTATCACTACAAAACCCCTATAGGAAGAAGATTTTGTGGCTGTATCATTGCCTATAAAGAATACAAAGAGAACTTGTTTTTTGAAAGAAATAGACACTTTAGGAATTTGTAGGCAATCTCACGGGCAAGCCATGTCCTTTGGGAGGAGGTTACCAGAACTGCCCACTAACAGTCGTATGTTTCACTTCCCCGACATGGGAAAGCAAAATGAAAATTAAAGTTGCCCTGTAATCATGCCGAGAGAAGTGCGGACACAGTCAGGTTGCAGGCATTAAAGGAGAAGTAAGTTTGGGGTGGGTTGGCTGGTTTTGTTTTCTTGGGGTGGGGGGGGATGTGGAAGAGATGAGAAATAAAATGGAACTATTTCTGGGAAGAGTTATGATTAAGTTAAGTAATGGGAGAGGAAGGAGGAAACATACTCAGTTTGCAATGTTGATTTCTGCTCAGCCCGGACAAGTTAAAGGCTTAGTTGTAAATTGGTTGAGCAGGTTCATGTGTAAAAGGAGCTGCCCTTTTCATTTTATTGAAATGAGTGAGGCATTGAAACTCATTTGTGTCTGTTGAGTAAACCACCCAATAATTCTTAAATAGCCTCCTTGGTTGTGATGGTGTGCTGAGTCTGAGATATAATCAAAAGGCTCACCGGAGAAAAGACTAGGCACCCTAACTAGGATATATAACCCTGGGACACACTTGGAAGAGCAGGGAAAAATTAGATGCAGTGTAAATAATGTGTGTGTGGACACCATGCAGCGTGCTGCTCAGTTACAGGGCCCATCAGTCTAAGGTTGGCTCCAAGGAACTCGCAGAACAAGGCTTAAGTGAGCCAAGGTTCTGCTTCAGAAGGACGGAAGGCAGGCACTGTGGAGGTCATTAATGCTGTGCACCCAGTAGCTCGGCATCCCCTGCACTCTGGGCTCACGGCCGTTCTCACTCAACCGCATCCCTGTGTGCACGGGTGGGGCCATATGACTAGTTATGGCCAGCAAGCTGGGGGTGAAAGCGATGGTGTGGAGCACCTAATTGCTGGTGCCAGCTCCTGCAGACTTCTCTTTACCGTGGTCACAGGGCCCTGCAACCTTAGAACGGTGGCTGCTCTGTGAGCCTCAGTATTTTGTTTTGTTTTTTGTTAAATGAAGTTCATGCGTTGTTTCGTTTTCCCTGGTTTCTCCTGATGTCGTTTTTCTGTTCCAGGATCCCATCCAGGATCCCATTATTACATTTAGTTGTCCAGACATCTGCTTAGGCTCCTCTTGGCTGTGACAGTGTCTCCTGCTTTCTTGTGTTTGATGGCCTTGGCAGTTTTGAGAAGTACTGGGCAGGTATTTTGTGGGATGCTCGTCAGTCTGCTGATGTTTTTTCTCACGATTAGACAGGGTCCGGGGGAGGAAGACCACAGAAGTAAAATAGCATTCTCATCATATCTCCCCAAGGGTACATGCTACCAGCATGACCCGTCCTTGTTGACACTGACCGTGACAGCCTGGCTGAGGCAGTTGCTGTCACGTTCTCCATTGCACCTTACTCCCGTCCCTTTTCATACTGTCCTCTTTGGAAGGGCGTCACTGCGCCCGGCCCACATGTAAGAAGTGGGGAGTTCAGTTCCTCCCTGAGGACAGAGTATCTGCATTAATTGTTTGGAATTCTTTTGCACAGTAGATTTGTCTTTCCTCTCTAACTTATGTATTTATTCAATCTTTGTTTATATCAGTATGGACACACAGATATTTTATTTTATGCTTTGGGTTATACCCACTCTAATACTACCTTGTTTATTTTGTTGCTCACATGGTTCCACCTTTGGCCTGTAGCAGCTCTTGCAGTTGTCTGCTGTGCACTTCCTTACTTTCTTGCACTGTAAGATGCTCTAGAACCTTGGTTTTTGAGTGACTGCAGCAAGCAAAGCCTTTCTGCCCACCTGTGAAGAACAACTGTGTTTATTAAGAAAACTGAATTCTGTTAAGCCAAAGAGATTCTCCAGTTGTTTGTTTCAGAGATTATCAGCGGTTCTCAAACTGCTGTCCGGGACAAGCAGCCGGAGCGTCACCTGGGAACTTGTAAGACATGTATATTCCCTGGTCCCACCCTAGACCCAATGAATCAGAAACTCTGAGACTGGGACCCAGCAATCTGTTTAACGAGCCTTCCAGGTGATTCTGATGTACCCCTAAAGTTTGAGAAACCCCGATCCGGACTACATGAGTTTTGTGAGTAATAATGTAAAGAAGACAAACTCAGTGGATCTTTTGGTTGTGTTTAGATTATTGCCTTGTGATATAGATTATTGTTGTCCCAAAGCAAAACATTAAAAAAAAAATCTAAACCAACATGATTACTTCCTTCATAAGGAAGATGTAAAAAATCTTGAAAATATACTGATGTGGGGGAATATATCTTAGAGATGGGGTATCTCAGCTTTCCTAGTGATGGGATACACTGGGTCCATTTTTGCAAATCTCTGGCAACAGCTCCCTCAACTTCAGGAATTCCTTGTTAGGGTCACGTCATATGGTGGACTCAATAGTGCTCGTTGAGCCAGAATGACTATATGGGGTTATTTTAGTATTGGGCTTCGCCTCTGCTAGAGTGTAACCACCATAAGGACAGAGACTTTGGCTTGTAGCTGTCACCAGTGCCTGGAACAGTGCCTGGTACGTACATGGTACGGAGTCGGTGAATTTGTGGAATGACCACATTACCTTGCAGGCTTTTATTTCCATATAATACCTTACATTTTCTAGTGTATCTGCACCTCCCTTCTGAACAGTAATATCAGTGGAGTTCTATTACTTTTTTAAAGAATTGAGGTAGAATTTCCACACATGAAACATACAGTTCTTAAGTCTGTGCTTTAATGAGGTTTGACAGATTTACCCACACTGTACTAACTAGTTTCTCTTAATGGGCTCTTTTTGTCTGATTTACAACTGCATTAACAGCCTTGACCTTGTGGTTTTGTAATCTTTGTTATGTATTTTCTAGCCAACCTTAATAATTCATGCATATTTACTAAAATAGAAATATTAATCTTAAATCACCTAAAATGTTTACTCTCCTATTTCAAGAAACATTTCAAAGAAAAGATTGTCTACTGCTTTGTGAAACTTTAAGCACTTGTGAATGGATGGGGAACATTTGAGTGGGATGTGAGGCTGTGGCAGGCTTACGATGAAGGAAATCTACTTGGGCTCCACTAACCACACTTGCGTACCCTGAATGATTGATAAATGTCTGAGGCTCTTCTCTCAATAACTTGACAGTTTGATAAACTGGACTATTGAGATACCTCAAGGATTCCCATCTGCCTCTTAAATAGCTTTTTTTAATCCATTCTCCCAGAACTTTTGGTCTGCTTAGAGGAGGAGGACTGCCTGCTTGTTTCTGAATTTGTAGTTGCTTTTTTTTCTTATTTTAAAAGACCAAGGGTCTCTATGCCATTGATGAAAGGTTTAGGGGAAGGGCTTTTTGACCAAATAAGAGATTATTTCCATTGGACTACCTGGTTATTTTTTCCATGATAACTTTGGAAGAAGCTAATGACTTTGGAACCAGTTTGGTACAATCTGTATATTAATTTGCTCAGTAGTCATCTGTGGCATACCAGTAACATGTAGGTTCTGTGTTAGGCACTCCAGAAATATCCTTAGGGAGCTGATAGCCTTTTGGGAGAAATTAGTAAAGTCCACAAGTAAGTGTAATGAACAAGATGATGTCAGACATTCCAGAAGACTTGAGCTGTGCACCCTGAGATCAGGCTGTGCCCACTTCAGTCTGTGGATCCATTCACTGGCTTGAAATAAAATGGGAGTAAATTAAAATTCAAATTATATTCATTTTGTTTTATTTAATTAGGTTAACTGATTACCGAACCTTAGTAATTCAGTCCTAATGGCTGAGAAGCTGAAGCCAAGTATCATGAAGACACAGTCATATCTGCTTTAAGACATGTTTATAACATAAAACTTTATGGGATTTTTCTATTATAAAAGTAATATATGCTTGTTTTGTAAATTTAGAAATATGCAGAATAACGTTAATGAAAAACCGTAATCATCCATAATTCCACTGATATTGCTGGTCTTTTTTTTTTTTGATGCCCCATAGTTAAGGTCATACTTTATGTGAAATCTTACAACTTTTTAAACATTATAAGCATTTTTTCATGTCATCAGTATTCTTTATAATATTTTTAAGGTAGAATTAAGCCCAATATGTTTATCTGCCATACTTTATATAACAGTTTTTATTACTAATTCCAATTTCTTGATTTCACAGCTTCGACATAAATCTCTATGATTTTTACATGATTTTTGTATATACTTTTATAAAAACTATTTCTAGATAAAGCCAGGCAAAGACCAATTAAAACTGCCAAATAAGGCAATCTGGGAGGGGCTGGAAATTGACCCGTGAGCTTGTCGTGCCAGCAAACACACCTGCCAGAAGGCCTAACCTGGGCGCCCAAGGAATACGGTCTGAAAATGACAGCGACAGACTGGGTCATGGTGGTCATTCGGCATCAGGGCATTCGGGGAGCAAGCGCAGTATCCCAAGGAGTCTGGTCAAATGGGCTTGAGACTGGGAAAGAGGGAGTGGGTGTCAGGAAGCTCAGTGGGAAGCACTGTGGCCGCCTGTCAGCCTGGGATTCAGCTGGACGGCCTCCTCTCCTTAACAAATGTTATCCGGGGCCTACTGGGTCCCAGGCACTGTGCTGGGAGCTTGGGATACCTCAGTGAACAGTCACCAGTCTCTGCCCTCATGGGACTTAGAGTCTCGTGAGGAAAATCTTCCTTGGATGGGGACTGACAGAACCAAGGTGGAGCTCTGGTTCTTGAGGAACTGGAACAGTGGCTGTGTTCCACAGTAGACCTAGCTATGGGGAAGGAACAGTGCTGGTTAGCAGAATGGACCAGGTAAGAATGCACAAGTCATAGCAAGGGGTGATACGTTAAGTTGTGGAGGAAAGACCTGGAAGTGTACCTTTCTGATGTAAGGTCACGTTGGTCCAAACAGAGCACCTGCCTCAGCCTACGCATGAGTGTCCAGTGTGACACCTGGATGCTGACACCTAGGAGGGATGGGAGTTAACTTAGTGCCAGTGATGGAAATGGGGAATTCAGAATGTGTACAACATCTAGCGTCCTGCTGGGATATATCATAGTAAGTTTTCAACAAAATTTTGTTGAGAGAATGCATGAGTTTAGGACAAAAGAAAGATGAACATTGTGGGAAAAAAATGGGAGAGAGAAAGTAAGGCTAATAGATATGACATAGTCATTGTGAGTTTGGGCTCTGGAGTCAGACAGTCCTAGATTCAAATCTTAGCTCTTCCATTCTCAAGGTCTTTGAGGTCTTGAACCTATAACTTAACATCTCTGAGTCTCAGTTTCTTATCTCTAAATTGGGTTAATACTAGTACTCATCACACTCAAGGTGCCGAGGCAATTCTTATGAAGAGTTGAGCACATTTCCTGCACATAGTAAGCATTAAATAAATGTAGTTAATAAAAACAAGAGTAATAATTTTTAATGAATGGTTTTTGAGGGGATATTATTAACATATTACACAATCTGTTGTAAGGTTTGACTTTTTTTTTTTTACCAATATTGTGACATTAGAACATTGAGAAAAGTTACTCTTTATAGAGAAGATAGACTGTAATGGAATTTTATGTACACACATCGATACACATCAACTGTTGCTCTTACTGAAATGAGGGCTTGCCACAGCTTAGAAATAAGGCAAAAAGAGTAGAAGGATTAGCACTGTAATATTATTAAAATATGATTGTTGGTTAATTGAACATAAAGGACTTCGGGGGGCATATGATGAATGTATCTTCCTTCAATCACATTATGATAATAATCACAGAAAAATAAACCTTTAACAGAGAATCTGATAAAATTAGAGATTCAAATGTTCATGGTTGAAGGGACAGATTAAACTGGTAAATGGCTTTATTGTTCTTTGTTTGTGGGAACAACCCCTCTCCTTTCTGTTCAGGGAAGCATGGTATAAGAGAAAAAAAAATGACCCAGAACTAGAGTTGACTATCAATGTCCTATTTTGTTTGACTTCCACTCATTATAATAGTTGATCCCAAGGGCATTTTCAAGTTCTCACTCTGGGAAGAGTTCAGGAATCTTTTGCCTTCTGAAGGTCTATTGCTTGCACAGATTTTGAGAAAATATTTCTAGGAGTGAATCAAATGTCCAGGCACTTTGTTTGAACAGATGATCTTCTACCTTTGACTTTTGAAGAACTCAGACCTGGATAAAAATTCTATGGTATCACAAAAGGGGGTGAGAAGCGTATGTAATTGGCATCTGTTTTTATGAATAAGGAACACTTACATGGGAATAAGGGAGTTGAAGTTTCACTGCAAGTCTTGCCAACTCCAAACTCAAGACTGAATTCTGACACTGTAGCTATCTCTGCCCCAGTCGGGTGCCCAGGTTCAACCTGGGTTCACACGCACAGGCCCCTCACCACGCCCAGCTTTGCTCTTTCTCCACTCATCTTTTGGGCTTCATGTCCCTTCTTAACCCTTCCTTACTAGGGTCTTATGCTTCCTTTCTGCTCAAGACCTGCTTCTGTTCCCCTTCCCTAGGGCTTCTGCTGCCTGTGCAGCGAGGCGTGTTGCTCCATCTCGCTGTGAGGCTTGTGTCCTTCTCTTGATCCAGTGAAAGGGGCATTTGTGTCTTTTTGTTGTTTTTCTTCACACAGCTTTCTGCCTTGGCATGAGGTTGTCATGGACTCATGGAGTGAGTGAGCTTGGGGCTGCCCGCCAAAGGATGTTAGGCTGTTATGATGAACAAAAAGGGAAGCTGGGAACTTATTTTAAGACACTGCACCGGAGCATGAACTCTATTCCTGTCTGCATTTGCTGGCCTTAGAAATGGTAGTATTTATTTGGTATCATTTATAGCCGTAGAACTGGAAAAACTGGCCCCTCCGGGATGCATCAGAGTTGGTGGGTAAGTCCTCCCACAACCTTCTCTATGCCAGGAAATGTTGACAGATATTCTCCTCACTGATCCCGAGGACATTTATTAACTGGCTTTGCCTCTTGAAAAAGCAGAGCCCTGACATGGAAATAAGCCACACAATGTATGTCATCATCTCCCTCGGAGATGCCTATGGGCTTGATTCTTGGAGAGATTTTCAGGCCTGTACTCAGAGCCATTTGTGCTCATTTTAAAAATAAGCACAAAAGCTTGTAGCTGTTTACACAGCAGGTTACAGTGGTTGGTGGGGTGTGTGCTTTTAGGTGAGCACAGAGACAACAGTAAGTAGTATGCCCGAGAGAGAGGAAGGAGACAGCAAAACTGAAGGTGAAATGCAGGCCTGATTTTTAAAAGAAAGACACATATCTGGTATTGGCAACATGCTTCAGTTGTCTCTGCAAGAAATGGTTATGAACTCTGAAGAGTCAAGGAAGTGTTTAATTCATCTTAGAAAATTTCCATGAAGAACAGAGGAAAATGAAAAACCATTTTGTTGGTTCTGAATAGCAATTAAAATGTATTGGAGAAATCTAAATGAGTAATGTCGCTTAAATTTCCATTAAAAGATTCACCAAAGAAGCTATAGCATTCAATAAGCACATACAAAGGTGCCCAATATCAGCCAGCAGGCAAACTCAAATTAAAATTGTGGTGAAGTACAGTCTGCACCATGAATATGACTACAGTCTAAAATGACAGCGTTAAATGTTGACAAGGATATGAAGCAACTGGAACTCTCAGGCATTGCTAATAAGAATGTAAATAAAATGATGCAGCCACTTTCAAAGTACTTTGGTAGTTATAAAATTATTTGTCTATTTACCATATGACCAGGAAAGTCTACCTGTAGGTATTTACCCAGGAGAAATAAAACACATGCCAACACAAAGACCTATATATATACATGAATGTCCATAGCAGCTGTAGTCATAAAGTCATAATAGCCAAAAGGTGGGAATGATCCAAAGAGCCATCAAAGGAGAATGGAAAAACAGATTGCGGTACATCTAAGCAACAGAATACTACTCAGCAATGAAAATGTATGAACTAACTGATACCTGCAACAACACAGATGAATCTCAAAAACATGCTAAGTGAAAGAAGCCAACTTTGAAGGCTGTATACTCAGTGATCCCATTAATTTGACATTTGACAAAGGCTAAACTATAGAGATGGAGAACAGATCAGTGGACTAGAATTATGGGGAGGGGATTTGATTACAAGGGCATGAGGAAATTTTGGGGGCTGATCGTGATGGTTATATGACTGTACACCTCAACAGGGTGAATTTTATTACCTAAACAATTTAAACCTGCATTACTAAATAAATAAACAATCTTTGCATTTTCTTTTCTTTGTCTAGCCTTTCAACAAAATTTTACCGAATGCCAACAGTATGCCAGGTACTCTGCTTGTCCCTGGGCATAGAAATATAAATAAAAGGTGACCCTTCCCTGGCCACTTTTGCATTAGTTCCAGACCCTTTTGCATTGGAGAGATTCTCCAATATTAAGCAAACTAATAGAAGGTTGTGGGTGCTGGCTTGTGGGAGGAGAATATTTTTGAGGGGACCCATTGTCAGTCATCTCCATCTCTAAGAGGGCTCTGAAAGTCACCTCAACTGGTAGCGAGTGCTCTGTCACGAGTACTAGTAGAGTCATGGATTCTGTCGTCAGAAGGGCTGTGACAGTTTATGGAAAAAGCAGCTTATAAGGATCCATTGTTCAAGACTCAGGTTTTAAAATTGAATACAAGCTATCCTCCCTTCACACTTTGCTCCTCCCTAAGGAAATTACTGGCCTGTCTGAGGCCCAGAAACAATGCGGTGCTGTCGGGCTTGGAGCGTGAACAGCAGCCCCTGCTCAGGCCTCCTGAGTCGGCTGCACCGCCACCTGCCCTTTTTTGGCACAGCCTTGGCGTAGTTAATCTCAAAAAGAAAGAAGAAGGAACAGGCTGCGCGGTTGCTTGATTCCAGATTATTTTTAGAAGGCTCTTCCACACTGCACCTGAATATTATATTTCTGAGATTCTTGCTGGGCAAGGCCATTTCTGGACACCCTAGTGTGGCCATGAATCGGCTCAACAACATGAAAAATCACTGGTGCCCACGCGTCCCCCCCAGAAACCAGCTGCATTCTTGCTCCCCTCCCCTCTCCATCCGCCTTCACCTCCCCATAGCCTCCGCCAGCACTGGCCGGGCGCCCTCGCCCCAGCTCCTCAGGGAGGGCCCCTCGGGCTCCTGCTGTCACAGTGTGGGGTGGGGGTGGGGGTGGATGATGGGGTTGCGGACAGAATGAGAGAGAGAGAGAGAGAAACTAAAATTGCAGATGGGCTTGGATAATCTTTCAGAAAACAAAATCTGACACTGTCTTTCCCGTTCCTATAAACCTTCTCATCTCCAAAACCCAAGCCTTGTGGGGTGTCCTGGTCCTCAAACAGCCCTGCCTCACTCCCTCCTCAGCGCCTGGTGTGTTCGTTCTCTCAGACGACTTGTATTTCCTCAAAAGCACCACGACACTCTCTCCATGTGTGTGTTTTTGTGCGTGGAGAGCCATCTGTCTGAAAGGCATCTCTTCTTTTGCTTCCTGGGTGAATTTCCAGCCAGCTCTTAGACGGAACTACAACCTCCCCTTTACTTCTCTGATTTCATGGCGCTCTTTCATGTGGACGTAGTCAGTCACCCTCCCTTCCCTGAGCTCCATTACATATCTCTGATTTTCTTTAAGTTGTCATTATTTCCCTTTGTGTCCCTTCCCTAAGCACATGGTGCATAGTTAATACTTGTTTAAGACATCATTGAATAAACACTGGTAAAAGAAATGAACCCATTTGATACTAGACATTACAGGAAGGAGCTAATAATACCCAGTACCCGGGGCAGACAAGACAGTTGATATTTTATTTTCCCAGGTTCAGCAGTCCGGACAAGGACATGTTACCCTGAATGCAGAGGAAGTAAAAGCGTTGTTACTAACTAGCTTCACGTTCGCTTAACATTTACTGGGCACGTGCTGTGTGCCAGGACCCGTGAAGGACATTTTCACGTTCATGATCTAGTTTACACCCCTAGCAACCTCATAAGAGATGTCTTGTTATCTCCATTTTACCAATGAGGAAACTGGGACTTGGAAGGACTAGGTGCCAAGGCCAAATGAGAAGTAAACCAGGGGTCCAAACCAGGCGTTGTGGAGCTGGCAGGATCCATTTCCGTGACTGGGTCCTTAATGTAATTTCTGTCCTCTTTTTTCTTAGCCCCATGCTCTGCTTAGGCTTTTTGGTTTGGAGATTTTCGTGGCCCTGTGAAGTTCCTCTGGAGTCTGGGTGTGGATTCTTTGTGGAGGGGGCACCCATGCTTGAGTGGTCAGGGCAGTGGTGAAGGTCACAGTGGTGGCAGCGGCGTTGAGAAGGAAGAAAGCCGACACCGGAGGACTTGCTCTCAGGCTCCAGGGAGAGAGGGTTCTGGTTGGTCCAGCCCAGGTGGCCAGGGAAGCAAATGAGACAGTGATTAAAAGACAAGCACTCCACCCAGTGAAACCACCGCTGGCAGGAGGAGCTCCCTCTGCTGGACCTTTCTGGTAATTGAGGGAAGGGCAGTTGGGGTGACCTGGCATTTCCCGGCTCTGGGACTGGTGAAGTCTTTGAAAGACTTGGTGGTAGGATGGGGCTTGCCAGACAGGTAATAATAAGTGCGACTGGTCAGTCCTCTCAGCTCTTGGTGGCAGCCAATAATTTCCCACCAGTTGTCGCCAGTAGAATTTTGTCCATATTACCAGGTTTTATGATTTTTTGAGAGAAACCAGATTTTATGTTAAAGTTCCAAATGTTAACTTTGAATTTAAAATTAAAAAGAGGACCCTCCCTCCCTCATTCTGGCCAGGCAAAATAATCTTCAAGAATGTCACTCTGCTTGGCATTTGGGGCAGAATGATTTTTTCTCTGGAACTCACCTACATATCACAGATTTCTTACACCCCCTCCCATCCAATATCGATTTCTTGTCATTCTGCCAAAGCAGAGTGCCCTCAAATTTGCAAATAACTCCTAGGGAAACAATATTCCTACCCCCAGCTATGGCTTCTCCAGACTCATTATAGAAAATGTCCATGTATCTGTCTGTGTTTCCTTTGCTGGGAATAATCTTGGGCCAAACATGACACTTCAGATTCTTGGTGTAAAATCCTTCTGTATCTCAGCCATCCTTCCTCTTACTCTGATTTTAGTGGGATCTTTTTTTTTTTTTTGAGTAAATGCACCTGGCTTTTGGTTATAGGTGAATCAGGAGGTGGTTAGCTGGCAGGATTACCTGGAGACTTTTGTGCATCTCACACCTTCCTTTGGCTCTCGCAGCCCTGACTCACAGCAAACACTCGGTCCTGAGGCTCTTCCCAGGAGGAGGCACCCTGTGCTAAGCTGGCAGCATTCCACTGTGGAATGTGCTTGGAGCTGAGGTTGGGTGATGCATGCTCTTCAAGGAGAAGTTCATATTTTGGAAAACAGTTTAGTCATGTCCGAAAATGTGTGTCCATCTCTGTAGAGATGATCAGAAATATGCAGAATTATATTATTTCTATTACAACAGCTGAAAAGTAGTAAGAAGTGTTCCATAGTAGGAGAATGATTGAATAAATTTTGGATTTAGCCATAGGATATAATGATAAACAGCCCTTTAAAACAATATTGATGAAGAATCTTTAATGACATGGGAAAATGACATATTCATCCAAAGAGAAAGAATATAAAGTTATATATATGCATATAGTTATACATACACCTATTTTTATAGGTGCTATTCTTTTTTTGCAATTTTCTGTGTCTTTCCAATTATTCTACAGAAAAAACAAGCATTACTTTTTAAAAAGTAAATTTCACTTCAGAGTAGCTTTTCTTTTTCAAAGAAAAGTTGCAAAGATAGTTCAGAGTTCCAGTATACCTTACCCAGTTTCCCCTATACTTGTATTACTTTTTAAAATTAGAATAAAGTAAAAGCTATTTTAAAAATGATTAAAAATAGCTTTCTGAGACTAACATTATCAGAAGTTAACTTACATTATCAGAAGATGTCATAATTAGGTTTATTTTTAAGGAGGCTTTCCAAGGAAAAAATTTATGTTCTTCATTAAAAGGCTTGTGTGACTTAGACTGCCAGTTACTTCCTTACTTATGTGTACTGCTACATTTAACTGCAGTCGCAAGCATTTCACATGTACTGGATGGAGCATTAGAACGTTCAGAAACTCTCTGTAACGTTGCTACTTGTACTAAAGTGATTTAAATGAATCTGTTATTTATCATTGACTGACTTTGGACTTGATTCCAAAATAGATTTGTATTTGAGACAAGAGACGCTATTCATCCTGCCTCTTTGAATTAGATTTTTTTTAAAACTTCCTTAGCCATATAAAAGACAGCTTTATATGAGTCTATAACGAATATGAGTTTAAGATGCAGTCATCTGAAATTGAATTTATCAAGTAGATGCTATTTTAATACTTTGTTTTGACTGATCAACTCACCAAAGCTGAGAGAGAAAATAATAAACCTGTCATTTTGGCAAGTTAAGCCCTCAGAGAAAACGTTAAGAAATGACAGCAATTGGTATTCAGTATTTCTTAGCCCACGTGGTTCGTGAATGGAAGCGCTGTAAGGAAGGGCCAGGGAGTGGCCGGGGTTTGAATGTACAGAGTGAGGCACTGATGGCTCCTTTCTTCAGAAGGAGAGGGTTTAGGAATAGTTCCCAATTCCCAGGGCTTTTCTCCCTCATGGGGATTAGAACATGTCCTGCAGTTTCAGAGGATCATAAAATCTTGTTTTCACGTCACAGTTTAGAGATTTACACTGTTCAAACCAAGAATGTGTCACAACTGGCACCTCCACAGCTTGAGTTTTTCTGTTATTTTATGGGAGGGACTGTGTGTCTTTTGTTCCTGTATTTTGAAATGAGGCCGAATGGACCGTCCTATCCACTCACTCGCCATTTACTCTTCCTGGCATAGGAGTCCTGGGAGTGTTTTCATTCCGGGTCTGTTAGGCAGGAAGAGTGCGGTGGTGACTGGGCTTGTTGTCATGACTGGGTGGTAGGCCTGAAGGTCGGAGCAGTTCTTGTTGGGCTTTGCTTTGGGGAATATAGTGAGAACATAAGGATCACATGTCAGACTCTCCCAGGAAGGTTTTGTCCCCCAATTCCCCACCTGCCTGGTTAAGAATACTCCACTGTAGAATGTCCCCATTCTTCCTCCAGTTAACAAAGCAGAATCACTGGGATGTCAAAAACAACCCCAAAGCCCATCCTTTGTTGTTAGTGTACTAATGCTTTCTGAGTTCGTATTCTTAACTCAGGGAAAATCTATACATGTTATTTCTAGAAGTGGGGGTGGGGCAGAAGGCTTGTGTGACTTAGACGGCCAGTTACTTCCTGACTTATGTGTACTGCTACATTTAACCGCATTCGCAAGCATTTCACATGTGCCGGATGGATCATTAGAACATTCTACTTGCTCTAAAGTGATTGAAGTGAATCTGTTATTTATCATTGACTGACTTTGGACTTGATTCCAAAATAAATTGGAAGAAAAAGAGGGAGAAGAAAGGAAAATTAAGAGAAAATTTGGTTGACTATCATTAATCTTTGTTTAGCCCTGTGGAGGAAAAAACCTTCCTCTTCCATCTTTGTTAGTAGGCAGATTAAATCGTTTAAAGAATACTGTAAATAAAAGACAATGGCACTTTACAAAGATACTCCAAAGCATCTGAAAATAGTTCTTCCTTCAGCTGTTTTGGTGTCTGGGATCCAATGGCACTCAAGTGATTTGGTGACAGTATCTAATAAACACATTTGTGTCGCACATGAAAAACCAGCACGCCAGGCCTTCTCCACAGAGCATAAACCGAACTGTATCTACTGGTACTTAGGAAGGGGGGAGATCATTCAGAGTTTTATTTTTGCAAACTTCCAGTGGCTAAGATGTGAGTCATCTACCTAGGGCATTCAGGACTGCCTAATGGAAGCTGCACGACTGACGGGAATTAAAAACCGCTTTCTTTCAGGTCCTCCCATTCCCACCCCCTCTGCAATGACCTCTGACACTGTATAGGTTTTGAAAGTCACACTGTAAGATTAGTGCCAGGGGTCTTTGAAAGGATGCTTGTTACTGAAAATCTGTTTTTTTAATCCCTTAAAGCTGAAAGCCATAGAGAAAAGGGAAGAAAAGAAAATGCTTTTAATGAATAGTCTCTGCAGAGTCAGCTCCTTGTAACTTCGGTCGTTCATGTGAGTCCCAAAATAACTGAAAGTAGGTCATATTGTAAAAATGAGTTAGGCTTCACTTCACATTTTATTGACTTCAGTAGATTTTTTCTCATTTTCAGTGGCTGTTTGTTAGCTAATGACCGGCCTAAATGAAGAGGCATCGATCCTGTTTTTTCCTTTATTTCGCCATCTACTCCTTCAGAATATCAGGGGGCCCACTGTGTGCTAGGGGGTTTTACTTTTTCATTTTGCCATCCTCACAACAACCTTGAAAGTTGGAATTTTCATCCTAATTTTATATATGAGGGAAGCAAAGCTCATAGAGTTCAAGGTGAATGGCCGAAGGTCACTCAGCTCCTTGGCAAAAGATCTGAGATTTGGGCACATTTCTCTTTCTGGAAGTTCTGATGTTTTATACTACATTCTTTGTCTTTACAGTGTTTTCATTTTTTAAGTATATCAGTGAGAAATAACTAAACTGAACTAAAATTGCCAATCCCAATGTCTCATAAGAAAAGGAAAAATATTTACTGTAGTATTAAGTAATTTTAAGAAATAACAACACAACATTTATTTGAACTGTGCCCTGACTATGGACCAGGCGTTACCTAACTGTCCCAGTGATGTGTGGTGTTGTTCTGCCATCTTACGGATGAGTCTCAGAGGAGTGAAGGTGCTTGTCCAAGGTCAAAAAGCCAGTAAACGGTAGGGCGAGGGTTCAAGCCCCGGGCCAGCTGTCTTCATAGTGTGAGTGCTTCATCTTGCTGTAGCAACTTGAGTTTAGCACAAAATGGTAGTGATCTGTATGTGATCAATGTAAGTGGAATACAATAAAATATTAGTCTTTTGAGTCCATGTTCTTATAATATTTCTTTACAGAAAAATAATGCTTTTGTTTAAGTAGCAATAATTTTCATGGGCAAATAATAATGGAATGTGTTTTTCTTCTAACCCTCTTCTCTTGAACAAAGTTTTAAAGAGTACTTTAATGGTAATGCTTTCTCCCTCTGAAAGGCTGCTTGGTTGAGGATAAGGTCAGGCTCTTATAGGGTGGGGACGGGATCCCTGCAGGACTTGAGATGGTGGCCTCAGGAGAGGCTAGAAAGGTCCTGGTAAGACTGATGGCAAACCTAACCTCTATGCCAGTTGGTTACAGCCAGTCCTGCACTGAGACAGCAGGAGAAAGGGAGGCTCTTAACCTTCTCATCCTGACCAGGGGATGCTTTCCCATGTCACCTGACTGGGTGCTGGGGTAGGGATGCCTCAGTAGCTTATGCAGTGGCCACCAGGCCACTTTATTACGTCCCTTTGAGTGGAAGCAAGCCCTGAGTTATAGACATAGCCCAGCTGCAAGCTCTGGGCTTCCTATATTTATAGTATTTTAAAATATAAATTTGCAAACAGAAAACACCGTATTCAGCTCAAATATATTTTTATAGGCATGAGAAATTAAACATTTTAGGGGCAACTCTTTTAAACTATCTTGTGTGGCAAATTTGCCCAGAATAAAGCAAAACGCTAGACAGCATGCATTGAAAACTATCCTATCTTGTCATAAGAAAACTCCTTCTTATTTGTAAAGCCAAGATATCAGGGCCCAGCCCATATTCATCTTTTATTTAAAGCCCCCCCCCCCCAAATACTCAGATTATTTAAATTCACTGATCCTTGAGAGGTATAAGATTGGCTATTTAGTCATTCAAAATATTTATTAAACACCCACTTCTGTGCCAGGTTCTAAATCCTAGGGATACATGAATTCATGTGAGTGAGAGAAAAAGACAACATACAAATAAACAAGTAATATTAACATATCAGATAGTGAAACTGCTATAGAGAAAAAAACAGGGCACGAGGAGTGTGTGCGTGTGTCGCCTGTGTGTGTGCTTAGTGAGGGCTTCTTGCTTCATTGAAGGCTTCAGGCACAGTGTGACATTTGAACAGATATATAAGCGAAGCGCAGGAGCAAGGCTTGCAGCGCTCGGGAGGAAGACGGCTGCAGAAATAGCCGGGGCCGAGGCCGCGAGGTAGAGTGGGTGTTATATTCGAGGATCAACGAGAGGTGGCAGTCTCAGACAGCTCAGCTGGCGCGCTTTTGCTCTGTCCGACTGAATGAGGACCCTCAGGCTGGACTTCCTCAGTGACTCTGGGGACGGCTCAAGCCCTCCGTCTTCCAGGGCAGAGAAGTCTCTTTACATGGGGGAGGGAAAAGCTGGCAGAAGCTATACCCAAGCTAGAGAGCTGGGGAGCAAATCCCGTGTACATATTTAAATACTTCCATCACAACCAATGAAACGCAAATTGTTTTAATTGAACATTTAAATCCTTCATACTGGTAGGTATTTCAGGCATTCAGCTTTAGCCGATTATTGCATCATCTACAGAGAGAAGCTTTTAAATTAATTAAACCATTGCACTTGAATATTTAATTCCTGCCAATACATAATTTAAAATCTTCAATTCAAAATAATTTGGTAAAACTTAGGAAGCCTACCGAAATGTCCTAAACTATGCACCTGGAGAAGCGTTACCCAATCTCTGGATGGGGCAAACTGGCCCTTTGAAAGGGACTTTAGCCCCAGCAGGCCCATCTCCTGTATGTCTAAGAAGCGGCTTGGCCTCAGTCTGGGAGATTCTGATTTGATGGGTATGGAGAGAGCTGAGGATTTTTTCCCAAACAGGTGATTTGCTTAATGAGCTAGATTCTAGAGTCACTGGTCTGGGATAAAGACAATAGAGTCACTGGTCTGGGATAAAGAAGAACATCATGGGGCATCAGCCTGGTCAGATAGGGAGATGTGTGTGTGTGTGTGTGTATATACACACATACACATATATGATACATACATGATATATATATACCTTCTTTTAGCCGTATTAGGGAAGGCTAGGCTACGCTGGAGTAACACATCATCCCCAAATCTCAGTGACTTAATGTTTTAAAATCTGTTTCTTTTACGAGGTCCAGGTCCAGTGTTCTGCAGGGCTGGCTCTCCTCCTGGTGGTTTATGCTGCTGACGTCCATCTAGTCACACATGTCCCTTAGGGCCTTTTCAGAGACTCCTGCAGACTCACCTGAAGAGAGAGAGCGTCTAGCTTTGTAGGTTGTTTTAGAGGCCAGACATAGAACTGTCCAACCCTTCTGCCCATGTTCTGTTAGCAGAACTAGTCACTCGACCCTTCTTGGACGCAAGGGGCTGAGCAAGGTAACTTATGGGCTCAGGAGGCAAGAGAAACAGTCGGTGAACACACATTGCACTGGCCCTGAAGTTGTAGCCTGTAGTCCACTCCGATGCAGCTTTCTGCAGGTTCCCGGTGTTTTTCCACCCAGTCGGCTGTATGCTTCAGTCATGCTCAGGATTACTGACCTCTCTGTTCTCATTGCTAGCTCAGTGTAGCATGAGGAAGACCCCACCCTGGTTTAGCTAAGTCACACTGAGCTATAATTACACAGTACGAACCCCACTCACAACCACCCTGGAAACCATCATTGTCTTAAAGCAGGAGTCCCATCTCAGGGCTGGCATAGCCTCTTCCTTTTTTCTCCATACATTCTGTGAAGATTCATCATTTTTTACATTTTTATTGGCAGTAGGGTTTTTAGCGGCCAGAGCCTATTTACTGGAAATATTTCCAATAAATTAATTAACTCTCTCCTCTCTTGCTGCATACCACATCATCTTAAATGAAGAGTTCTAAACATAGTAAACCCATGAGACCTGAGGGGATCCTTTCAGACCTATTTTTATGATGTCTGAAAGATGGAGGAGAGGAGGCTTGGGAACAGAGTGGGCCCAGCCCTGAAAGTCCTCTGGCCTGGCTTCCTGACTCAAGTCCCTGATGTTAGCGGCATTTGCCTTCTTTTCATACAAGGGGCAGAAGCCGGTTTTAGATAAAAATGCCCTCCCTCCGGGTCCTTCTGCAAACTTTGATTAGTGAATCAAATCCAAAATAAAACACCTTTCAAAGTGGTATTTAGCCCATTAGAAAACTGTCATCTGCTCCCCTAAATCCTTAAAATGTCAATGACCTTGGCTGTTTATGTTGGCCATGACTAAAGTTGCCAGAGAACATATAGGACGCTGAAATAAATTTCAGATAAACAATGGATAACATTTTAGTGTATGTCTCATAACTAAAAGTATGTAAGCTTGAACTAGTTGAAAACTTGAATATAGAGTATGAACATTTGAATGTCATATAGACAATGAATTTTTTTTAGTACAAGTGTACCCCATATTGCATACTTAATTGTGGGACATACTTATACTAAAGTTAGTTTATCTGAAATTTAAAGTTAACTGGACATTCAGAAGTTGTACTTGCTTAATAATTTTATTAGCTGTCGTTCATGGGACTAATGGCAGAGGAATCCCTGGAGACCACTAAGATCTCCAGAGTTCATACTAGTCTCTAGACATGGTCCCTCATCAGCAGAGGCATTTTGCCTTTGGATTGTTTGTTAAGCCGCTGTTACTTTCGTGTTGCCCCTGTGGTTTGGGGAAACTTCTCCTTTCTCCTCTTTTGGAGCGATGGTCTTCCAGATCTCTGCCCTGTTGGCATAGAGAAAGGCTGACCTATTAGAAACACCACCAGCCAATCTGAGTTCTTCCCTTTACCAAGCTCATCTCTTCCTGAAGATGAGGTTAATCTTTCCATTTTGGGGCCTGGCAATATCCAGATATTTGTGGGTCAAAGAGCCTGGTGTTTCTGAAAGCTCAGCTAACTCTAGTTCTCTTTTATGAGTCACAAAACCTAACACTCAAACATAGTTCTTTGTTCAGGGAAAGATGGACCATCTAATTACCATCAATTAGATGGATAAGAACACCTGACCCCCATCAACTCAGGTCCTAAGGAGAAAACTGGTACAGAGAGTGTCAGATACAACTCAACTCAACAGGGCTCGCTCAGCCTTCAGTGAAAATAACACAGACCTTGTAGCAACTGTGTAAAGTCATTTTGTTCTTTCCGTCCTAGATTCCAGTTGCTGCTTCTCTCTAGAGATCTTTATGCTTGCTTAGTTCTCTATGAAGTCAACAGGAACATAGGATACCAGGAAGCCTGTAAGAGTGAGAGGCTGACCCAATTTGAATATTTCCATAGTTCAGTTACTCAAAAGAATTCAAACCTTAAAGGCACAGAACCTTGAAGTTACTAGAGCTCTCACCCAAACCCCACCCTACATGGGGATTGCAGAATATCGCTGAAAATCATCTTTTTCCATTGCTGTCCTCCTCTTCTGACTTTGCGTGCATTGGGATTTCAGGTGGATAAAAACCACACTGTTGCTTTATGCTATTTGGACATGGAGACTCTCGCGTCGGGGTGGGGTTCTAGTTGGGAGTGACCAGCTGTCACTGCCACGGCTGTCTGCGATTATATTGTGGAATGTGTCAGGGCGACGCTTTTTCTGATTTTTGGTTTTAAGTGCCATTGGGTGGTTACTAGGTGTGCGGTGGTCTCATTTCTGTTTCCCATGGAGGAATCTTGAGTTTGGTGATTGGATTGAGTACTGTCAAAAAATGAAATTTCAATCGACAACCTGTTGATGGTTCTGGGCACTCACAGTTTGACATTAGTGATAAACTGGATCGAGATGCCATATTGGTCGGGGACTAAAATGCTCCTTTTATTTTAAATCATAACTTTAAAGAACAGTGCGAGGACGCAGAGGCAGCGAGGTGGCTGCAGTTTCCCTCCTTGCTGCGTGACTTCTTGAGCCGCACTCTGGTGTTTAAGGGTTTTCAGTCTGATGATACTGAGACTACCTCCCATCTCTTCTCATCTCACCCACCCCGCACACCACGTTCAACCCCGTGATCTGAGCTTTCATAGCTTCTTGCAATTGTACTGAACAGACTGCACTGCGAGTCCTTGAGGGCAGAGGCGATGTCCATCTTGTTAACTCTGGAATCGCTAGTGTCCAGCACTGACCCGGAACACAGTAGGTCCTCAACAGGTAGCTGAATGAATTCGACTTTAGAACGAGAATTGGCATTCTTACTCCAGTTCCTAAGTTTCTTTAGCAATTTCTTTTGTAAGTAATTTCTCAGGACTAATAGAGTTTTCAGAAGGTCTAGAAAGAGAAGCTGAAATTTTCTCCGTAAGTGGATTGTGTATTTGCTGGATTAAGAGACCATTTTCTACCCCTGCCTCCCAGCCTACTTCTGATCATCTGTGCCCACGGCATGTAAGGGAAGGTTTTACAAGTGAGATGTCAGGAAAATAAATCTCATGTACTGAAACAGAGGATGGCAAACTTTTTCTATGAAGAGGCAGATAGTAAATAAATTTCCAGTTTTGTGGAAATAACGGTCTTTGTCGCAGCTTTTCAGTCACTACCCTTGTAGCAAACAATAGGCAGAGGAGAGCGTGGCTGTGTTCCAGTCAAGCTTAATTCATAGACACTACAATGCAAATTTCATAGAACTTTCACGTATCCTGAAATGTTACTCTTTAAAACATTTTTTCTCTCCAAACATTTAACAGTGTAAAAACATTCTTAACTCACTGATTGTACAAAAACCAGGTGGTGGTCCAGATGATGTGGCCTGCTAGTCAGTTTAGCAACCTCTGCACTTAAAAAACCAAAACCAACAACTAATAATACTAAAGTCGAAACTTTGTTGGAGAAAAGGTGCATTTTTGTTATATTTGCCCCCTTCACCCCCCGCAAGTTCACTGCGGATTCAGTGAGACTGAATAACAACAGTAGAATGTTGGCAGTAAAAGAGTTTATACCAAACTTTATTCTTACCATGGCGGGTCAGGTGCTGGAATCACTTCTGCCTCTGGCAAGTCCTCAGTCTATCTCCGTCTCTGCTTCCAGGCAGGGCACTGCACGGAGCTCTTTATACAGTAACACCAGCAGTAATGGCTCATTGCCAGCAGGTGTGAAGCAGTAGCCTAGCAGTAGGTCAATTACATCATCAAGTACTTTTGGGTCAGGTGAGGATCCTGGCCATAGGAACTTCCATTTTCCCTATACTTTCCTGGGTAGCTAAGGACTAAAATAAGGGACAAAGGAGCTTTTTCTTAGTGACCTATTTTTATACCATTTTGTGTTTAAATATACATGCATGCTTACCTAAGTGTGTACATATGTGTATGGTAGAAGTAGGACCAAGTTTTCAGAGTGCATTTTATATATTTTCTTCGGCATTTGAGATGGAGAGAGGGAATTGTAGAAAACACAGCATGATCTGTTTTTTTAAAAAAGCACATTGTACAAAAAATGATGTATTTTTATAAGTTTGTAAAGTATTCTGCCAAGTATGTGTTTAGTAAATGGTAACAGTGGTTTACCCATGACAATTGGGAGTGGGATTGGTGAAGCGGAGGTATTTGACCTTTTTCTGAATTATTTACTTTAAAATGTGAATAATTCTTGCATTATTTGTGGAATTAAAATGAGTTAAGTATTTATTAAAAAATAATTCGTGAAAAAGTAAATACTGTCTGCTTCTGAGAATCTTGAACTGTTATTCATCTGTAATTTTAATAACATTGTAATCTTTTCATATCGACCATTTCTGAAATACAACTTTTGGGAAACCCTTTCATCTATGAGAGATTGATAAATATGTTTAGGTTTTGTAGAAGCTATAGTATTTTCTCAAGGGATGCTGAAATTTAAAATCATGTAGAAGTACAAAAAAAAAATCCCACAATCTGAAATACTATAGATCCAACCCATATAATCAGAGATTTAGAGCACATTTCTTACCAAAACACAAAAAGCCTTTGAAGCAGGTGGTGCCTTTTTCCCTTGATACCAGCGTATTTTAATAAGGTTCCACTAGATTTTCAAAGTCTGGTTAAATTGGAACTGACATTTATGCTAATTTAGCTAGGATTCTGAACACGAAACAGGTAAAATTGAATTACAAAGGGCTCCAAATTATGTTTATTTTCAAAATGATGTCTCTGAACAGTATTTGGTTCCATTTGTCAGTTATTTCATATCTGGCTACTTCTATGATTCTCTCCCGCCTGGTGTGTTAATCTGGTAATCTGCAATCTTTTTGTCTGCCTGGAATATGATAGGTTGTTTTCCTGTTGTCCATCTGTCTCCTACAGGGGGTGAAAGTACTTTTCAGAAATGGTTTGGGTTGATATTATTAATCTTTATATGCAGAGAAATTCTTTGAATAATTTAATAACCAAATGGCATGAAAGAGACTTGGTATGAAAATGTATTTTCCTGTCAACTTTAAAAATCACAGCATGACTGCTTTTTCATCCATGCAATTCAAATATCAAACACTGGATGTTTCTTCTTTTTTTTTAATGGAGTTTTTTTCTATTTTGCACCACCTAAGGTGCTGAGGAAACATCTAGAAAATTTGTGTTTATTTTTGTTTTAATTTTATTTTATTAAGAAAACCCCACAACAAACTAACCAGCAAAGAGAAAGCACTTTTTGTTCTCTGAAACAACAGATGCTGCCTTTGACCTTGAGATTTAAGGGCAAATCTATTCTTGTTTACAATGTCTTGAATTTCTTGCATTTGCCAGTATGAAGGCAGCAGTTGGGAATGAGTGCTTTTGAAAGTACATGAATGATTTAAAAAAAAATTAGTCTGCACAGCTGTTACTAAATAAGTTGTTGTTTTCCTCCCTCCTTCCAGTTCATACAGGGTCTTAAGAATTATTATGATTGTTATTTTGGTTTCTTTTCTACTTTTGATTAGAATTATCTGAGTCACAGGTGTCACAGCCTCTGGGTGTCCGGTCTTCCGTCTAATACACTGCGTCCTTGTGGTGGTGTCTCTGGCAGGAAGAGGACACATTTACTTGGTGGGGTTCCATTGTTCCTCTGTGTTGGGAAAATGAAATACAGCCAGTCCTGTGTTAGGCGAGCAAGCTGGAGCAGGATCATTAATACCAAATACTTCTTCATTTCCCTGACATGGGGTCTTGCCAATGGGTTTCAGCCCCAAACAAGTCACTATGGATTCAGTGTGACCAAAGAAATGACAGTAGAACGTTCCTGGGGTGAAAGGGTTATACCCAACTTTATTCCCACGGTGGCAGGTCACGTACAAGAATCCCATCCGCCTTGGAGCGAGTCTGCATGCAGCAAGCTGGTCTGTGCCTCTGGGCCTCTCTGCCCCCTCAGCCATCTCAGTCTCTGTCCTCACTGTGCCACCACTCCAGACTCTGCTCTCCTGGGGCCATGCAGCCCTGCAGCCTTGTGGCTGTGCCCCCATGTGGCCCAGAGCACTGGGCAGAGCTCCATATAGAGTCAATAGCAAAGTATTGCCCACACCTGTGTAGTGAGCTAGCCAACCAGGGTCAGGTAAGAATCCTGGCCATAGGAACCTTCACTTTATCCACAGTGCTTGACTTAAAATTTCTTAACTGGAGAGTTTATAAAAGAAGGCTTAAGCCCAGTGTGTTTTGGAAGTTGTCTTTTTTCAATTAAAAAAATTTTTTTTTGGTCCTTTGGAAAAAGGATAAAATCCTTTTTCTCTATGGAGAGCTGAAGTTTAAAAATAATTTGTTTTCGAAGATTTATTCTTTGCTGTGTTTCCTTGAGTTAGAACATGGATAGGGGTTTTAGAAGAAGAAGTTTGAGCAGTAGATTTACAATATTTCATAATGAGAGCCAGATTATACATAAAACAGGAACTGGCTTTTTAAAAATTTTCTTTTGGATTTCTTTAAAAAATTTCTATGTCCACCTAAGCTTACCCTCTTTAAAAAGAAATTTAGGGTCATTAGGACCAAAATCTACCTATATTTCAGAAAATGATTACTTACACCCAACATTTGGAATGGATGTGCTTTTGCATGTGTGTAAATGATGTTACTGGGTTTTGACTAGGCATTAAATAATTGAAACACTCATACTAAATAATTATGCAAATGGTGTGTCTTACAAGGCTGGAGCACAGTCTGTTCCTAACGACATTTTAATCCTTCCACAAGGCCAGGTTCAGCCAAACCGTGTCATAGGATCTGTTTCTACGGTCTGGTATATAGAAAAAGCGTAGGTTGTAGATGGAGAGAGACCTAGGTCCACCCAAAGCCTCTTTTTAATTAGCTATTTACCTTCATGCCAGTTACTTTAGCCTCCTGAGACTCAAGAATTGTGTGTTTTCTAATGTCAAACAATCTACTAGGAACAAGTAAATATCCTTCCTTTTCTTAGGGAGATCACTGTTCAGTGGGAGAGGAGGTAGAATCATAGGCAGAATTTTCATTTATATTTACTTATGTATCTGCTATGTACTTATTTGCCTAAGGAATTTAGACCTACACTTAAGTGATTACATCTTAAAAATATATATATATATTAAGTATATAAATAAATACATATATGTTATATGCATGGTAGATATGCTCAAGGTCAGAGAAATGTGCTCAGAATGCAACAGGGTAGGGACTCTCCTGTCTGGCGCTCCATCCTTTTTAGCACACATTTATCGGACATCTATGTGCTTGGCATAGTGATAGGACTTGGATACTAGTATGAAACAAGATAAGCACAGTCCTGAACCTTCTGGTGTCTTCAGTCTAAATAACAAAGAGATGACCATAAACTAGAAATTGTGGGGACCACCTCCTGGGGTTTGTGAAGATGAGATGAGGTTTCTTACTCCTTCATGCCGTCTCCATTCTGCTCACTCGGGCCCTTTCCGTGCGCACAGCCCGCCATTTGCCTAAGCAGAACTTGTTGTCTGGCAAGTTGTCTTTAGGTTAACTGTTCCATCCAGTGAGTCCCTTTTTAGGGGAGGGGCAGAATACTGCTTTCGAAGAGTGTTTGCATCGTTACTAAAACCATTTGGGGGCATCAAGACCATACTAAGGAGGCTCTCCATTTGGCCGAGTTTCAGCTTCTGAACACACTTCCATGGGGAACTGGGCTGCCTCCCCAGTCCCACTGTGATGGCGCTTGCCTGCTCCCCACACGTTAGTGGTAAGTGGGGGGTCTGGCGGTTCACGGAGAGAACAGCAGATGGTAATCCCCACCGCCTCCTTGTGCATGTTATTGGTTGGTGTGCTTCCCAGGCTCAGGTTGAAACCCAAGCATCAGGCTTAACCCAGAACTTGGAAGGCTTCACGACAGGTGGAAGTCCTTCCTGCCACTTTGGTAGAAAATCCATCTTCCCGTGGGCTTTACCAATCCCAGAAGAGGTTTAGGACCTGTGACATCTTCCTATTTAAGTACCCCTCAGATATGATCTTTTAATTATAAAAGCATGTAATTATATAAGTTATACAATAATCAATACAAACATATAAAATTAATCATTTAAAAATGTTATAATTTAAGTACAGTTCTTACTTAGTTCCTTAGGCAAATAAGTACATAGCGGATGCACAGGTAAATTTAAAATACTCCTTGTAGTAATACAAGAACCATATTCAGGCAGGAGGATACAGAAGGAACACTTGCCCGAATCATTTCTATGTGTTTTTTCCTCTGAAGCACGGGTCGGATCCTGCCATCCCTTCTCAGCAAAGTTCAGCGCCACCCGACTGCACTCGGAATAGCCTGTGCTCAGAGGCCTGTCCACTGCCTTTCATCCTCTTTCATTCCAAGTTTTTGCACATCCTTTATATACCCTTGGCTCCAGCTTGTCTGGCCTGTTAGCTGTTCCCCCAAAGATTGTGCTTTATATCTCTAGCCTTTGGTCAGTGAGGGATACATTTTAACTCCTTACTTGCTTATAAGAGCCTATTAATCCCACAAGACTGAGTTCAAGTGCCTTCCCTTCATGAAACATTTCTCAGTCCTGCTAATCAGAATCAATCATTTTTCCCTCTCTCTTCCTCATTGTTGGCCTATTGTGTACATGCTGTACCCATTTGGGCCTCTCTCATCTGTATCTGGCTGGTTTCTTCATCTCTCCATACATTCGCTCAGCAATACTTTCCTGAAAGCCTGTTCTGTCGCTGGCACTGTGCAAGGATGTGGGGATGTAATGGGGAGCAGGAAACAGACCTGGTGCCTGTGCTCCAGGAGCTCACAGTCTTCGGGTGGATGTGGGCAATAAGGACACAGTGAAACCCGCAAAGCTAAACCCGCAGCTGTGACAAGAGCAAGGGAGATGGGCAGATGTGTGTGTGTGTGACTGCAGTCTCCTTAATGTCAGTGACAGCCTCTTGCTTGGTGGAGCAGGCAATAGGATAAGTCAACTGTGGAATATAATGAGGTACATGCTCTCTGCCATGGGTTGATTTGTGCCCCCCCAAAAGATATGTGGAAGTCTTAGGCCCCAGTACCTGTGAACATGACTTTGGAGTAGGGCCTTTGCAAGTGCAGTTAAGTGAAGATGAGGTCATCCTCGATTCGGGTGGGCCCTAATCCAGTGCGACTGCTGTCCAGTAAGGAGAGGAGACAAGACACAGGCAGACACAGAGGGGATGGCCACGTGAAGACAGAGGCCGAGACTGGAGTGGTGAGTTCACACGCCGAGGAGCACCAAGGAGAGGCGGCATCATCACAAGCTAGAGGAAACAGACTGGAATAGGTCCTCCTTCCGACCTCCAGAAGAAACCGTCTCCGATGGCACCCGGACTCCAGGCTTCTAGCCTCCAGAACAGTGCAGGAGTAGGTGTTTATTGTTTTAGGCCATCCAGTTTGTGGTAACTTGCTGCAGCAACCCTAGGAAACTAATGTCCCCTGGAGGGGAGTTCATGCGAACTAGGGAACAACACGACAGTGCACTGATGTTTGGGTGAATGAATGAATTCGGAGCAATGATTGAATAAATGAATAGAGTACTGTTCGCTTTCTTCAATGTTAAGAGACCAGAGTTCAGGATATATTTTTCTGTTCCAGCTCTCTCTTAAGAGGAAAAGGAAATGTGTATTCACAGTTAACAACACTGTCATCAGTTGAGCTGGCAGGACTGAATTACTTAATTGCCCTGGGGCTCTGTCTTTAGAAATGAAGCTGTGTTATTGTCAGTGTGGCTAGTGAAGGGGTATAAAAATGCCAGAATTACGAAATATCAAAATAGTAACAGCTCTTTCCTCTTCTCCCTCCAAAGCAGCATCCTGGCCCTTCGGTCTCCAGCCCCTGCTTCCTCGGGCATTTTGTGTCCGTCCCTCTGGTTGAAATGGTTCACTTCAAGATAGAGCAGCAGTGAGATCTTCTCCCCTCTCCTTGTTGTTAATGATGGGTAGAATTTGTGTTCCATTTTATATTTTCAGAGCGTTTACGGTTGTTGGGTTCCATAGCACCCAGGAATTCGTGACATTTTCGTATTATTTTTGTTTGCCAAGGGAAGAGGAGGAGAGGACCAAGATGTTCAGGGACAGCCATAAGCTACACGAGTCAGTTATTCACTCATCTGGGGCGCTGCCCCCTGCTTCCCGGAGTCCCTTCCCCTCCTTTGCCTCCTGAATCCTTCTCATGCCCATGCTTTGCTTGGCCATCACACCACCACTTCTGTGACACCCCCACGCCTCCTCACGTCTCCAAAATCTCCATTGCATCATTTTACTATATGACATTGTATTTGTGTGCGCTTTCCCAAGTAGGTTGTGAGTCCCTGGGGGATAGGGGACCACACTCACCCAGTGACGATCAAGGAACTATACCTCTTGAATTAGTGTTGCAATAAATGAGTGAATGAGCAAATAAAACTCCCCGGGTTGAGTTAGGCCAGGAACACCCTGTCTTCTTGCAGGTACTTCCAGTCTTACACATCTAAGACCGCATCCATGAAACTCGGTGGTGAGTCCCTAAGCGAATCGCAGGAGGCCGGAGCAGGATGGTAGTGGCAGCTTGGAGAAGGTCAGCCCTACGTGGGTCTCCTAGTCTTGTGAGTGGAGAACTGAGTCACTGTTTTCACAGGCTCTTCTCCTGAGACCCTTGATCCGAGGTGCCAACCAGAGCTTGCAGGGTTGTAGCCGAATGGGTCAGGCCAGGCTGACCGCTGTGGCTCTCGGTGCAGGGGGATAAGGCTGAAGGAGAGGTTCCACTAACCCAGAAATCTTTGATGCCCAAAGTCCACAGGTTGCATTAAGGGATGTGGTTGTCAGGTAACTCCAGCAACCAAGAGCATGGTGGTCCTCACTATTTTACTTTCCAGGACTGATAGGTGAGGACAGCAGAAGTAGGGTGTTTCTGGAACCCTTTCTGCCACTAATTCTGTGTGTCGTATGTTAGGGCACCTAATCTCTTACATCCACAATTTTCCTAATCTTTGAGCAGGTTAAAGTCGAGGATCTCTAAATTCCCTTCCAGCTCTACTGTGGTGTGATTTTAGCTATGTGTAGCTCTAGCTTTTTTTTTTTTGGCAAGCTAAACATTGGTAAACAGTACCACAAATAATACCAAAGTAAAATTTTCAAAATTGGACAAGCTGGAATCCTTAGAGGTAATGTTCCTGGTTTTGAATGTATAAACTACCTGCTGGTAAAAATCTCTTAAGTAGTTTCTAAACATTTGTATTCTTAGTTACTTCATTTTCAAAACACTGTCTCTGTGACTGCAAAGTGATTCCCCTGAAATGTAATCCCTTATTTGGTGTAGCCTGCTGGGAGTAGGCAGGATCCACGTGAAGTTAAGCATTGCCTGGATCTTGAAGGTCAGAGCACAGTTAATGGCACTCTGTGGTCCCATACCCTCATCTTTAGGCATTAGTAATTGCCGTGAGTACTCAGGGAAGTGCCCTGTGTGGGAGCTGCTGGATTTTGGCCATAAACCAGAATTCGGATATATGTATCTTGTGAGAGCCAAGATAGTTGCAGTTGTCAGAGGCACACAGGTAATGCTACTGCATTAATGAACTGGGCATTGTGCTATTCCTGCTGAAAAAGTGGGGCAATTTGTAAAGTTTCAACACCATAGACAAAGGAAACAGGTAAATTTACTGGATGTCTTTTAGAAATTTGAAAATTGATGATGAAATGGGAAAGAGACCCCAGTTACAAGAAGAATCCTGGCACGAAAGGTTGAACGCTTTTAGTTACATAGATCTTCTGGCCTATTGGACACCCACCAAGAACAGAGCAATTTGGGCAAACACATCCCAAGCGGTCTGTGTCTGTAGCAGTTGAATCCCCTACAGGACTTCAGTTTTCTGGGGCTCATCAGAAAGCAGCTGTTCTGGGTAGTTCCCTCTAGTTCCAACTTCTTTAAAATTTGAAAATGGAAATATTTAAAATGATATACTACAGGCGATTGCATAGACGTTTATTATAAAAATAACATCTGATAATTTTGGAAGAAGTAGAAAAACACAGAAGGAACTCACAACTGGTAATCTCACTATCCAGGTATAATTTTTATTAACCTTTTTCTGTATTTCCTTCTAGTCTTTTTTTCTTAATCCATTTTAAACACAGCACACGCAGTTATGCACACATTTTGAAAATCAGATGCCAAGCATTATCTGGTCTTTTTTTGATCTACAGCAGCCCTCAGGGACAGCTGAGGGCACGCAGATCAATGCCATAAAATGCCTTCCCTCCCTCTTCCTTTCCCCTCAGCGCAGTGGCTGGTGGGTGGGCAGGCAGCTTTCCCAGGGAGGGCTAGGCTCCTAGACACCTTCCCTCGCTGCCCCCTGGGGAAGTCACGTGTATTCTGGGGGCCTTAGCATTTTCTGCCCTTGCGTATGTGTAAATTGCTGAAATCCTTCCTCCCCCTTCCATCCGAGCTATAAAAACCTAGGCGGCTAAGCTTTTGCTTTTCTAAATTACAGCAAAGTTGGTGATGAAAGAGCAAAATATAAATGAAGGGTTTTGTTGTCTAAATTCCTTTTTAAAGAAAAGGTACTTGTTGTTAGGTCATTTTACTTGACAGATTCATGGGAAAGCTAGGGGGAAAATGCTTGGAGAATCTTTACAGTTAATATTTCTGGGTCAACTAGGGTCAGTGATGCAGGTGTGGTTTTTGGAGGGTTCTTGATATTAAGAGACAGCTTCCAGCTGGCGGCCTAGTATAAAGGGATGGCAGGAGTCTTGGAATCAGACAGACCTGGAAGTGAATGCTTGCTTCCTTGGCCCCTTGGTGGAATACTGACCACATTGTCTAACAATCACTAGTATCAGTTTCCTCAGCTATGGAACTGTTGGGGGAGTGGTGTGTATTTTCATCTGTCCTTGTCCCCGCTGCCACAAAGAATTGAAGGGCAGAGACACAACAGTGAAGCAGAGTAAAAGTTTTATTTAAAGTTACTTAAAGAGAGAAAAACTGCAGGCGACCTCAGCAAGGAGAGGTGCCCTGAGAGGTCGGAGAGAGAAAGTTTAAGATTAAATGATTACGCACTTAGAAAGTCCAGGCGACCTCAGAGAGAGGGTGCCCTGAAAGGTTGGGGGTTCTCCTTTTTAAGGATTCTTCAGGAATGTGACTAAGGGTTGGGGGTGCAGACTTGTTAAGTGGTCTTTGAATACTTAGAATTAACTTAACACAAGGAACTTCCTGCTCTGATTTCTCCCTGGGATACCAGTGTCTTGGTCTGGGAGCATATCAAACAAGACCACCTGCCCAGCCCCCAAGGTGGGCTGAGAGTCTGTTTTCTGTTTGCTAAAGAGTAAGTTAAGAATCTTACTTCTCAACTTCCTGGGTATTAAAATGCAATCTTTAAGATGGAATCCTTCCTGCCTTTTACTATGTTGTTCACAGCTGGGCCTGCTGCTAAATTAGTTGACTCAGTTGCAAACTACTTGATTAGGTCCAAAGAAGAAAAAAAACAAGCACGTAGGTAAAGTTAAAAAATAAACTGGGCCTCCATGATTAACACAATAAATACATGGGCTATGCTGAGGTACCCTCCTTTCTCTGGGGAATATTCAAACATTCCAGGCTAAGTTACTCCTGGCTTTTGAGTTTTAATTGATTAACTCTGGGTCTTTTTGTGGACTTCCCTGGCCTTTTTCTCTTTCCACCCTGCTCATATCTATTTTCCTGCCTAACAGAACCACCGATGGTGATGCATGCTCCCCAGATGTTTAGGGAGCTTAAATGAAAATATATGTGGAGTTGCCAGCACACAGTAGGTGCTGACTTGTGAGCTTGTTCCTTCTGTTTTCCTCAGAAGGTTCTGGGATGTGTGCAGAAGGAATACAGTTTATCTGTGAGGCAAGGACTGATGGTAATGATATGCTAATATTTACCCAAGTAAACATCTTGCACAAAACTATTTGTATAATGTTTATCAGCGAAAAATGTTCTTATCATTTATTATGATTTGAGTTTTCCTTCTCCAATATTAAAAAATATTTGAGTGAGGGTGAAGGTCCCAGAATTAAGAATTTTTTATTTTGCAATCATAACCTGCATTAACATTTTTAAACAAAACTTGAAATGTGTTGTTTTTCTCTTCTTATATTTTCATTGACCCCCTCAACCCCAAGATTTTTAATGAGTGAGAGCAGTGAGTGGAAATTGAGATTTGAGGGTCATTTGGTCTTTTTTGCGGCAGCCAGTCTGTAGAATGTGGTATCGGCTTTTTACTCTGCTTATTGACATGTAAGTAGTAGACTAGTAGACTTTGTATTGTTTTTTTATTATTTATTATTTATTTTTATTTTTTATTTTTATTTACAATTTATTTTGGTATCATTAACCTACAATTACATGTGCAATATTATGGTGATTAAACTACCCCCTTCATCAGGTTCCCCCTCCAACCCCATTACAGTCGCTGTCCATCAGCGTAGTGAGATGCTATAGAATCACTACTTGTCTTCTCTGAGTTGTACAGCCCTCCCCGTGCCCCCCCCACGTTACGTCTGCTAATCGTAATGCCCCTTTTACCTCTTATCCCTCCCTTCCCACCCCTCTTCCCCAGTCCCTTTCCCTTTGGTAACTATTAGTCCGTTCTTGGGTTCTGTGAGTCTGCTGCTGTTTTGTTCCTTAAGTTTTGTTTTTCTTTATTCTTATACTCCACATATGAGTGAAATCATTTGATACTTGTCTTTTTCAGCTTGGCTTATTTCACTGAGCATAATACCCTCTAGCTCCATCCATGCTGTTCCAAATGGTAGGATTTGTTTTCTTCTTATGGCTGAATAGAATTCCATTGTGTATATGTACCACATCTTCTTTATCCATTCATCTACTGATGGACACTTAGGTTGCTTCCATTTCTTGGCTATTGTAAATAGTGCTGCGATAAACATAGGAGTGCATATGTCTTTTTCAAACTGGGCTGCTGCATTCTTAGGGTAAATTCCTAGGAGTGGGATTCCTGGGTCAAATGGTATTTCTATTTTGAGTTTTTTGTGGAACCTCCATACTGCTTTCCACAATGGTTGAACTAATTTGCATTCCCACCAGCAGTGTAGGAGGGTTCCCTTTTCTCCACATCCTCGCCAACATTTGTTGTTGTTTGTGTTTTGGATGTTGGCCATCCTCACTGGTGTGAGGTGATATCTCATTGTGGTTTTAATCTGCATTTCTCTGATGACCAGCGATGTGGAGCATCTTTTCATGTGCCTGTTGGCCATCTGAATTTCTTCTTTAGAGAAGTGTCTATTCATGTCCTCTGCCCATTTCTTAATTGGATTATTTGCTTTTTGTTTGTTAAGGT
>JAQQAC010008350.1:8554373-8658797 GCA_029783875.1 Phataginus tricuspis | reverse complement strand
GGTGCGTGAGTTCTTTATATATTTTGGATGTCAACCCCTTATCAGATGCATCATTTATGAATATATTTTCCCATACTGTAGGATGTCTTTTTGTTCTACTGATGGTGTCCTTTGCAGTACAGAAGCTTTTCAGCTTGATATACTCCCACTTGTTCATTTTTGCTTTTGTTTCCCTTGCCCGGGGGGATATGTTCATGAAGAAGTCACTCATGTTTATGTCCAAGAGATTTTTGCCTATGTTTTTTTCTAAGAGTTTTATATTTTCATGACTTACATTCAGGTCTTTGATCCACCTGGAGTTTACCTTTGTGTATGGGGCTAGACAGTAGTCCAGTTTCATTCTCTTACACGTAGCTGTCCAGTTTTTCCAACACCAGCTGCTGAAGAGGCTGTCATCTCCCCATTGTATATCCAAGGCTCCTTTATCAAATATTAATTGGCTGTAAATGTTTGGGTTAATGTTTGGATTTTCTATTGTGTTCCACTGGTCTGTGGGTCTGTTTTTGTGCCAGTACCAAATTGTCTTGATTACTGTGGCTTTGTAGTAGAGCTTGAAGTCAGGGAGCGTAATTCCTCCTGTTTGATTCCTCCTTCTCAGGATTGCTTTGGCTATTCGGGGTTTTTTATGGTTCCATATGAATTTTAGAATTATTTGTTCCAGTTCATTGAAGAAAGCTGTTGGTAGTTTGATAGGGATTGCGTTGAATTTGTAGATTGCTTTAGGTAGTATGGCCATTTTGACAATATTTATTCTTCCTAGCTAAGAGCATGGGATGCATTTCCATTTGTTAGTGTCCTCTTTAATTTCTCTTAGGAGTGTCTTGTAGTTTTCAGAGTACAGGTCTTTCACTTCCTTCATTAGGTTTATTCCTAGGTATTTTATTCTTTTTGATGCAATTGTGAATGGAATTGTTTTTCTGATTTCTCTTTCCGTTAGTTCATCATTAGTGTATAGGAAAGCAACAGATTTCTGTGTGTTAATTTTGTATCCTGCAACTTTGCTGAATTCAGATATTAGTTCTAGTAGTTTTGGAGTGGAGTCTTTAGGGTTTTTTATGTACAGTATCATGTCATCTGCAAATAGTGATAATTTGACTTCTTCTTTACCAATCTGGATGCCTTGTATATATTTGTTTTGTCTGATTGCTGTGGCTAGGACCTCCAGTACTATGTTGAATAACAGTGGAGAGAGTGGGAATCCCTGTCTTGTTCCCGATCTTAGATGAAAAGCTTTCAGCTTCTCGCTGTTAAGTATGATGTTAGCTGTGGGTTTGTCATATATGGCCTTTATGATGTTGAAGTACTTGCCGTCTATACCCATTTTGTTGAGAGTTTTAATCATGAATGGATGCTGAATTTTGTCAAATGCTTTTTCAGCATCTATGGAAATGATCATGTAGTTTTTGTTCTTCTTTTTGTTGATGTGGTGGATGATGTTAATGGATTTTCGAATGTTGTACCATCCTTGCATCCCTGGGATGAATCCCACTTGATCATGGTGTATGATCGTCTTGATGTATTTTTGAATTCGGTTTCCTAATATTTTGTTGAGTATTTTTGCATCTATGTTCATCAGGGATTTTGGTCTGTAATTTTCTTTTTTGGTGAGGTCTTTGCCCTGTTTTGGTATTAGAGTGATGCTGGCTTCATAGAAAGAGTTTGGAAGTATTCCCTCCTCTTCTATTTTTTGGAATACTTTAAGGAGAATGGGTGTTATTTCTTCTCTATATGTCTGGTAGAATTCAGAGGTGAGTCCATCAGGTCCGGGGGTTTTGTTCTTGGGTAGTTTTTTGATTACCGATTCAATTTCATTGCTGGTGATTGGTCTGTTTAGTTTTTCTGTTTCTTGCTTCGTCAGTCTTGGAAGGTTGTATTTTTCTAAGAAGTTGTCCATTTCTTCTAGGTTTTGCAGCTTGTTAGCATACAGATGCTCATAATATTCTCTTATAATTCTTTGTATTTCTGTGGGTCCATCGTTATTTTTCCTTTCTCATTTCTGATTCTGTTGATGTGTGTAGATTCTCTTTTTCTCTTAATGAGTCTGGCTAGAGGTCTATGTATTTTGTTTATTTTTTCAAAGAACCAGCTCTTGGTTTCATTGATTTTTTCTATTGTTTTATTCTTCTCAATTTTGTTTATTTCTTCTCTGAACTTTATTATTTCCCTTCTTCTGGTGACTTTGGGCCTCCTTTGTTCTTCTTTTTCCAATTTCAATAATTGTGTCTTTAGACAGTTCATTTGGGAATGCTCTTCCTTCTTTAAATAGGCCTGGATTGCAATATACTTTCCTCTTAGAACTGCCTTTGCTGCATCCCACAGAAGTTGTGGCTTTGTGTTGTTGTTGTCCTTAGTCTCCATATATTCTTTGATGTCTGTTTTGATTTGGTCGTTAACCCATTGATTAATTAGGAGAATGTTGTTAAGTCTCCATGTATTTGTGAGCCTTTTTGATTTCTTTCTAAAATTTATTTCTAGTTTTATACCTTTGATCTGAGAAGTTGGTTGGTAGTATTTCAATATTTTTGAATTTACTGAGGTTCTTTTTGTGGCCTAGTATGTGGTCTATTCTGGAAAAAGTTCCATGTGCACTTGAGAAGAATGTGTATCCTGTTGCTTTTGGGTGCAGAATTCTGTAGATATCTGTTAGGTCCATCTGTTCTAGTGTGTTGTTCAGTGCCTCTATGTCTTTACTTATTCTCTCTCTGGTTGATCTATACTTTGGAGTGCGTGGTGTGTTGAAGTATCCTAAAATGAATGCATTGTTGTCTATTTCCTTCTTAAATTCTGTTAGTATTTGTTTCACATATGTTGGTGCTCCTGTGTTGGGTGCATATATATTTATAATGGTTATATCTTCTTGTTGGACTGACCCCTTTATCATTATGTAATGTCCTTCTTTATCTCTTGCTAATTTCTTCGTTTTGAAGTCTATTTTATCTGATACAAGTACTGCAACACCTGCTTTTTTCTCTTTTTTGTTTGCATGAAATATCTTTTTCCATTCCTTCACTTTTCGTCTGTGTATATCTTTGGGTTTGAGGTGAGTCTCTTGTAAACAGCATATAGATGGGTATTGCTTTTTTATCCACTCTGTTACTCTGTGTCTTTTGATTGGTGCATTCAGTCCATTTACATTTAGGGTGATTATTGATAGATATGTACTTATTGCCATTACTGGCTTTAGATTCGTGGTTACCAAAGGTTCAAGGGTTGCTTCTTTACTATCTAACAATCTAACTTAACTTTCTTGTTAAGTTATTGTGAACACCGTCTGATGTTTCTTTATTTCTCCCTTCCTATTCTTCCTCCTCCATTCTTTTATATATTGGGTGTTTTATTCTTTGCCTTTAGTTAGTATTTGGATGGTCTGCTTTCTTTGCTATGATTTTATTTTCTCTGATGACATCTTTTTAGCCTTAGGGGTGCTTCCCTCTAGAGCAGTCCGTTTAAGATATCCTGTAGTGGTGGTTTATGAGAGACAAACTCTTTCAACTTTCATTTGTCTGGAAATTGTTTAATCCCTCCATCATATTTAAATGATAATCGTGTTGGATACAATATTCTTGGTTCAAGGCCCTTCTGATTCATTATGTTAAATATTTCATGCCATTCTCTTCTGGCCTGTAAGGTTTCTGTTGACAAGTCTGATGACAGTCTGGTGGGTTTTCCTTTGTAGGTGATCTTTTTTCTCTCTCTGGCTACCTTTAATACTCTGTCTTTATCTTTGACCTTTGCCATCTTAATTATTATGTGTCTTGGTGTTGTCTTCCTTGGGTCCCATGTGTTGGGAGATCTGTGGGCTTCCGTGGACTGCGAGACTATTTCCTTCCCCAGCATGGGAAAGTTTTTGGCAATTATTTATTCAAAGACAGTGTCTATCCCTTTTTCTCTCTCTTCTTCCTCTGATACTCCTATAATGCGAATATTGTTCCGTTTGGATTGGTCACACCGTTCTCTTAATATTCTTTCATTCCTAGAGATCCTTTTGTCTCTCTCTGCCTCAGCTTCTCTGTATTCCTGTTGTCTATTTTCTAATCCATTAACAGTCTCTGACACCTCATCCAGTCTGCTGTTAAGCCCATTGATGGCTTGTCTCATTTCTGCATATTCTTTCCTCACTTCCCTCACTTCCTCCCTCAGCTCTTGCACATTTTTCTGTAGATCCGTCAGCATGGCTATGACTTTTATTCTGAATTCTTTTTCAGGAAGACTGTGCATGTCCATCCCTTATGTTCCCTCTCTGGGGTTGTCTGTGTCTGAAGGTTTGTCTGTACCATATTCCTCTGTGTTTTCATGGCTATGGAATTGATTGCTGGTAGTTACCACATGTGTCAGCTGGGCTCTTTATGACCACCTCACCGGGTGCCGAGTCCTCTCAGGGTGACGCTGCCCGCCGGTGCGCTGGGGTGGGGGATCGCTCGGGTCACACCAGGTTGCGGCTCCATATCTTACCCGCCTCGCCAGGTGCCAAGTTCTCTCAGGTGTGGCTGCCTGCTGTGCGCTTTCCTGTGTATTCTGGTCTCTCTTTTAGGAATAGTTGTATTTGCTGTGTTTTTGAGGATAAATGTAATGTTGGGAGGAAATTTCTGTCGTTCCATTCACGTCGCCATCTTCCCGGAAGTTAGACTTTGTATTGTAATGCTTGAAAATACAAGCTTTATTTAAATATTAAGTATTAATATATAATGAGAGATTGCCTGATAACAGTGTAGTAAAGGAAAAGGAATCGAGAAAATGTTTCATACAAAAAGGTCAAGAAGTCGAGTGAAATCCCTTATTTTTCAACTTCACTTTTTAATCCCCCTATTTCCTCCACTTTTCTAAATTTGATTTATTTCCTCTCAATAAACTGAGTTCTCTTAAGTTTCTCTGATTTCCTTTGGTGAGGTAACTTTGTTTTTGTTATTAAACTCTTCTGAAGGGAATGACGGAGGTTGTAGTATGGGAAGTTCCATTCTTTTAGGAACGGGTGATGGAGGCTTCTTCAGACAACCCACATGCCTTGAGATACGTCTTCAGTGATATCCACTGTATCACTGGACAGAAAAGTCAAACTTCATCTTTTTAGAAGAGGCATTAGTTTACAAGGAGTACTGATTAAGCGCCTGCTCTAGTAGGTGGTGGTTCGGAACCAATGAAGTCAAAACCCCTATTTTCTACCTTAGCCTTCAGGAAGTTCAGAATCGGATTTAATGTACTATACATAGTAATTGTAGCTTTGTGATTTTGTTCATTTGCTTCCCTTTATCTCTCAAATTTTTAATTTCTAAATTAACAGCCCCATATTCATTAGTCAGTTCAATCATCAAACATATTTTCTGTGCTAGTCTTAAAGGAAAGGGGGGAAAAAACCCTATAAATCTCACCACCTTGGTGGGTTGAAACCCTGTAAACAAAGCGTGTAGTTGAACAGAAGCTGTATGCCATCAAGCCCAGACCTACCGCTGTGGAGGGAAAAGACGCAGAGCAGACACAGCACACGGGAATCCTTTCAGTGGCCAGGCAGAGAGCTTTGGGAAATACATCATAGGAGAGGCAGTAACATGTATCTTTTGAAACAGATCAGTTCAAATTTTAAAAAGAGTAGATAGGTTGTAAATAATCAAAAATGAGTAAAAGAAGTGAGAGTGATCGTCACACTGGGGAGAAGTTAGGAGGCCGGGAAGTATGTGATGAAGAGGCTCAGTGAGTGACAGTCATGATGGGGTTTCAGAAAAAGGATTTTTTTGCAGATACAGAATGGAGGAATAGTGGATGTTGAAGGAGATGAATTCCTTCTCAAATGTAATTCCAGAGAAGGAAAAAGGCAGGCTTCTGGTGAGAGCTAGAGATCACTAGAATTCTACCACTTAAGTAAAAAAAAAAGATTAAGGATATTTACATTTTTAATTTTGAACACCCAGCTGCTTGCGTGATTCCGCATTACTAAGTTACTAGTTAGTAAGATTTTGAATAAAAGGGCTCTCTGAAGAAGACTCCTGTCTCTATAAAATTTTGGTCTCAGAACCCCTTTACATTTAAAGTTTTTGAAGACTCCAAAAAGCTCTTGTTTAGGTGCGTTATATCTATCAGTGCTTATTGTGTTATCAATAAGTGAGCATTTATAAAATAAATTTGGGAATTTTTGAAGTACGTGAATATACAAACACACATTCCATTAGCTGCAGAGCACTGACTTCATATGGAGGCACATAGCCTCTGGAAAACTCTACAGTTGTGAAAGGTGAGAGCGAAAAAGGCAGATAACATCCTAGTACTATCAGAAAGATAGATCGACTTCATGGAGTTCCCGAACGGTGTCAGAGACCACCTGAGGCCCCTTCATCACTTTGAGAACCACCTTACACCACATACAATAGCTGTTTATGCTCAGATCTGGGGTGATTGTGCTGATTCTTGCAGTCAACTGGCACTCACTTCTTTTTCCTGGATGAATAAATTTGTATGAAGGGTTAGAAATAAAGAAGGTTGACTTTCACAGATTGCTTTGTGGTCCAGAATTGGAACTTGGTGACAAAAAAGGAAGAAAACTCAACAATAACACCAACAAAAGAAAAAAATTCAATGGTTTCTAACTTTACATTGTTTTTGAACATACTACGTTAGATTTATGGGTCACCTGAGTGAAGAGAATATATTTTAATCATAAGGAACATCTCAGCCCTTGGTTTAAGTTAACTTGGGGTGTGTGTGTGTAGTCTCCAAACTCGAAAATAGCTAAGAAGAGTCCCCCCTTGAGGTTCTGGTTTACATGGATAAGCCTGGAGATTGGGTTTCAATTTGCTCACCATTGGCCTGCCATCACCTTCAGCTTCCGAGGTTCCTCCCAGACTGAGAGCACAGAATAGCCGCGCTGCCGTTTTCAGTCTGGCCTTGCCACCCCCTTTCCCCATCACCATCCATAAAATTCTGTGCCTGAACAGTTCAAAGGCCAACAGCATTAAATGAAAACAGGAGTTTAGGAAGCTTCAAGGGAGGTTCGGGACGAGGGCAGATGTTTTTGACACTGGCTGCCCCTTTTCTAGCTGCCCTCTGACTGTGGTCTTGAGTCTCATGGTCGGTCTGTTTTCTGAAGATGCACAGATGAGCCTCCCTAAAACCTGAAGCTTGCTGTTGATTTGGTTCCAAGGCCTGCCGTCTGCCAAATCTGCCCAGTCAGTTCCCGTCCCTGCTGGCCGAGATTTTTCCCATCGCCACAGCAGCAGAGGAACGCACGCCTTCTCTCTTTCTAGAGTTTGTTATTCCAAGAAAAGCTGAGAATGGAATTGCTGGGAATCACTGCCGCTGCGGCTGACCACTGAGAGCAAATTTTCCTTACTGCTTGTTTTTCTTTCCGATTCCTGGGGCTTTGGTGGCATTTACATGTTGGCCCTGTCATTTCACTGCCTCATGAAAATCCATTTGAATGAGATGCTTGTCATCCAGAGACCATTTTTTTTGTTGTTGTTCAAATTGAGTCCAAATGTTTCACCATTGATCACTGAAATGGAAAGATCAAAAATGTTCATTTGCTTATTTTTTCTGCTTTAAATCTGGTAATATGTCATTTTGCACTCCCTGAGGAGCATAGCTGGCATCTATAACCTGTGTTCTTATTTTAAATAATATTGCTTTCTTCTCCACACTACCAGATCTGTGATGCAAGGCTATCAAACGAGTTCCAATTGAATATCCAAATGAAAGATTTTCTTTAATGGGAAAAGAATGCTTTAGATCTTTGACTATTGTTGCACTCGGTGTGGTCTTTCTCTTTAACCTTTCCTTCTTTTTCTTCCACCGCATCTCTCTGGTTGAAGAGAAAGAAGGGAAACAAAAAATCACATGCTGTGTAATGGCCACATTAAGGCAGGGTCATGTTTAGCTCTCCAGGTCAACATCGCTGATAATCTAGTGTTTGGTTACATTGTTCTCAAGCCCCTTTCTTATATAAATCTTGCTCGTGGCCCATCTTTCTTACCCCTGGACGCGGCTCCTGCCCTGCTTTCCCTGTTATTGGCACCTGCCGACCTGGCAGCAGGTAGCTTCCCACCATGCCTTGACCCTCCTCATCCTGGGGTGCCCCCCTTCCCCGCAGCATCCCGTGCTGCATTCCTTCTCTCCTTCCTTTCACAGGCTCCCTCTCCGTCCAGGTGCACCTCAGGTTGTGCTTCCTCCACTAAGGCCTGAGTCCACACGGACTGACCCCTTGGGTCCTGTGCACAAACCCAGCGTTCACTCTTGAGACCTGGTGCTTCCTTCCCTCTGGAGACAGGGCCACAGGCTACACCTCCAGAGGACCCAGGTGGAGCGAGGGGAGCATGTATAGAGTGTTGATTCACGCATGCTAGCTTTTGAAGAGTTGGCCTTAGAGGAACAATTATATACATATGTTTGACAGACTGAGGACAACACAGGAGAAATGTGTGAGTTGAACTTCGGGGTGCATACTTCTAAGCTTTTTGTGTGAAGGCTATGCCCTAAATTTTTGATGGAGAGGCAAACATTTAGCCACATAATTTGAATGTTTTGAAATGTTGTGTATCCTGTATTTATGTATTTGGGAAAATATGGATGTGTGGTGGGCTGTCAAAAATATTTTTACATATGTTGATTAAAAGGATATTTTCCAGTTCTATACTGACATCAGATACATTAATACTTGAAATATGTGTTTCACGGTGTTCAATAAAAGTTACAATATGAAAATGCAACAGATTATTAATTTAAATAATGCCAAGTCCATATGTTAGGCTATTTAGAGCCTGGGGCTGGAGCATGTGGGAATGGAAACGGATGTACTGATTCTTTGGAGTCTGGAGGCAGGAAAGGTAACTTCTTCAACTTCAACATTCTTCCCAGGAATAACTGCCTGTTTGTATTAGAATTGAACAGTGAAAGATGAGGGAAGAGTTATTTTAATCTTGCTCAAATTTAGTAGGAATATTACTTTTTAGCTGTCTAGTCAAATTTGATTTTGTTTAACTTTTCAAATTTTGTGTTGGTTGGTATTTAACCCTTTGTTGTAAAGGCCTCTTGTTATAATGTTAGTACTAGACAATCTGTAAAGAAAAATAATCACTTTGCTATATGAATCTGATTTGGTGCCATGTAGACACAACTGGAAAGGCTGGTTGACAGTAATAAGGAAAACAGATCACCTGAGCAAGAGAGCCTTGGGCTGGATGCGGAGCTCTGTGGAAGAGACGGGGACTCTACGGTAGATATAGATGGATGTCTGCGATAGGTGCCAAGGGCTTTACCGAAGGGCGGTGAGAGACAGTGGAGGGTTGGACCTTGATTCCTCCTTCCTTTATGTGCAAGTAACATCTTCTGGTTTTTCTCATTAGATACCAAAATATTTCTTACAAAGAATTCATGACTTTGAAATATATAATGAATTCACTCATATGCGGACTTCTGCCAGAATTTTAAGGTGTATGGTATTGACTATTCAGCAGAGAACTCATAATTCCAAAGAAAATCTTGAAGCCCAGTGTTTAAGTTCCCACTGGAGCCAGGGCTTGACTGAAACTACGTTCAAGGATGTAGGCATGCTCACCCGCTGTCCCTCGAGTCACTGAGCAGCTTGTGCCACTTCATTTGTGGAATTTGTGCTGATTTTCATTGGCCTGAATAACAAATGAGAAGTTGTCCCTTTGCTGAAGCATGGTTGTTTTAAGTCTGTAGTGTAGTGAAACAGATGAATCTCTTTGGGTGTGGTAGTTGAAGCATCATGACCCATTTCAAGCTCGGAATGCACTTCCTGGACTGTCCCATCATTCAGATTAGGCCTCCCTGTCAGAGAGGGGCTTGCGAACCCTAGAGCACAGGCTTCATCCAAGTGACCCCTGGGTATTTCTGTTTTCCACGACACACGATGTAACACAAGCTCAGCCAGTTGCTGTTTTTTTCTTTTCTTTTCTCCCCACTTGTTTAAATGAAAAGTTTCTAATTAAGCTGAAGACTTGTGAGAATAGTCAGATGCACACCCATATACACTTTATCTGAATTTACCAATTGTGAACACTTTACCATTTTTGCCTTGTGTCTCCTCCCATATATATGTATGTACATCTGTTCACATGCATTTCTTTTCTCTGAACTATTTGAAAGTAAGTTGCAAATATCACGCACTGTCACCCCTCAGTACTTGAGCATTGTCATCTTTGAACAAGGACTTGTCCCTCTGTAATCACAAAACTGTCAAGTACCCAGGAGTTTGGCATTAATACAATAATGCCATTGAATACCCAGTCCTTATTTAATTTCCCCAGTAGTTCGCTTACTTATCTGTACAGCTGCTTGGTTTGCTGAACACTCATGCATTGCCTTTAGTTCTTTTACTATAGAATAGTCTAAACACTTCAGTTCAGTATTAAAAAAGTCCTGCCCAGTGTCACAATTTGGATTTGTCTGCTTGTTTCCTTATGATTATATTCAAGTTAATTATTTTGCAGACATACCACGTGGGCAATATTTTGTCTTTTGCATTATATCACATCAGGAACCACAATAATGCTTGTCCCATCACTGCTGATGCTGAGTTTAATCCCTTGGAAAAAATGGTACCCACCAGATTTCTCCACTGCAAAATTTACTCCTTTCCCTTTTTGTATTTAATAAGCAACCTAAGGGGTAAATCTTTGAGAACTATGTGACTCCCCTGTTCCCTTCCAAACTTTGACCCAATAATTTGACATCCATGGAGAATCCTTGCCTGAATCAATTATTATTTGGGTGGTTGTCAAAACCCAGAAACTTTTAACTGAGCCCTACTGGTTACTGTGGAAACCAAGAAAGTCGTAAGGAAATGGACCTTCAAGGTAATAATGCCAAGGAACTGATTGACCAAACATGTATCCTATTCCCAGATAAACATATGTGGTTGAGAGAATGATCAGAAGGATGGCACTTTACTGTTTCTTTTTAATTAGTTCTAGCAGTTTCTGCTTAGAGCACCAAGCTATTGCCCTCAGGAAAGCATGAGGATTGGAAGCCGTGGGCACTGTGGTTTCACCACCCTGCAGCATTTCTTCTGTCGCCATCATTTTCATTAAAAGCACAGGTTTCTACTCATCAGTCTTTGCTCAAAACCATCTTTAGAGCGACATATTTCCAAGTCCTATAAAAAAATGATGTCTTTCTTCCAGAAATAATATGAGATATTTTTTTTTTCCTTTCTCTTTCTGAGAAAATCTCTCCCTGGCAACCATCACAATTTGTCATGTTGATTTTTACTCTCACTAGGATATTTGTAAACTTGAGAGAAGCAAAACTCTGCTGGCATTCTTGGTGGTACCATAGGGCATGGCCTTGCTGTGTGATTGCCGACAGAGACAGCTCCATGGGGTTGCACCTTTGTAATAAGCACAAAAAGTTTACCTGTCACAAAGTTACCTATAAATCATCTCACATGCAAAGACCTATAAACCAGAATATATTTCTGGATCTTGCTGCCAAGTTGGAAATGTTGCCCATCTTGGAGAACTCTTGGTTTACATCCAAAGATGGAATACTGTTTATCTTTGTAAACCCTCTCTCTCATACAATTCCTGATGGCTAGCAGTTAGTAAATGAATTTTTGTACCATTCGTGTTTATTAATGTTCAGGAAAGTTAGTGTTAGCATCACCATTGATTCATTTGGAAGAAATGATTCATCCTTGTGATATATGTTTCTGGTTTGTTGGAATGGCAAAAGTACCAAATGCCACCAACCACCCCGTTGCGTGTTAGGTAGGGTTTTGACATTGTCTTACTGTTGTACCACTCAGCACACGTCAGACACAGAAGGTCACCCCATGTGGCCAAAGCTGGGCTCCTCGTTGGAGCCTTCTAACTTTGCTAACTTTTTAAAAATGTCGAAGACATTAAAATGAAGGGAAATCAACCTGGCTTGTTTGCTCTTCAACTTCACATCAGAAGGATGGCCTGCTTGGAGCCCCACCTCATTCTCCAAGCAGGGGAGAGGTGTCCCAGCACAAAACTGTCTGAGGCTGAACAACACGTAGTTGTCACGAAAGCACCTTCCACCGTGTTCAGTGACCAAGCGGTCCCCAGCAGCAGGTCGATGTTTGTGACCAAGACCACAGCTGCTCTCCTGGATTTGGCCACTAAGGAGACAAGAGTCCAGATGGAGTCACACATTTATTACTTATACAAACAGCAGAAGGCAGATCAGCAGGGCAGCAGTTCCCCACTTCCTTAGCCCCACACACAGGATGACCCTAAACCAAGGGACCAGACGGCAGGCGGCCCGGGTGGTGGGTCGCTCTGTGCTGGAGGAGCCATCTCTAAGTGACAGCCAAGTAGTCTGACAGACACAGAAGCCTGCAGCTGTGCCCTGTGGGAGAGGGAGTGAGGTGGAAATCCTGTGCTCAGCCAAAACGCAGGAGGTGGATGGGAAATGGTCTTGTGGCAGCCCCCCACCCCCATCCCCAACATGACGGAACATAGATGAGAAACTGCTGCTTGGCAGCTGCCCACCAGGCTGCTTGTCTCCCTTCATTTTGGGAGGAATTGCGGGGCATCCTGCCAAGACCTGGGTCAGACTGCGGTTAAGCTTTGCCTTTCGTGGCCTGTGTGGGGACATGCAAGGTTGCCAGCGTGCCATGGTGGAGCCATTCCCTACATATTGCCCTTCTCAGCTCTCAGTGTGGGAGGAAGCTGCAGAAGTATGGCATCTGGAGCTCTGTTGAAGCCGATTAGGTGAAATTTTTGAGGTTTTTGGACTTCAGATATAATTTTATCTAAGATATGCTTCAGGGATTCAATAGCCCCATCTTACATCTCTGTGTGTGGCTTAACACCCAAAGGCTTGTTTCTTTTCCATTGTACATGCCCAGCAAGAGTTGGCGGTGTTGGTGTGCCCCACACAGCCATTCAGGGACCCAGACTGAGGACAGCACCTTTTAACATCTTGTAGCCGCAACATCTGCAGCTCCTGGGCCCCTCCATCACCACGACAGGAAAAGACACAGCCAGAGGGTCATGTGCCAGCTCTTTCACACTTTGGCCTAAAAGTGACCCAAGTCACTTCTGCCCACAACTTACTGGTCAGAACTATCATATGGCCCGACCTAACTGCCCGGACTGGGAAATGTGGGGGAACAGATAGAATATTTAGGGAGCATATTGTCTTTGCCACAGATACGCATTTCCCCAGAGTCAATCTACCCATCTGGCTGAGCACTTTTACAAGTGGAGGATAACCCCAAGCTGGTTCCTGTGTGAATGCTTCACGGTTCACAAAGTGCTTGCACAGTAATTGCCCTTAGAAAGAGGTACAGAATCATAGTTGCAGAGGGAGGGGTTTGCCCAAGGCTGAGACAGTGTTCCAGTCTTCAGAAACTGCCATTGGTCCATGTATGAAACCAACACATGCTTCAGTATGTACTGATTCTGGTAGAGGCAAGGAAGATCATTTTGTACTTGTTCGTATTAAATGGAAATCAAGTGGTAGATAAACACCATCCTGCCTCATCAGCGACGCTGTGCTGTTCCTGAAACAGTTGGCATCCACCTTTCTGACCTGAAGTCTGCAGCGCAAGGAGCTGAGGCCTCTGCATTCGGAGGGAATGAAATGGTATCGGTACTGCAGGTGCAGAACATTCTGCTCTCCACCGAAGTCTAAGTAGAGATTTAATGGCTGTTCTTCCGAAGTGCAACACAAGAGAATGTAATAATTAGAACTGTCGTCATACACTTTCTCTTACTCTGAGGCTGATATTAGCTGGTTTTAAATATATTTTTAACCTTTACTTTGGTGATAATTACTAAATTCTTAACATAAAACTCAAAACTGATTTCATTTTTTACACTTAAATTATTTAAAAGAACAGATCTAGGTTAAGTTAGCTGATGAAGACATGCAAGGAGTAATAAAATTATATTCAGAGTTCAGTGTTTCTCAAAGACGTGAAGGCAAACAGTCTCTGAATTTCATAGGCTCTTTCAGTAATGAGAGAGATGTCAATATTCTGTTGGGATGTAATTAAAAGTGGATAATTTGGGGGAAAGCATTGTAAACAACCTTTCTCCAGTCTATACAGTTTTGACGTTATCACACGCAGCCCTGACAGTCAGTCATGTTAATAGAAGCTGGGGAGGCCAGCAGTTTATGTTGGCACTGCTGGAGCTCCAGCCTGAAACCATCTCTTTTTCTCACTGCATCACTGACGTGTGAAAGGTGAGGGTAGGGTGAAAGAGACAGGCGTGTGCTGAGCCCAGCAGCGCACCTTATCCGAGCCGTCCCTGTGGGCGTGGCGCCTGGGTTGTGCTCTGTACAGCTGTCGGGGAGCCAACAGGGAGAAAGTGGAGTTGTGCGGGTGCTTGAAATGGAATGCAGTATATTCCTTTTCTTCTCGTTTTCTCCTCCTCCTGCCTCCAATCTCTCTCCCCTTTTGGAAAGGGGAGGCCTCGAGGGACCGGAATCTCAGAGAAAACACAGAGAATGACACTAAATTAGAGCTGTATAATTTAAGTATAGTCCTAAATTATATATACCCACTAGGTATAGTCTAGATACCTAGTATCTTAGCTGGTCTGTGAGAGGCCAGGACTGCAGTGAAATGTACACCAGGCAATTGGATTTCATACTACGTCTGAGCAGCTGAAGTGGTAGAGGAAGAAGTAGTTGTTCTTGTTACATCATGAGCATGTAAGGACAGGGAAGCTTGAAAGAAATCGTTCTGCAAAGTGAGGATAGAATTCCCACTGTATTCTCTACCATGTATCTCTGGAGTAGAGGAGAGAGTTTTGTGAAAGGAGGACTTGGGAAATCGTTTACATTCTAGAGAATTATAAAGTGTTCTTTTAAGTTTTCAAACAAACACAAAAGAATGAATTAGCTTACCTTTACCCATCCTCAGAAACCATCAGTATTTTGCCCATCTTGTTCCACTACTCCATCGCCACCCCCCTTTTATTTTTCAGTTGGAGGATTTTAAAGCAGACCCCAAATGTCACTTGAAGTACTCAGTACTCCGAATCTCACAACTAGAAAGTGGGGACTCCTGGATTCAAGCCTCCGCAGTCTGGCTCCTGTACCCATGCTTGGGGGAAAGGCGGGGGTGATAAACAGGGCAGCTGAGAAGACCACTGCGGTGCAGTTGTTATTAAAATCAGTGTGACTAACAGTCCTTCTGGGAACCTCCAAGCTATTTTTGAATCTAGGTGCTCCACATAATTTCATAAGGGTGTGAGTGTGTGGAGAGTGGGTCCAGGGCTCAGTATCAGAAATGTAGCATTTCATTGATATACTCGTGAAACTCCAGTTTATTTCAGGGGCTGCTTCTCTCCTGAAACATATTTGTAGAAATCAATATTTGCCGATGCACTCTTCTGACGGTTCAAGAATTTAACATAGCGGGGATGAAGCATAGGTCGCATCTGAATGAAGGCTTGACTCCGTGGGGCCCTCCCGCTGCACTCCGATAAAGTGTGAAGAGCCAGCGCGTTAGCTACAGCGTTTCTGGAGTGATCAAAGGCTTGACACTTATTCTTGACTGTTTGAAAGTATACCGTTTTTAAGGAATATACAGAACACAACTTAAATGACTGTTAATGTATCAATGGTACTGAATCAACAATTTGAATTTGACTGGGCCCAAGCAGAGAACTCAGGTCCTGAATTAGGTCCTTTTTGATCTGTGAGGATCAAAGGAAGATCCTGGAGAAGGATATTTCCTGCTTTTAAAGGCTGGCACCCTTTCTTGGCATGAGTGAGTCACCAAATAAGAATAGGCCAGATATTCTAGAAGTGGGGCTGGTGGCACAATAGCGACCCATAGGGAAGGCCCCGCCCTGCCGGTGGGCTCCCTCCCTGGTCCTGGTGGTGCCTAAGAGCTGCAGGTGCAACAAATGGCTCGGACGCCCTGGGACAGCACCGTGGGCCCTAGGAAGCCTCTGTGGGAAATGGTCGTAATTTCCCTGGAGGGAAGGAAGGAGGAAGAGCTTTCAATGAACCTGAACACTGGTTACTTTTTCAGGTCAGCTAACTGAGTTCTCAGAAAGCCAAGAGGAGAGGGTGAAAGGCAGGATTAGTAAGTTGTGATTACAAAGCTGCTAGGAAGAAAAAAACAGGTAGGGGACAGGAGGCTTGAGCACCTTGGAGCTAGAGTGAGCACCCCAGGTTTCTGTGTGGGCAGAAGTCTACTGAAATAGAACATTCCTGAGGACTGCCTTTCTGTCTCTGCATTTCACCCTAATGCTGAGGGCTGGAAGGTGAGCGGTAAGGAGAGACAATAATATCCAGAGACATTCTTACAAAATAAAGGAAGGTTTCTGAAACATGATGGCTCCCCATTTCCCTCTGCTTTGAAGGAACATAACCTAGTGCACTTTCCCAGATCTTAGTGCAGTTTCCTAAACTTTGCACTCATTTACAACCCCAAATTCTCTTCCTCCTAGGCACAGAGTAGACCCATTTCCTGACTTCTCACAGTAAAGCGTGGCCGTAGACTGAGTTCCAGCCAGGGGAATGTGGGCTGAAGGAGCATATCTTTTCTATACCTGGCAGTAAAAACCTCCCAACTCTTTGTCTTGCTTTTTCTGTGTCTTCCTGGTCTTCTGACCAAACATGCTCAAAGTGATCTTAGAATCCATGTGTTGGAGAGACTTTGTCATTCTTAGTCCCTGGATGACTACATGGAAAACTACGACAGATCAGAAACATCTCATTGGAATTTTCATAAGCAAGAAATAGGTTCTGTTGTGTTGAGCTACTGAGATTAGAGAAGGGGGGTACTTGTAAAGGCATCCAGATGTTATCTACTACAAATCTTTTTCCTGTTCTTACCTGTATATAACCTATACTGTCATTTATTTTTAAATCAGTTCACTTTTTGTGAATTTTTACTTTAAAATTAAACTTTATTTCATTATCACAAATGGAAAACAGTATCACTAGGAATAGAAGGTAGCTCTGAAAATACATTGACTGAAAACAAAATAACGTTATTCATTTCTAGATAGATGCAGTTGCCTGGAGAAAGTTCTTCACATAAGACCTGCTTTCTCTATGTTTGAAAGGAGAAAATTAGCCACTATTAGAAAAGTGTTAAAGGCATATTAGCACCAAACTGATATTTATTCCTTGACAGAATCAGAAGTGTTGACAAAGAATGGAAAATAACTTCCCCTTAGTGTGGTTCAGTGCTATTTAATGTCGTGTCTCAGCTATGTGAAGTCATCTGGTTTACTAGTGGTGCACATCTGCACTTGGGAAACAGACTTACTAAGAACAGACCAGATGTGAATGAAGGCTTGAGGATGAGTAGAAAGAACTGTCTCCACAATAGAGGATACTTATTGGCCCATGATAAGTAGTGGGGGCCATGTAGGAGTGGGGTAAAATGAGACTGAAAGGTGCAGAAAGACTTGGCAGCCTACAGTATACCATTTAAAGTTTAGATTCCATATGTGTGTGTGTGTGTGTGTGTGTGTGTGTGTGTGTAAATAAATGCATATATATATATGCATTTAAAAACATTGAGGTATTTGTGGGTTCCGCTTCTAGTATGATGGAATAAGCTTTGAACATACTAATTATCCACAGACAACAAGTATAAACTCAGTCCAAATATAAAAAGTAGCTACCTGAAGGTTTTGAGAGTGAAAAAAGGCAAGCAGGTTTTGTAGAGCAGTAGGTATCTGGAAGAAGGATCTGTAATGGGGTGAGTTGTCCATTTTCGTAGCTTTGACCTGAAAGCAGGCTGCAGTTGTGGCCTGTCACAGGACAGCTGAAGCTCGGATAAAAATTGCCCTCTTTCTTGCCTGAGTTAACAAGAGGACAGAGGCTGGTGTGACTGCAGCTACCTGAGAGTGAGAGGGGAGTGCCAGAAAGGAGAGAATCGGACAAGGAGAGCCCTGAGCTGTAGGTATAAACTGCTCAAGTCTCTGGATGACTCCTGAACCTGCATGCCTTGGACAGACCCAAAGCATCACAGGTAAAGAAAGAAGACCTTAACTGAGATTTGATCAGTTATCCACTGTAGGCAAGACAAAGTCTGTAGTTTAACAAAGTTAACTGCCTATTAAACATTAACACTATTCAAAGGAATATAACAGAATCTGGAGTCTCCACACACAGAACACAAAATGTATAATCCACTGTGTAACCCAAAGTTAATTGACTATGAAGAACTAGGTCACATTCTCAAGAGAAAAACGGTCAAAAGCCAACCCTGATATGATCCACATTTTGGAGTTATCAGACAATGATATTCTATATCAACTAATAGCAACTAATTCTATAGCAACTAATATAATTGAGATAAAGGAAAATATTCTTGTAACAAATGTGTGAAAGTATAGGGAATTTCAGTAGGAAACTAAGTATAAAAAAAGAACAAAAGGGAAATTTTAGAGCTAAAAAAATACAGTATCTTAAAAAAGTTCTGCATATAGATCTGTAAAAAGAGAATATGAAAATTGTGTTCCCTAAGATTCCTTCACATTTTAAAAGCCTGCGGTTCTAAGTAAATATGGAATAATTCCACAATTATGGAGATGAGAATTAGGCAGTTTCAGGTAAAGGAAAATATTTAACATGCATCTTCTGTGGAGTATAGATGGTTTTTTCTTAAAAATAGCTGCTGACAAGTTACAAGTCAAAGATTACTGTTGGAGTCTCAAAGAAAGCTTGTAATATTAGTCGTGGGTAAATGGGATCTGATGTCCACGATATTTGAGTTTTCTTAATAAAGTCATTGTTTGCTACATAATAGTGACTGACATTTATAACATACCTACTATGTGCCAGGCACTATAATGGACCCTTTACATGTCATGTATCTTTTAATACTCAAAATGTTGCCAACCAGAAAAATCAAAATTTCTCTATTTAATAAATGGAAAAATATGGGTAGGGAGGTCAGATCAAGTAACTTGTCTTACACCATGTAGTTAATGATGGTTAGCTAGGGTTTGAACCCCTTCCTGTATATCACATTTCCTCCTCTTTGGAACTTATCAAATTTAAATGTTGACATCTTCTTTGTCATCATCATCATCCATAATATTTTTGAGCATTTGAGAATAATAAGTTACAACAAGATACATGATCCAGTGGTGATGGTGGGGGTGGCACATGTCTTCCCAAGAGTCCAAGGAACTAAAAGCTCATTTTCCCATCCTCCTCTTCTTCTATCTTAAAACTATTAACCTACTTAAATCTAACAGTATTTGCCAACGTGATTTGTTATTTTCCACTATTTGGAGAAATAAACTGAGGCCCAAATAAATGGTAGTATAAGAGGTAGGTGTAAAGTCATATGGCTGGGTCAAATCCAACTGAGGCCTTCTCTTAACTTTAAATTTCAAATCTCTATTCTAGAACTGTAGTGGTAAGGACATGTTTTTTGAAGTGTTCCAGGATTAAGCTGGCTCCTGGCAAAGTTTGGGTAGTGAAAGGATGGGAATAGCATCTACATAAGCCTGTCACATTTTCTCCTGTCTCATGTCTGGAATGTCTGGAATGTCATGGCAGGATATCAGATCGGTAGTGACATTTACAGGAGATGGAACATTTTTAATTGGAAAGATGGGTTTTTAAGACCTTACTAAAACCAAATTCTAAGTTTACTTAGAACCATATAACCTTTTAAAGGTGTGCAGGAACCTCTAAGTCTTAGAGAACACCATTCTAATACTGCCTTTTAACAGGTGTTTTTAACATCGAGAGATGGTTAATGGCCACTTCAGAGGGAGGGACATACATTAGTCATACCAGAAGCAGGGCTACCATTCAGGTGACCTCTAACTCTCAATTTAGACCATTCCTAACCATGCTTTACTTCTTGAAGTGATGAGCTCTTTGCCAGCCTTCCTTTTATGTCTTTTGAACTACTATCCCTGAAAGGGTACTTAAAATGAAAATGTGCTTATTGTAGTTTAGTTTTTTTTAACCCATTTTGAGACAAGTTATCACTTGAAGATGATTAGTGACCTTGAAAAGGGGGAGAAACTTAAAGGAGGAACTTCACTCAATTTATAATCTTGATTAGTTTTGCCAAAACTGTAAATACTGTCCTTGAATAAAATACTCAACAACATCCAAGGCTTTCTTTGACCTGCTGTCGTACTAGATTTGACTGGGATCGAAGCTTGTAACCTTTTCAAGCCATATTACTGTAAAATATAGCAAAATCCCTAGTAAGTTTCCAAAATATATCATAAAACATTACTTAGGTAGAAATTTTTAGGAGAGACAGTTGTTACCAAGCCATTATTCCAAGTTAAAGCTAATAGGCACAGGAGTCCCTTAGGGTTCAGGTTACGTACAACTCGGTGACCCTTCTTAGATTCCTAGAGTTTGCATTAAAACCAAAGGAAAAGCCACAAAACGAATTGATCAGATATATCTAAGATGGTTTTTTAGATTAAAGTTTAGATTTATTGAATTTGAAAAGGATCAATCATAAAAATAGGATTTGACCTCATATATTAAGATATTGGCATTGATAACTTCCTCAACAATTAAAATGAGATTTTTTGTGCAGTGTTTGAATTTGGCTAGGAAAAAAGAAAGATTTGCAGCAGCATGTAATACCCAGGTCATCTTGCTTTGCCTTGAGAACCATAGAGAAAGTCCCTACATTCTGCCTCAACATATTCCTGGCAACAGTACCACAAAGTGCTTTATTTTAAAACAGAGGTTTGTCTAAGAGAACATCATCATGGAGGGGCAGCTCTTCTGAACAAAGACTTGGCATCATATAAGCCATCTGACAACAATAAGCTATAAAAACCAGACATGAAATATAGAGTAAAATTCCAGTATCATAAAGCTTCTATGGCAGTTGATTTTTACAAGAGGTCCTTGTGTTCTAGAAACTGGTACACAGAGCTCTTCAAGTACAACACTGTATTGTAAGTGAGATTGTAGGAATGGAAGTCCCTTGCATAGCCCTGGCTTACATTTGGCACCAGGTAATTTTAATCTCTAGTCAGAACAAATATTAAGCATCTGTTTGCTCTCCAAGGTGACATTTCTGCCTCTAAAATGTTATGTCTTAGTTTACAATGTATACTTTTGATAGGAAAGATTATGAAAGAATGACATAGACTGTGTAGTACTGGAAGATTGAGGCTTCTTCCAGAGGCGTCTGAATAGGTCTCCTTACCCCCCTTTAATTTCCAGGTGAGTCAAGGCGTTCACAGGCCATCCCCTTAATCTCAGGTCGTGCTCTAAGTGCTGCAGAAGGGACTCCTTAAGTTTCTGTTCCGGTGGTGCTGATGGTGAGAGAGGATGATGAAGAGTATTTTTAAGAATACGGCCAACCCCGCTTCTCTCCCTTTGTCTCTTCTACCATCTCAGTTAATTCAGACATACTACCTCAATGGCTCATCTTCAGACAAAGTCCTCTCTCCTCGCACTGAAGAGTAACCAGGAAGTACTCAATTAAGTACTTTTTCTCCGTCATACCCACGGGGTCTATTTGACCTCTCCTAGCAATGGGAGGGCAGTCTAAGTCTGTTTCCGGCTCTCGATCCTTCAGGAATGGAAGACCAGTCCACTAAGAGACCAAGTCGCAGAAGAGCCAATTTGTCTCAAATTGAGTTTCAGAAAGAATTCTAGAACAGTGTTTCCCAATCCGCATCACCCACCAGAAGCACCAAGCCTTGGGCCCCGCCCCAGGCACCGGGACCCGGTTGTTCCGTGCTGGGGTGCAAGATGACTCTTGTTTCTAAAGTTTTAGGTGGTCAGCAAGGGTAGGGAATTACTGGGTAGAGACCTTCTTACCTGACAAATGGTAAAGGAGGGTTCATTTTGAAAGTGAAAAGGATGCTGCCTGTTAATAATAATTATTTTATTTTTTATTCACCCTGTTTCACTCTGTCACGTCATCTCTGTACTCTTGTCTTCTCATCAACTTTTTCCATTGAGCAAATGCAGTTGAGGTAAGGCAGGCCAACAGGAATTACCACTGCTAAGAAATTCCGCAGCCTGAGGATTGCTGAGGAATTTCAACGGCTGATGTGTTTATCCTAGCCTTGGATATAAATGAAATATTATCAACAACTTATAAAGAAAATGGCTTTATCAAAAAACTATCTGCTTGAATTTTATCATTGAAGATGGTGATTCCTGTCCATGGAAGATAAATAGTCTGTATCCTTTAAGTAATTTAAGGCATATTTCATGCTAATATGCTGTGTTTGTCTAATGTCTTTTATTGAAAAAGTATTTACCTAATATCTTAAAGCAGGGCTATTATTAACTTACTTCTGAAGGAAAGAAGGTTTTAAAAATAAATTTCTCTGATTTCCATTTCTCTTACTGTAAGCATGTGGCAAAGTCTTGGCATCTGTTCAGAATAAATTTTCTGCTTCCTTTCTGCCTTTTAGTCAATGCACGTTTTATCTGAGTTTTCTTCCTTCCCACCTCATCACCCTTTGGTAATCTACAGGAAACCAGACCTTACTAATTTGAGTGCTTTCTCCCCAAATTACTTATTATTGTACTAGTCTATATTAGCTAGAGTTTGTGGAGGCTTTGTATTGCTCTAGGTGTTATTTAAAAACATGTAAAAGAGAGGCCCCTTAAATAATGTGCCATTTTGAGGGAAACTGAAAAGGCAAGATAATTTATTTGACACTGGCTGTTTACATTAGATTGCTTATTATAAAATGCTCCATAGGAGAGGACTTTTTTTACATAAGGGAACTACTCAGTAACATAATTTGGGATATAGATAGAGAGGGTTTCTTCTGTTCAGATACCTATTTGCTGCCCAACATCCATCCAGATGTTGTTTTCAAGGCTAACTTTCAAGAGATTGTGTTGCTGTAGAATGCCTAGGGGTTCTCAAACTTTAGCGTGCCTCAGAATCCGTAGGAAGGCGTGTTAGTGTACAAGTTGCTGGGCCCTTCATCTGAAAGTCGGTCTGGTCTGGCGTAGAGCCAAGAATGTCCAGCCATGAACAAGTTCCCAGGTGAGCTGATGTTTCTGATTGGATGAACAGCAAATATTTGTGGTGGTGTAATGCCTGGCAGGTTGCCATGGCTTCCAGAACCCTTGTGGGGTGGTGGCGATTCATGTTGCTCACCTTCCCTCCCTACAGCCCTTGACTTACAAGGTTTCTTTTTAATACTACTTGGAATTCTACAGAGGGCAGGAGCTAAGGATTCTCCTGGATGGTGCGAAGAAGCCTTTCTTTTTTCAGAGCCCTTAACTGGTAGATAGAAGAACTGAGAACCTCCACTCCTTGGTGAGAAGGAGCATTCAGAGGATGATGGTTATTATTTTAAAGCTGCAGCACCAAAGTTTGAAATTGTCCTAAGCAAATGATTTTGGGGGATCTACTTCCTTTAGTTATACAACTGGCTTTCTCACATGTGCATTTAGGTTGCCAAATCTCCTATATAATCCTCATCTCCCATCAGAGAGAAAAAAAGAAGGGTAGTTCTATTTTTGTGGAAAAAGAGGAAAGAATCCAGGAAACATTTCAGAAGACTGTATGTTTTCTTTGCTCCTCTTGATACATAGGAGGTTGAGGGAGAATATGGCCAATTGCTAACATTGCATGAGATTTTTTTAAAAGTTAGTATAAAATTTAGCTTCCTCCCCTCTTCTCTACAAAAAACTGTGGAAAAAAATCCCAGTATACATAATTATAATAAAATTATCCTTTTATAAAGGCCGTTCTTTTGTTATTCATTAGAGATTTTATAGGAAGGTAGAGTAGAAAGGCGCTTGTTTGTGCCTGGGTTCCACTCTCGTTGTGCAGGTGACGTAAGCTGGGTCCCAGCCCGCAAGGAGCCCGCCTCCATCATTCTGCCGGGATGGGAAGGACAGCAGTTATCCAGATGTGTTGTAAGATGAGGCTTCTGGCCCTCTTGCTGTCACTCCTCTCCTTCTTTTTGGGGTTTTCCATTCTAAATGTCTGCTTTGAATCTTAAGGAAAGAAAATCATTTCAGTTTCTTTCTTGAGGTTTTTTACATCATTGGTTCATGAGCTCCAGAGAATCAGTATAATTGTTTTGATACCTCTATTATTCATTTTAGTTTTATTTGTTATTTTTAAAAGCTTCAAAATGCCATTAGGAGAATCCACAGATAGTTCCTTTGGCAGAGATGGTGGCTAAAAGAAAATACTTTTGGCCCTGCCCCAAATCAGTGTCCTATAAATATTCTTGCGAGCTCTTCTTTCTCTTCTTTGTGATTCACTAGGATGGGGATCTTGGCCCAGTGCTCTGAGGAAAATGTTATTTTGGTGATAACCAAAGATTTTAATCTGTATCTAAACTGAAGGTACTGGTCACGGCCTGGATGGTTTCTTGTAGCCCAAACACTCATTTCTCTAAATCGCATCTCAAGTCTGTGCTGTTCCTGTGTGAACAGGATGACAGTTCCCATAACCAAAGTTGTCTCATTCCTACGCCATGGCAGCAAATGCTGCTCTCACTGACCTTCAGGTGTGGTGAGATTCAGAGGGCTGCCTGAGACGTGTATAAAAGTGTGTGTGTGGTGAGAGGACAGAATTACAAACCTGGTACAGTTTCCGTGTTAACTGTTAATGTATCAAAAACATTAATAGTATTTGAAATGTATTGCTTGTTCATTTGGACTAGGCACTGTGTTAAGTGCTTTGTGTACACAGCTTTGTTTAATCCTCACAACAGTCCTGTGAGGAAGATTCTGCTATGATCCCATTTTGCAGATTAAGAAACTGAGGCTCAAAGAAGATAAATAACTTGTTCATGATTTCACAGCTGGTAAATAGCAGAGGTAGAATTTGAACCCATATCTATCTGGCTTGAATGCAAAGTTCTTATGACCTTCACCACCCCAAGGAAACTTCTAGTTGTGATCTAATAGGGTCAAAACTTGGTGCCTATGTAATGCAATTCCTCTTTCTCGCCAACTTTGGATTTTGCATATGAGAAAGGAAACGGGAGGCTGCTGCCCATCTTTCTTCTCCTCTGTTCTAATAGTGCTTCACTTTCGATTTCATTTTATTTTTTTAAACCACAGAAGAAAAAGAAAGTAGCTCCCATCCAAGCAAAATTTGGGGACTAGATCTAGTCCATCTCAATTATGCCAGAATAATATATTTCCCACTTGTAAATGGGAACTTTTGTGTTTAATGCTGTGCCATTATATGAGGACATTAATTCTCCCTAGTTTCTTCAGAGGGATTCTTCCTGGAAGTGTGGCTGAGATGTTTCAGTAGGTTCCCAGCATCATTTGTTTTACCAACTCTTCTAGATGCTGTCAGTTTATTCTTCTAGAGCCACAGTCAGCATTATAGTAACATGAAACATTTATTTCTCTATTGTTATTATGGTACTTATTGTATAAGATTCCATCAACATTAATGAATATTAATAACTAATCAGTATTAATAGTTGATATTAATTGTTGAAAATTATAGACATTTTATTGATAATTATTGATAATTAATATTTGTTGAGAAACAAGTATTAACATATTAGCTCTAGTTTATAGTAACAGCATAGTCCTAAACCCTATATATCTGTTAGGAAAATTTTATATAGTATTACCCATTGATATTGATTCTTTTAAAGTGAAAAGTGCTTTTCATCTTTAATACTGTTCTGAAGAAGTGTTCCTTTGGAGGCTATTTTAATTTAGAGACAGTTTGGACTGTATAGCATCATGATCTTTCTCAAGGTGGAATCAAGGGAAATATCAAAAAGGTGTCTAACTCAGAGAAGACAAGTAGTGATTCTATAGCATCTCACTACGCTGATGGACAGCGACTGTAATGGGGTTGGTGGGGGGGACCTGATGGAGGGGGTAGTTTAATCACCATAATATTGCACATGTAATTGTAGGTTAATGATACCAAAATAAATTGTAAATAAAAAAATAAAAAACAAAAAGGTGTCTAACATTCTAGACATCTCTAAGTAACAACGGTTGCTATTTATAAGAATCTACTATCTGCCCGGCATAGTGCTAAACCTTTATGCATGTTCCCTTGCATCAGCCTTATGAGCTGTACATATTTCTATCCTCACTTAATAGACACAAAACTGAGGGTCAGAGATCAAGCATCTGCTCCAAGGGCATCAGCTTCTAAGGGTGGATCTGGAAGCACATGATGCTCGGTTGCCTCTTAAAAGCCGAGAATCTATACTCTGTTCAGAAAGTCTTGTCTGCAGTGATCAGACAGAGCACCACGGCCCTTGTGAGAATTGTTGACTCAGTTGAAGCTTCATGTGATTATCTGGATATTGGTTGGGGTTAAGGCCTGTCCAAGAGTTGCAAGGCTAAAGGTGTGGCTGATTGACTGGTGTGATACAGGAAGACAGTGCCTATCCGTTCATGAGTGCTGTATATCGGGGAGCGAACAGGCAGGTATAGGTTCTAATTTCAAAGGAAACAGAGTCCAGAAACTAGAGTACTTGGGTAGCTGTATTTAAGCCCATATCTGTAGAACTGTAGAAACTGTAACGTTTTTCCAAGGGCAGGAATGGAGGTGGTCTCTCTAGTTTTGTGAATCTTTTTCCTTATAGAGGATAGACTTACTAGCAGTTGTATATTGATATCTGGAGAAGCAAGATTGATTCTGAAGGACTCTAGCACCAGACTGCTTGTAGGCTTAGGCAACTTGCATAATTTCTCTGTACCCTAGTCTCCTTATCTGTAAAATGGAGATAATGATAATAGTATCCCCTTCGTTCTTGTATCAATTAAGTGAGATATTATATGTGCAATGCTTAGGACAAAGGTATTGTTCTAATTGTTAGTGGCTATTGTTATCATCATCACCACCACCGTTATCATTTTTGCTGTTGTCAAAGATGTTGACAGCTGCTAACAGTTGCCTTGAATAGAGCAACTCAAACTAAGCCCTGGCTAAATATGAATTACTTTAAGGGTCATTTAATTAGCAGTAACTGAAATAAATGTCAACAGCTAGAGTTGACAAAGGGCTGGGCTTCTGGCACACTCACATACTGGTGGGGGGGGACATACATGTGTAATTCTTGGGAGGTCATTTAGGAGACCTCAGTTATCGAAAGTCCTTTGACCTTGAAGTTCTGCCTCTAGAAACAATTTGACATTTGTTTCAACTGCATATAAGGATGTTAATTGAAGATACTAAAAATAAAGATTTACGTTTATGGACATGGAAAGATTTGATAATAACAAAGTAAGTGAAAAGCAAGCTACCAACACTAAATCAAGAAGTCTCCTATTAAAAATATATGTCTTAGTAAATGCCTTCAGATGAGTTTCTTTTTTGGTTGATTTAAAGCCAGGGGCAGTAAGTTAACATCTCACTTTAAAAATTTACTTGTACTTTGTTTTTGGCTAGTTACACACAGTTTTGCTCACTAATGCCTACCTATAAACTTTTCAGCCAGGTACTAAAACTGATGAGATCATGATCATCCTGGGGGTATTTTTTTCCTCGGGAGTGAAGAATTATATACTCTTTTCCTCATCAACACCCCTGAGGCATGCAACAGAGTCTAATCAGTGCAGTAATATTTCTCAATGACTTTTTAAGTCCCCTTCCACCCTGAAATTTTGATACAATTCAAGGGAACAAGAAGCCCACACCTTCTACTATCCCACACCCATTGAGAAGCCGTATTAGGCAAGGAAGGTTTTTGTGACAAGCGTTAAGATCTTTTGAAAGTCAAATGGGCTCTACATGGAAAAACATCCTGTGACCTAGTTAATGCTGAGAGGGGTTGCTTATTTGAGTTTCATTCTGAATACAAAATTGAGGCAAAGTCAGCCCTTGGCATTAGGGGAAATATTGCTTTTCTTTTTTCTTTTAATAATGGTTTTCTTAGCAGACCATTATTTCTGTTCTTGTTTTCTCTTCCCGTAAATTGGATTTAGCTCCAGGCAATATGGCAATTTAGAGGACTGTGACGAGGAAGGCCAAGGACATGGCATTCAGACTAGTGCATCTTTTGTTTTTTTTGTTTTTTTTGAATTATCTGTAGTATGTCTTTTAATGCCTCGCTCCCGAGTCTTTGGCCAGGAATGCTGTGTGTTTGTATTAGTTGATGTGGATAAGCTACATTCTAATATCCACACTGAGATACAGGCAGATTTCATTTTTATCTGAGCATGTGAAGGCTGTTCTTTTTTTGACAAGAAGGTCAGAAGAATTACAATGTAATGACAGCCTTTCCCCATCGCTGTATATATTGGAGACAGGGATCTCATGTGCACCTTTTACACGCCTTCAATGAGAAAACATTAGACACTGAGTCTTGGAGCATGTCTGTTCTCATCAGGTGATCTGTGCTCATAAGAGAGAGAAGCAGAACCAACCTAGAAACCAACTCTTCTTCAAAAATCAAGTTGACTATAAATAATATTTTCCCAGAAAATCAGTGATCAGTGGATTTCTTCTGTAAAAGGCCCAGTAGTAAATATTTTAGGCATTGTTAACCATTGCAACTACTCATCTCTGCCATTTTAGCAGACAGCAGCCATAAACAACATGTAAACAAATGGGTATGTGACTGTATTCCAATAAAACTTTATTTATAAAAACAGTGACATGGATGTAGTTTGTCAACACCTGATATAAATGACTGTTCATTTCTCAGAACAGCTTACAGAAACTTACCTATGTTGTAAGTTGCTGATATATTGTGCATTTACAACATTACTGTTTTCTTTAAAATTTATTAATTTTTAAAAATCAAAGTAAGGACAGTACATGTCTAAAAGTAACTGCTTGTTTCTCTTTTAGCTGCTTCTTCAGGATGTTGCCTTCAGATCTCAGTGTAATAGGCTTTTATTGTGGTTTATTTATTTATTAGTTTAGACATCTGTTGACTTGCTAAGATAGATGAGAACCTAGTTTGCTGGTGCTCTTGCCACGCCTATTCCTCTGCACTCCCAATATAATTATGCGGTTGTGTTTTGTTTCTCTACCTGTTACGGAAATACTCACAGCAAGAAGTTCCCTTCTAAAGTATACAGCTTGATGGATTTTCACTAATAGACAGTATCTTTTAGATTCCCTACTTTGTAAAATTAAAATTTTACCTCTCCTTCCTTCCCTACCTCTTCATTTTTGTATACAGGCATACAGTATTTCATTCTCTTATGTAACTACACTTAAGTCTTTGATACTTTATCTAAAAGTTGAGCCTAAAAACTGAAAATCAAATGATATTAATATTTGTGACTTCCTGTTCCTAGTGGAGCTAATGGTGACTATAGTTCAATTTTCTTGTTTGTATAGCTTTCTATTTTCATGGAATTTCCCAATACCATTCTTTCTCCCTCTCTGTTGGCCCTTGAAGAACAGTTTCAATTTTTGTTACTCCCCAGTCTGGTTCACTGCATGCCCCTTTCCCCCAGGCCCTCCTCCCGGTGTCCTGCATCACCCTGCTCTCTGGGCTTGCTACTCACCTGTCACTCTGGGAATGTCCTGCTTTGCATCCACTGGTTCCCCCAAATCATCCCGTCTTCATGCTAAGGCCTTCACATGGTTGCATGTGCCTTCCTACCCTCCTGAGTCGTTGAATGTTGGAAAATGTTTTTTTTTTCTGCTCTTACATTGGGTCCATGATTAGGATGAATGTAGAATTCTAGGAGGACAGTTATTGTCCTCTGTCTCCATTGTTAGGGATTGGGAGGATGGGTAGTGAGAATGAGCTGGAGGGAAAGAGTGACTTGTCAGTAGAGTTTCTTTTATTTTCCATCTTCCAGGCTTGCTCCTGGAAAGTCTGATTCCTGTTCCTTTGTCGAAGACCAGTTTTTCTCTTTTCTTCTCTTTATATGAAGGCACATTTTGTAATAATTCAAATTCTAAAATTTTCATGATTTTATGGGAACTGAGACTATTTCCTGGTTCATCTTCTAATTAATTTTTGATTTTAAAAATAATTTCCAATTGCCATGATTTTTTTTCTTGCTTTTCTATAGCCTTCTCTTCTTGTCTTATGGATATATTTTCTTGACTGTCTGTGGAATATTCGAAGTTTTCTATTAACCTGTTTTGCATCTCCTTCAGGACCATTGTTGCCTCTCATTTAAAACATTCGTGCTTGTGCTCTTTCTTGGTGGAGGTTTCCCATATTTGTGACCTGTGGTTGTCCATTCATAATTAAGAGCCAGGCCATTAGCTGGCTGCTTTATGACTCTCTATGTGGGCTTAGTTTTATGACGCTTGCGTGGGTTATGGTCTGAATTTGGATTCTTCTTCTCCGAGGTCTTTGAATTTCTTCACAGAAGATCACTACAGATTCTGGGTTTGAAGGGGCAGGATCTGAGATGATGGAGATGAAGGAGAGAGGAGATGAGAGAGGAGAATGTCAGTTGGCAAGAGGGAGGGGGCACATGGCAGGGATAAGTGGTTGGTGGCTCTATATGCAGGCTTTCAAGTTATTTTTCCTGCCCTACATGTCACACTCATCCTTCGTCCTATAAGGGGTCTCAGCTGCTGCCAAGTTCTGCAAGATAACTGAGTCCTTCCCATGGGTTTCCACCTTGAGGACTGTCACTCTGCCGTGTTTCATTATTGCCCTTCCATCTTCTTTCTGGCTTGAATCTCTTACCTTATTAATAAGATATTTTTTTTAGATTGTGGATTTATGCCATTTTTAATCTCTTAAATCTCATTTTAATGGTGTTGATGGAGGGAGAGATCATCTTGTGTGGTCAACTAGAAGTCCTGGTACTGTTTCATAAACCTGTATTTTGAATTGTTATTTGGCAATATTTTATTCTACTGTCCATTTTACGTAAGTTGGACTAACAATTTAACATTCATCTGTCTGAGAATTAATGAAACTTAGGATGCCAGGAGCGTATGTCTGTCCTACATTATAACATTATTCCTTTTATTTTCCTCTTCTTACTCCCTACTCCTCTCTGGTGTGATGCTTGGCTGAGGCTCAAGGGACTGGAGGTGGGGAGCTCTTTGTTCATTAGGCAGCCAGTGGCTGTCAGCTGCTTCTGAAGTGATTTCCACTCCTTCCTTGGCCTCAGTCCCTACAAGTAAACTGAAAGAGAGATCAGTTTATTCATAGCTTTGAAAATAAATTGTATTTTGGTAAGTTAGAGTAGCCACAATGATTATGTCTTGCTTTTCAGTCCCGGAAATCCCAAACATCCCAAATTAACTCTTGAGAATTACAGAAAGCTAAAATGAGGGTACTCATGTGTTTTGTGTGCCTTCTCGTGTGCCAACGCTTCTAAGGAATTTTAAAGAACGCTTACTGGCTGGCTGGTCTCCCTCTGTGATAGAGGGCCTTGGGGGGCTTATTTCACCTTAAACCCAGAACATTGTTGAAAACAGGCTGTTAACTCAGTTCCTCTCCTATTTTCTATTTGGCCCCTTAAGAATATAGATGTCTATATTCTGCAAGATGAGAAAGAAAAATCAGGCGTTTAGGGTGTTTTTGCTCAGCTCCTTAGGAAGACTTATGTCTTATTGATGTTCCAAGCTTCTTCATGAATGTTTAAAGTAAATCAAGCTGTTAATTCACAGATTTTCTCACTGTGATATCCCTCCTGGGAAAATGAAACAAATAGTATCCATGGTTCATTGTGAGTTGTCAGAAAGTCTCCATCATTCCTATGCCAATTTCTTTAGGCACTACTCACATTTTTATTTAGTAAGAAGTTTTGGGTTTTTCTGAGTGATGCATACCCAGATGGTAAGTTTTGAAGCTCCTGTGGTTATTAAAAAGTTATTGAAAGTTGTAGGTTTCTGCTTTATTTAAACAGAAAGTAATTTTCCAAGTCTTCCTTCAGGTCTCAGAAACAGTCAGACCCTACATCCATCCCTATGAGGCTTCCTCAATGAGTCCTGGTAGTGGCATGTTACCTGTAAGTTGAGGTTCCACCTATTACCTGTGTGTGAGTGTGGGCCAGTCATTTCTCTATGTCCACGTCCCTTATGGATAGGTGTCCCTGAGAGCACTGTACATCATCCCCTTCTAAGGGCTATGGATTTCCCAGGAAGCTTGTCCAGACTCATCTTCAGAAACCTGGAACATATTTGTAGTTATGAGAAAGCATCTAAATGGTGACCCATGTCCACACTGTGATGGTCTTTCCAGTTAGACTGAACGCTGTTCTCTGGGATAGGAGAGTCTCTTTGAACACAGAGTATGCTGTTGTATATATTAAACCAGAATGCAGCTGGATGTAGGGGAATGGTTAAAAGGGAAGTATTGGCTCTCAAGCTGAAATATGCATAATTCGGTTGACTACAAACTACTTTTAACATGTAATCTGGCACTCAACTTTGACCTCCATATATAGATGCTGAAGACCCCTCTTGGAATATTGACCCCTATGTGGCTTGCTATGGCTGCCCTGGCCATAGGTCCCACCTTGACAGTGTGCATTCAAGACCACATGTTGAACTTAAAAGGGAAGAGGGGCTCATCAACTTCTAAAAAGAGATTAATAAAATCCAAATGAGTCCCTGGATAATTATTTGTCCTATGTATTTAGTCATTCATCTTATGCTATTCTGCACACCATAGGATGTAATGTGAAAGATGTGGGTGGCTTAGATGTGGGTCACAAACACCGCCCTTTTGGGCACTGATGAACTAATGCTACAGGTATGGCAGTTATGAAAATAACTAATACAATGCAAGTATAATATATTCTAACAATGCAAATATAATATATTCTAATATAATCTGCTCTTTATAATACTAATCATGCTATTATAATACATCCTATGATAATATATTAAGGTTAAATTGTTAGACTAACTCATATTCAAACATATTTAATATGGTACAAATGCATAATAACTTTAATGTAGTGCAAAATGGGACCCATTTAAATTGGGTGAGTAGACTCTTATGTGGTACCACTGATTTTACATAATTATTTAAATATAAACTAAGTTTTTAGTTAGATTTGGCAACATTCAAAATAGAACTTCAACGAATCTTCAATGGAGACTTCTAGCTTGTGAAAGTGATACAGGCATAGTTAAGATATATACTGTTTTATTGATCTGTAACTCGGGCTCAGGATCTGAGCATGTGGGCATATATGTCCGTGCAGAGTGTCGTCAGTAAGGCATCGATCATTGTTCTGGTTCCCTCCTCCTTGTCAGAGTCTTTTCTAATTTCTTCTTCCTATTGTTATCTAGAGTAGTTGTTCTAAAAGTTATTCTTTAATAAAGACAAACAAAATAATAACTCTCATGTTAGTGAGAGCTTGAACCATGGCCAAATCAAAAGTGCATTTTATGAATCAAGAACCTGAAGTTTCATTTATAATACCTGCTTTTAAATTCTTTTTTCGCTTTGCCTGGAAGATGTTTCCCAGAGTGTACATGATAAGTTTTTTCTCAGTATTCCTGATACCTGGTAGGGACACAGGATCACGGCAGATATTGCCGAGTATTCTGGTTAATACTAGCTGCCGGAATGATCTCTAAGACAAACCAACCCTTCAATGGCTCAAGTATGACAGTAGTTTATTTCTTGCTTATGTAATGTCCAAAACAGGTATTTTTTTTATAGTCTTTAAAAAAAATTTAATTGGAATAAAATTGATATACAGTATTATATTAGTTTCAAATGTCCAACACAGTGACTCAATAATTACATAGATCATCAGATGCTTGCTACACCAAGTGGAGTTCCCCATTAGCATCCAAGATACTACAATATTATTGGTTATATTTTATATGTTGCACTTCCGTTCCCATTTCTAACTTATTTTAGAACTTGCAGTTTATATCTCTTTATCCCCTTCACCTATCTGACCCATCCCACAACTTGCCTACTCATGGTACCCAATAGTCTGTTGTCCATACTTGTGGGTCTGTTCCTTTTTTGTTTGTTCAAAATGAGTATGTTTGATAAAAAGGGCAGCCTTCCCTTCAAAAAGTGATTCAGGGACCCAGACTCCTTGCATTTTGTGACTCTGCCATTTTTAAAATACATCTTGGCAGTGCTTATCATCATCAAGCCAGTGGAAGAGAAACGACAGGCAGAGGAGAAAGAGACCACATGGTAGGCTTTTATGGCCAAGCCTGGATGGATTGCACATCACTTCTGTTCACATTTGATTGGCTAGAAATATGTGTCTATGCCTAACAACAAAGACAGAGCATACTGTAGCCTAGCTACGTTTTAGATTTTGGAATACCTAGCCAATCTTTGTCTTACTGAGTTTTATGTGTTTTCAGGTTGTGTAGACAAAAGTGGATGGCTTAACAGGCTGTGAAGGTATTAATTCCCAGCAGGCCTTAGCCTCAAACTTCCTCTTCCCTTGTAGGTTAGATATATGTGGTAAAGGTACATTGCCTTCTATAATAAGAAAAGAACTTCATACCAGCATCTTTTGCTGGTGTAGGTCCTTTAATAAACATGTGCCAGCAATACTTCACTGACTTTGGGACTGCCGTAGGGAGGAGGTGAAGATATTCTAAAATCAGCTGGTACTAACTGGAACTGATGTGTCGACTCTTCCCAACTCTGAGTTTATTGACAGCATACTGGCAGTTTGAAATTGTCCATGGCCATATCACTTACACCATAGAAATTGGCAAGCACTGGGGTATTTGCCCTAGAGAGCCAGCTGTGGGACATTTACCGTCACATGGCTGGAAGCCTCTCTTGTTACCCAGTGCTTCATGGTTTGAGATGGCTGGAATGGCCAACAGACACTTTATCAAAGACGGGGAGAGAACAGTCAACAAAAAATTAAATGAACTAAAACTCAGGGTGAAAGCGTGAAAATTGTATGGCTTTTCCCTCCTCAGCCTGTGAATAGCCATTTCAGGGATTGTTCCAGGACCTCCACTGTCTCCGTGTGATAGGAGAGGCCCCTTAGCAACTCACAGCTGAAGAGCTTGGCCTCTGACTGAGACATGACAGTCCCTTTCCCACCTGCTCACGGCCTGGCTTCTGGGTCCTGCACTTCCCCCAGCGATTGAGACTGAGATGGCGTTCTCTGTCAGCGAAGCCCTGGGCGCCCTACATCTTGCCCCACAGACTCCCAACCGGGGGACTTTGGCAATCCCAACACTCGTCATGGCTCCAGGAGGGTGGCACTGGGGAAAATCAGGTCAGTTCTGTAAGTGCTGCATGGGTTTGCTGGCAGCTCAGGACCAGACACGGGAGCTGCCTGGTCTTTACTGTCCTCTTACGTAATCGGGCAATATGCTAACCGTAACCAGGGGCAGCCGTAACCATGTGCACTCCCTTCTTTTGACCCAGTTGCCTGAACTTCCTAGAGAGAAACACTTCAACAATTAAATTTAAAAAAATTTTTTTGTGTGTTTATTGGGTGAAAGATGCTTCAGAGCCTTTAAGGGAGACTTTGAAGCTTATAGTCAAATAATGGGGTTCATGCAAGTATCTAACATTCAAGGATAACTCTGAGAGTGAAACTTAATTAATTAAAAAATAATATTTGCTTATAAGGCCATGTGAGCCCTAGCATATCCTAGAGATCAGTTAATTTTTTTCCTTTTTAGTTCAATAGTAGGTTGTAGAGCACTGCTGTAGGCACATTTCTGGATACAGACGTGATAAAGACATAGTCCCTGTTTCCTAAGGATTTAATATATATATAAATAACTAAAGTCAAAATGGTCACAAGTACTTTAATAAAAACAGCATTCCTATAAAGAGTGTCTTGAAACTATAAGATGTAGAGATTAATTCTGAGAAGAACTTCTGTGGAGGAAATGGCATTTGGTTTTGATCTTCAAGAATGAAAAAAAGATTTTCGCAGATGGACGTGCGTATTTCCAGGGTGAAGGCTCGGCTTGAGCACAGGCTCAGAGACAGGAGGCGTATGGTGAATGGGGGTCGTGTACGTTGGGTAGGTTATGGGAAACGATGTTGAAAAGATACGTCAGGATCTTATTGTAACAGAGTCTTAGGACCAGACAAGAGAGCTTGAACTCAGTGTCGATGATCTGAGTGAAACCAATAATTACTTTCTTTTTTTAAAAAAATGATTGGCTCTTAGAAAGATTATTAGGATGACAGCGCAAGAGGATGAAGAAGGAAAGCGAATTATGAGAATGATGCAAAAATGCAAGTGATGCCTGCTAGAGTTGGCAACACGAGCAGGAGAGTAAACATTGTGAAGCAGAATCGTTAGAGAACTTGAAGACAGGTTTTGAACCCAGACACAGTGTGGCCAAGGTTGTCTTTAGATGAAACCGGAACACAATCCCTCCCTCCGACATACAGTGAGCCCCCACCGTACATCAGGTGCTGCACGCAGAGGATGCAGGGTTAGTGAAAAATAGTCCCTGAACTCAGCTTAGTAGGAGAGGCAGACAGGTGAGCATATAATTGTTGCACTAAGTGCATTTCCAAGATCGAGCTGTGGGGTAAAATAACAGAAACGATGACAACTATCACTTAAAATCCACCCTTCATGTACCAGACTGTTGTAACCATTTTACATCCATCAACTCACTCCCGGCAGCCCTGTGAAGCAGTAACGTTGACTATCCCTGTCATGTAGATGAGGAAACTGAGATACTGAGTATGAAGTACCCTCGCCAGGATCACCCAAACAGGCAGTGGTAGGGGTGGGATTGAAACCCAAGTCCACACTCCTGACCTCCGTGCCCTGTCAGGAGGGGCTCGGGGCACTGGACTGTGGCGAGTGGGGAGCCCGCAAGGCTGGGAAGGGTATTTCCGGAAGTTAGACGAACCCGTGGAGAGGTATATAGAGCCAGTTCGAGGGGCTGGAGATTGGAGATGGGTTTCACTCGCCCACCCTCAGGACTACTGCTGTCACAGTTAGATGGGGATGTCTCACCAAGGAGGTCTGTGTTTCCGGAACAGTTATCAGATGTGCTCTCTCCTTGGCCTCTTTCCTCTCCGCGTTGGCGGACACTCGGTAATGCATTTCATGTATGTTCCGTCTCTGTATGGACAGAGAAGCGGATCTCAAGGAGGTAGACGTGGTTCTACCTTCTAGCTTTTCCACAAAGGGTTCACTTGTTCATTAAGAACCCGTTCCAATTTATTTATTTATATTTATTTATTTTTGAATAAAAATGAACTGTTTGATCACAAGCATATTAAATACCGTTCATCAAGTAACTGCTCTGTGCCAGGCACCTAAGCACTTTCCCGGTATTAACTGATTCTGTCCTCCCCCAAACCTCATGAAGATGCCGCTGCTATTCTTCCCATCTCATAAATAAGGAATGGAGACAAAGACAATGACATAACCTGCCCACGTTCAAATCAGGCAGTGGGGCTCCCCTTAGCCACTCCCTTACACTACCTCTTGTTTTTTTTTTTGGTATCATTAATATACAATTACCTGAGCAACATTATGGTTACTAGACTCCGCCATCATCAAGTCCCCCCACATACCCCATCACAGTCACTGTCCATCAGTGTAGTGAGATGCTACAGAGTCACTACTTGTCTTCTCTGTGAAACTGTCTTCCCCGTGCCCTCCCCCCAAAATTATGTGTGCTAATCGTAATGCCCCTTTTTCCCCCTTATCCCTCCCTTCCCGCCCATCCTCCCCAGTCCCTTTCCCTTTGGTAACTGTTAGTCCGTTCCTGGGTTCTGTGAGTCTGCTGCTGTTGTGTTCCTTCAGTTTTTCCATTCCCATTTATTAACCAAACAGTATTTTAAATAACCATGGACGTTATGGGAATGCTGCCCTCTTGCCCCCAAACCTGAGGAACTCACCAGTTGGCGCCTATCCAGCCCAGCTGTGGCGGGATCTGTAGCCCCTCCCAGACTTGGAAAGATGGGGTTAGCTAAGAAGAAGTGATCATCTTTGCCACTTCCAAGCAGGGATTGAATGACTCACAGTGAGTGTGAGTGTGTGTGCATGTGTGAGTGTGTGTGTGGTTGTGAGTGTGTTTCTCCTGAGATGTAGGAAGCAGTGTGGGTGATGGATATGACTGGGTAAGAGGAATTAGAACTTCTTCTAGATGTTCAGTAGCTCTGAGGTTAACAAAACATCTTTGTGGCCCCTGGCTTAGAAGAATTGCTTTGACTTACCCCTTCCTGTTTCAGCTGTGACTGTCATATAGGCCACCCTGTCTCTGAAGATGAAGGAAATGAAGGACAGCGCGACTCCAGTCTCCCCAACGTAGGCCATTTCGGTGGCCTTTCATATAGGAAGTTAGAAAGCTGTGGCTGTGGCTTGTGGAGTAACTATTTCATAATGAGAGAGAAACCACATTTTGAGACAACCAAAAATAGATGCCATGGTTCTGTTTTAAGTGGTACCACTGAATTAAAGCTATCCAAGGAAATGAAATATTTAGGCAGGGATGGGGGTGGGGACAACACAACATAATGTATGTTAGCTGAAGTGCTAAACACTTCAATATAACATCAATATATAATTTGAGGGTTATAAATATTATTGGCATGAATAATTCATGCTGTTGTTTTTAATTCACTTGATTAACAGCGTCTTTGTCATTTTTATCAGTCATGATGCCATTGCAATCTTGCACATTGTGTTTAAAGAATACTCGGGGAGCTGTTTCAACTGGGTGTCTGGATGGTATAATGCATTTATTCATTTAGTCAGATGAAGTGTAATGGAGAGTGTTAATATGCATGTCTGCATTGCACTAGTATTCTAAATAAATGACAGTATTGGTCTTTAATTGTAAGAAAAATTATAGTTTGATTTTTTCAAGAAGCCAAAATGCAACCATTTTGTACTTGTGATTACAATTTTTTGAGGTTTTTCAAATGAGCTTTGAAAAGTGATGGAAACTTTTGTATTGAGATGTCAGTGGGTGAACTCGGGTAACTTGCATGAACTACAGCAAATGTGAGTTGAATTACTCTAGAGAAGAACGTAAAATCGGTTTTCTACTCATTGGGTGAACATGCTTCTGGAAAGTGTAAATTGCAGTGACGTAGCCTTTTTATTTTATCACTCTGTGTGACAGCCACTGGTGTGGCTACTGCAGCATTTCTGAGAGCTGTCAGCTGTAACGTCACGGGCACCGTTCATTTTGTCCTTTTCCCCTCCTCTTCCTCCTCGCCCCTTCCCTGCTTCCTGAGCTCTGCTCTTGCCTGCCCGGTGCCTCCTCGGGCAGCACACCATGAGTTCTCTCGCTGCCATTACCTTCTGCCTTACCCTCTCCCAAAAAGAAACCCAGTAGTTCTTCCCGCAGCTGGTATCTACCTGCAGTTGGCTCCCATGGGGTGACCGAAGTATTTTATGTTCACGTTTGGATGACTGGTGTCAGGAGAAGCCAGAACTGGACAGTAGTTGGAGTGGTGGAAACATATTCGGGACTGCTGCAGTAGGGGAAAGGAGACCTCAGGATAAAACCAGACTCAACTCCCAAGACAAGAACAAGTGGGGATTTGTAGCCAAGGAGCAGGTTTGGAGGTTCTTGGATGGCAGATTACTCAGAGCGTAGGGTAATTCTTGCTGTCTGACCGAACAGGGTTCCTGCTGGAGCAGTCCGGGGTCATCAGGTGCTACCTGGGGAGTCGTGGGGAATGAGGAACGTGACCAGATACTGAGGGTGGGGGCTTCTGGCTAAACCAACTTGACAGGATTCCTGCTAACATCGTGCAATGTAAAGATGAGCATGTTAGTCCAGAAGTTGAGACCTAGTTGGAAAAAGGATATGAAGGCACCTGATTAATGTTTGGTCCCAGAAAGACTCATTGTCATAAGCATAATATTCTAAGAGGAAGGGCTGAATGTTAAGTTAGGAGCAAATCAGGCTTAAGTTTGAGACAGTCTCCTGGGAGAACCCCTCCGAAGGCGGTCCTGACTGTAGTGCCGTGCAACGGAAGAGCCGTGTCTGGTTTCTTCTGAGGGAAAGAGAGTAAAGGGAATTGAGGGTTCAGGCCATTGTCAAGGTTTGGAATTGCAGAGAGTGGATATGAGGTCTGTGTCTAACTTGCATACTGTTGAATCCTTAGGCCCTAGGGATAAAAGGGGGAATGCTCAGTAAATTTGTTAGATGAACGAATGAATTTCACAGATAAGGAAACTGACACACTGAGAGGTGAGAGAACCATGCTCTGCTCCCTTACACATCTCAGTTTTCTGAAAAGTTACCTTTATTTTCCCCGCCTGAAAAGCTTATGGTCACTAGATATTTGTCAGTACTCTGCCTCATGGGTGGCCCTGTAATCTATCCATATGTGGAGATAAGTTGATTGACACGTAAGCATTTAGGCTTTGGAATCAGAAGGAGGAAGACAAAGCATTTTACCTGTCATACTGGATAGAGCATTGTAGTCCCAAGACTTGCCTTGAAAGGAAGAATCTTTGAACTCACATCTCCCATGACTGGAACAGTCTGTGACTCTAGCGAGTGGAGAGAAAGGGTTGCATTAGCCCTGGTGGGGATCCTTTGCTCCCTTCAGCCCTGCCATGCTCCTTTTCTAAACTAACTGTACTCCCTTAACTGGATCTTATTTCATCTTGGCAGAGGTTGGCACCTCATTTTCTCTCAGAGCCCCCTGAGCCTCGACTCCTTCGTACTGTGGTTAAACAAGCCAGGTGAGGCGGGTGGCCCGAGCACCAGCAGCTTTGGCTGGCTTTCTGGGAACCTTTTGACTCCTCTGAGCAGGATGCCAATTCTGTATTTACCAGTGCTGACACGGCGACTCATCCCCGCTGCAGAGGGTGAGTGCCCTGTACGCCAAGGTGGTTTGATCACAAACTCCCCTTTAGTTTACACCGGAATATTTTTTCTCTACTGATCCTTAAAAGTGAAAAAAAAAAAAAAAAAAGAAATTGCCTCCCAAGAAATGTAACATGGATTTATCTGTGCCAGTTTCTTATCACTAGAAAAAGTCTAGTAAAGCTGAAAATGTCATTTGCCATGTCTAGGCTTGTCATTCTAAGAGAGGCATTTCAAACAGCAATCTGAGAGTGAAACGTTTTTGGATTTTACATTGGCCAGGCTGTTCCGAACAGACTCTGAGTGAGAATAGTCAAATATGATAATCCTCTTCTTTGGAGAACAGAAGGAACCCAGTTTAACTTAAGCTGGACTGATTTTTCAACTTGGAAGACATTGGCTTCTGGTTTCTCAAAGGCCAGAGGAAGGAAGTGTTTTCAAGGCATTCAATAATTTATTTCAGGTTGTTTTTTCCAAATTTCTATTTGGTTTGCTTTGTGTGAAATGTATTCTTTCCTGCTCAGACCCAGGTTTTCCCATGTAAGCATCCAGATTTCACAACTAAGTTGGATCAGATACTTGGCAAATCCCTCAGAAGTGTGGTAGAGCAGTGCTGCATTCTAAACCAGCAGAAGACAAGACCATGGGGACCGAGACCAAGAGGCATTTCAAATCAAGGGGAGCCCAGCCCTGTTCTGTGGGCTTCCATGCCAGAGCCTTGGGGGCAACTCTGTTAAACTCATTGCTCCCTATTCTAGGAAAAGATGAAAAGAGACCTAGGTGGGGAGATGCTTCCAGAAGCTTTTTTTTTTTTAATGCTCCCAAGAATGAGACCCTAATGCAAGCTTTTCTAAACTTTCAAAATATTCAAGAATCCTTTTTCTCCTGAGCAGTTAACCCCTGGGATGGGTGGTGAAATAACAATTCTTGGAAACTTGAACAGCTTACATTCTTTTCTTCGTTTTGTAAAATCCATGTCCACAGTCGTTTGCCAATGATCTGATTTATAGACCAGGGACTGCCCTCTTCCCTCCCCTTTTCCTTTTCTCCTGTCTCTTATCCTTTTTCCTTCCTTTTCTCCTCCTGCTTTTCCCCCCTCCTCCGTTCCTTGTCTCTCTCAACGCTGCCAGCTCCCCTGGCCCCGGCTTCTTGATGTCAGGTTGTATTCATCCGTACCCTGAACCAGGAGGTGTGTCTAAATCTGACACTGCCTCTGGAGGCCCTCAGGAGCCGCAGGGTTACTGAGCCGGCAGTGTAGATCTTTATCTGGTAATCCCTGCCCTTTTCAAGTCTTTATAAAGGAAAAAAAATAGTGCTTCTTTAAAGCAAATGAGCGATTCAGGCCAATTGTCCAGTCACCTTTGAAGGTCCCCCTTTCCACCATGTTCAGTTATCCTTGATTAAATTAATGTTGGCTTGTCACATCATTGGTAGCATTCACAAAAATGAATCACCTTTATGGGGGTGGTCCTAATTACCATGTTCTTGCATCCTTTAACCATTCTCACATATGTATTGGTTGGGAGCATTGGCTTGAATTGCAAATACAAGGAAATCATACACTTGAAGAGTGGCATTCTTCCAGTTTTTTTTTCCACCAGACGGTTTTGAAATTTGCGTCTCTACCAAGGTGGATGCAGATCTGAGACCACATTGTTCATGGTAATACCTGTTGTGTCATTGAAGACAAAAGAATCAAATTCAACTGAGGAACCTCTTCTAGCCTGTGGCTTTTCTGAAAAGAGGTCAGTGTAGGTTTTGAAAATAAGCATCCACACGTCTTTTTAAACTGAACATATCTGCTTAGAAATCCTACCCAAATTGGTCCTAAGTCACAGTTCCTCCAGATTTTCTTTTATTATTTAAAATATTTTCAGTATATGATTCTTCAAATGGCAAGCAGCTGCACCAATTTTCTTGGATTGTCATTTGCCAGCATTTTCTTTTGAAAATAAACTTCTTGCGCCATATTCTGCTTCTTTATGCCTATGTTTGGAGAGAACAGGGTTCACTTTCACATTCCCAGAATGCACGCGGCGTGGCAGAGGATCCTCCCTTCCTCTACTAAATGTTTAACGGGCACAGATTCTGTGTGTCATGCTGTGCAAAGCGCTTGCACAGTTCCTGTCCTCGCGGCGCTTCCAGTCACGGTGCTAGTAAGGTAAGAGGGGCTGTTCTTAGTAGTTGGCAATCATCCACAGGGCCTCACGTGACAGCTTCTGAAGGAAACGCATCCTGCCCTCCCGCCTGTCAAGAGCCATCTCCCCTCTCTCATGGCAGAGCTCTGAAATGCAGTGGGTGAGCTTGGACAATATTCCACAGCTTTTCTGGGGCTCTCTGTTTCCTCAACTGTAAACTCAGTCGATCTGAATGCGTTCCCAAAATCTCCTTGATTTATAAAATGCGGGACTATTGCTTCATTCTTTCATATTAAGGGGTTATCCCCTTTTAAAATACACAATTGTTCTTTAAGCTGTGCCTGTTCATTTATTCCACAGTATAACCAGTTCATGGGTTTTCTTTCCAGTGTGAGAGCCTCCCCCTGAGGTGAGAATTGCATAGGGGATGGAAAGCAAGAGGGAATTGGAGGTGAGGGTGGATTTGGGGGGGGAAGTGCCCTACTGCAGACAAACATCCCCTGTTTCAAAGCTCTCCCGGGTGCTGACGAGAGCCCCCCGTCTCCTTAGCATGTCTCATGATCTGGCTGCAGCTTTTACCTCTCCAGCGTCACACCCCATACCCCTGCCTTATTGAAACATTGTGTTCCTCCAGTGAGACAGGCCACCCCTCTTACTCCCACCAGACCCTCCTACTTCAAGCCTCAACTTAAGGGTTCTTCCTCCAGGAAGCCCTCTCCCCCCCCACTGATCCAGGCCAAGGTGAGAGCCCCCTAGCTGGCCTCCCATAATCCCGGGATGTTTCATCTAATAATGGCTCTTCTCAGAAATAGTTGTAGTATCTTTTTACCCCTTTCTGGCCTTCGCTGTTTGTTCACTCCTGAGGAAAGGATTTTGCTTTTCGTATATCATTGCATACAGGCCTTGTTCTCCAGTACTAGGTGCCCCATAAATATTTGTTGAATGGGTAAAAGAAAACATGGAAGGTTTTAAAGAATTAGCATCACTGACATGGCTTTTAAATCATTGAAATTTGAAAGCCCTACTCCTTATTTTATTTTCCTAAAAAGCGTTTCTTTCTGTTAACGGAGCTGCAATCTGGCAGAGTCTGTGTGAACTTTATGTTTCCCTTAACTATTCCCCTTCCATAACCTTCTCTGATTCTTGATTCATTCCCAAATTTTAAAGCCTTTAGGCATATAAATTCCAATTCATATCTGCCTGTGGACAAAAATTTCTCTGAGTCTCTTGTCACCTGGCAGAGTTTTTACAAATAGCATCACATACCTCAACACTGGCTCTCCTACAGAAAACAGTATTTACATGTGCTTCCATGAGAATCTCGTACTTTTTTGAGCTAGAACGTACTTTAGCATTTATGTCACCAAACTCACTTGTTAAGTCTGGGAATGTGTCTTGCCACTGGGTTTCAGCCCTGGGCAAGTTCACTACAGATTCAATGTGACCAAAGAAATGACAGTAGAACATTCTTGGGGTGAGAGGGTTTATTCCCAACTTTATTTCCACGGTGGCAGGTCAATCACTAAAATCCTGTTCACTCAGAGCGAGTCTGCACGCAGCAATCCTGTCTCTGCCTCTGGGCCTCTCTGCCTGCACAGCCGTCCTCTGGGTCTCTGTCCTCAGCACTGCCACCACTCCAGCCTCTGCTCTGCTCTCCTGCAGCCTTGCAGCTGTGCCACCATGTCGCCCAGAGCACTAGGCGGAGCTCTTTATATACAGTCAGTAACAACATACTGCCCACACATGTGTAGGGAGCTAGCCGACCAGGGCCAGGTGAGAATCCTGGCCACAGGAACCTTCACTTTATACACAGAATGGTATGGCAGCTTTTCAAGGTGACAGACGTTTATCTGGAATCCCAACTTGGTGGTTGAAGTTGCATGTGTCAGATGTGGGTATAAGGTCCAGCAACATAAGAGGGGCTCTCTCTTTCTCTGGGTGTTTCATCATGGAGGAAACTTTTGCTAGAAGGCCTCTGGCAGATCTCACCTGCTACCTCTTGGCTAGAATGGGTTGCATCCACCCCTTAAACAGTCACCTGCAAGAGGGCAAGGATTGTTATGATAAGTCAAGATTTATACCTGAACTTGGAATTGCATAATTTCATTGAGGGGTGGATTCTAGAACAAAACTGGGCTTTGAGGAAGAGTGGGAGAATAATTTTTTTTGGTGGGCAACTAACTGCATAGGAACAAGACCTTGCACTTGAATTCCTTTGTAATTCTCCGTGGATGTATTACTATACCTGCTTTCCACAGTGCTTCGAGCACAGGGCTTTGCGAATACTGTGCCCTTTGGAAAGCCAGGTGAAATTACTTCACGTCTGGGCATGAGTGGCTTTATTTTTCCCTTGTTGATTCTGCCCTGAATGCCTGAGAGAAATTGCTTTCAGACATTTATCTTTCATCTTACAGAGTATTTTTAAGAGGTGAGTTAGGATTTTTGGTTTTATTTATGGGCTCTGGGGGCAAACAGAAAAATTGAGATGTGGAATGCCAGCTTTTGTTCTTTCTGTCAGTGTCCAGACGTAAGTGATGAAGACTGGCACAGGAGAGGAGGTAGGGTGGGGTGGGCTGTGATGGGGGGAGATAGGAGGGAGGCGGGCAGAGGCTAAATCTGGTTGCTTTATTAAAAGGTCAGTGAAGTCAAGTAGAGCAGACAGTTTTTACAGACAGAACTGAGGAAAGCTAAACCTCTAGGTCAGTCTACCCTCTCTCTAAGATGTATAATCAGCACAGTAGGAACAAATCCTGTGGAGAGGTCTGCGGTGAGCAGAGCTAGACCACGGTCCTCGTCTTGATTCCATTGACTCCATTGCTGGGTTAGGATTGAAGAGGTTAAAAACAGCAGTATTCATATTTGACCCCATCGTTCATTCATCTTCTTGTTATCTAGGAATTAGCTCGAACGTTACCTCTTTGGAGAAATTTTGTCTACCCAAATCCACGTAAAATTTTGTGTCTGATCCTCCCTAGATCCCCTGCCCTTGTGTTTTGACACCTGTTTTATTTTCTGAATACCACGTATCTTGATCTGGAATAGTATTCATTTGTGTATTCACTCGTATAATTTTATTAGAACAGGGATCTTGTTTGCTTCACCTGTTGCTGTAGCTTTAACAACTAGAACAATAGGTGCTCAACTGTTGAATAGATGAGTCATACTTAATGTAAGGAAATCATACTTTACACAAAGAAGACAGGGAAGTAAAGTGGATTTCTTTACCCCTGGTATTGTGACATGGCCATCATTGATTTTAACAAGAATGATATTCATTATCCATCCATCCACCCAACGAACATTTGTTGATTACTTGCCAGGAAATATCCTTGGTAGTGGGCCCCCTTTGGAAAGTATGTCAATATTTAAGAGGGGAGACAGACATGCAAAGAAATACACATGCAGATTTCATGATTAAAATTACATACAGGAAAGGAGGAAACAATTGATTCTGTTTGGGAAGAAATGTGAGGAAGATTTGTACATAGGAAGTAATGCTTGGGTTAGATTGTGAAATATATGTGACTGTTTACCAAGCAAAAAAAAAAAAAAAAAGGCGGGGGGCTGCTGGGCACTGGAGAGAAATCCTAGCAAGGAAATCAGCATGAGCAAAGATGAAACGGTACAGCATCACCTGGAATGGTGGGAGAAATGCGTTAGTCCCAATGGCCAGTGAGGTCTCGGAAGGGTGGAGGCGTGGGGAGGCGACCGGGCACCAAGGCTGAGACTGGACAGCCAGGCAAAGGCCCTATGGGGAGGGCCTAAGAAATTTAACTTTTATCCATCAAAAAGATATGAAGACAATATGAAGAATTACCAGGAAGTTTTAAACTAAGCAATGTATTTATCAGTGTTGTGTCTCAGAGACCTCATTTATGAAAATATGTCGGTTAGATAAGAACAGAGCTGGCGTGGTCCACAGCTTCTCACACTGCCGAGGTTGATTTATGGGCCTTCGTCCATCTGGTAGGAAGCTTCTAATGGCAGCTGTCCTTTTTTCTCTTCTCTCCATTCTCCTCCCCTCTTCTCTCCTCTCTTCTCTTCCCCTCCCCTCTTCTCCATTTTTAAGTCAGTGCCTTTGATGAAAACATTGGAGGCCTGGATAGGGAATTTATAAATGAAAGCCAAGTGATGGCAATCACTAATCTATAGTCTGATACAATTTTAATGGGGTGGAAGCAATGTGAAGCAAGGTAACACTGCCCACAGAGGCAAACGTAACACCCTGAAATGAAGGGAGCGAGTCAGGGGAGGGAGACAAGAAGCCTTAGAAGTGACTCTTCTGAAAAATACGTCTGTGTCATCTGTCTCAGACGGAACAGCCCTGCCTTATCTAAGACATGAGATCTGTCTGTAAATGTTTGAGAACATATGGAAGAGGGCTTGGAAAAGGATTGGGATGATTTAGTGAGTCAGTAGAAATTCACTAAGGGTCTGCAGTGTCAGGGGGTCTCTTCTGGAGTTTGGTAAGAATAGTTCCCTGTTAAGGCACTCTACATCTGTGGGTAGTTGTTGGAGAGGTGTAAATGTATTTCGGTGTGCCTGCTGAATAGGAGATGAGAGAAGACTAGAATGGACACATATTGGGGCTACATTATAAAGGAACCCTCATGTCATGATAAAGTGTAATCCCAATGTGTCATGTCTACTGTGTTTCATGTGTTAAGCTTCCTCTCTGTATTTACTTTGGAATGCAAAATAGGCAGTTGTAGGTCAAAGAGTGCTGCATTCAGAGTAAGGAGCTCTGGGTCAGGGTGGGGAGCCCTGCCACTTACTATTAAGAGACATGTGGGGTCTGAGTCTCAGCTCCACAGTAGCTTCCCATGTTGAATGGGAAGTTCGGCTCCCAGTGGCCTCCCCGGTCCCTTAGCTCTGCGTACTCTCATTCTGAGTCTCTGTGTCTCTTGGAAATGGTGATGGAGGAAACGTTATTCGTGGTGTAAGGTCTTCCTAGCATTTGCTACAAAGATGGGATTCTATACTGGATATATATCTTGTCCTGTTGTATACAAGAGATTACATGAAAATCTGTTCGTTTTGAGGGTTGACTTGAGAAGAGCTATGTTTAGTTAATATTCAGGTGTTGAATACCTCCAGTATGGGTATGCTTATTTGCATGTAATGAGTTGAGATAAAGATTCATTTACTTTAACATAATTGGGTCATGTGAATAATATATTTTCATGTAACTAATTTCCCTTCACCAAACCTGAAGTTTTAAAATGAAAATACTGTAATAAAATTGCTGGAGTTGGTACATGAAAATAAGTAAGCTAACTTCTTTAGTACCTCCCTAAAATGTACCTGTCACTGTTTTGGGTCCTTTATTATATGCAACTTATTTCATAAACATAAAATCCCTAAGAATTAAGTACGGATGAGGATCTGAGGCTCATGGAAGTCATGTAACTTCCCCAGAGTCATGTGGCTTAGTAACTAGCGGACCAGGGATTTAACCCAGACTTGGGACCTCAGAGCCTTTGTCTTTTCCATTCCAATGAGCAAAGTTTGAGGAATGCAACGGGGAAAACGAAGGCTACCCCTGGACCTACTGGGATCTCTTGAGGTTTACACTGTTAATGAAAGCAGTCAGAATTATATTGCAGAATTTTACCATTACATGTCTAGCTGTCCATAAATGAGCACTTTTTCAAAGAGATAAGAATACTGATAGACAAATAGACAGATAATAGGCAAATGGATGCATGTATGTGTGGATGGACAAACTGACAGACAGTTGTTTGTATTTGCGCTTGTGCAACTTTAGGTTAAAATTACAAGTATATATGCTGAGTTGCCAAGCTTACTGTTGTCATTGCTTCTCTTGAGCACCGAGTGGAAGGCAGGTTGTGAAAAGAATTTGTAATCTTTTTTGTGTATCATACATGCCTCTCTGAAACTCTTATGAAGACGTTTTTAATTCCATTAGTCCCCTCCCTCCCTATTCCTTTGTGAAATATGCCAGGCTAAAGGCAGGCTGGCTGTCCCCAAGCTGGGTTTCCCTCCCAGGGGCGCTGAGGAAGCCGGTGGTGGGCTCTACGGCAGTCCCTCCTCCTCCCGCGACCCCTACCACCCCGGCGCCAAGCCACCACCCACCAGAGAAAGGACTCCTACCCATCAATTCTTACTTAAATCTGAAAACATCCGGAAGCCGTCAGGTTTACCTTTGCTTAACAAAGAATAAACAAGGCCGTTAAGGACTTGCACTAGCGGCAGAGGAGACCCTGCGTGGTGGTCCTATTACAATGGACAGGCTGTGTCTTACTTGCTGCTGAATCTCCAGCACTTAACATCCTGCCCTGCTCATGGTAGGCCTTTGATGGAGGAAGAAAGGAAAGCAGACAAAAATCTCTGTGGTGTACAATTCATAATCTTCCAAATAATGTATTATTCGTGATCCTAGATTTTTAATAAAATGCCAAATGTGCAATCAACCTTAGTCTAGGAAACAATTTGAAAATAAAAATCTGCAGTATTTCAGCCGTGATCCTAGTTAGCTGGTAAGAAGTTATTCAGTAATATCCTCAAAGCAGTTTGGAAAAACATCCCATTTGACACAAAGGAATTTCATAAAGCATTTTAGCCATTAAAGGAAAGAAAAGTTCTACTGCATTTTTAAAAAAATGTTGTGTGAGCCCATTTGTTTAAACTAAACACTGAAGTGCCTTAGATTTTAATGAACCTAACTGCAAATTTAGCTAAAAACAACTCATTGGGAACCAGATGGTGCAGCCACCATTGTGAGCTGGCTCAACTCCCTTGTTTTCTGAAGTGCACGTCAATTTAGCTCCCCAGAACTCTCAGAGCAAAGAGGCTGTTAATTCTGGGAGCCTCTGTGCCCTAGTCACCCTCTCCAGCCCATCCTGCCAAATCAACACATCCTTCTACTCTCGGAAATTAATGCTTTCAGTAAAGTGTGTGTGTGCGTGCACACATGCGCACGCCTTCCGAGGGAGGAGAAGTTGGAAAGGGATGCTACCTCCCCAGGTTTTCATCTCTTTACGTGGCTTGGGGCAGCCCAGCCCTGCACTGCAGATGAACACTTCTAGGGTTTTAGTTAATTAGGACAAGAAGAAAAATGTAAAGCTCGTCAGGCGTGCAAAGCGATCTCTATCTTGACTGCATCTCTCAAAGACCACTGGGTGAGGGGCGAGGGCAGCGAAACAGACAACGCAAAACTCAGAACTGTGGTTCTGATACTGTAGAGAGTGCCTGACTAAAAAGAATGAAAACTCTGCTTTTCGGTTATGAGCACAACTTTCTAATTTTTGCCTTATCTTCTGTGACTTGTTGATGTTTAGCCAAGTTGGTTAGACAGTTTGTTTTCTCTGTGCTCCTTCTATATGGTAATCAACTGTGTCATGCCTTTCCATTTACGGGTACTTAGGTCTTTTCCTAAGTCCACATGCGTGAAGCAAATGGTAAATCACAAGGATTCTTTCAACCCTCTTTGTTCCAGGGCTTAGTGTTAGAGGCTCATTACATCTTTGATAATCAGGGTTGGACTCCAATAAGGGTCAGCATGTGGCCACCAGGCAGAGTTTTCAGAGGTAATTATCAGCTGCCAGTTGACAACTGCCAGTTCTTCCTTAATCCTAAAACCTGAGGCCATTTCCGTCATCCATGAGATATGTCTCTGATGGTGGCCCGTGAATGGCTGCCTTCTGGTTAAAGATGATGTTTAAATGTTAGGTCTGTGCTTACAACTTGATGTCAGCGCTCTGCCTGAATGTAAGGCCTGTATCTAAGTCTTGTTCCCTAGCCGTTTATTAAACACACACCGTGTGCCAGGTACACACTCCCCCTCCCAGCACATGATTAATGACTTTGTGGGACATAAACTGTACACATGAAAGTCACAAACAGGTCGTTACAATACATTACAAGGCTGACAGACTCTTGGAGATTTAAAGGTGACGTGTGTGAGTGTGTGTGTGTGTGTGTGTGTGTGTGTGTCTGACAGTGAACTGAGCTGTACAAGGAGTAGACAAAGATAATTGGCTACTGAAATTGTAAGAAGATGATCAGCATATTGTCTTAGCTTATATTTCACCAGGAAGATACTTGCCACTGCCACAGTTTCTGAAAGGACAGGAAAACGGAAAGAAACATCATGGGAAGTAGGCTAAGTAGGCAGAGAGGGGGCAAGACAAGGCCCTGTGTCCTGGAAGAAACAGAGGAGTCCTCATTGGGCTGGGCTTGAAAGAACTTGCCTTATATTTCTTGTGAGTGGAAACTCAGCTGCCCCGCATCCAGAGGGGCCTGACCTTTGCTCTCCGTCCTGGCAGCTGGGCGCGGGCAGCGGGCACTTGCGCTTTGAGGGCTGGGTCCCTGCGGGCCCTCCTTTCTTTGGCTGACAGAGTGCTCTGGAAATAGGTGAGGGGAATTAGAAAACAGCTGGCGGGAGAAACAAGGGAGTCATTCTCCTATCTCCTAGGCCTTTATTACTTACATTTTCTCTTGAAAGTGAATTCGCGTCAGTCAGGAGATCATTAGTGGGGTAGCGCGGCTTATTAAAGGTTCCTCATTAATCAATGTGGGCTCTTTGTGCATTTCCTTTGTTCTGTTCCTCCACAGTGGTGGGAGTTCTAGATAAAATATTAATCATTAAGGTTTTCTTTTTATCATTTCCAGTTGCACAGAGATACTAAGAGTTATGGTCAAGAAGCCCCGGTACAGCTGTATCTTACTGCCCACGTGTCTTCCCAGAGATGACACATACGCTTTTCATTTTGCCGCTGTTATTCTTCATGAGAATGATGGCACCATTCACCACTGGTGGGAAAAGGACGATGAGGGGAAAAAGTGCCCATCAGTGAGCACAAGATGGTGTGTCCGTCTGTGGTGGTGGGGGACAGGCTGCGAATGCAGAAACCAAGCCGGGTCCTCTGACTGGGACCTCTGGAATGAGATTCGTCAGCAGGGAAACCAGAAGCCCCACCCGCAGTGAGGATCGCAGAGGTGCTGGGAGAAGCGGTGCTGCCGTCAGCACAGGTGGAACTCAGTCCCCTGGACAGTGAATGCGATCCCAGAGACTGGGCTGGGATGCAGGAGTGGGGTGGCTGCCTTCCAGAATGTCACATCGAGTATGGCTTAGATTCTGGCCAAGATGAGTGGGGTGTCAATGCCCTGAGCGAAGGTGCTCTGGGCGGAAGGCCTCTCTGGCTCTCAGTTGGCAGTGGGAACCCTAGCTGGGCTTTACGAGAGGCCTGGGATTCTCTACACCTGAGATGTCCAGTATGCTTTTATTATCACCAAAATGTTATCTTCCATCTGAGAAGCCAGATCACAAGGACCGAGTGCCATGATGAGCATAAATACAATTAAATTAAAATATGGTAGTAATGATAGTTATCCTGTCCTGAGTTTCTACTTTCTGTTTTACATGGACTTTCTCCCAGCTCCTATGTGAGACACGGGTTCTGTTATTCTTAGATGAGGAGACTGGGATTTAAAGTAGTTAAAGTGCCAGGCTCATGTGGCTGTTAGGGTTGGAGGTGGGATTTGAACTCCTGTAATGCTAAGTAGCTTTGCATGCTCCCATAATGGGAGGCATATCAAATCGCTTAAACCTCTTTTTATGTTGAGCATGGGGATGAGAAATTCCTGTGCTCTTGCAGCAAATGCCCTAGTCCTTCCAGCACAGCCCCCCGAGTCTTCACACATTCCGGGACCCCAGCGGAATGCCATATGATGGTGAGCTGTGCCTTGAGACCAGATACACCTAGGGCTGCCTCCTCCATGACTTCAGTTTCCTCCAGGCCATCTCAGATCAGCCCCTTCTTTAGAACTGGAACAAACAGTTCCCGGTGGGTGCTTCTCAAGTTTAAAGAAAGACACAAAGGACATTCAGATCTGGGGAAGCGGAAGTGTCTCTCAGCAGAAGAGTTATTTTTTTCCTGATTTTTCACACCAAACTGAAAAAGAAAGTGCTGTCAAACACCCATCCCTAGGGAAGTGCAGAGGACACTCTCTGCAGGATGGAGTTGCTTCCAAATGCCCTCCTGGCATCACAAAGAAGTCCAGGCATCAGAGTGGAGTGTTTGGGAATCCATCTCCCCCACTAGTGGTAATAAATGGTTCTCTTATGTGTCACTAGGAAGTAATCAGGTGACCACTCAGCTATTCACTCTCTTTAAAGTTCTATCTGAACTTGAAGCTTACCGCAAATTGGCTAGAGGGGAATGTAGTATTCCTGAGATGTTCTTGAACTAGCCCCGTGTGAGTGTTCATGGCTAACCCTTTGTCTTCGTGTCTGTGGCTTTCATTTTTGAGTGTTCATGAAATATTGCAGAAAAGAGTCTTGCAAGCATCTCATTTGGTCAAGAAGATATAAAATAGTGACTCACTTTGTTAAAAAGTATTGCAGAAAAGAGTTCCCCGACGTCTCACATTGGGAGACCGGGGTTTCCTAGCCAAATGTTCTGCCTCTCTTGACTGTACCACATAGGCGAATTAACCTCTTTATAGATTTTTTTTTCCTTTTCCTTATTTTAATTCTCAACTGGTATTTCTCTAGGCCCTGGGCCTTGGGAATTGTAGCATCATTTGTTGAATTTCTGGCAGTGTGAGAATTTCTAATAGTTCTCATTCAGTTCTCCTGGGTGGTTAAGTGGGCAAAGGAGGCAGAGAAAATAACTGAGGAAGAAAACAAGACTTGGAAATATCCTGAAGCAACAGCCATGCTCAAAATAAGCAAAGTCGTGAGGCAGTGAGCCCTCCTCCTTTCTCCTTGTCGGGAGTTATGTTTTCCTTCTTTTTCTCTGGTGGCAAAGTAGTAAACGCCTGTCTTATTGGCTGCTCGGAATACTTTGTTGTATAATTCTACTACTTTCTGTGGTTCTGTAGAATGCCTTCCTTCTACTTCTTCCCCGGTAACTCTATCCTTCACCTTTCCCCGCTCTGCACTGCCCTGTACCCCCTCAGAATATGAACCCAAGGAGATGGGACACATTTCAAAACCACTGAGGGCTTAGAAAGTACAGAGCAAACTCTTGTCATGCTCAGTGTCCTTCCAACAGAGGGGCGTTTCTGAAACCCTGTGCTGCAGAAGCACCTGTGGCCTCTGAAGGTGCTCCTGGACCTGAGCCCCGACGCCTGAGGATGTACAACAGATTCAGCTTCGCCCCTTTGGGCCTGTGACGCAAAGCATTCCTTTGCCTGTGTGCAGGCCCCTCGGCTTGAATTCATCTCATCTCCTGACTTCTCAGACAACTTTGTATTTACTCACTGTGGCTTTTGAAGAGATGTTATGCTGGATAAGTACATAGGCTACCAGTGAAGACCTTTTTGGAAATTTGCCACAGCCGAGATGTATTCAAATCTGTTGATGGAGCTGGTGATGTATAGGTAATGAATAGAAAAATAGCCAAAGCTTGTATCTGGAGTTTACAAAACAGGGAACTTCCGAAATGATTTGTAGTTTGATTCTGAAACTGTCTGCGCTGCAGGTAAACCGTGGAATGTCACTTATAACCAGACAGCTTTAGAAAAGGTACTGTTTCCTTATGGAGAGTGAAGGGATAAAACCTGCGGAATCTTTTTGGTCTTTTTGAACCTGGCCTTTTCCATAAGCCAAAGGAGTGATTAATCATCTCTTTGCCCATATGAGGTGTTGCTGGCCAGAGTTTCAAGAGCTTCACTCCTTTTTTTCTGAATTGAATTGGCATCAAATAAAACATATTGCAATTTCAAAATCAACTCAGCAGAATAAGATGTAGGTATGGACCAAAAATTAGGGGGTGAGGTGTAGGCACTGCAAATTCAAAGTGATTTTCAGATACATTAAAAATGGCTTTCTGATTTTGAATCTTTGAAAAAGCCATATAATTAAACATCATACTAAACCCATTTTATTTTGCTTCTCAGAAAACAATTCCCAAAGCCATTACCATACTCCAAATGAGAACATATTTATCTTGCTTATTCAGAAAGAGGGAAAATCAGATCATATTTTCTCAGATGGCTTTTGTGTGTTCGTATGTTGCATATCACTTGTTTCCGATTATGAAATAGGATTAAAACAATGGTCTCTGCTGTGTTATCTACCCACAAACTTTGTCACAAATGATGAATTAATGCTATAAAACTAGGATTTCCATTTAGACCTTAAAACTTAGTTATAAAGTGATGGATAGATATATGTGTCTGTATTAGCCAGCAGTTGAGAACTGTTACTGTTCATCCAGTGACAGGAATTTGATTAGTGATACTATCATTGCTTCCCACCAAAAGAGAGGTTTATGGGATTATTAATATCAGCACAGGGCAAATACATCTGGGTGCTGCTTTTATCTAATATATTTTATAAAGCAGTTACTTAAATAATGGAAGACCAACTAGTTACCTCCTTTGTTCTGTTGACTTTTCCAGAAGTATTAATGAGTAGAATAAAGGCATTTCCTACTATTTTCCAATCTTCAATAACTAAACTTTGACTCTTTTCTGTGGGTTTTGTTCTTTAAGGGACAGGGACAGGATGACTGAATTCGCTCGGTGAGTGTTCCCTCTGGGGGGGGACGGACGGTGGAGGCTTGCCGCCCGCAGGGTTTGCTGCCCTCGGTCGGGCGGCCTTGCTAGCCTAAACTACCTCTTGGTTGTGATAGGCAGCTGAGAGAATTAAAAAAAAGAAGCTGTCTTCTGATTTCTTATCTCCTTGAAATCAGATCTATGAGGAAGGGGGCTAAAACAGCCATTCGGTCTCAAGCTAAAGGTGAGGGTGGGTGAAAAGGTTTTGCTTTCAGCTGGATTTACCAGACAGCCCAAGTCTCGGAATGGAAGTAGAGCCTAAGTGAGATGCCTGGAACCTGAGACCTTCCCAGCCTCTCTCCAGCCTCTGGACAGAAGACTCTGAAGTCCTGGTCTAGTAGAAATATACCCCAGCAGTTGCGCAGAAGTGAGGAAGAGGGGTTTCTCCTGCCCTGGGGGATCTGGGCTTCCTACGATGTGAGATCCTTCTCCAGGGCCTCACTCATCTAACTTTTCATTAAATGCTCCCCTTCCCTCCCTTACTTGATGAAACCCCAGCTGTAGGTGTGCACATTCTTGGGGAACTGGCAGGTGTCCCCAGGACTAGTGCTCCCCCAACCCGCTGCCCGTTCCCTTTGGTGCTTCAAGAAGCAAACTAACCAAACTGCTTTCTTACATCAAAATAAGTTTGTGAAGTCAAAGAACCAGTTCTGTGCAGTCATGTACAATAGTACTCGAATTTAATTCACACTGGCAGGCCACACGCTTGCTTCAGTACTTTACCTCCTACGTGGGGAGAGCAATGCAGTGTTAGCACAGTTGTGTTTTCATGTGCAGGCCACCTACCTTGAATTATCGGAAGATAAATGGAAACGTATGATCTCTTAGGTACAATATTGCACGCAAGATGCCCGTTCTTTGCATGATATTGCTTATCTCCTGTCCTCCCACCCCCAGTTTTTAATATCACCTGCCTCCATAAGTTAGCATGTTAATTTTCCATCAGCTGCCCAGCCCTCTTTGGTTTCCTCATTCTTATCTGCAGAGCGTTTAACTTGAGTTAAATTTTGAGCCTAAGCCAGCCATTTATTTAATACCTCCCTTATGCCCAGCACTAGACTGAACCAACTGGTGAGCGTAACACAGCTGTGGAAGCCTTTTCTCGCCCATTAACTGCTTAAGGTGAAGTCGTATTTATGAAACAAACAAGGTGTAAAAAAAATAAACAAACCAGACATTCTCTAACAAATGAATATTTTTTAATATTCAGAGGCATGTGTGGAAGGCAGTTTCACAATGATTTAAACATCAATGGTGTTAGTGCCTAGAGACAAAGTTCATTTTGAGTGCAAGTCTCCATTGTTAAATAAAATAGGGTGTATTATTTATGCTAAACATCAATTAGGCAATTCAGGTTCTTGATAATTTAAGATCCAGCTAAGCACATATATTTTCTGGGTCTTGGTTCAATGAAAAATCTCACAATAAGGAGCATCCGGCAATGCCCCACCCCTGCCCGACAGTGCTTGGAAGGTTGATAACTGCTGTGGCCTTTCCTACTTCTCATTTCGGGGCCCAGCTCTCACTGCATGTCATCAGAATCATTGCCCAAATGTGTTCCGACATCATCTCAGGCCTCACGCAGCAGGGGTGACCAGCCTCCTGCTAGAGCAGACCAAAGTCTTGACACTCTTGGAATTATCATCTTTTAAAGGACTCACCACTTCTTCCTCCTTTAGGAAGTTTGCCTATCTAGGCCCTGGTCTCTGCTGTTTTTCGTGGTCTTCCCAGACCATATGCACATTCCAAAATGTGCTCTGTTTTGGGCTCATATCCAATAGGTTGTTGCCCACCTTTAAATTACCTGCTGTTTAGATGAGCTTCAACAATTCTTTTGTCACACAAATACTTTCAGATGCACAGAACACATTAGGCTTACTGTCATTAGTTGTTCGGTGCCTTTGAACAATATACATGGTATCCGACAGTGGTCTTGGACGCCAGCAATGATGACTGCTACAGCAGAGGAATCTAAGGAAAAGGCAGATCTCCAACGTGGAAGTCAGAAATCCCAAATGTAAAGTAATAGTGGAAATGTGTAGCATTTTTAGAGCATTATACACTTTCCAGACTTTCATATGTCAGTTCATTTAATTCTTACAATGGCCCTAGGTACCATTCTGGCTTCGCCTGTGGAAGCCGAGGCCCAGCGGGATTGGAGTGATCTGCCCAGGGTCACACAGCTGGTGGGTGTAGGTCTCTGGAGAACCAAAGGTCTCTGTCCACAGGGGCGTCGGGCTCCCGGCTCCCACAGCTAGAGTAGCTGGAGTCCTTGCTTTTCTCTGACTTGGCTACATGGCCTTGGAGGAGAAGGGTAGAAGGGTTATATCTGTGGGCACAGATTTTTCTAACAGCTCCAGCATTCTTTTTTCCTATTCTCTCAGATCTACAATGAGCACTAGAGACTGAAGAAAAGGTGTAATCCAGATTTCCAGGAATCCTTATCCCTGAACACTTTGGGGAACCAGGGCTGGGTTACATCTACAGTTTTGATTATATTTACAACCTCACCTCTGTCAAGAAGCTCTCCCCTCTGTCAACAGCAGTTTCCCAGGCAAACAGGGCCAGTCGGTCTCCCCAAGGCCCTCCCGAGAATGGGAGGGTGTGATGTTGCCTGAAAGCCCAGCTCCCCAGCAGGCACGGGGTGCTGCCTCTGTGCAGGGAAAGCGCAGGGTGGTTGTGGCTGGAGTGAATGGGAGTCTTCCTGAACTCATGACATCTGAGCTGTAGAGAAGCTGGGTGAAGTTTGGTGGGGAAGGAGTAAAGGCAGAGACGTGGAGAGGGCATGTGGGCATAGCCAAGAGCCTGGCCTTACCAGCACGTGTCTTGTGGCCATGCCTCCCTCTGCTCATCCATAGAATGGGGGTGATAACACCACGTACTTTACACAGGTGATGGGGGGATTACATAGTAATCAATGTACAGTTCTAACCTGGCAAATAAGTACTCAAGAGAAACAAGCTTTTAGCGACTAGGTTAGTGAGAAACAGAAAAACTAGGGGAAGGAGATAATCTAGGTAGGTTGACTTGGATGTCTCCAGCTGACCACGGGTGACCCTGCCTGCTTCAAGGGTGGGTGCAATTAGTAGCTATGGAATAGTGGTATGTGAGAATGTGTGAATAACCTGCTTTCCTGAAGGCTCCTCACTTTAATATATAGTAAAGGGCAGTAATAGCTAATGTCACACAAAGTTAGCAAATTTGACATGTTTCCATTTATCTTTTGTAATGAATTTATTCAAGATTGAATTATGCTAACGTTTACTACTATAACTCTATTTGAATATGCCTGTAAATGTGAAAAGTCCTAAGGGCTGCCCAGAATGGGGTTTAGCACTGTCCGCCATAGACCACTAACGTGGCATTCCTACCCCAGTCCCACATCCTCTGGTGACGGTCATGAGGGCCTGCGTGATTCTTCCTCAAAGAAAATTGACGTTTCCATTTGAACAAATATGATCTTGACATTTGGGTATATGCCTCTCTCTAGGTTGGAGAATACGTGATGTGCCATCTCTGTTCTCTAAATCGCCCTAACACATCTGGGCATGTACAGGTTGTGGGTACAGAGTGTAGTGAAATAATGGCCAATGCTGCTTCAGGCTGGATTTATGCTTCATGAGCTAAAATGGCTCTTAACTATTTTTGTTGCCACATTAGATAGCCATTCACTTTTAATGCTTTTCTAATAAGAAAACACTATGCAAAGATGTATTTTAGCAGAATTTTATAAGCCCTCTATGCTAGAGGTAATAACCAGCATCCTGGAAATAAAACTGTCACTTTCACTTGCATTTTAAGTCAGATTAATAGCTTCCTTTCATTTATAACTTGGTCCTAGAGTGAAAGCAAAATCATTATCCATTTATTTCTTATTCAAAGGTTGGAAGAAAAAGGTACCAAACAAAATGATTTTGTATAAAAATATTACAGGTTCTGGCTGCAAAGGTCTGGATTAAAACCTCAGCCTTGCCATTAACTAGCTGTGACTTTGAATGCCACCTCATCTTTGGCTTATTAGTAAAATGGGATAACATTGATACTATAGCTGTAATGACACCTCACCCTTGTGAGTCACACCCTGAACTTATCTTGACACAGGTCTTTTCTGCTTTTAAAATCTTAAATCTACAGCATCCCCATCTCAGAACACAGCCTTTGGCTCTTGGTGTTGATGCTCCCTCCTGTCCTGTACACCTGCTCTTTGTTGTTGAGTAGACCTCTTTTGGTCTCTTCTGTCGGTCCACTCCTGTGCAATTCTAACAACTTGTCTACTCATCTGTGGCCCCCACGGTTCCTTAATTTAATGATCTGAAGCCAACATGTGCTATCTCCTTCACCCCTTGATCTTCCAGAATATCCACCTTGAAGAACCCCTTATCTAAAGTCAATCCAGCCATTGGCTTTCTTTTTCTGCATTTGGGCCACCCAGCACAATCCAGGGAGGAGAACAGCCCCTAACCCAGTGAGTTGCCTCGTGCTATGCCACGTCATAACCTACGCTGTCTGTACTTGCTCGGTTTCTTCTCCTGCTCCCTAGAAGAGTTACTCCAAAACTTCACTTCTTTCCCGTTCCACTACCTCTGCCGTTGTTACTCTGCAGAAGACCTTTCTGCCTACCTTTGAGAGAAAGTGGAGTCGTTGGACAGCTATCTGCAATGCCTTGCTCTCCCTCCACAAACCATACACCCCTGTTCTCATCTTCTTCCACCCTGCCTTGGTGCAAGACTCTTCTCTCCTGTTCAAGACTCATTATACTCCTCCATGGGTGTGGGCTCCCTCCTCCTCCTGTTTCGGATGTCTCCCACCTTTTTCTCAGGATTGCCTCTTTCTTCTCAGCACACAGACATTTTCAAATGATATCTTAGCATCAGTTTCCAACTCTTTCCAGACAGAGCCAACTTTTTTCTACTTTGTCTCCACTTTGCCACCTTCCATTTTTAACTTCCCACTGTACAGTCTGGCTTCTATCCCTGCCTTGTGATCCCTCTTGCTATCCAGGGCCTCAGAACTGCCAGATCCAACAGGTCTTTTCAGTCCTTGTTTCACTTGGTCTCCCATAGCCTCTGGTTCTGACCATACCCTCCTTTATGAAACTCATCACAACCTCTTTTCTGAAAATTTCTCCTTCCTTGATTTCCAGTGACATCACAACTTTCTCTTTGCCCACCATCCAGCTGTTTTTTTCTTAGTGTCCTCTGTGAGACCTTCTCTTTCCTGAGACCTGCGTGACCCCCTGAAGCTTAGCCCCTTCACCTGGGATGCCTAATGGATTCATCTGTCTGGATGTCTGTCTGGGCCCTGAAAACTTTGTATGTCCCAAACCCCAGTCATCTTCTCCCCTCTTCATGTTTCCCCCTGAGTCTAGTGCCTCAACGAAGGTTCCGTATCCACCCAGATGCACACACCAGAAATACCAGCTTCTTCTAGAGGTCTTCTCTCTCAGTTCCCCAACGCCCCATAAAAAAGTCGGTTGAGTCTTGTTTATTTGTTTTATTCCTTAGATCCATTCTCTTCTCTCTGCACAGACTTTGTTTCATATTTTGACCAGTTTAATAGGCTACAAATCTCGGGGGAGATGCATGACCTGCAGCCCCACAGCTGGTGGCAGTGGGGGTGGGGAGGGGAGAGGAAGGTGGCAGTGGGTGTCCTTTCTGGAATCCGGTCTGACCCTGTGCTCCGGCTTAAACCCTTCAGTGTCATACTCTTTAGTATGGCGGGAAGCTCTTCTTGACCGGGATCCTGTCTATTTTCCAGCCTCATTTCTGGCTACTTTCCATAAATAGTGGTGCCACAGCCGTACACCGATTCTGGTCCTTCCTAATACGCTATCCAATATCTTTATTCTCGGTGCCTTAGATACCCTTCTCTTTTCCTGACCTGGTCCCTCGGTTCAATTATAACTGAATCAAAGCCTTACCTTTGCTTCTATTTCTGTCCAGCCCAGTCCAAGTTGTCTGCTTTAGCACCTATTCTGTGTAATGTTTGGGCATCTGTCCATCATTGTATCAGTTTCTCCAGCTGAGAGTTTCTGGAAACTCCCTTTTAAGAAATCACAACTAAAAACCCAAGATGTTGAGAGAGAAACTAGTGCTAGAAAAACTATGGGTGCAAGTGAATTCCTGAAAGCCTTGAGAAATATTTTTTGTTTACTAAAAGGAAACAATAAAATAAAGGGCCATTAAGTGAAATGAACACCAATGCTATCTATCTTATATAACTTAAGTAGTAGTAAAGATGCTACACCTCTTTTGGACATAAAGGATATTTTGGACAAGCCATGTAACCTCTTTGTGCCTTGGTCTCCTTGTCTGTAAAATGAGGATAATAATAACACCTATGTCTTAGTTTGTTATGATAAGTTAATGTATGTAAAATGCTTAAAATAGTGTCTAACACAGTAAGCAGTAAGTAGGTATTAGCTATTAATAGTTATTTTACTTACCAGCTATGATAGCTACACACTGCTTATTATTTCTATTTTTACTGAAGTGATTAGAACCTGTCTTGCTTTGAGGTATGAATATGCAGACACATTTTCTTTGACTGATTCTCTACCCACGTGTTCACTGGAGTCTAATTTATTTCTTGTAGTTGTTGAGTCATCTTAGTTTCCACTGTTGTCTCAAAGATGTACCCTTTTTTTGACGTGGGAAGCATTTTAGGGTGATGTGTATCTAAGCAAGCTCAGCTCGGAGAAGTCCAGCATTCATTTCTCAGCTCCTTTCCCAGAGCAGCGCGGTCTGGCCTGGCCTCACGGACCTGCTCTGCGCCAGGCGTGCTGCCTCCCTCGCTCGCTCGCTCGCTCTCACCCTCTTTCACACAAGAGCTCTTTGCCCTCCGCCTGAAGTTCCCCAATCCAGTTTTCTTTGCCTCTGCTTCCTTTACGTTTTCAAGGCTGCCTTAACACAAACACAAATTCTGCTCCTCTTCTCCCCACCTCCAGTTATCTTTTTCTTATAATTTCCAGCAGTACTTGATGTTCACTTATATTAAAATAGTCACCATATTAAAAATGTATAGTGAAGGAAAGCCATGACTGTAAGTTCCATGAGGGCAAGAAATACATCTAATTCATATTTGTATTAGAGTAGGCATTCAAATGGAAAGTTATCAGAAGCAAATGAGATGACCTATAGGAAATAAGTGTATAAATGGTAAAAATCACTACACAGATGTTAAAAGTCTAATTTAGTCTTCCCCTCTTCCATTATGGAGTACATCCTCATACCAAAATTGTGAGGATCTAATTTAGTTTTTGTAAAAGTATCTTAAGGAAATGTCTCAGCCTTCCTAGGTGACCCTTTAGTCACCTTCATAAATGTATAAGAAAACTAAAAATTTTTAACCCATGGTTGAAATCTGTTTTTTCTCTTATTTTTAATACAAAAAAGGTGATTGACTGTTTTAATGACCTTCATATATTTAATGTCTGTCATATGTTTTTATTCTCAGCCTGGTCCTTAGGCTGTGACATCATGACTGTGTTGTCGCCTTTCCCCAATAGTTTTTGTTGACCAGGTCACCCAGATCACTCTCACAGTCCTCTAAATTCCCTCACTTCTATAGGATGTGGAGTTTGTATTAATTATATCTTTACTGAAGTGCAGTGTTGAAGAGTAAAAGGGTAAGTTTTTTGTTTTATAGAACCCAAATCCCTACACAGCTGGTTACTTTATGCACAATGAAGGGAGAACTTCAACATATCTGAATTACTGTGTCCATTTATTCCAGCTTCCTCTTCCCAAACATTTCCTTCAATACCATTTTTCCTAAGAGTATCTGAGAATCTGGCAATCCAGGAAAAAAGTTCATGAACAATAACTGATGTATTTAAATGCAAAATAGGAGGCTTATACAAATCTTTCTAAGTAGGTTTCTTGCTCCTTTTTCATCATCTTACAGTACTTTCAGGTCTCTTGCTGAAATCTAGACAAGCTCCTATGATATATACAGAAAGAACCAGTACATTTTTGTTACCCAATTGCCATTGAATTAATTTTTCTAGTAAGTGAAATATATCAAATATGGGTGTGTCGATTAATAAGACACAATCATAATATTCATTTCCCTGTGATTTTTGTAACACAGAGGCCAGTAGATTAAATTTCAAGTTGAAAATGTAATATTTTTCTTAATAGTATATTCACCTAAAGCTGTGGCAGAAATAGTATGTGGCCAGACTCGAAAGTGATTTTGTACTGGCAAATATAAATTGGAATGCGGGGAGTCCCCCTTTTGGCCATCATTTGTTGAACTCTGAGAAAACATTTTCCCCCCAGGACAAGGGGGTATATTTGAGAATGATCAGCACGTTGATTATTTGAGTAGAAGAGTATCTTTGCTGAGACTAGGACAGCAATAAACACAAAGTTAAAGTTGTATCATGGCCTTAAAAAGACAGCATCTCTGAAATCTCTATCATCTTCAATTATTTTCTGCAATAGGGTTGTTCTTGGAGGACTTGCAAAATAATTTAGGGAAGACTGTTTTGGACTCTTAAAAATGGCTCTTTCTCAGTGAGATAATGGAGATTTCTTTCTTGCTATTTTTCTTTAAGGTAATTATTGTATCTTATAAGGACAACACATATTAGAGATTTTCTTTTCAATGGTGTCTTAGCCAAAGTAAGGTGCCACGCCTTGATGTTGGTCATGGTTAATTTTGAGGAAGTCTTTGAAAATGGAACAAATAAAAGGGGAAACTTAAGATTTTATAAACCCTCTTAAAGGATTTAGATCTATTAAAATTAAACAAGTACAAAAATTTAAATAATTATTATGATTATTATGATTCAGACCCTTCAGAGATGGACACATTACTTTATATGTAATAGATACTCAGTAAGTAGTCTATGAATTTAATCAACAGCAGTGCTGTTGTTTATAGAACCCCAATCCCTACACCGCTGGTTTTCTATATGAATTCATATAGAAAAAAATAGGACTGGTGTTTCTTGGAGTTGTATATCTATGTGGCTCGTGATCAGGGTAAGAAGGGTTTTTTAACTTTTATAACTGTGCTCATTTTATGTGAAATCATATATTTTCTTCATAAGACCTTTCTTTGTAAAACCTTGCCCATATTCCATTGGGTACTGAAATCCATTTCAATTTATAGAAATGATGCCTTTCAGAAAGTTTTTTTATTGATTGTCATTTTGCTTCCTGGTGGAATATCATACTGATTGTATTTATAAATATATTGTAAGCCCCTGAACAGAAATTGTCAAGGTTAGACAACTCCATTGGAAGTTATCGTGAGCAACAGAAATTAAATTTTGACTCAATACAGTGAGTCATAAGAACTCACTCTATCTGGTTGCTCTCATTTGCATTTTTGTCCTGTAAGGGAAATGGGATTTCTATTTCTGTTCTTTATAAGATACATGAACAGTTAAAGAGATTTGCCTAGAGTCATATTGAAAAATTGGAAATAGATCAAATTCTGAATAGAATATATATATGTTTTTTTTACTCCTTCATTGAAAAAAAGTATTGAAAAACAGCTGTTCAATACTCAATGTTATATAACTTGTCAATCCATGTTCCTAATATCTAACATTATAGAAAGTCGTGCAAGTAAATCTTCATAGATAAAATATACACTGTCTGATTAAAATTTATAGCTCTGTTCTTTACCCTCCAAGCCCTAGGGAGAATTTTAAATAGAATTTAAAAAGAGGGAGACCATACATTCTTGCTTGGCTTACTTATATGCAAAGGCTAATCTGAAAGGAAAATATGACCACAGAAAACTTGCTTCTCTGAGCCTGTTTCCTCATTTGATGACACTGCTGCTTCTAACAGAGTTGTTATGCCTTTGAATAAGAGGTACTGTGCTTTTTATAAAAGAGAATAGAGGGATCTGAGTAAGTGTTTCCACAAACTCATTCACCCAGCTCCTGTTGACTGTGTGGCCGCTCTGTGCCGGCACTGCTCTGCTCCTGAAATAGGTTAGTGAGCAGCGCAGAGAAGGGCCGGCCCTCGAGGCACCTCCATTCCAGAGCGAGGGATGCCCGGTAAACATGGTAAGTAGATGAAATATGTAATTTGTTGGGTGATAGATAGCAAAGCAGGGAAGGAGGATGGTAGGAGTAGGGAAGTTTTAGATGGGATGGCCAGGAAAGGACTCCTGAAGGTGGCCTTGGAGTCACGCTGTGAAGGAAGTGAGCACAGAAACTGAGCCAAAGGAAGAGAGATGGAAAGGCGCCGTGGAGGAAGGCGCTGCACCTGCAGTGTGGTGAATAAGGAGGCCTGGAGAGCACGAGGTCAGGGGGCAGAACCTCATGTAACAATAAAAACACTGCAGTTCCACCGTTTGCCCAGGCAGAATGCTACGTGTTCTTATATATACATTTAATCATTATTTTACACCTGTTTTACAGATAAGGAAACTATAGGCCAAAAGTCATTCTCGACCCAGTAAATCATACAGGGGAACCTCACACCTGCAAAGCCTTTCCACTTAACTTCCACACTCCCCCACGGGGCTTGCAAAGCGCCAGCAGAGATGGGGATTCTCTCCTGGACCAGGGGAGGTTCTTTCTGGAGGAGAGATGGTCAGAAACGCCAGCAGGGTGCTCGCCTTGCCCTTCCCACAGCCTCTCACCTGGCAGTCTGAGCCTGAGGCATGAAAATGTGGTGGCAGAGAAGCGTTTCACTGGAGTCAGGGAAACCTCGCCCGCCCTGAGAGGAAGCTACCTGACTGGTCACAGTCGGATGGCAGCTAAATTTAGCTGCAAATCAATGCATTTACTAACGAGCCAGCTCTCTGGCCACTCTGGCCTGCCCAGAGCTGCAGGCATGTCCTATTAACTTAAAAGAGCTCTCCTTCCTTCTCAGAGTGTTATCATATTTCACCCACCTCCCCATCTCCAAGATTTCAGACAAAAGCGTTCTCAGCATAGTTGTGGAAGGGAGGGTATAGGTTTCTGCGAGGCACGAATTAGTTTCCCAAGGATAGGTATGCTTGCTGACAAACTGCTGTCGGCCGTGCTGGCCACCACTTTGAAAGATGATGAGTATGTAAGAGCTGTCCTGCCTTTATAGACTTTGGTTTTCAGCTGTCCTTTTGTCCTCCTGCCCTCCTCCCCATAGAAGGATTTGCAGGCGTTCACTTAGAAAGCTCAGTTGCTAATGCGATCTGTGCTGACACAGATGGGGGAGAGCTTTCCAGCCCTTGCAGAGATCTGGGTGCCCTGCTATCGCAGGCAGAACCATTACTATACCATCATCATTCCCCTCACGCAGTGTGAAGGCTCCATATTTGCATGCATTTCTTGGCTACCATGAAGAAACTGGTGTTTAATCCTCAAGTACCTAAGAGGTGATGAATGGTGGTCACCGATATAGAATAATGTTGCTCATCTTATTCTTCTTAAAAAATTGAATTCTGCTCTCCTCATTTCTTGAAAACAGATCATTTAGAGTAATGGCAAGATTCCTATATATATCCCTTCCTTTGAAGAACTTATGTTGAATGAAGGCAAACACCATTATTCTCTTATAACTGACCCTTATATTTTAAGCTTAATGCTTCATCATGATTTATGTTTTAATCAAACAAAATAGTATACTTGTGAGCCCAGCTGCCAATAGTTAAAAACTATAAATATTTGAGAGAAAGGAAAGAGCACACACATTATAGAGAGTTGTTGAGAAGACCTCAGAATCACTGAGAAATGAAAATAGGGTATCTTTCCAAATTTAATGTAATTAGTGATATTATACCTCTGTGTCCAACTATCATAAACGAAACTCTAATTTAGCTCCAATACTCCTTTATCAGTCTTTTTTAATTTAGAAAATGCTGCTTAATTGGGAGACAGTGAAAGTTTTAAAATCGGCCTCTTATATATGTAAAAGCCACATGGAAAGTGATCTTATGGGCCTTTGGGTATTTATTACGTGTGTTCTAAAAGACCATGGTGTTGGAATTTGAGAAATACACCCCTTATTTGTAAATACTGCTAAACGAAGAAAGAACAATGCCATCTTCAGACCCCCTGCCCCTCAATGGGATATCCTGCTGAGGCCAAGGCCTTATCTTGATCTTTGTAAATTTAGTGCCTGTGGGGAATATGGCATTTAATAGAATTCAACATTCATTGAGCACCTATTAAACGTCAAGTTCTTTTAAAGCAGGGTTTGTCAGTCTTGGCCCCATTGACATTTGGGGCCCCAAAATTCTTTGTTGGGGGAGGGGAATAGCTTGTGCATGTGCATTATAGGTTTATAGCATCTCTGGCCTTTCCCCACTGGCTTATCGGTAGCAGCAGTCATATGACAATCAGAAAATGGCCCCAGACATCCCCAAATGTCTCCGGAGGACCTCGCCAAAATTGCCCTTTAAGGAGTGTGAAGTAGAGAGTTTAACTACATTTTTTGAAGGATAAAACACATATAACTGTTTAAAATCCCCCCCCACCACCAATCTGTATCCATATCTACACCCATATCTGAATCCATTGCAGCGACAGAACACAGTCTTAGCGAGTTCACAGAGGGGCGGTAGGTCGGGGGTGCTCACTGTAGTCTTTTTTCATTGGGAATCATTACGATTCCCGTAAATTGCTTACTGAATTTCATCTGTCGCCTGCACTCCTGCTCAGATACAACTAAAGCCTATTGAAATTGATTTTTGTGTCAGCAACAGAGCAGGGATTCAGTAAGATCGTGAACGCTTCCCTTTCATTATTAGTCTTTGTTCCCCATACTCCTTTAGTTTGGTGGGCCCATTTATATTCCAGCGCTTCTCCCGCTGACACTTCTTTTGTTTTAATTAAAACTTCTGGAGGTTTGAGGACACTGGGGGAGAGGGCGTATTCATCAGCAGCCCTGATAGTCAAATGGGTCCTCTTTGCGCTCCCGCCGCCCTGAGAATGATGGCTGGGAACGGAACACTGCGGTCCTCTGGCTTTGTTTTCTCCGACAGCTGGAGTGTCCTTTCTCTTCCCGCACAGACCGAGCTTTGAGACCTGCCCTTGCTGCTGCCCCAGACGTTCTGTTATTAAGTGACCGAGACGGCACTGTGGGTGGACTGGCTTCCTATTGAAGCCATAAATTAGGCAAAAGGAAATGCAGCCTTGAGTCTTTATCATTAATATTATTTATACCTGCCTTGTTGCCTATGGTGCTTCGTGGTGCAAAGCCAACCCCGCCCACTCCCAACCACGTGGTTGTAAATCTCCGTCACCGAGTCCGGGCGGGAGGTGGGAGAAAAACCGTGATTGACAGACCCATGCAGGCCTGGGAGAGGACATAATACATCTTCTTAATCTGCCCGCTGAGAGATGAGATGGAGTGAGCTAAGGGTCTGCGGAGGTCCCGAGGGGAGGACAGAGTTGCCTCATGAAGTAGTCCATAGAGAGGGAGCTATTGATTCAAAACCTAACAAAAGGAGCTGCTCTTCTCCAAGAACAGTTGGCTCTGGCCTGTCTCGGGTTCGTGTTCTCTCAGGAAAGGGGGAGGCAGAGAGGAGGAACTTGAGCAGGGCGCGTCTGGACCTTGCTTCTCTCCTGGCATACCTTCCAGCCCCTGACCCTTTGGTCGGGTAAACTGACGTTATGAAACGCGGAATGCTACTGCCTGCTCCTGCCTCCAGAACACACTCCAGTGGCCCAGCCTGTTCGTGTTAGTTACTAACTTGGAGAAAAAGAAAACAAAAACAAAACCTTCCCGACGAAGACATTCACACTGTCTATGTGGCTTTTCCTCTAGTTATGATACCATAAGCCATTCTTATCACCTCTTATTTCTTAAGAAAAAACTTTCCACCACCCTTAAGTAGGCATTTCCTCAAATTCTATTAGGCTTCTCCCAGGTTAAGCCGTGATGGACCCCTGAGGTCTCTGTTCACTGTGATTTGAGGCAGCTTACGAGGTCTCCTAGGCCCAGGAGCGTCATGTTTCCCGGTGTGATTCAGCACGACTCTCTGCAAGGTGCCGTCCTAGTCAACGTCAGAGGATGAAATGAACTTTAGGCAGAGTCCTTGCCTTTTAGGGGCCTTTGTTTCAGGCGTTCAGAAGCCTGGGGCGGACTGACAGTCCAAAGGCGTTAAGGACTAAGGGAACTCAGAGGGGAGAAAAGTTGGTTCTAATACAATTCACACTGGCTATTGTAAGCTGTTAAGAGCTATCTGCTGTCAATTTAACTTCTGTAGACTGCATCAGAAACACGCCCTCTTTGTATCAGGGGGGTCACTGACCTCTACCCTACTATACCCACATATTCTAAAACCCTGGGCCTAGCTCTCAGATTTCACTGAGTACTAAAATTTCACCCAGCCACTCCTAATAAAAACCAAAACGGTCACTGGGAACCAACATAGGGTCGTTTACTTTTACCTTTTAAAAATCGGAACATGTTTACACAAAAAAATCTTAAAGTAAGCCTGCTTAAGTTGAAATCTCTGGCTTTCTGAAAAAAACAATTGCCACAGGACCCATATTTTTCTCCTTTTACTGAAATTGGGTATAAACTTCATTCTGGATTGAAGTCCAGGAACCAGGGCTTTTAAATGCCATCTATTTCTAGAGGGTCAGCCCCAACTCAGGGGATAAGGAAGGCTCTTGGAGGTGAAAACGTTGGAGAGACCCAAAAGGTAGCTGCGTGCGCTTATTCTAGCCTCATCCCTGGGTAGCTGTCCTGAGGTCCTAATCTGCCCAGAAATTAATGTATAAAAGCCATCAGTAATTGTGGTAATTATGCAGCATAAATTAGATGGTGAGCCTGTAAGAAGTAAGTTTGATTTGGGGCTCTCTTTTTTCGGGCTGGGAGAGGAGGTTACAGGGAAATGTGTTCTTGGCTTAAGGCCATGGCCAGGAGACCGGTGCTGCTACTTTTCTGAGCTCTCAGGGCCCTGCAGCCTGTCTACTTCGTCACTGCTGTCACTTCAGCTGTGCGTGCCTTTCCTGGGTACAGACATTAGGCTCCCTGCCACGGAACCTGCATACATTAACTATTATCTGCTAAAAATTGTGACTGTTTGATTTTTTTCCCCTTTAATCATCCATTTTGATTTATAAACTGAGCCAAGCCGGCAGCCTTGAAGATGGAGGAATCTAGTTTCCAACAAAGAAAAATGAGATGCAGTCTTTTCTTCACCCCGTGTCTGTGCGCAAGCCTCAGTTCTCAGTTGGCCCAGCTCTGAACAGTCTTGAGCGTAACCCGTTTTCCGTCTCTCAGAGGTGCCAAGCAGAGGAATTCACAGGGAGTGGTGTTGGGATGGAGAGCTGTTGCTTGGGGATTGTCCTGTTATTGGTCCCTTGCTTCATCGATGCCACAAGGCCGGGAGCAGTGATGGCTGGATCACAGCTCTGCAAAGACGGACACCAGGATTCTTTAAGCTACTGATGAATGGCACATATGGGCCAAGGAAAAACAGAGGCCCCCTTTAACCAGGGGAAACCCTAAGAGTACACTGTGCCAAGTATATTCTGTGAACATTCATGTTCCCTAATCATAAAGATTTTTGGAGCTTATAAAGTTGTCTACCTTTTTGCCTGAAGATATGGTTGTCTCCAAGAAAGGCAGCATTCCTAAAGATGTCCAGATAGGTATCTTAACAATGCTTTTATCTTAACTGTGAGTAGAAAATTAGAGTTTACCTTCACTTGCATCATTGTAGCTCAGAGGGAAAGCTAAACCCAATTTCTAGTTTCTCCATGATCTGTGGAAAAGGGAAGTAAATTGGCCTCTCTGTAGAGTTTAAAGGAACTTCATCCACTAAGTTCATCTCCTAATGTCTTACTTATGGGTGAAATGATTGTAACTCCCACTCACAGCCCTACCCCATCTGTTCCAGTATACTTTTTGTCTGGGTAGAAATGAGTGGGTGTGGGGGAATGGGAGGAACTGATGTGGACATATGGATGGTATTGACCAAGAACCTGAACACAGCTGTCCAATCTCTACTCCAGTCATCCCATTATTTAGCAAATATTTATTGAGTCCCTGCTGTGCCAAGCACTGTGGGAGGCACACAGTAAACACACATCCAAACCTTTCCAAGTATTGTTGACGTGACCTTCTGAATATCTCTTGACCCTGTCCGCTTCTCACCTTCTCCACTACTTCTAGCCTAGTCTAAGTTATCTCTCAACTGAATACCTAAGTGCCATTATAAATTCTTCTGTTATCTTTTCTGGTTTCCTCTATTCTCTGCTCTATCCCCAGAATGGTCTTTTCAAAATGAAAACTTGACAACCTTATACCCTTGCTTCAGAACTTTCGGTGGCTGCCCATTGGTCTTGGGTTAGAAACAGAAATCCTCCGAGTGGTCTCCGAGAGGCCCTGCATGGAGTCACTAGACACTTACTCTACTCCTGCTATACACGGCTGCGTTCCACTGCTGAAGTGTTCTGATAACCATACATGGCCCTTTGAACATGCCGTTGCCTTTATCTAGAATATACTTCCCAACTTTGGGCTTAGTGTATTCTCTTTGTCCTTTAGGCAAGAAGTTTTGTAAAACTTTCACCCCAGATCCAGGAATATCTTACATGAATACAAAGAACACATAGAGGGAGAGAGAGAGAGTGTGTGTGTGAGTGAGTCTTTGATTGTGTTCCCCAATAAACAGATTCTGAAGATGGAGATTTGCTTATAGAAAGTGTTTTGGGGGTGCTTTCAGGACCAACCCCTGTGTGGTAATGAAGACAGATTTGGGCAAAGAAAGTTAAATGCAACTTACAAGGCCCAGATAATCCCAAAAAGGAGCTTTGGAGCTGGGATGGGCCTTCAGAGTTGTTGCACTTTGATGTAAGCAGTGTAAGCTTTTATAGTCCCACAGCCTCAAGTCACTGAAGGCTTGCTGCCTCCAGGTAAGGGGCATTACTTTAGGCAGGAGCATGACCTTAGGCCCAGCTGCTGTCTTTGGCTAAGGGCAGTTCCTAGAGAGAAGCTCCACATACCTCAATGCTTAGGGACGGAGCTGGATGGTACACAACGGCTTCTGCTACAGTCAATCCCTTACGATGCTTGGACCTACTTTGGGATATTAAGTTCTGGAAACATCTTGTCCAGTATTCTGGCTGGTCTCTTTTCCTCAGCAAAGTTATAAGAAAAGCCCCTACCATTACATATTGTCTCCCGATTGTGGCTGATGCCTACCATCCCCGACCCATTTTACTTCTCCTCCCTTTGGTTGGCTTCTTTCCTAATCTGCGCCAGACTGCTTGGCCTGGCCCAGATCCTCATCCTTGAGAAGTCTGAGCCCCCGCTCACCATACCTGTCTCTGGCTTGACTCCTGCTATTGTCCATTTACCAAAATATTTGGGTAACATTTAAAAATAATCTTATCTTCTGCAGCCTGAAGGTAGAAAAAGGTGATAACCAGACCCAGGAATTAATTTTAAGGGTAAAAGAAAAGGTTGAATGTCCAGCTCAAGCCTAGTTGGGAAGTAATGAGCCTCTGCAACTTGGAGTGGAGCCATTCAAGTTGATGTGCTTGAAAGTTTGAAATCCCTCAATCCTCCTGGGTCCTCAGAGTCTACAGAAGTGATGTTCCCCTCTTCTTTGAAAACAGGGCACAGACCTCAGGGTTTAACCTCACCTCCCTTATGATTTTCACACATTGCCTTCAGCTGATGACTAATCACTCTTGGCTTTTCATTGCCTTTCTCTAGTTCATCAGTGGCTCTTAGCAAAAACCATCTGATTCCATTTTTTTAAATTACTATTTCTTCTGAACCCCTCAAAAGTCTGAAGCCCTGAACTCGCCAGTGTGCTCCCTTACACCTGTATCCTGCTCTAGTTCTCCACTGCTGAGCAGCGTGACAGTGACACTGCTCCAGCATGCCAGGGGCTGCCGGAGAGGCGAGGGGAGCCGCTGGTGATGGGGGCTCATTGACAGCCGCCCTTAGAGCCTGTTTCCTATGGCCAGCCCTGTCGTCAACTGTCTTAGTTAGGGTTCCCCTGGAAACAGACCCTGAGATAAAGATTTACATGCAGGAATTTTACTGAGGAATGTTCCTAGGATCTACACTTATGCAGAAAATAGAATTATGCAGTGGAAGGAGTTTTAACTGCAATGCAGTCTCTACAAAGACCTCAGTCCTCCCCCATGGAGGTCAGGAGCTGAGATGACCCTCCAGAATGGTCCCATTTTAAGACAAGAGGGCTGGGCCTTTATGCTCCCGTCAGCCAGCTGTTGGATTTGCCTGTCTCCAGGAGGGAGCATGACCTTGGGGGGTCCCCCTTTGCCTGAGGGCAGTTATCGGAGATGGACTTGGTGGAGGGCTGTCAGATGCTTCAGTCTTGAAGGGAGAATCTCAGTGGTGTGCAACAGCATCAGTAGTAGACAGATGATCAATAATGATAGATAGATAGATGATTGATAATGATAGATAGATAATGGATGATAGACCGTAACATTTGGCCTGTCAAACAGTAGCTGCCATTACTACATGTTCTGCACTCTGAATTTTTTTTCTGTTCTATTTGATTTATTTTCATGGTTCTTATGCACATTTTGAAAATCACAGCAGTGGATGTGATCAGTGGGGTTAGTGTGGAAACACAAAGGTAGCACTCACTTGTAGGAAATTGCAGAAGTCTTCCTTAATAAAGGTGAGATCTAATCTAAGCTAACCACGAAGAGCTGAAAACACTATCTGTGTGTGAGTCCTTGGACAGCAGGGAAAGAAACAGTAAGTAGACTGCGTTTTGCACAACCCCAGTTTGCTCGTGTGCTCTGCTGGAAACAAATGTATTTTGGTGACCTAGAAATCAAAGTATGCTTTCTTCCTGAGCCAGCAGCTCTAAAGCCGTCTTGCTCTTTCTCAGAAAATAACAGCAATAACAGATCCAAGGCTCATGTGGGCTCTCAGACAAAACCATCGCTTCTTTCTTGCACTCATTTAGGGAGGAGGTGATGGGGTAGAGCGCTGTAATCCTTGAGCGACTTAGATTTCACCGACATGTTGAGTAATTTTGTAAAGAACTGGAATCAGTGTAGTTTTTTTGACCTCATATGTGAGGTGGGAAGGAAGAAAGGGAGCCGAGGGGATTGGAAGCGAGCCTGAGGATGGGGCTGGACCGCGCCCTCCGCCGGGATGCGATGCGTCCTCTTCCTTTCTTCAGGAGGAGCTTTTGATGCCTTAAGGACGTGATTGGCACGGGGCTTTGGGTCCCACTGGAATGCCAATTCTGTTTTTCTAGGTTGAGTCTGTTATTTTTGTTATTGTTGGTTATTCCAGGAGAAAAAATTTACCTCATCCTTTTGTTAAGAAACACCTCGGCAACTGCAGTCTGACAGGACGTGTTTTCTAACTTCTGTGGAGAAAAAATTTTAAATCTTTGTCTCCCTTTAAATCTGTCTCCCATCACAGACTTTCTTTCCCAAAATTTGATTTTTAGGCCTTGGTTGAGCATGTATTTTAGATCCAAATTTAGATGAAGTCTATGTTTATATTTTTCATTTCTCTCATAGGTGGAAATAAATTAGAATTAGGAGTGCTATTAAATTTTCAGTTCTAAATTCTCCTGTAATAATAACATCCTCCCATGTTGCCTTGCCCTCAAAAAAAAAAAAAGACTAAAAAAATCTTACACAAAAGAGATAAATGGCTCAATGTTTAACTCAAGTAAAATATGAAAAGGTTTGTTTTTAAAAAATTATTTCTAAATTTTAGCGAAAAGAATTTCCGATTCAGAAGCTGGAACGCACAATGGGACAGAGGAGAAGGCGTCCTCGTTCACGTCCTCATGAGTCAGGAGATTTTGGCCTCATCTCTACAAGGAGGGTATAGGATTGGGTACCTCAGGGGCTTTTCCTACTCCATTTATTTGTGATTTTATGAAGCTGCCTTTTTAAACACTGTCTTAATGACTGTGCCTCGGGTTTCCAGTGGTCTTCAGGGCAGCCGATGCCTGGCTATTCCCTCAAAGTGTGCCTTAGTCTGGGTCCTAATCTGGTCTGACATTCTCCAGTGATGTAAAAGGTAGCTCATGCCGGGCAGCCTCCTTGGTGGCCCTCGCCCATCAAAGGGTGACAGCTCAGCAGCCTTCCTGTCCCGGCCCACAGGGTGCCTTTCCCTGGGACTGCACTGAGGCTGCTAATTATTCCAGCTCCAGAGTCTTGTGCAAGCCCTGACTGCTGTCCCCCGAGGTGTATCTCCCAGTCACCTGTCAGACTTGGAAGTGAAATTCAAATGGAGAGAAGTAGGTTCTTTTCTTTCCCAGTGTCGCCTTCAATGCCATTTTAGCAGTTACCATAACAAAAACAAAACAAGCATGTACCCTAAGTTTGAAAAAGTAGCAGATACTCAGTTTATTGATTGCAAACCAAGAGCTGCCCCTTGCCCTGTTTGAAACGTCAAGGGGGTTGCTTGGATCCTATCTGCTTCCTGGCCTTGGATAATAAGTACCATGGGCTAATCTGCTCAGCCCTTAGGCGGCTGATAGAAAGAACTAGATGTTGATGTGTCCTTGTAACAATGTTGCATTCAGAGATGATTCCCTGTTTCTTACAGAATTAAAAACCAAGAGCAATGTTTCTCAAACTGTGTTGGCAGAGGTGCCTCAAGGACTCCCGGGAGGGAGTAGAAGGAGTTGGGGAGACAAAGCGTACGGGCTTTGCTGGTCAAGCCCCTGCTGGCTTGAACCAGGAGGATTCCATTTAATATTTTTTGGGGGGAAAAGGTTCTGCTGCAAATGAAGCCAGAGGGGAAGGAGCGGAGAGAGGGAAGGAGAAGCAGAGGGAAAGGTGGGGCCATCGGTCCTTTGGTCTCCTCATCGGCAGCACAAAGATAGGAGTGGTTGGGAGTGAGGCGTCAGAGGAGGGGGTACTTGAGTTGAATTTAGGAAGAGTAACTTTACTGAGGAGTCAGGAGATGAAAGGCATCTCAGGCCAAGAAAACACACCGTCAGAGAGGCAAGAAACAGTGACGTGCATTTAGAGAACACAAACAGTTTAGCCTCAAAGACCACAGAAAAAGTGTAATTGGGAGCCTACCAAGGTGCTGTGGCAGATAGGGGGTCAGTTCTCAGGGGGCCCTGTAAGCCGTATCTACCTGTATCGAACTTTAAAAGAATTTGAAGGTGAATCAAGTGCATGACATCAACCAGACCCTCTGTAGCTGTCTGCAGTTCTCCTACCCTCCTTCAGTACATTAGTGGAGAAATAGCCATTGTTTAAGGTATGATGTATGGCCCTTATTTAGAGACTTTTCAGTCCCAAAGAGAAGCTGTTGAGTCCTCTGCTAAGGCTGTCATTACAGCATCACAGACTCTCCCTGGGGGTTGACAACCCTGGAGGCCATTCAGTGTTTCTCAGCAGAGGGCACTGTGCTACTCTCCCTTGCGTGGGTGAACCGCAGCTCTGCAGGAAGTTAGTATTCTGGGCCTCTGGATCCGGAACAGCAGCAGCATTACTGTCCCTACTAAGTCAGTGTGAAAACTAAATTTCCAGGTGCCCCTTGGGATGGAAGGGGTGGTGATACCTGCCCCACTCGCCCCACCTGCTGAGCCCTCTCTCCTGACATTTTGCGGATGGGGAAACTAGGGCCCAGGTGGGTTACATAACGGGTCCCAGATGAACCTGCGGTCCTGGGCAGAACCTGGACGACGACTAGGTCTCTTGGGTTCTGGTCCAGGGCGCTTTGTGCTGTAGCACTCCAGGCCCATCCCTCAATTTCTTGAAAGCTGAAGTAAGTATGAGGGGCTGCGCTTGTAGCCATGCTGGATTACTGATTTAATGCCTCCTTTGTGTTCTTCCCTGTGTGAGGAGGAAGAGAGGGAGCAGAATGGGGGTTGAAAGGCTGAGGAAGTACTGTCAGCATCAGAGTAAATAGATGTAAGGAGCGGAGATAGATAGGAAGGAAAGGGGCAGATGGCACCACACCTGTCGCTTCCTAGCGGCACATGAATGTGCCCCCATTGCCTGCTGTTCCTCCGTCACAGGCACACCACACCACCTATGGGATAGGTACCCACTGCTGCTGGAACAGGAAATACGGTGATGAGACGTAGTCCTTGTCTGTATGAAACATAGCCTACAAGGGAAAGCAACATTTAAAATTAATCACAAAACAGGGCCATAAGGAATTATAGCCAGCAACTGCTGATCATTAATCTGCGCCAGGCACTCTCATGCTCTTTCTATAGATTATCTCATTTAATCCTCACTGCAATACTATGAGTTGGGTGCTATTATTATTTCCATTTTTCAGATGAGGACTTGAAAGTAAGGGACTTGCCTAAGGTCGTGCAACTGGGATTTGTGTCCAGCTGATCTTGGAAGCAATATTGCTATGCTATCAGGCAGTAGTAGGTAAAATGTTCCTTAGAAGCCATATATAAAATGCACTTTGAAGTAATAACTATTGACCATATTTGCTATTGTCTGAGAGTCAGTAGTAGGCTTCAAGTTTCTCAAGCATTAGGAGAAGGGAAAGCTACTCTTTTGGGATCGCCCACTCACCACACCCTGGTTCCTTCTGATTCCGTGTGATTGATGCTTCATCATAGTTCCAAAGACCAGAGATGCCCACTCTGGGGAAGGAGTTGGCTTATGTCCAACACTGTCTCTTCGACCACAAATTGGGATTGATTACTATCTGCTTTATTTTGGGCCCCCTTTTAAGATAAAGATAAATGAACAATGTCAAGTGAATGATAGCAGAATCATATCCAGTTGAGACTGCTACAGTAGAGGCAAGTTTAATACTCAAGGAAACTAAAGTTTCTTCACATACTGAGTATTTTCCGACAAGAGAAGATACTTGTGTCCCCTCCACCCAGATCCTTTTATGCTTCACTTGCACACATACACCACCTCTCACACAAGCTTCATCTAACACCTTGGAGAAGACGTAGGACCAAATTACTCAACACTGCCTTTTGTATTCAGCTTGTCACAACCAGTGTAAAAACAAGACCAAAAGACAAAGTGGTGAAGGTGTTTTACAAACTAAACACTAAATAGAAATTAATTTTCAAAGCATTTGAGATTTGTGTGTGTGTGTGTGTGTGTGTGTGTGTGTGTGTTCCCCATTGGCATTCTGATCTAGGTAACTGTTCTTTACAGTTGGAATGAAATGCTAATATTGCTTATCAGAACTTAAGTTTTTTTATGTATGTGTTTATGTATTTATCTATCTATCTATCTTCACAGGGTCGTCATGTCAAAACGGGTCAGCTTGCAGCCATTAAGGTTATGGATGTCACAGGGGTAATGTATCTTTATCTTGCTATCTCAATAGCTATGTATTTGTGATAAAAAAAATCATTTTTCAGAGAAATAGAATCTTTTTAAACATCTAAAATCTTTACCCACTTGTGCTTAACATAAAGAAATAGGAGTATTAATAAGCTGACCAAGACCACCATGGCTAAGTCACTCTAATTAAATTACATACCTACACACTGGCTTATGGAGTTAGAGTGAATAATGTGTGTCATTAATTTACATAAACACAACTAAGGATATTTGCATATGAAGGCAGAACAAGGATTTGAAGGTATTAAAAGAATAATACTGAGATTACACAGAACAGATGGGTCTTAACAGTTTCCCAAAGGTCCACCTAACACTGGAGTAGACTGAGTTTGGAGAGCTCTGAAATCCTAGTATGATATTTAACAGAATATTTTTCTAACTCAAAATATTATTGACCGAATACTCATGATAACTAAACATTCTTATTATTATAGAGAAACACTGGAATAAAATTTCTGCTTGGGTGATCAAAAGCAATCTAAGAAATAGACATTATTTTAAATACAACCTTGTTTTCAATCCTTTTTGCTAGGTTTATTTAAAATATTTTAATGCCTTCTTGAGAGTACAGAGCAAAAATCAGACTTGAAAGGATTCCCTGGGCATCAAAAGCATGCTAATAATTTTCTGTTGTCCTGGAGATTTTACAAAGATGTCTGGCTGCTGCACGTAAAAGCTGAAAGAGCAGTCTTCCATTGGGCCCAGAAGTGGATTATTCAATGTAAATAGACATAGAATAAATGATCACACAAAGGTATCAAGAATCAACGTGCAAATAAAAAAAGGCACACAGTATGTCTGTGCGCCAGACTTCAATCCATACCTTTCCTGGCCCCATTTGTTTCCTTTGCTAAGTATGTATCATATGGGATGCTATCTACCATAATACTGCTTTCACTAATTTTCATTTATACCACACATCATACTAACTTCTTTTCCTTACTTATTATTGACCTGAATTCCTCTTTAAAGTACATATAACATTTTGTTTCCATATGTTTCTTAGCACTTAGATAAAGTAGTACTTCCTTTTACTTGTCCCAGATACATTATTCGTATTTCAGAGGTTGCAAAGCAGTTCAAATATTTAATATCAATTACTTTATTAGTTCACCTGAGTCTTATTGAATAAACTCCATGTAGATTCTATTCATTAGGTTTAGATTCTGCCACTTGAAAGAGAAAACTCAGAATAACAGAGGCTCACACATGATGGAAGTGTCTTGCTCTCTCATGTTAAAGGAGTCTGAAGTCAGCAGCCCATGGATGTACGGCAGCAATGCGGTGGAGTGGAAGGTGGTTTTATCTTTCTGCTCCACCATTCTAACGCAAGGCTGCCACACTTAAGGTCACTTCCGCGATCCAAGGTAGTTTTTAGATTTCCATTGATCACATTCTTTGGCAGGCAATAGAAAGAGAGGGTGAGTGGGTGGGAGCAGAACCGTACAGAAGAAGCTCCCTCCAGTGGAATCTTTTATAATTACATACAATATTTCTATTTGCTTCTGCCTTAATTAGCCATACCTAGCTGCAAGGGAAATTGGGAAATGTAGTCTTTTATTCTATCAATGGGTTAAAAATTCAGGTTCTGTTAGTCAGGAATGAAGGGAGAATGAATATTGATATGGTCTATGAGCAGGGTCTCACACAAAAATCAAGATCAGATATGATCCGTCTCTATGTAGAAACCCATCACATGTGTGTAAGCCTTTTGCAAAGCTCCCACCACAAAACAAATCAGAATTTATTTTGCAGTTCTGCTGAAGTCATATACTGTACTTTCCTTGTGTCGAATAGGATCGCTACATAATGTGATACACTGGGCAGTTTAACAGCTACTGGTTGACGATGGCATCCAAGACATGCTGTAAAGTTCTATTGTGTGTTCTGTGGAACTGCAGTTGAGTTCCACTGACATCATTAATCTCAGTGAGTAAGTGTGCACAAAGTTGTATTTTGATGCACAAAGTCTGACCTGAGAGTGCCGAATATTACTTCTCTAGTTTCTGGTTTTACATGTGAGACTTTAAATTGCTCAGGGAACCACTTGCTGTTGCTGTACCGTCTTGGTTGGAATCAAAAACATTAAACGGTTGTTTATCCCAGTGTATGTATTTTCACTTTAAGGAGTTAAGCCTTTCTATACTGGGTTTCATGAGGAAACTAGGCCCTACAGACAAGGAATCTGAGAGACTGTTTTCTCATTTCTCCCAAGGACGGTACAGAGCTAGCACTGTTATCAATGCATAGAAGAGTCAATCCATTGCATACAGTGGATGCCTTATAGTATTTAGGCTTAATTCTCTTAGGGAACTGTTGTTGAAAGGGCTGGATAGTTTTCGGGGTTTAGGCACGTCACTGACCATTATGTAACCACTGGCCCTTAACAAAGATGAACATGGATACATTTCAGGGAATGGTTTTCTTAGTTTCCCCTGTGTCTGACATGGCATCAAATGACTTTGTATCAGCCCCTTACACAGAACAGTCAACATAAGATTTCCTTTGTGAAACTCATGTGGTTCCCTCAGAAAACAATCTATTTCATTTTGCCATGTTGTCTTTTGTGTATTATGGAATGCTGCAAAAGCTCTTCCCAATTATTATTATAATTGTGCTCATTATAGTTGCTCTGTTTAAAACGAGATGAATTCTCAAAGGTTGTCTTGGTTAATTGTTTGCAGGGATGTACTGCAAACTTACCATAGTTTATTGTAATGAAATTGATAAAGCCATAAGCTTGAAATTAATTTTTAAATCATGGTTTTTATTCTATACCACTTCCTCTTTTTTTAAAGGAGAAAATAGCTACAGAGAGAACTGGATATAATGCTTCTGTCCTTCTGGTTTTAGAGCTGAGACACTTCCAAATTTGCCAATATTTGTTTCAAAATTAGTGCTTAAACTCAGACTTCGCCTTTGAGGTTCTTTTAGTTCCTGAAGTAATTATGAGAATCTTTGCATTCTACTACTTTCTGGGGATTCTTTTCCAGCTTGATTTATATACTCAAGATTTGCCTACAATATCTAAACAAAATTGGACTCCCTCAGGTAGTGTGTCTCAAAGTGGACAGCCAGCTTCAGTGAGCTATCAACCCTTCTGGAGTATGCATAAGAAATGCAAATTCCAGGGCATGTTGCAGAATTTGAGTGGACCCTCAGAACATGCTTTTTCTACCAGCTCCTAAAGGAGCTTTACACACAGGAGAAAGTCAGAGAAGTACTTTTCTAGGGTTTTATATTTACTGCTTTCTGGCCACCAAGTCTGAAAAGACTGGTTCTTTGATAACCCTGTAAATGATCCCCATTTTCATTTAGATCAAAATTTCTGTTATAAACTAGTCTCTTTGACACCTTTAAACCCTTATAGGACTTAAGGAGATATCATTTACAATGATACATGTTCAAAAGTATTATCTTCGGAAAATAATGACTGAGTCGTTTCATTTACAATGACTGGTTATGGTCATGTTGTGGCCGGGCAGTACCCCCTGCACATTTAGGCAAAACCTCAACGCCAGCCAAGGGAGGGAGGGCTCTCGACCCCGACAGAGAAAGAGTTTGGGAGCAGGTTGAACAAATGCAGGTAGGAAAGAAATTCATTAGAGTGGAAGGCGTAGTGGGAGTCAGCACTGCGTGGTGCCAAGTAAGAGGGACACTTGAATTTGTGCAGCAGTGCGGCGGTGCAGGCGTTGCGGGCGGTGCTGCGGTGCAGGCAGTGCAGGCGGTGGAGAGCAGGAGGGAACGGAGGGAGCCAAGGGAATCTCACTGAATTCCTGTTGGGCGTAGGGCAGTTCCCTTGCCAACTCCTGAAGCCAGGTCACCGGTGTCCAGTGTCCACCTGAATCTGTAGTGTGGGAACTTGTCCCTACCACCCCAGCATTTGGGGGAGCCTCAGAGCACTAGGTGAGGTGAATTTCATGTTCTGGGACCTTGCCAAAGCAGAATTCAGGCAGGCCAGGCTGGAAAGTGCAAGCCCCTCTGTGCTCAGAAGATCCCGCAGCCACTTCCCTACCTGCCGGAAATAAAACAAGGAGAAGGAAAACGACGTGTTTAAGACTAGAAAGCGGAATGAGACAGTTAAGTGACAAAGACGGTTACTGCTGGTGGCGGTCAGCAGGTTTTGACTTCATGGCAAAAAAGAATCCAGAGATAAAGTGCAATAGGCTTAAGCAGAAAGTTCTACTTAAACCCAGTGTGCACTTGAAGGGGGAGTGCGGGCAACCTCGGAGAAGCACCAAGCAGGTTTTATTTAAAGAGACAGTACACACTTGGACAGGAGTATGAGCGACCTTGGAGAGGAGGTGTGCTTGAGGGTTTAGGGTTTGGGGTTTTATAGGTCCTTTCGGGGAGGTGTCGGTATAAGGCATGATGAATACGGACGGTTAATTGTGGCCGGGCAGTATACCCCCTGCACATTTAGGCAAAACCTCAACCCCAGCCAAGGGAGGGAGGGCTCTCAACCCCGACGGAGAAAGAGTTTGGGAGCAGGTTGAACAAGTGCAGGTAGGAAAGAAATTCATTAGAGTGGAAGGCGTAGTGGGAGTCAGCACTGCGTGGTGCCAAGTAAGAGGGACACTTGAATTTGTGTTTTGAAGCTTTGTCTACAGAACAGGGTTATTTAGGTGACTGTTGGTCTGGATCTCAGCCCTCTTTACCCACCTACGGTTTCGTAGGTTCATTTACTCCAGAGCCTGTCTTCTGTCCTGGTTATAATGTTACTTAATTGATTACGGTGAGTGGAAGAAGGAAAAACAGCATGTTAAATGATAAATTAAAGAATAAGCTAAGCACATTTTATAATGGCATGATCCTTGTCCCATGTCCCTGCTCTATGTCAACATTACTTAGGACACTTTGGTTCTAGTATCAAAGCCTCACTCAATCTGAACTAAGCTGAAAATGGAATTTATTGACTTGTCTATATTAAAAAAACAAAGTAAAACCAACCAACAAAAAACCTTAGCAGGACCCAGGAAGTCACATGACGTGATTAGGAGTTTTCTCTCTCTCCGTCTTTGGGCTCTGATTTCTTCCCACCAACAGCTTCGGGCTCGTGCTCTAATTACTTCATTACCATTAGGTCCAGCACAAGTGCTAGTCTGATTGTCAGTGGCTTGGGTCACATCTCCATCCCTGGACCAACTCTTTTTCCCGTCTGCCATATCTGGGTTGGGTGCCTGACCCTGGAACCTACAACAGAAAGTGAGCATTGTAAACGGTGATTCCTCAAAAAATAAAACCTGAGCACTACTAGAGAAAACAGTGGGAAGGATGCATAGCAGGCAAAACTAAGAATTGCAGCAGTGTGATTTCATAGCATTGTAGTGCATGTGTTTAAAACTGATTGAGTCCCCAAGTAAAGTGTCTCTCTAGTTACATTTTTTCATATTTCAACCAAAAATGATAATAATGGTAGCAAACATTCATGGAGTGATTATTAGGAGTCGGAACTCTTTTAAATACTTTCTATATATTGGTTCATGTAATCTTGTCAACAATAACTTACACAGCAGCCTCCTTTTGCATCCCCATCACAGAGATGAGAAAGCCAGGAATATTAAGTATCTTGCTAAATGTAACATGTAAGGGCAGAACGAATACTGCCGAGCAATTTAACTCTGTCCTTGAAGCCAATCCTTTTTTTTTTTTTTTGGTATCATTAATGTACAATCACTTGAACAACATTATGGTTACTAGACCTCCTATTATCAAGTCCCCCCCACATACCTCACTACAGTCACTGGCCATTACTGTAGTGAGATGCTATAGAATCATTACTTGTCCTCTCTATAAATACTGCCTTTCCCGTGTCCCCCACCACTGCATTACATGTGCTAATCGTAATGCCCCCTTTCCCCCCTTAATCCTTCCCGTCCCACCCCCCCCCCCCCCCCGCAAGCCCTAGGGTACCTGTTAGTCCGTTCTTGGGTTCTGTGAGTCTGCTGCTGTTTTGTTCCTTCAGTTTTTTCTTTGTTCCTATACTCCACAGATGAGTGAAATCATTTGATACTTGTCTTTCTCCGCCTGGCTTATTTCACTGAGCATAATACCCTCTAGCTCCATCCATGTTGTTGCAAATGGTAGGATTTGTTTTCTTCTTATGGCTAAATAATATTCCATTGTGTATATGTACCACATCTTCTTTATCCATTTATCTACTGGTGGACATTTAGGTTGCTTCCATTTCTTGGCTATTGTAAATAGTGCTGCGATAAACATAGAGGTGCATATGTCTTTTTGAAACTGGGCTGCTGCAGTCTTAGGGTAAATTCCTAGGAGTAGAATTCCTGGGTCAAATGGTATATCTATTTTGAGTTTTTTGAGGAACCTCCATACTGCTTTCCACAATGGAAGAACTAGTTTACATTCCCACCAGCAGTGTAGGAGGGTTCCCCTTTCTCCATATCCTCGCCAACATTTGTTGTTGTTTGTGTTTTGGATGTTGGCCATCCTTACTTATGTGAGGTGATAGCTCATTGTGATTTTAATTTGCATTTCTCTGATGATGTGGGATGTGGCCACCTGAATTTCTTCTTTGGAGAAGTGTCTATTCAGATTCTTTGCCCATTTTTAATTGGCTTATTTGCTTTTTGTTTGTTGATGTGCATGAGCTCTTTATATATTTTGGATGTCAACCCCTTATCGGATATGTCATTTATGAATATATTCCCCCATACTGTAGGATGTCTTTTTGTTCTACTGATGGTGTCCTCTGCTGCACAGAAACTTTTCAGCTTGATATAGTCTCACTTTTCATTTTTGCTTTTGTTTCCCTTGCCCAGGGAGATATGTTCATGAAGAAGTTGCTCATGTTTATGTCCAAGAGATATTTGCCCATATTTTTTTCTAAGAGTTTTATGGTTTCATGACTTACATTCAGGTCTTTGATCCACCTTGAGCTGACCTTTGTGTGTGGGGTTAGACGATGTTCCAGTGTCATTCCCTTACACGCAGCTGAAGCCCATCCTCTAACCACATTGCTGTAGAAGTTTCCAGTTAGTGTAGAAGGATATTCAGTGTTTGGTGTGTTTTTTTCATTAATTCATTTGATAGACATTTACGAAAATACCTACTTTTTGATTGGCACTGGAAATTCAAAGATGAAAAAGCAGTTGTTGGGGAGCTCACATTAAACAAACTTGCCCTAAATATTTATAAGTGAAGCTAATCCATTTTATAATAAAGTTAAAAATTCACAAGGTTAGTTACAAAGTTTGATGTGACAGTGGGTGTAGGGATTAATCCCAGGAGGATAGTCAGACGAGGACATTCTCGGCTAAGGGACAGCCTATGCCAAGACATGGATGCTGAGGCAGCATGAAGCATGTCCTGGAAACTACTGCACAGTTTACTTTTAAGATTAAAAAGGGCTGAGGGGAGAGTGATACAAGATGAATCTGGACAAGTTATGAAGGAATTGAATAACATGAGAAGGATTTTTTAAGGTTTTTCAAACTTTTAATTTTCCCAACAGAACACTTGGTTCAAATCCTCTTAGGCAAAAATCCAACATATGAAAGAGAAATAAGGTTTTTTGTTTTTGTTTTTGTTTTTTTACAAGGGTGGGAGGCTATACATCCTGGCCCTTTCCCCCAGATGACTGCTAGAGCCAATGTGGGAGCCAAAACCGAACTGCCAAGTAATATGATGTGATTTGCCTCCTAGAAGGGTGCATTTTCAGCCCTGCTTGATTGAGTTCATATTTCTGTCTTACTTACTGAGTTCCTGTAGGTGAAGTCGATGGCCAGTCTTCTTCTTTCTTTGAAGAGTAAGGAAGCAGTCTTCTCCTGGGAACCTCTGGAAGTCCTTTGCCCTCATTAGCAGGCTCAGTGAATGTGTGCTGAAATTAGACCAAAAGAAAAAAAGGAATCCCAGAGAAAGGGAGTTCACTGAACAGTTGGTAGCACAGAATATAATATATAGTAATAGGCATGATAATAGTAATGACAGTAATAGCCATGGTCAAAATTAGAATGGCTAACATTGGCTGAACGCTGATTATGGACAAGCACTGTTCTTCAAACTTAATTAGGTTAACTCAATTAATCCTCAGAACAACTCCAATGCATGGACACTGCTATATATCTATTTTATAAATGAGTAACTGAAACACAAAGAGCCTAAGTAACTTGTCCAAGCCCCACAAAGAGTAAGTGGCAGAACTGGAATTCAAATCCAGCCAGTCAGGCTATGTCCACCCTCCCCACAGCCCTGTTACAGGAATGAGAGATGGGGGAGGATCGTCAGAACATGACTATCATGTGTCTTTAAATTTCTTTCAGAAATTCTAATTGTGTACCCGGTAAAAGAGCCTCTCTGTTGTCATTGATTAACTTAACAACTGTCTGTTACATAAACTCATAAAAATAAATATTTACTGATCTGAAAAGTCTAGTTCTTATTGGTGCTATATATTGGCATCCTGAATAAAATTTCTACTGGAGGAAGGGATTTCACTACTACAAATTCCTAAAAAAAATTCTTTTTAATCACATAGTAGACAATGTCCACAATCCCTTCAAATTCTAGTAGCCTCTGATTCTTTAACAATAGATTATCTTCAACTTTTTGTTACATTCAGTCAACAGTGAAGTTGAGAATGATCGATACATCGACACAAACACCTGCCTAATGCCAACAACGGTTTTATGGAAAGCAGGACAGGAGAGCTGGAGGAGAAGTGGTTCGAGCCAGTGGCTGTACATCTGTGGTGTACTGGCATTTATAAGTCTGTATACCTCACACATCCTTCTGGAGTTCAAACTGACTAGTCCCTTGGATTGTTATATGAGCTACAGTTTTATTCCTGTTCCATAGATTGAGAACTAAATGTTGGTCAAACTCTTAGTCATAGATCACATTAATATTAAATGTCTTATTAATTCCATTTTTAAATCCTGTCATGTTGTGGGTGCTTAACGTATGTTCCCCTTTGTAATAAATACACAACTTAAAACCCCTCCTTTATCCCCTGAAATCATTCATAAGCAAGTATTATTTCGTGTGAACAAGCTCCTTTAATTGGAGGGCCAAAGGAGGTTTCTCTCCAGCCCTGGCTTAGGGTGCTCCGAAAGTCTCCTTTCATGATTTAGCAGCTTTGGTTTTATCACCACAGATAATTCCCCCTCTTCTGTCTAGGAATTTTCAGTGTAGAATTAAGAACACTGGCTTTGGAGTCAAATGAATCTCACTTTGAATCTTAGCTTAACCTTTAAAATATGAATGAACTTGGGGAAGTTACACAACCTCACTGAAACTCATTTTCCTCATTTGTTAAATGGGATCATTAAAAACATCGATTTCACAGAGCTGTTTTGAATATTAGATAATACACATACACAGCTTTTGGTACATAGAAAACATTCCTTAAAGTTGGTTTGGCCATATTTTATGACTATGGTTGTGATTATCATATTGTCATCAGAGGTAGTCAGTGGCTTGAAAGCATCACCTGGAATCATTCATTCCTTTGCATTTGAAAACTGTTGTCGCTTTATGTAGTTTGTCATGCTCCCAGAAGTCAGTCCTGGTTTCTCACATGGAAGGTGTCCCTGCAAGCCCTGAGAGAGAGCCAGCCCCGATGCACAAGTACTTATCAGGCCTCAACTGCATCACATCGCTCATGTTCCACCAGCCAAAGCAAGTCACATAGCCAAGCGCAAAGACAAGGAGAGGAAACAGGCTCCATCTCTTCATGAGGAAGGCTGCCAAATACCATGGCCTCCCCGTTTACCACAAATTTTAAGCAATGAATAAATTACCATGATCTTGAGGTGAAAAAAAACTGGCATTTGGAGAATTTGGATGTCATGCCTGAGGTTACATAGCAGATCAGCTTGGACTAGATTTTGAAATCTTCTGATTGAAGTCATGGTTTCTTCTTAGAGTACTGGACTTGGCTTACTAAAATTACTCTCTTAACTTTTGTGACAATTTGGTACCGTTACTTTGTTTTTCATTATGACCCAGTGGTCATTAGTTTCCCAGTGAGCTTGATGTCTATGCTTACATCTTAAGACACAAGAATAATCCATTTACAAAGTAGGGGCCATCCTTCCCATACAATTTTTTTTTGTATCATTAATCTACAATTACATGTGCAACATTGTGGTTACTAGACTCCCCATATCATCAAGTCCTCCCCATATACCGCATTACAGTCACTGTCCATCAGCAGAGTGACATGCTATATAATCACTACTTGTCATCTCTGAGTTGTACAGCCCTCCCGGTGGCCCCACACTACATTATGCCTGCTAATCGTAATGCCCATTTTTCCCCCTTGTCCCTCCCTTTCCACATACCTCCTCAGTCCCTTTCCCTTTGGTAAGTGTTAGTCTATTCTTGGGTTCTGTGAGTCTGCTGCTGTTTTGTTCCTTCAGTTTTTTTTTCTTTGTTCTTATACTCCACATATGAGTGAAATCATTTGATACTTGTCTTTTTCTGCTTGGCTTATTTCATTGAGAATAATACCCTCTAGCTCCGTCCACGTTGCAAATGGTAGGATTTGTTTTCTTCTTATGGCTGAATAATATTCCATTGTGTATATGTACCACATCTTCTTTATCCATTCATCTACTGATGGATACTTAGGTTGCTTCCATTTATTTGCTATTGTAAATAGTGCTGCGATAAACATAGGGGTGCATATGTCTTTTTCAAACTGGGCTGCTGCATTCTTAGGGTAAATTCCTAGGAGTGGGATTCCTGGGTCAAATGGTATTTCTATTTTGAGTTTTTTGAGGAACCTCCATACTGCTTTCCACAATGGTTGAACTAATTTGCATTCCCACCAGCAGTGTAGGAGGGTTCCCTTTTCTCCACATCCTCGCCAACATTTGTTGTTGTTTGTGTTTTGGATGTTGGCCATCCTCACTGGTGTGAGGTGATATCTCATTGTGGTTTGAATCTGCATTTCTCTGATGATTAGCGATGTGGAGCATCTTTTCATGTGCCTGTTGGCCATCTGAATTTCTTCTTTAGAGAAGTGTCTATTCATGTCCTCTGCCCATTTCTTAATTGGATTATTTGGTTTTTGTTTGTTAAGGTGCGTGAGTTCTTTGTATATTTTGGATGTCAACCCCTTATTGGATACGTCATTTATGAATATATTTCCCATACTGTAGGATGTCTTTTTGTTCTACTGATGGTGTCCTTTGCTGTACAGAAACCTTTCAGCTTGATATAGTCCCACTTGTTCATTTTTGCTTTTGTTTCCCTTGCCCAGGGAGATATGTTCATGAAGAAGTTCATGTTTATGTCCAATAGATTTTTTCCTATTTTTTTTCTAAGAGTTTTATGGTTTCATGACTTACATTCATGTCTTTGATCCACTTTAAGTTTACTTTTGTGTATGGGGTTAGACAGTAATCCAGTTTCATTCTCTTACATGTAGCTGTCCAGTTTTGCCAACACCAGTTGTTGAAGAAGCTGTCATTTCCCCATTGTATATCCATGGCTCCTATATGATATATTAATTGACCGTATATGTTTGGGTTAATGTCTAGACTCTCTATTCTGTTCCACTGGTCTGTGGGTGTGTTCTTGTGCCAGTACCAAATAGTCTTATTACTGTGGCTTTGCAGTAGAGCTTGAAGTCTGAGAGTGTAATTCCCCTGTTTTATTCTTCCTTCTCAGGATTGCTTTGGTTATTTGGGGTCTTTTGTGGTTCCATATTAGAATTATTTGTTCAGGTTCATTGAAGAATACTATTGGTATTTTGACAGGGATTGCATTGAATCTGTAGATTGCTTTAGGTGGTATAGCCATTTTGACAATATTTATTCTTCCTAGCCAAGAGCATGGGATGGCTTTCCATTTGTTAGTGTCCTCTTTAATTTCTCTTAGGAGTGTCTTGTAGTTTTCAGAGTACAGGTCTTTCACTACCCTGGTTAGGTTTATTCCTAGGTATTTTATTCTTTTTGATGCAATTGTGAATGGAATTGTTTTCCTGATTTCTCTTTCTGTTAGCTCATCATTAGTGTATAGGAAAGCAACAGATTACTGTGTATTAATTTTGTATCCTGCAATGTTGCTGGATTCAGATATTAGTTGTTGTAGTTTTGGAGTGTAGTCTTTAGGGTTTTTTATGTACATTATCATGTCATCTGCAGATAGTGACAGTTTGACTTCTTTGTAATCAATCTGGCTGCCTCTTATTCCTCTGTGTTGTCTGATTGCCATAGCAAGGACCTCCAGTACTATGTTGAATAACAGTGGAGAGAGTGGGCATCCCTGTCTTGTTGCCGATCTTAGATGAAAAGCTTTCAGCTTCTCGCTGTTAAGTATGATGTTGGCTGTGGTTTTGTCATATATGGCCTTTATTATGTTGAGGTACTTGCCCTCTCTACCCATTTTGTTGAGAGTTTTAATCATGAATGGATGTTGAATTTTGTCAAATGCTTTTCAGCATCTATGGAGATGATCATGTGGTTTTTGTCATTCTTTTTGTTGATGTGTTGGATGATGTTGATGGATTTTCGAATATTGTACCATCCTTGCATCCCTGAGATGAATCCCACTTGATCATGGTGTATGATCCTCTTGATATATTTTTGAAATCTGTTTGCTAATATTTTATTGAGTATTTTTGCATCTATGTTCATCAGGGCTATTTGTCTGTAATTTTCTTTTCTTGTGGGTTCTTTGCCTGGTTTTGGTATTAGAGTGATGCTGGCTTCACAGAATGAGTTTGTAAGTATTTCCTCCTCTTCAATTTTTTGGAAAACTTTAAGGAAAATTGGTATTATTTCTTCTCTATGTGTCTGATAAAATTCAGCAGGGAATACATCTGTCCGGGGGGTTTTGTTCTTGGGTAATTTTCTGATTACCGATTCAAATTCATTGCTGGTAATTGGTCTGTTTAGGTTTTCTGTTTCTTGCTTGGTCAGTCTTGGAAGGTTGTATTTTTCTAAGAAGTTGTCCATTTCTTCTAGGTTTCCCAGCTTGTCAGCATATAGATTTTCATAGTATTCTCTAATAATTCTTTGTATTTCTGTGGGGTTATCATGATTTTTCCTTTCTCATTTCTGATTCTGTTTATGTGTGTAGATTCTCTTTTTCTCTTAGTAAGGCTGGCTAGGGGTTCATCTATTTTGTTTATTTTTTCTAAGAACCGGCTTTTGGTTTCATTGATTTTTTTCTATTGATTTATTCTTCTTAATTTTATTTGTTTCTTCTCTAATCTTTATTATGTCCCTCCTTCTGGTGACTTTGGGCCTCATTTGTTCTTCTTTTCCCGATTTCAATAATTGTGACTTTAGACTATTCTTTTGGGATTGTTCTTCCTTCTTTAAATAGGCCTGGATTGCAATATACTTTCCTCTTAGAACTGCCTTTGCTGCATCCCACAGAAGTTGCGGCTTTGTGTTGTGTCTTCATTTGACTCCATATATTGTTTGATCTCTGTTTTAATTTGGTCATTGATCCATTGATTATTTAGGAGCATGTTTTTAAGCGTCCATTTATTTGTGAGCCTTTTTGTTTTCTTTGTAAAATTTATTTCTAGTTTTATACATTTGTGATTTGAGAAGTTGGTTGGTAGAATTTCAATATTTTTGTATTTACTGAGGTTCTTTTTGTGGCCTAGTTTGTGGTCTATTCTGGAAAATGTTCCATGTGCACTTGAGAAGAATGTGTATTCTGCTGCTTTTGGGTGTAGAGTTCTGTAGATGTCTGTTAGGTCCATCTGTTCAAGTGTGTTGTTCAGTGCCTCTGTGTCTTTACTTATTTTCTATCTGGTTGATCTGTCCTTTGGAGTGAGTGGTGTGTTGAAGTCTCCTAAAATGACTGCATTGCTTTCTATTTCCTCCTTCAATTCTGTTAGTATTTTTTTCCCATATGTTGGTTCTCCTCTGTTGGGTGCATATATATTTATAATGGTTATATCTTCTTGTTGGACTGACTCCTTTATTGTTATGTAATGTCCTTCTTTGTCTCTTGCTACTTTCTTTGTTCTGAAGTCTATTTTGTCTGATACAAGTACTGCAACTCCTGCTTTTTTCTCCCTGTTGTTTGCATGAAATATCTTTTTCCATCCCTTCACTTTTAGTCTGTGTATATATTTGGGTTTGAGGTGAGTCTCCTGTAAGCAGCATATAGATGGGTCTTGCTTTTTTATCCACTCTGTTACTCTGTGTCTTTTGTTTGGTGCATTCAGTCCATTTACATTTAGGGTGATTATCAATAGATATGTACTTACTGCCATTGCCGGCTTTTAAATTCGTGGTTACCAAGGGTTCAAGGGTAGCTTCTTTACTATCTAATGTCTAACTTAACTCTCTTGTTAAACTATTATAAACACAGCCTGATGATTCTTTATTTCTCTCCCTTCTTATTTTTCCTCCTCCATTCTTTATATATTATGTGTTTTATTCTTAACTCTTTTGCGTTCCTTTGACTGTTTTTGTGGAAAGTTGAGTTTATTTTTTGCCTTTAGTTAGTATTTGGATGGTCTGCTTTCTTTGCTATGAATTTATACTCGCTGGTGACATCCTTTTAGCCTTAGGAGTGCTTCTATATAGAGCATTCCCTTTAAGATATCCTATAGAGGTGGTTTGTGGGAGGCAAATTCCCTCAACTTTCACTTGCCTGGTAATTGTTTAATCCCTCCCTCAAATTTAAATGATAATCATGATGAATACAATATTCTTGGATCAAGGCCCTTCTGTTTCATTGCATTAAATATATCATGCGATTCTCTTCTGGCCTGTAAAGTTTCTGTTGAGAAGTCTGATGATAGTCTGATGGGTTTTCCTTTGTAGGTGATCTTGTTTCTCTCTCTGGCTGCCTTTAATACTCTGTCCATGTCTTTGATCTTTGCCATTTTAATTATTATATGTCTTGGTGTTGTCCTCCTTGGGTCCCTTGTGCTGGGAGATCTATGGGCTTCCATGGTCAGAGAAACTATTTCCTTTCCCAGTTTGGGGAAGTTCTCCTCAATTAATGTCTTCAAAGATGCTCTCTATCCCTTTTTCTCTCTCTTCTTCTTCTGGTAGTCTTATAATGCGAATATTGTTCCATTTGGATTGGTCACACAGTTATCTTAATATTCTTTCATTCCTAGAGATCCTTTTATCTCTCTCTGCCTTAGCTTGTCTGTAGTCGTGTTCTCTGTTTCTGTTCCATTAAAAGTCTCTTGCACCTCGTCCAGTCTGCTCTTTAGCCTGTCAATAAATTGTTTCATTTCTGTAATATCTCTCCTCACTTCCTCCCTTAGGTCTTGCATATTTCTCTGTAGATCCATCAGCATGGTTATGCCTTTTATTCTGAATTCTTTTTCAGGAAGATTGTTTAAATCTATCCTACCCGGCCCTCTCTCTGGGGTTGTCTGGGTGATCTTTGACTGGACCATATTCTTCAGTCTTTTCATGGCGATAGAAGTGGTTGCAGGCAGGTGCCACATGTGTCAGCTAGGAGAACAAAGCCCCTTCCTGCTTGTTGTTCTCCTTGCCCTTTTCTGCAGGCTCTGCTGGTTACCTGTACACTGGGAGGCCATCTCTGGGAAAATCCCCTAAACTGCCGTGGACGGGGCCGCCTTCAGGCTAGCCAAGAGCACTGTAGGGGTTTGCAGCCATGCCAGGTGTGTGTTCTGCACCCCTTGGTGCCTTTCTGCCCTTGCTCTGGCTTCTGCGGCCCTTACAGGTTAGCTCTGCACCCGCGGGGAGCAGATTCCGTGCGGCCCTTCCCGGTTAGTTGCGCGTCCGCCGAGAGGAGATTCACTGCGGCCCTTCCCCGTTAGCTGTGCGCCCACTGGGAGGGGATTCTGTGTAGTTGTTATGGGCGGGGCCGCTCTCCCGCTGTTTCGCAGCTGTGGCGGATCTGCTGCATTGCTGGTGGGGGGGTGGGGGGAAACGAATGGCAGGCTGCTTATCTCTGTGAGGGGCTTCAGGGCTGCTTTACCCGGCAGCCGTTTAGGGATCCCGAAGTTCCTTAAGATTCCCAGCCTGCTGGGTTGAGTGCACTGGGACGATATTATTCCACTTTTGGGCCCTTGTCTCTTTAAAATTTTTAAGAAAGCACCCGCTTTTCTTTTGTCCCAGGGGAGCCGGCTGCGGGGACCCACTTGCAGTCTCCATCTCAGATACTGCCCTTCCGTTTCTCTAGTCTCCAGTACACCATGCGATGTGTGTCTGTGCTCCCGATGCAGATCACCAGGGCTGGGTATTTAGCAGTCCTGTGCCTCCACTCCCTCCCCACTCTGATTCTTTTCCTCCTGCCAGTGAGCTGGGGTGGAGGGAGTGCTCGGGTCCCGCCAGGTCGCGGCTTTGTATCTTACCCGCTTCGTGAGGCCCTGAGTTCTCGCAGATGTAGCTGTAGCCTGGCTGTTGTACTGTATCTTCTGGTCTCTCTTTTAGGAATAGTTGTATTTGTTGTATTTTCACAAGTATATATGGTTTTGGGAGGAGATTTCCACCGCCCTACTCATGCTGCCATCTTCCCAGTACCCTCTCCCTTCTCTTACAATTTTGTAATTTAATTTTAGTCTTAGTTCTTGCTGTCTTTGTTTTGTTTTTTGAAAGCATCGTAACTCATCTCCTTCCATGAGCCTCGCTGTGAGACAGTGGGCAGCTGTGGAATGGTTAAATGAGTTCTTGTACTTTCTAGTAAGTGCCTCTCTTTCAATTTCACTGAATAATTTGCTGGCATCATTGCCCTAGACCAGAAATCTGGATGAAAAGTAGCCCTGAAGGCCTGGTGAACTACATGCTCCCTAACAAGGTCGTTGAAGATCAAGATCAAGGTTCTATATTAGAGCTGCGTAACATGACCCATAGTAGCTCCGTAATCGTGTTTGGAAAAGGTGCGATTTAAACCTCAAATTCAGGATACTTACATTCCTCCCTTTCTCCCTTTGTTATTTCTTTATATTTTGGTTGAGAAGAGTGATAATAACGTTTATTTTGTATTATATTTTATAACTTTCACGTACCTCTTTTAAATATCACAAAAGGCTGCGATATATAATTAATACTGCTGTAAAATCTGTATCTCACTGTAGATGAGAAAACTTAGACTCCAAAAGGTAGATGACTTTGCTGAGATCACACACCACAAAGGAGTGGAACCCAAACCTCATGCGCACCCCCTGCTCACCCTCCTTTCTCTGACTCAGTGCCTATATGCCTTCTTCATTGTCATGGTGCATGTGTTTCCCTTTGCAAAGTGATGGAGAACGTGCTGGCTTCATTCTGATCTCCAGTACTATATTTTAGATTTAATTATATACTGAATTACACTGTTATTTAGCTGTTCGTAATGATACGGTAAGCTTTTTTAGGCACTTTTCCTCCTCTTAGTTCTCCCACATCATCCACCATCCCGTGGAGAACTCAGGAGTCAGGCAGCAAATCCTTGTAGAAGCAGCCCGGCTTCTCACTAAGAGTGCCTGGAGCTGACACTGTCAGCCGCCGTTGGGAAGTGACTGGTGTTTTACTGCCTCATGTAGTTGCCTTTAATCGAAGCAGCTGTCGATGCCTGGCAGCCAACAGAAGCCCTCAGGTTTGTTTTCACCCCTTCTGTTTCGGCTTCCCTGAAGTATATCTGCTCACATCCCACACCCATCCACAATTATTTGGCCCCACACAGTGAGTTTAAAATAACTAGTAAGCACCATTTTAAGACATCTGAGGCCTGCTACAGGAACCCTTCCACAGGTGAAGGTCTGAGAAGGTGAGTGTCTCCTTGGACCTGTGGGGTTGGCGGAGGCAGTTTCCGATCACTGCAGGGAAGAATTCGCTGGTTAGCAGTCGGCCATCCCCTCCCTCCCTCAGCCACTGTCCCAGCCCCTCCCTCCTCTCTTCCCATCCCCTCTTAGGGCCACGTGCTTCTCCTGAGCTCGGCCTCCCAATCATACGTTCTGGTTTGAGATCACCTAGTGTTCAACTTAGTTACGCCATGTGATATATAACATGGTTAGTTCTCCTAGGTTTGCAAGTCTCCATTGTTTTCACTAAAACTTATTTGTGTGTGGTCAGGAAATGTCAGCATTCTACCATACTCCTCATCTTATCTTATCAGCTCCTTTCAAGCATCACTGTGCTGCTGTAAGCAGTTGGGCCCTTTGCAAGTGATCATTCTTTTATTTACACATATTCACAGGCACTTTGCTTGGTGCTGAGGATGTTTCAGAGAGAAAAAGCAGGCAGGGCTCCTCGGTGTGTAGTTTATGCACTGATAGGAAAGAGAGGTTTTAATCAAATGATCAGATGGATAAATATGGATCACAACTCTGGTAGGTACTAGAAAGGAAGACACCTGCGGTCATCCGTGAGGTTAGAATGAAGTCAGGCAGACCAGAGAGCTTTGCTGGGGAAGGGACTCTGGAACTGAGACTTGAGGGCAGACCAGAGTTTACAATCCATGGAGAAGAGAGTCAAATAGAATAGCAGCTATGACAGCGTATGACCCACACCTCTGAACCCTGACCAGCAAATAATGGCATGTGTGTGAAGCGGATGGGGGTGGACAAGATATACTGGGGACACTTGACATGGCCTGAGATAATAGGAAGACATCCTGGAGGAGTGTCATTTAAACTCAATTTGGAATAATGAGTAGAAATTATGTGAAGAAGAGGAAGGAGAAAGAAGACATCATAGGGAGACTGCAGAAGAGCGCAGCAATGTAGTGACACTGGAGGGCGGAAGGGCACAGACAGACACAGAATGACTAACCCTTTAGGGAAGGGTGATACGACAACTGAGACTCAGAGACAGTCCTTCCTCTTGCTGCATCTAAAACAATTGCCCTGGTTTAGACATTTTCTCCATCAATCTGAAACAGAAAATATCATTTTACAGACCGACTGATGTGTACACTAATCAAAATAAAATTATAAGAGAATATCTACAAACTCCCTTGGTAATGTCAATGCCTCTAAAAATGGCCCACATTGGTGGACTCCAAGTTGAAACTTGGAATGAATGAAACCTGATTAGGAAACTTACTCTGTAGTAGAGAGTTCTCTCTCTTCACATCCGTGGCACTCCCACATTTCCCCTTTCTTTTCATGTTTAGTCTCCTGAAGGTAGGATGGATGCTCCCGCTTTGCGCGCTGCTTCAGATCTGAGGAACTTACCTTTGCTCTCTTGCCCATCTGACTTTCATCATCTTCAGTCAGATAGTTCAATAAAAGTAGGCTTCAAAGAAAATGAATCTAACAAATTTTAAATCCAAGGGCCTGTATTTTTTTTTCCTTTTCTCTTTCCCCAGTCTTCCCTAGACCAGATATGATCAGTAATAGATACTCCATGGACATAGTTTCCAGAGGTCTAGAGGAAATGTCACCTCAATAGCCTGTCTACCTTGATGTCTTCCAGGTGATGGGATGGGGGTTTTTCACCCCAGCAAGTTGTATGTTCTGCCTATTTTCTGTGCAAACATAAGACCCCCACCCTTGGTCCACCAGTGTGTTGTGTCTTATAGATTTTTTCTTTATAGTCAAGAAAGAAAGTCAAGTTACTTAATAATTATGCTTGTTCATTACCACAGAGGAAAAAGCTTAAGAAAGAACTTATTACACAGCTAATACAAATAGGGGTGAAAAGCAGACTCTACTAAAGACAGTGGACTTTCATGACAGAATATTCATTATTCTAATACAGGATGAAGAGGAAGAAATCAAACAAGAAATTAACATGTTGAAGAAATATTCTCATCACCGGAATATTGCTACATACTATGGTGCTTTTATCAAAAAGAACCCACCAGGCATGGATGACCAACTTTGGGTATGTAGTGCCGTCCAGATGTGCCCTTACTGCGTGAAAACAACCAGGGCTGAATGGTGTATTTCTCCATCCTCATGGCTAAATTACATTGCATGATTTTTTCTTTGAAACTCTTGGTGTCAAGGTTCCCTCCCATTTCCTTGAATACCTCTCCATTATTTCAATATCTCTGTCTTCTATCCCTTAATGTGGACCATCCCTAAAGACAGTTGTTAAGTTCTTGGAGGTTTTTTCCCCACTAATGACTACTTTTATTGAGTTTTTATTGTATTTTGGGCATGATGCTATTTACTTTTTATATATTATTTCATTATTCTGGCTCCTTGAGGTGGACATTATTATCCTCATTCTTGGATGATGAAACTAAGGTTTGGAAAGAAGGTAAGTAAACTGCCCCAGTATCTGTGTAGCTGGAAATGGTGAAGTTCTGATCTAACCAAGCTCTTTGTGAGTCATTTTCCTTGTCTATCACTAATGTTTGGGTGACTGAAATTTAAATTTCAACTCTCTGAGTAAAACACCTAAGACAGTGTCTGATACCACATAGGTAATGTTATGGGTTTCACTCCTTCCCTGTTTCCCCTTGTCCAGTCAGCCATGTGCCCCAGTCCTGCATCTTTGACAGTTTATGGAGCAGCTGTCCCATGTGTTAGACTGCCCCATGAATACTATATGCAGTATGTCTGGTACCAACACCACTGCTCCAGACCCTGCCCAGCCCTGAGGGCTCTTCTTCTTACCTTACTGATTGCTGTCAGTGGAATTTTGTTCATTTACTTACTCCCGCAGGTAGTTTATAAGGCTGTCTTGGTTTGACCTTTTTTGCCAATTTTATACCCACCCCATGAGTACAGGCCCATTCAGTGGAAGCCTGGATTTGTAGTAGCTTCCTACTTGACCTACCTTCATCTCTGTCTCTGTCTGTCTCTCCCACCCCCATCTCTCTCTCTCTCTCTCTCTCTCTCTCCCCTCTCTTTTCATCCCGTATGTTGCTGTTGGATTAATGGCTTTAAAAATACCCTTTTACTCACTAATCATCTTACTCATTTTCTAGAAGTCTTAATATGAGTCTGCCACACGAAATTCACTCGACTATCCAGTGCTTACTATATGCCAAAGTACGTACTAAACCATGTGGGTCCAGAGACCACTATTTTATGGATAGCTTCTCAAAGAATGTTAGTCTACTCTGTCACTGCGTAAGAGATTAGTCTAGCTGAGAAGACAAAACATACAGTGAACACATTGGTAACCAAAAAGGATATGATAATGTCAGCTCAGAAAAATAACAAGATTTTCCTGTTACTTGACATTAAATACTACAGTCTTTGGTGAAAAGAGCTGCTAGGATTCTTTTCCCTTAAGACCCATCTCTAAATTAAAAAAAAAAAAGTACTTTGGGGTAAATGAATACCCTTTCTATGATCACATTAATTTTATGTATTTTCATGTGATTTCTGAAAGATGACAGTAAGATTTCTAATTTTGGCCTCATAAATGTATAGGAGATGTAAATGTGAAAATTAAAACTGTAAAAAGTAGGAGAAAATAAGTGTGACTATAAATATTAAAGAAAGATCTACAGCAGCAAGGGCATAACCGCAAAACTGAATCTTGACGGACTTGACTATATCAGTTTTTAAGTTTCTTAGTCCAAATAAAACCCCACGCTAAACAAAGTAAAAATGCAAATAACTAATTTAGGAAAAATATTTATTTCGTGCCCGATGAGAAAGAAGTTAGTAGCCTTTAGAGATGAAGAGTTTGTTGTAAATCAATAGGAAAACATATGAAACTAGAAAGATTAAGAAAGAACCAGGCTGCAATGAACAAAACAAGAAGGATCAATTTCCAATAAAGGTGTTTTTAAAATGTAATCTTAACTACTACCTAAAAGCACAAGAAAACAAGAATGAGATTCTGTTTCTTACCTAGTAGATTGGCAAAGATTTTTTTAGAAAATGATATACCCCATATGTCCATGCCCCATATCCTCTGCCTGTGGAAATTAATGTTGATGCAACTTTACTCAGGGGCACTTAAAATACGTACAAGTAACCACATTCTCTCTCTCTCTCTCTCTCTCTCTCTCTCTCTCTCTCTCACACACACACACACACACACAGACATATGATTTTATATATATATATATCCCAAAGATTACTTTTGACCCAGTGTTTCCACATGCAGGAATGTATCCTAAATAAATATTTGGGTAACTACATAAAGATGTCTGTAGAAGTTAACCAATAGAGAATCACTTAGGTAAATTCATTAAAGGACACTATTCAGCCAGATAAAATATAGATCCGTATTTACAAATGAATAAGCATTAACAATTATAGTGGGGTTTTTTTAAAAAGACATTCTGTAGAGGCTATGATTAGATGTAATATGTTTTCATTTTTGTCCAAAAAAGGAAAGGAAATATTTATATAATATAAATATATATACATAAATAAATACATGGTGGCAAAGTCTAGAATCATAAATACCAGTGGTGTTGGTGTTTGTATCTGGGTAATAATTTCATTAATTTAGTTTTAAAACATTTTTATTTTTCATGTCTGTTCTTTTCTTTTTCTAAATTTAATCTCTTAAATCTAACATCAGAACCACTTCTGCTGTTCCTTTTTTTTTTTTATTGCTTCTCAGTGAGCTTTGTTCCTCAGATACACGGTCGGCTCTCTGAGGATAAGGACCGTGTCTTCTGCATCTCAGTGTTCTCCCCAGTGCTAAGGTGCTGGGCAGTTGTTTTGTGAATGAAAGTGGTGCCATTTCTACAAATTTGATTGCTCTTATTATTACTATCATTGGTACAAACCTGAGGGCTCCAGGTACTTCGAGAGTTCAGTTTCCTGTGGCCGGCAGGTTCAACAGGAGATGATGGGATGGAGCCGCATGGAATTCCTCTGTGTTCCCAAAGGACATCTACACTGTCAGGAATCCAGCATTTTAGCCATAGCCCCTGTATTGCCATAAGCTGCAGCAGAGAGCAAGTGGACAGTGAGAGGTGTTTTAAGGCTCTCTGAAGACAGGGCTTTTTGTTTGGTCATGGCTTTGGTTCCAAATTAAAAGAAAGCATTAATACTGCTTTGGAACTACCTCGCAGCTCATGACCTGAGGGAGTACAAGCATTTCTAGATGAGTCACACCTTACTATTAATATCATTCATTTTGTGAGATGGGCCAGATAGGATAGCTAGATTCCTTGTCAGGTTGAACTAAAATTTAGGTATTTATTTACAAATTACTGGTTGAGGATAGGAGAGAAAGCGTTCAAGTACTCATTTTTACCTTTTTCATAACGCTGGGATTTTTTTAAGCTGGAAAGAAAATTAGTTGTCAGTTATTTTGCCAGATCCCAGTGAAGCTGACTGACTTTTCCAGGGCCTCAAAGATTATTAATGGATAGGCACAGAAGGTAGACATCCTCAGACGGTAAAATTCAGCTTGGCTTGAAGTTCCAGGAAAGGAAGTTGTTTTTAAAAAGGAGCACGATCTGCGGTCTCTTTCCAGATTGGCACTGGGTGAAAGCAGCACGCCTGTTTCGGTCTGGATGGCCTCAGCAGGAGGTTTGTACTCTGGACATGAGCTGCCGCCTGCAAGTCCTCACCCTGGCCGATTGCTGTTCCCAGGGAGACAGCTCTGGTTGCTGGGCACCGAGAGCCTGCGTGTGTACGTGCTCATTGGTTCATTCACCATTATTCATTCATCCAAAAAATATCTATCAGGTATTTGCTAGGCACACGGCACTCTTCTCAACACCTAGGGTATATCAGTGAACAAAACTAAAGAAAGCCCCTACTTTGGTGCGGCTTACGTTGTTGCTACAGACCACAAACAATAAACGCTGTAAGAAAACTGTATGGAATTGCTGGAAGCTGACAGCCACCTGGAAGATCAGGGAGAGGTTAATGGGGATGCAGGTAGGGTTGCAGGGAAGTACAGTGACCAGAGGAAGCCCTTGCAGGTGACGGAAGGGAGGCTGGTGTGTTCCAGCAGTAGCACTGAGGGCCGTGTGCCTGGAATACAAGGGTGAGGGGACACCTAGGGTCAGGTCGTGCAGGGTCTCTCAGGCCATTGGAAAGATACCAGCTTCTACTCGGAGTGAGGTGGGGCCACTGGAGGGTTTTGAAGGTGGAGAGCTGGGATCCAATCCACATAGGTACGAGGGTCCCTCTAGTTTCTGGCTGAGACCAGACGATTTGGGGGCCGGAACAGAAGCAGGGAAATCAAGTAAGAGAGTGTTTTAGCAAGCTCACCCCCTTCCTGAGCTTGGCAAAGGGGGATCTACAAGTAGGAATGACTTCCGAACCCAGGGCACATGGGGAGAAACCCTGCCTTCACATCCCGTTGTCCAATTAAATGCAGGTGGCGGAATGTGGCAGTTACCGGCCCCACAATCTGCTTGTGAGGCAGAGGACCTAGGTCTTGGCAGTTTCATGCCCACGCACAGGAAGGTTCTGCCCGTCCCCCCAGTGGTTGGCCATTAGCTTCACTGTCACTGGTGATGAAAATACAAAGTTATTTGTATAAATGAAACACTTGGTGAGGCTGAGAGCATCATTTCTTTTTCTAGTTGTGCTCCTTGTTTGGTAACAAACTCAGGAAGAGCATGGAAAAGTAAAGGCTGAATAGAAACATAATAGTTAAGGCATTGATACCAGATTAGAGGGAACTTGGTCATAGAATATGACACTGCTTAGTGATTTCAAGGCCTCATACCCATTGAATTTTGGATGTTTTGTGTTAATAACAGTGACAGGTAATTCTTACTGCCTGTTTATCACATGCCAAGTACTGTATTTGTTTGCATTGTCATATTACTCCACTAGATCTTTACAAACATGATAGAAATTAGATACTATCATTATTCTCACTTTACTGATGAGGAAATTAGGCTCAGAAAAGAAAAGAAACTTGCCCAAGGTCTCACCAGCTAGTGTGTGATGAAGCTAGTGTGTGCTAGCTAACCCCCAGCTGTCTGATGCCAGAACCCAGACCCTGAGGCCTACACTCCTCTCCTTTTAGTTGTGAAAAATAGTTCTGATACTGAAGTTTGGTGTTCCAAATGGGATTGAAGCTTCGTGTTAAATTAGTTTATTTTAACTTCACCTTTTAATTTTTATTCCCCAATTTCCAAAAAGGGTAGCAAGACCAGTTAGCTACTAATAAGATGGGTGTGAAGTCTAAGAAATACTCTTTGAAAAGTTCATTAAACCTTTCAGGAATGTTTTAGCAAACAATTGCAAAGGTCACAGATGAGTATTTGGGCTAATGGCATTCTGTTAGGAGTACAATTATATAAAAATAATGGATTACAGTATAGAGACATAGCCTGTAGCAACCAAGAGCAACACTTTACAACATTTATTCCCAGTACTCAGGCTACATGAAATATATTCCCCAGATATTTCTTTAACCGTAGCTGGATGTTTGCACTTATCTCAGCAGCCCTTATGTGATGTTTTAGGTGTCTGATTGAATTATAATCTGTGTGAATTCTATCAGTCTTGTTCTAGAGATAAACTCTTGTTTAGTACCAGTTCTTTGTGGAAATACAACTACTTCTGATAATGGTCAAGTAATTCCCCTTTATCGACTGCTTGGGGCCTGGTCCGGAAATCAAAAAAGGGAGCTCTCTCAATAAAGATTCCAATCTCTCAGAAACAAGTAGGCGCTGACACACAGCATTGCCATCTCATTCTGCTGCATCTCGGTGATGAGAGACGCTCCATTTTGCTCCATGCCTTTCAGACGCTGGGAGTGAATGATAAGTACTATCTATTAAGTGGACTAATTTCTCTAAAATTAGAAAGCAACATCACATATTTTGCTGTCTCCTTTGATACCACCACAGCAATTGCAAGGCTTATACAAGGAAATAAATCTTATACAGAAAAATAAATTTCTGTTTAGCTTCGAAAATATAGGGTGATTAAGTAAAATGATATATTGTTGTACTGAAATGACTCAATAAGCTGTTTGTTAGATTGTAACAGTATAGACTTGCAAAGCTATGAGTTAAACAATTGTATTCATTTTGAGGAGAAACATACCAATAGTTGGCTGAAACCTGGCCTAGACTCCAGAGATCTGGATTCTAGTCTTGGCAGAGGCAGTATCTCTGGCTTTTGTTTTTTTCTTTATAAAAACGGTAACTTAAGCGTAGGTCTGAGTTTTCAAACTTGGCAGCCCAGAGGCTAAATTCTGTCCGGGTAAATGTGTTCAGTTTGGTTCACATAAGGTATGGAGATTTTTTTTTTT
>JAQQAC010008350.1:8475851-8554273 GCA_029783875.1 Phataginus tricuspis | reverse complement strand
CCCTTATCCCTCCCTTCCCACCCATCTTCCCCAGTTCCTTTCCCTTTGGTAACTGTTAGTCCATTCTTGGTTCTGTGAGTCTGCTGCTGTTTTGTTCCTTCAGTTTTTGCTTTGTTCTTATGCCCCACAGATGAGTGAAATCATTTGATACTTGTCTTTTTCCGCTTGGCTTATTTCACTGAGCATAATACCCTTTAGCTCCATCCATGTTGTTGCAAATGGTAGGATTTGTTTTCTTCTTATGGCTGAATAATATTCCATTGTGTATATGTACCACATCTTCTTAATCCATTCATCAACTGGTGGACACTTAGGTTGCTTCCATTTCGTGGCTATTGTAAATAGTGCTGCAATAAACATAGAGGTGCATATGTCTTTTTCAAACTGGGCTGCTGCATTCTTAGGGTAAATTCCTAGGAGTGGAATTCCTGAGTCAAATGGTATATCTATTTTGAGTTTTTTGAGGAACCTCTATACTGCTTTCCACAATGGTTGGACTAGTTTACATTCCCACCAGCAGTGTAGGAGGGTTCCCCTTTCTCCACATCCTCGCCAACATTTGTTGTTTGTATTTTGGATATCAACCCCTTATCGGATATGTCATTTATGAATATATTCTTCCATACTGTAGGATGCCTTTTTGTTCTATTGATGGTATCCTTTGCTGTACAGAGGCTTTTCAGCTTGATATAGTCCCACTTCTTAATTTTTGCTTTTGTTTCCCTTGCCCGGGAGATATGTTCATGAAGAAGTTGCTCATGTTTATGTCCAAGAGATTTTTGCCTATGTTTTTTTCTAAGAGTTTTATGGTTTCATGACTTACATTCAGGTCATTGATCCATTTGGAATTTACCTTTGTGTATCGGGTTAGACAATGATCCAGTTTCATTCTCTTACATGTAGCTGTCCAGTTTTGCCAACACCAGCTGTTGAGGAGGCTGTCATTTTCCCGTTGTATATCCATGGCTCCTTAATCATATATTAATTGACCATATATGTTTGAGCTAATATCTGGACTCTCTATTCTGTTCCACTGGTCCATGGGTCTGTTCTTGTACCAAATTGTCTTGATTACTGTGGCTTTGTAGTAGAGCTTGAAGTTGGGAAGTGAGATCCCCCCTGCTTTATTCCTCCTTCTCAGGACTTCTTTGGCTATTTGGGGTCTTCTGTGGTTCCATATGAATTTTAGAACTATTTGCTCCAGTTGGTTGAAGAATGCTGTTGCTATTTTGATAGGAATTGCATTGAATCTGTAGATTGCTTTAGGCACGATGGCCATTTTGACAATATTAATTCTTCCTACCCAAGAGCATGGGATGAATTTCCATTTGTTAGTGCCCTCTTCAATTTCTCTTAAGAGTGTCTTGTAGTTTTCAGTATATGGTTAGGTTTATTCCTAGGTATTTTATTCTTTTTGATGCAGTTGTGAATGGAATTGTTTTCCTGATTTCTCTTTCTACTAGTTCATTGTTAGTGTTTAGGAAAGCAACAGATTTCTGTGTATTAATTTTGTATCCTGCAACGTTGCTGGATTCAGATATTAGTTCTAGTAGTTTTGGAGTGTAGTCTTTAGGGTTTTTTATGTACAATATCATGTCATCTGCAGATAGTGACAGTTTGACTTCTTTGTAATCAATCTGGCTGCCTTTTATTCCTCTGTGTTGTCTGATTGCCATAGCAAGGACCTCCAGTACTATGTTGAATAACAGTGGAGAGAGTGGGCATCCCTGTCTTGTTCCCGATCTTAGATGAAAAGCTTTCAGCTTCTTGCTGTTAAGTATGATGTTGGCTGTGGGTTTGTCATATATGGCCTTTATGATGTTGGGGTACTTGCCCTCTATACCCATTTTGTTGAGAGTTTTTATCATGAATGGGTGTTGAGTTTTGTTAAATGCTTTTTCAGCATCTATGGAGATGATCATGTGGTTTTTGTTCTTCTTTTTGTTGATGTGTTGGATGATGTTGATGGATTTTCGAATATTGTACCATCCATGCATCCCTGGGATGAATCCCACTTGATCATGGTGTATGATCCTCTGATGTATTTTTGAATTCGGTTTGTTAATATTTTATTGAGTATTTTTTCATCTATGTTCATCAGGGCTATTGGTCTGTAATTTTCTTTTTTTGTGGGGTCTTTGCCTGGTTTTGGTATTAGAGTGATTCTGACTTCATAGAATGAGTTTGTAAGTATTTCCTCCTCTTCTATTTTTTGGAAAACTTTAATGAGAATGGGTATTATGTCTTCTCTAAATGTCTGATAAAATTCAGTGGTGAGCCCATCTTGCCCGGGAGTTTTGTTCTTGGGTAGTTTTTTGATTACCGCTTCAATTATGTTGCTGGTAATTGGTCTGTTTAGATTTTCTGTTTCTTCCTTGGTCATTCTTGGAAGGTTGTATTTTTCTAAGAAGTTGTCCATTTCTTCTAGGTTATCCAGTCTGTTAGCATATAGATTTCCATAGTATTCTCTAATAATTCTTTGTATTTCTGTGTTGTCCGTAGTAATTTTTCCTTTCTCATTTCTGATTTTGTTTATCTGTGTAGATTCTCTTTTTCCCTTAGTAAGTCTGGCTAGGGGTTTATCTATTATGTTTATTTTCTGAAAGAACCAGCTCTTGGTTTCATTGATTTTTTTTTGTATTGTTTTATTCTTCTCAATTTTATTTATTTCTTCTCTGATCTTTATTATGTCCCTCCTTCTGCTGACTTTGGTCCTCATTTGTTCTTTTTCCAGTTTCAATAATTGTGACTTTAGACTATTCATTTGGGATTGTTCTTCCTTCTTTAAATAGGCCTGGATTGCTATATACTTTCCTTTTAGAACTGCCTTCTCTTTGTCCCACAGAAGTTGGGGCATTGTGCTGTTGTTGTCATTTGTCTCCCTACATTGCTTGGTCTCTGTTTTAATTTGGTAATTGATCCATTGATTATTTAGGAGCATGTTGTTAAGCCTCCATGTGTTTGTGAGCCTTTTTGTTTTCTTTGTACAATTTATTTCTAGTTCTATACCTTTGTGACCTGAGAAGTTGGTTGGTAGAATTTTAATCTTTTTGAATTTACTGAGGCTTTTTCTGTGGATAGTATGTGGTCTATTCTGGAAAATGTTCCATGTGCACTTGAGAAGAATGTGTATCCTGCCCTTTTGGGTGTAGAGTTCTGTACATGTCTGTTAGGTCTATCTGTTCTAACGTGCTGTTCAGTGCTTGTGTCTCCTTACTCATTTTCTTTGTGTTCTTTGTGGTTGATCTGTCCTTCAGAGTGAGTGGACTGTTGAAGTCTCCCAGAATGAATGCATTGTATTTTATTTCCCCTTTTAATTCTGTTAGTATTTGTTTCACACATGTTGGTGCTCCTTTGTTGGGTGCATAGATATTTATAATGGTTATATCCTCTTGTTGGATTGACCCCTTTATTGTTATGTAATGTCCTTCTTTGTCTCTTGTGACTCTCTTTATTTTGAAGTCTATTTTGTCCTTTACAAATACTACAGCTCCAGCTTTTTTCTCCCTATTAGTTGCATTAAATATCTTTTTCATTCATTCAATTTTAGTCTATGTATGTCTTTGGGTTTGAAGTGAGTGTCTTGTAGGCAGCATATAGAAGGGTTGTGCTTTTTTATCCATTCTATTACTCTGTGTCTTTTGATTGGTGCATTCAGTCCATTTACATTTAGGGTGATTATTGATAGATATGTACTTATTGCCATTGCAGGCTTAGATTCATTGTTACCAATGGTTCAAGGGTAGCTTCTTTACTATCCAACTCTCTAACTTTAACTCACTTATTATGCTATTATAAGCACAGTCTGATGATTCTTTATTTCTCTCCTTTCTTATTCTTCCTCCTCCACTCTTTATATGTTAGGTGTTTTATTCTGTATTCTTTTGTGTTTCCTCTGACTGCTTTTGTGGATAGCTGATTTTATTTTTTTCTTTAGTTGGCATTTGGATGGTCTGCTTTCTTTGCTGTGATTTTATTTTCTCTGGTGCCATCTATTTAGCCTTAGGAGTACTTCCATCTAGAGCAGTCCCTTTAAAATACCCTATTGAGGTGGTTCGTGGAAGGCAAATTCCCTCAACTTTTGCTTATCTGGAAATTGTTTAATCCCTCCTTCAAATCTAAATGATAATCGTGCTGGATACAGTATTCTTGGTTCAAGGCCCTTCTGTTTCATTGCACTAAATGTATCATGCCATTCTCTTCTGGCCTGTAAGGTTTCTGTTGAGAAGTTTGAGGATAGCCTGATGGGTTTTCCTTTGTAGGTGATCTTTTTTCTCTCTCTGGCTATCTTTAATACCCTGTCCTTGTCTTTGATCTTTGCCATTTTAATTATTATATGTCTTGGTGTTTTCCTCCTTGGGTCCCTTCTGTTGGGAGATCTGTGGGCTTCCATGGTCTGGGAGACTATTTCCTTCCCCAGCTTGGGGAAGTTTTCAGCAATTATTTCTTCAAAGAGACTTTCTATCCCTTTTTCTCTCTTCTTCTTCTGGTACCCCTTTTATGCGAATATTGTTCTGTTTGGATTGGTCACACGGTTCTCTTAATATTCTTTCATTCCTAGAGATCCTTTTATATCTCTCTGCATCAGCTTCTCTGTATTACTGTTCTCTGAATTCTATTCCATTAACAGTCTCTTGCACCTCATCCAGTCTGCTCTTAAGTCCTTCTATTGATTGTTTCATTTCTGTTATCTGCCTCCGTACCTCATCCCTTAGCTCTTGCATATTTCCCTGCAGCTCCATCAGCATGATTATGTCTTTTATTTTGAATTCTTTTTCAGGAAGATTGGTTATATCTATCTTACCAGACCCTCTCTCTGGCGCTGAATGATTTTGGACTGGACAAGGTTCTTCTGCCTTTTCACAGTGATAGAAGTGATCGCTGGCACGTGGTGTGTGCTTTAGCTCGGAGAAAAAAAAATCCCTTCCTGCTTGCTGGTCTCCTTGTCCTTCTCTGCTGCTTGTGCCTGTTACCTGCACAGTGGGAGCAGTCTCTGGGTTAGTTCCCAGAGCTGCCATGGGTAGTGCAGCCCTCGGGATGGCCTAGGGCTCTGCCGGGGGTCACAGCTGCACAACGTGTGTTCTCCTGTGAGAACGGTGCACATTCGTGCCATCTGGACTTTGCACCGGCTTCCTCTCTCTGTACCGGGCAGCTGTGTGCTGGCGGCAGTCTCTTGGTCTGGCCTGGTTTGCTGTGCGCTGGGAGAAGACTCTGTGTAGTTGCTGTGGGTGTGTCTGCTCCCCAGCTGGACCACAGCAATGGCGGGTCAGCTGGTTTGTTTGCCGTGCGGGCGGGGGGGAATGAAAGGCCGGCTGCTTATCGCCATGAGGGGCTTCAGAGTTGCGTTGCCACCCAGAGGGTTAGGGCACCTGAAGTTCCTTAAGATTCCCAGTCTGCTGGGATGAGTGTGCCAAGACAATTTTGTCCACATTTTAAGCCCTTTTCCCTTTAAGACTTTTAAAGTGCCCACTTTTCTTTTGTCCCGGGGAACCGGCTGTGAAGACCCACTCGCCGTCTCCATCTCGGATTTTACTTTTCCGTTTTTCTAATATCCAGTGCACCATGCGATGTGTGTCTATGCTCCCGGTACAGATTACTAGGGCTGGTTATTTAGCAGTCATGTGCTTCCACTCCCTCCGCACTCTGATTCTTTTCCTCCCACCGGTGAGCTGGGGGGAGGGTGTGCCTGGGTCCTGCAGGGTCACGGCTTTGTATCCTACCCTTTTTGTGAAATGCTGAGTTCTCGCAGATGTAGATGTAGCCTGGATTTTGTACTGTATCTTCTGGTCTGTCTTTTAGAAATAGTTGTATTTGCTGTATTTTCTAAATATATATGGTTTTGGGAGGACATTTCCGCCGCCCTACTCATGCCACCATCTTGAGCCTATGGTGATATTTTAATTATGCCAACGTTAAAAAAAATCAAGCACTTTCATACAAAAGTCTGGATTCCTTGAAAAGTTTTGAAAAATGAGACAATTTGGAAATGCTGGACCTGAAATCCCAAATAGTGACAGGTTGTTAGAGCAGTATGCCAGCTGTTTAGAGTGTACATGCCCATGCCAGTTTTCACCAGAGACCCATCACTTCCTGTTGTCTTCCAGGCATGCTCAGCTTCATGTATCACATTACTTGTCCAGCCCCTGTATAAGATCATAGTGACGGTGATACTGAGTTGGTCCAAGGAACTATCCTTTCTAGAATCTGCAGTGTGGTGGCTACCACAATCCCCAAACCTAAGTCTGTATAGTTTGCGTGCACGTTGCTGTAGCCTCTTGGCTTGATCATCCTCAACCAGCGTTTTTGGTTGTTTTAACATTTAAATGTAAAGTGCTGTAGATAGCCACCATTAAAAAGTCAACTGCTCATATCTGATTCTTTTGAATAATTAATTAAAATTTCTCTTTTCTTAGTTCTATGTATCAGAAGTGAAGCTTGCTTTCTCTTTCTTTCTTTGTTCCTTTCTTCGTTTCTTTCTTCCTTCCTCCCTCCCTCCCTTTTCTTTTTCTTTTTTTTTTGGATTATTTTTTTCAGTGTTAGTGACTTTTATAGCTAAAGAACTCTCTTCTTATATACAGGCTGGGTAACTTGTCTGGAGAAGTGATTGGATCTTATTTCTTGTGAATAGAAATTTTTAAAAGGCTGACTTTGTTAAATATAGGTGTGCCTAAACAAACAGAGGAGTGATTCTAAACGGTCTCACAGTCTCAGAGCTGCTCCGTTACATGGCCTGTGGAGACATAATGTGAGTTACATAGGGACAAACAGAGCTAAAGCCTTACCTAGTGTAGGATATTGCAGTGGGCCTGAGTTCAGCTTTAATAGAGCCATTTTTATGAATTGATGGGTGATTTTGAGACAAGAATTTAAAAGTGATTTCTTCTTTTATCCCAATGAATTTCAGTTGAATTGTGCTTAAACTGCTTTTCTTCTTAGCAAAAGGAAGTCTATATGTATGTCCCATGTTTTTCTGTTAATGGTCTTTGTAACACTTCTGGGTCCTTTTCTAGATTATTTTTGAGTCAAAGTTTATGCTTCTGTTTAATTTGTGCTTTTCAAAGTCCTCACCTGCCAAGTTGCCTAATCCTAAGTCCTCTAAGGCTGGTATTTTCTTTTCTTTTCCTATTTTTAACTTGTCTGAAAACTTGTTCTCCTATCTCCTTCCCAAGTTCTTCTTCTTGGGTATAAAATTTTGACAAGCAGAGTTCTAAAGTTCTTACAGCCTGAAGGTTAGTTTCTATGACTGAGTCTGTGGCCAACTGGACATATGTTGACTTATTCCTATTAGAAAAAATCTTCCAGATCTTTTATGCATACTGAGAAATTTGAGCACTGGGATACCAAACACAAGATCCAACTCATGTCTCTTGCTCCTTACCTCCATCCTATCTCAAATGCCTATTCTCCTTAATCTAAACATGGTGAACACTTGTAGTGGGCCTGTCCTTTGGACTGGCTTCTTGTTGCTAAATATACCAGTTGTTTCAATATATTCCAACTGCCATTGTCATTCTCAACATACAAAGTTGTTCATGATCCAGAAACTTTATGGACACAATTTGGAAGATTTCACATCCTTGGAACTCATCTTTTATCTTAGAATTTGTAGTCCAAGCACTCATTTTTCAAGTCTAAAAACATAATTCAGAGCCCAAAGGATTTTTTTTCCCCAAAAACATACTAATTTAAAAATGAGTACAAAATACTATTTGTGTTGCTTTTCCAACTTTGAAATTCCCGACAGTTTTACTTTACCTTTCTGTCAGTTGATTGAAATGATAAATATACCTACCAATTTTTGTACTTTTAGACACACATATTGTATATTCTGAGACTTAAACTACCTTTGGTGGGGAAAGTAGCATTCTGTAAGAAAGTACTGCATTTGGGTTTTATTTACACCTTCGTAAATCATGCAGATGAGGTCTGTGGCTATTCCCAGCCACACATGATAAAAATATCCTGTGCCTTGCTGGTGTTCCCGGACCTTCAAGGTCAATCGGCTGACCCTTTGCAGAGCTGTGAGTTCTTGGGCGGGTTTCTTTCCTGTCTTGCGTTTAGGGTGCCCTTCAGTTGCATGGGGTGAACTTCTCTCAGTTTAGGCAAACCTTCATCATTCTGCCCGCTCTTCTTCCTGCCCCTGCCTCCTGCCACTCCTTCTATTGTAGACGAGAAGGGATCTAGTGATTCATTCTTGTGGGGTGACTGACTAGTGACTTTTGGGGAACATGTATTCCTGTCAACGTATTCTGGGCTAGTGCCTGCAGTTTTAAAATATCTTGAAGCTTCGTTTCTTGTTATGGGAACTTAAAATCAGTTAACTACCAAGTGAGTAAATACCGTAGGGACTGCAAAAATTGTCCTAAACTTCTTAATCTGGCTCTGAGAATAAACCTTTTAAATTCGTTCAGCGGAGACAGGGGCTGGAAAGGGCAGGTTAGGAGTGTCTCGGGCTGGTGACTCTATACCAAAGGCCCCCTCCCCTCAGTTTGGGAGAGGACGTGGGCTCCAGGCTGACCCAAATCATGCTTCTGAAACTCCTGTGATCAGCTGAGGCCAAAGACCCCTTCCTTAAACACTGTCCTGGAGAGGGGAAAGCACAGGAGGCCGTAATAAGCGCCCCCTCTCCCCACAGCCTCTATGGGAAAACATCCTGCTCACCAGAAATATGACGGCTGACAAAAAGTATGTGACATACAGCCTTGTAATTTGAGAAATGTGCTAAACCTCTATTTTTTAAATTTAACCTTTTTAATAGAAATAACTGCCCATGTCCAAATAATCCAGTAAAGCCACTCCCTAATAATTGGGTTGGTCCATGGTACTGTTTCTTAAATATCTCCTCCATGACACTGCTCCCAGCCCAGGTCCAGCCCAACGCCCATCCTGCCTGAAGTTCTGTCCTCACCTTCAACTTAACCTTCCTTCTCTCTTCCCAGGTGACATGCATGTGTATTCCATTTTCTGACCCAGTTATTTAGGTGGGGTTGAGTGAGAATTTCACAGGTGAGATTCCTTTTAAATCCCTCCTACCACCACTGTTTTCCAACCTGACAAATAAAAAGACCCGACATCCGGGAATGCACAGCTGTGTCTTCTTGCCGTGTGATACAAGCGTAAAAACAAAGACATGTGTCCTTTGTACTCTTTCATTAATAGAGGTTTTTAGATGCCCATGTGCCCAATGCACCTTTCAGCCATTTCTTCACCCTCCATGGAAAGTGGATTTTAGGTATTGATGATAGCTTCCCAATTGGAAGCTCTTCCTAGTAGCTATTTTTGTAAGTGCAAACAGACCCCAAGACTGGGTAAGTCATAAATAGAGCTGGAGATTTCCAGCTGCTCGGAGCTTCACATTCACAGACACAATTAATGTTCACATCAAACCCATAAAATTGATACTTTTATTTTGTATATTATAGTGATGGTGGTGGGGACTGAGCCCCAGGTGGTTAGAGAACATTCCTGAGGTCACACTTGAGAGAGCACCATGCTTCCAGCCCCATTCTAGGTACTAAAAGAATAATATATATACTATGGATCAGACTGCAGGCCATAACTAAGCTTCATTTCCAAGTAAATAAGGAAAAGAGAATTGAGAGGAAGGAGAATTAATGAAACAATAGCTATAAATCTCTTAACCCAGGGCCTGGCACGTGGGAAATTCTCAGTAAATCTAGCAAGTGTGCTCGTTCCAGTGTCAGCTCTTTGAGAACTTTCTTTCAAGGCGGATATTAATGATCCATTATTTCTTGCTTGTGAGATGTGAAGTTATTGACTTACTGCTGCTGGGCTTAGCATGTTTAGCCCTGTTTCTGTTTATTAATGTGATGAGGTTACTTGCGGTGAGGGAGGGTCCCCACTGTGTGGTGCCAGTAATTACGGTGTTGCTGTGTGGCTGCAGGAACCGATTGCTAGCAAATGCGGGTTTCTGTCTCTTCTTTTTTTTTTTTAAAAAAAGAATTCCATTACATAATTTAACGATCATTTTGTTCCGTAGTGAGATAAAAAGAACTTAGCAGTCTTCAGCTGGAGCTGAATGGAGAAGCAAATTACAGAAATCACTGACATTAGTGCCTGGCTAGAGCAGGATTGTTTCCTACTGAATATCTGAAAGTATTTTGGCCAATCTAATTTTAAAAGACTGGAGTCACTGGGCATCCACTGCTTTCCTTGGGAACTGTAATGATGTGGCCTGATAGAACTCCGGGGTGGGACATCCTCTCCGGCCGACACAGGAGCAGGGGGTGCATGCATGGGGGGTCTGGCCACTGTGCTTTTCCAAATGGGGTTTGGAGAAGGGGCAGAAACATATTCTGCTCACTTGAGAAAATATTCTTTTCTTTCTACCCAAGGATGTTTCTTTGGTCCATCCTGTTGCCATTGAACCATAGGTTGCTACATAATGGGATTTTCATTAACTTTGTATTATGGAGAAGCTCAGAAATACACAAAAGTAGACAGAACAATACAGTGGACACTCATATGCCTAAAAACAGCCACAGCAACCATCAACCAGTAGCCAATTCTACCCCAACCACATTTCCACCTATTTCTTTCCTTCTACTAGTTTTCAACAAATCTTATCATACCGTTTTTAAGAAATTCAGGTAAAATATACAAAACACAAAATTTGTCATTTTAACCATTATAAAATATATGATTCAGCATCATTAGGTACACGGTATTGTGCAACTGAAACTGCTATCTGGTTCCAGAAGTTTTGCATCACCCCAAAAGGAAACTATACCCATTAGGTGGTCTCTCCCATTATTCCCTCCCCTGCTGGTGCCTAGCAACCACTAATATGTTTCCTGTCTCAATGGATTTGCCTATTCTGGATATTTCATGTAAGTGGACTCATATAATATATAGCCTTTTTTACTTGGCTTTCAATTAGCATAATGTTTTCAAGATTCCTGTTGAATCATGCATCAGTACTTCGTTCCTTTTCATAGCTGAATAATATTCCATTATACAGCTATACCACCTTTTGTTTACTCATCTAATGATGGATATTTTGGTTATTTCTACCTTTTGTCTCATGAATAGTGATGCTTTGAACATTCAGAAGCAAGTGTTTGTTTAAACACCTGTTTTCAGTTCTTTTGAGTATATACCTAGAAGTGGAATTGCTAGGTCATATGGTAATTATGTGTTTAACTTGTTGAGGAAACACCAAAGTACTTGTGACTGCATCATTTTACATCCCTTCTAACTATGTAGAAGAGTTCTGATTTCTCCACATACTTGCCAACACTTTTTGTTTTCTGCTTCAAAAATGTATATAGCCATCCTAGTGGGTGTGAAGTGGTATCTCATTGTGATTTTGGTTTGCATTTTTCTCATGACTGTTGATGTGGAGCATCTTCATATGATTGTGGGTCATTTGTGTATCTGCTTTGGAGAAATGTCTGTTTAAGTCTTTTGCCCATGTTTACATTGTGTTGTTTATATTCTTGTTGAGTTGTAAGACCTCTTTATCTATTCTAGATACCAGGCCCTTGTTAGATAGACAATTTGCAAATATTCCTCCCATTCTGTGTGTTGTCTTTTCATTGTCTTGATATTATCCTTTGATGCACAAAGTTTTTAATTTTGATGAAATCCAGCTTTTGTGGTTTTGTTGTCATAGCTAAGAAACCATTGTCAAGTCCAGGGTCATGGAGATTTATCCCTATGTTTTCAGATTTTATACTTTTAGCTCTTCTATGTTCTCTCTTAAGTTTTATAGTTTTAGCTCCTATATTTTGGGTTTTGATCCATTTTCAGATAATCTTTTGTATGTGGTATGAGGTAAGGACTCAACATCATTGTTTTACATATGACTGTCCAATTGTCCCAGCACCATTTGTAGAAAACTATCGTCATACCACTTTAGCCATAGTATTACAGTATGTTTCTCTAAAAGAGGACTTTCTTTGCATAACAAAAGTGCTATTATCACACTTCAGAAAGTATTAACCATACTTCCTTAGTATTATCAATCAAATATCTAGTCTGTATTGGAAGTTATAATTGTCTCAAAATTTTTAACAGCTTTTGAATACATCAATATCCAGATAAGTTACATCCATTCAATTTGTCGGTGTATCATTTAAAATGCCTTAAAATCTATAGGTTACCTCTTCATATCTTTTTTCTTTCTTGCAATTTATTTGTTGAAGCAAAGGGGTCATTTGCCTTGTGGAGTGTCCTAGACTGGGTTTTGTAGATTGTATCCCCATGGTATAACATATTCCTTAGCCCTCTGAATTTCCTGTAAACTGGTAGTTGGAACTAGAGGTTTATCAGATTCAGAGTTTTGTTTGTCTTTTTTTTTTTGGCAAGACTACTTCTTAGGCAATATTGCGTCATTCTAATCAAGAGGCAAGTCCTGGCTGGTTTTTTCATATTTGCAACCAATGATGGTAGTGCCTGAACTTGTCATTTTACTAGGGGTTGTGAAATAGTGATGCTCTAATTTTATTATGTCTTTTTCATCTATCAGATGAATACCTGCTTTTTAGGATGGGTAAACTTACTTCTTTTATTATTCAATTACCAAATGGTAAGCCTTGTATAAGAAAGGTAGTCTAAATTCTTGATTAAGAATTAGACTTTATTAACCATCTCAAAATAAGAACTCGTTTCTTCATTTTCTACAAACAGTGCCAGTTATATTCTCTTGGATGGGTGTCTTTGCTGATGCATTTAATTATGTTTAATGTGTCTCCAGACTTGTAGTTATTATTTTTACTGATGCTCAAGCTGTCCCATCTTTGGCCAGTGAGAACCTCTTCAGGTTGACTCCCGAGTTCTTTCTAACCAAGATCTTCCAGTCTTCGGTAGCTTTCTGGCTATCATATATAGTCATTTTACGATTCTTATTGGTCCATTGTGGCATTTCTGAAATTTCCTTACAAAAGCTCCTGGTAGAGCTGTTCTTTGACTAGCATGCCGGAGACGATGGAAAGGTTTCCCTACCCTTTGTAGAAGTCATAAGACAAGTCAGAAGAGGCCCTGGAAACTCATTCATGAAACTCATTTCATGAGTTTTTATTGAGATTCTACTAGGTATACAGAATAAAGAAAACGCCTGCTCAAACATTTTACAGCCGGGTGGGGTGTCCTCTAGGACCCGGTGACGTAGTGCTCATGTTCGGAATGTACGTTTGGACAAAGCCCAAACCGTCCATGTGATTTCATTAAGGCTGCATTTTAATTGTTTTTAGTGTCTACTCAGAGATTGATTGTTAGTTATTCTGAATTCTATTCATATAACTACAAAAAATTGTAAGTACTAGTGAAGTGACTTCTGGAAAACTGTTTTTAAAGATGAGAGAGAAAGCATGGAAATGGATATGTTGTTCTAAACCCAGAAAATGAATGTAAAAGCAGATAGATTACTTTTCCTCTTCGAGTCACTACTTCTCCGTTAAATAAGGGAGATGTTTATTTTCTGCCTGTTTTACAAAGTTGCTGAGTGTTATAATGAGTTTGTATTTATAGAGAACTTAGAGCTTTTTGCATGAAAGGGGCTAAATTAGGGCTTATTGTTTATTGAATTTATTTGATGTGTCCAACCTCCTGGGAACATTTGCTGGTGTTAATTAAAAGCGGATAGTCTCCACTCTGCAGCTTACGGTGCCACTCACAAATCAGTAAGATAAACATTGTGCACGTCTATCGTCCTAACGTGGGACTGGCTAGACAACCGTAGCTCTTTTCAGACGGGAGCGATTCACTTTTGTAGGAAAGATGAGTTCCGCTGCTGGATTAAAACGCAGGGATATTTTCACCTACATCTTAACTACCTAGGTGCTCTCGTTTTAAAAAATAACCTAGAATATGGAGATTTTCCTCGATTTCCAACTGTAATTTTCAGGTTGGAAGATTAAAAATCTTCCTATCATTTTCGAATGAAATTAAGATAAAAGTTTATGTTTTACATAATGTTTATGATCACTCTTTCTTTGCAGGAATCACATTTCAAAGCAGCCAGTTGGAATACCTTATGCTTCCTTAATTCAACCCAGCGGGAGCTGTGAAGTGTAATTATAATAATGGCGTGTTTTCTGCTTTTGTCAGTTGGTGATGGAGTTTTGTGGCGCTGGCTCTGTCACTGATCTGATCAAGAACACGAAAGGTAACACGTTGAAGGAGGAGTGGATTGCATACATCTGCAGGGAGATCTTACGTGTAAGTAACAACACAGGGTGCTTTGGGAGGTGTTGAACTGTGTACTACCCGCTGAAATTCATAAACATATTGGAAACCCCTACAAAGCTTTATTCTAACAGTGATGGTGGTAATGATAAGTTCACTATAGTCTGCTTTAGTGGAAATGAGAGCCATTCTGAATAGGCCATGTGCACTCTCATTTGGAGGATTAACTTTGGGTGATGTCCTTAAGGGATTCATTTCCAATGGTGTTTCCAATTAGAACTCTGATCTTAGAGAATAGAGATAGGGTCCCACTTAGGAAATGGGTTTTTAGAGATATTTTGATCACTCATTTGAATTTTCCATTTGTGAAAAATTTATAACTGCTCAAGGATCATGTGACATTAGCCACTTCAGCCATACTGTCCGGTTTAAGTGATTTTACATTTAAAAAAACTCTTTGAGATTTCGTCACTTATATCAATCAAGATAGCTAGCCAAGACTGCCTGTTTTCCCATTTTGCCCACAGATCCCACAATCAGGCAATCTGGACAGTAGTGGCATATTTGCTGAGCTATGTCCAGGGAGAAATAGGTAGTTGGTCACATTTTAGTTCATTCAGACTAATTTAATTATCTCTTGCTACTAATATGGAGGCTTTTGTATGTTCACTGAGCATTTTTACTAGATTTGCTTGACATTCATTATTTATATAAGCTCTGCCTTCTTAATATAAGGCAACAAAAGTTAAAGCTAGTTTCATGATGTGTCCAAGATACACCTTGAAGAGACAGATTAGGTGCTGTGGATGGAAGGAAGGATGGATGGAAGGGAGGAAGGGACTAGAAATATGTTTGTTCACTTAATTTAAATCACTTTAAGCAAAAAAGAAATTGAAAATGAAATTTTCAAGTGTCAACATTTATAATAACATAAAAAGTAAAATACTTAGAAGTAAACTTATGGAGAGATGTGAAGGACTTCTACACTGAAAACTACGAAATATTTCTGAGAGAAATGAGAGAAGACCTTACTGGGTGGAGGTGCATACACCACTTCACAGATGAGAATACTCGATATTGTAAAGATGTTATTTCTCCCCAATTTGATCCATGGTTTCATTGAACTCCCTATCAAAATCCCTCAAGATATATCTGTAGTTACTTACAGGCTGATTTTTAAAACATTATATGGAAATGCAAAGGGCCAAGAATAGCCAAGACAGTCTTGAAAAACAACACTGGAAGATTTACACTGCCAGTTATCATAACTTATTATAAAGCTCCCATGTAATTAAGACAGGGTGGTATTGTCACAAGAATAGACAAATGGCTAAAGGAACAGAATTGAGGGCCTAGGAATGACCCATTTCAAATGGGCACCTGGTTAATGACAACAAGTGCTACAGTGTTCTTGCCAGTAAGTAGCGCCTGGTCCATTGAATAGGCATATGGAAGCATGAAACTCGATATCTGTTTTATGCCATATTCAAAAATTAATTACAACCGAATTATAGATACAAATGTGAGAAAGCTCTTAAGAGAAAACATAGGATAATACCTCCATGGCTTGGAGTAGGCAAAACAGTTTCTCAAACAGAACACAAATCAAACTCTGATGGGGGAACAAGAAGGTATGGCTGCTGATGTCCTTCAAATCTGACATTTATCTCCAAGTATTAAGGTGCCATTGTGTAAACTTAATTTGCATTTCTGATTTAGAATTTTACTCGTTCAGAGAAAGCATGGTGGGTCATGTAGTCATGCAGACCACCCAGTTGGTGCCAAAAACCTGTTGGGTCTCCAAGGCCGGTTCTGCCAATGTACCTTTCTGCTCGGCTGGGTCCCTCTGGTGGGGGTCAGACATGTGAGCTCCAGGGCTCTAAAAGCAGCAAGGAGGTTTCGCCCGATGAGTACCTCTCAATACCTGGTTTTGAAATACATGAACACAGTGTTTTCTTCCTTCTTTCAATACATTCTCCCGAATGATACTGGCATTTGAGACAAGGTGTGACTCATTAGAAGGGACATTTAATCACAAGATGTTTCACAGATGAACTTCCATGCATCATATGATCTCATAAAATACAACTTTGGGCTCATTTTTGTGCTCTGGTATCTGCTTCCAACCACTTGGGTGGTAAAGGAAGGAAAGTAATCATCTTCCCTCTTTTAAGGATTCACGGGGTATTAATATGCTCTGAAAACCACACATTTTAATCTGCTTGATGCCTACCTTGAGCCAAACTAACTAAAGGAGAAAGGTAACTTTTTTAAGACCCAAACCAGTCTTCAAATTATAACACGTTTATGTTTATGTTTACTGATGATAGGCACATCTATCATTTTGGGCTTTCTCAACGAAGGAATTCAGATAGTTTCATTCCTTTTTATGTCAACCATGGTTTTGTTAGAGAGAAAAAAGTGCAGAAAATCATCAATAATAATATGATAACACTTCAGTATAATTTGAATTAGCAAGTGTTAGCACAACGTAATTTGCTTCAAGACTCTAATTTTAGATTATTTCAGATATCTGAGAAACCTTAGAGCAAGCCTGTAGGTTTTAGAACTCAGACCACAAGCCAAAATTAGAGTAATTCATGGAGAGGTGGAATTTGGATGTCCTGAATAACTATTTCACATAATGAACACAAAGTCACAAATATCATAAGGCATTAAAAATGACAGCTTTGAAGGCCAACAAAGGAAATCAAAATTATTGTTTTCCTTTTTTAATGCGAGCCACATTTCTAAGGCCAATGGAAAATTTCTGAGCAGGCCTGGAAATATTTTATTGTGCTTAATTAAAGTTGTATAATTTAAGGCAACTTTTAGCTTTTAAATTTAACTTTTAAATTCAAATATTGCTCAAAAAAAATGTGGAGGGTGGGTTCAGCTAAATCAGTTTCGTTCTCTGTACAGAGATTTTGTAGGTGTTCCTATTACAAACTAGCAAATTCAGGTGGTCCTCACTTCTCACAGTACTGTCACCTGAAACTCATGCACGTCGGAAGCTCATTGTCATGTGTGGTTCCACAGTGCCTCAAATCAAAGCTGATATGCAAGTATTTCATTTAATACAGCACCATCCATTGCAGGAAGGGCGTCTATATTTCATTTTAATTGATCAATTGTCTACAGTTTAGAACAGCTCTCTGAACACATGAGAGATGTGAATATAATAATGAAAGTATCTCTGGGTGAGTTTACATCTTTTTTTGGATCATTAACATCCCAAATAGTTTATTTGAATCTTGACTTATGTTCCTGTTAACCCTCCTCAATTCTCATCATTCCAGGGGCTGAGTCACCTACACCAGCATAAAGTGATTCATCGAGATATAAAAGGGCAAAATGTCTTGCTGACTGAAAATGCAGAAGTAAAGCTGGGTAAGAATAGAATCCGGTGAACCTCGGAATTGCAGGATTGATGGGATTATTTCAACAGCTACTGCTGCTGGTTGTTTTTAATCAGTGTAAATTCGTCACTGTGGATTTTCGAGGCCATTGTACTAAGAATGAAAAGGAAAATGTTTCTTTGCCTATTTAAAAAACATTTCCTAAAAGCCCTTTGAGGAGTGAATTGGTAAATAATATGGTAAACAGAACCATGTGCTTAATTAAAGTGTAGAACTAATTAAGGTTTTTATGGTTGTTTTTTAGCAAAAACCATATAGATTAGAAGTGACTGACCTTGAAATGGTTTTCCTACCATACCATCTGTTTACATAGTTGCTGCTCTGACAGAACAATGATGACCCCATTTTTTCATTGAAAATATCCACAGTTAGCATAATGAATTCCTGCTATATTCCCATATGTTTTGTTATATTTATATCGATTTTATTATTATCTAGGGCACCTATACAAAATGAATGCTCAGTATTCTACTTTACATGCTTACTGATTATCCCACTTATAGCTGCCAGAGTTATCAGTGAGGGAATCCTTTTCCCTGGTACCGTCCATTAGATCCCTTCCCATAGCAAACTGGGTTTTTTCAGATAATGTAGAGAATCTCCATGCATTTGCCTGGTTAGAGTGAAAGCATGAATTGATAAATATCTCATAGGATACACAATTTATCATGTAGAAAAGAATTACTGTCCTTATGATTATTAATTTCCAAAGAGATTTAAATATCTCCTATGTTTATAACCCAAACATTTGTTCTTGCCGTTTTGTTAAAACATTTAATTTCCATATTTTTCTTAGCATTTGGGGCCAAACTGTCATCTCATGAATATTCCCTTTTAAAACAAAAACATACATTACATAGCTATATATGTACTGAGTAGAAAAACTATTCTCAGAATATTCACTCATCACTAATAAACAGTTACTTGTTGAGAGAATGTTATATGTTAGGCCTTATATAAGACACTTTTGCATAGATTATCTCAGTTCAGCATCACAACAACTCTATATAGGTATCGTCATCCTCGTTTTATAGGTTAGGAGACTGAAGCTCGAAGAGGCTGAACTTCTACTTCTAGGTCGTGTCACTATTAAATGACAGAAGTGGGATGCAAATCAGGTGGTCTGTTCACAGAAACTTAGCTTGTAACCACTTTCTTCATATCCCTTAAACACTATGCTTTATGGCAAACAAGCTTGCCTTTTATGTAACGCCTAATTTTGGTCCCCATGGAGCCTCTGTATAAGCAAATATAATCCTTTGTGCTTTCCTCGTGCATATACTTTATCTGCTTATATATGCAGTTTAAAAATACACATTCACAATAGCGAAAAGGAAGAAGCTACCCAAGTGCCCGTAAGGCAGGAATGGGTAAACACAAAGTGGCCCCTACGTACATTGGGATGTTATTCAGCCTTAGAAAGGAAGGACATTCTAACACATACAGCAACATGGGTTAATCCTGAGGACATTATACTAAGGGAAATGAGCCGGTCACAATGAAACAAATACTATATGATTCCACTTCCATGAGGCACCTCTAGTAGTCAGATTCGTAGAGATAGAAAGTAGAATGGTGCTTGCCAGGGCTTGGGGGAGGGAAAAGGGGGGAGTTACTGTTCCGTGTGTACAGAGTTTCAGCAGGGGAAGATGAAGAAGTTCTGGAGTCGGATGATGGTAATGGTACACCGTAATGTGAATGGACTTAATGCCACAGAACTGTACCCTTAAATTAAGATGGTAAATTTTGTTAAATATTTACCATAGCAAAAAAACCCACATATTCACTGTATCATCTTATAAAGATCATAAACGTTGTTCATTTGTCTTCTGTTAAATAGTGGACTTTGGGGTCAGTGCCCAGCTTGACCGGACAGTGGGCAGGAGGAACACCTTCATTGGGACCCCCTACTGGATGGCCCCGGAGGTTATTGCTTGTGACGAAAACCCAGACGCCACATATGATTTTAAGGTATGACTCCTCTCTTCTTCCCTGTGTTTCAAAACCATGCCTCACTTCTTGCTCTGAGTCTTGCAGTAGAATCCTCATATGCCTTTGGACTTGATGGATATAATCCAAAGGGAGAGCTTAAAACATTATTTGATTTTAAAATGAAAGACATTGAAACAAGAATCTTTTAATAAGTTCAGCCATCATATCTGATTATTTGTAAAAAATGTTTAAACCATTATCTGTATTCTCTTGAATTTACTTTTCCATTTTATTAGAAAAAAGATTTCCATTGGGTTATAGTTTAGTTTTTTGCAAAGTATATGTATTCTGAAAGCTTTTTATGTAAAAAGAAACCAAGATATGGATTTGTTGTTGTGGATCATCTTTTTCTGATTAAAATAATCAAACTTACTCATTTCTACATTGTTCAAAGTTTAATTATTGAAGTTTCTTTAAGGGAACCAAGTGGAATGTTGGTGGCTACTGTAGCCTGTCCTGGTGTTCCCATTGAAACTTAATTTGTGGTTTGTTACTTTGTATTGTAGACTGAAAATTTGCTAATAAAATCAAAGTAGTGTTTAAGTAGCCAGGTGAAAGTTGTCCCCTTCGCCAAGGAGTCCTCCTCTTTTCCATTCTGCTAGACAGTAATCAGATATAATCTAGGGTTACTATCCCATCAATAACTGAAATGTCAGGTGTATTATAGTCATGAATTATGGCTGAAAGTTGAGACATTAAAACTGGAAGCAAGTGGATGTAGGAACTGTGGGTTTTCAGACTGTGCAGTAGAAGAAGAGATACTCTGTGATCTTTGTGTAAACTGCAGGACGATCATGGCAAAACCTAATACTACCTAGGCTGGTTTTATAGGTGTATGGACTTTTCACAAAAAGATGTTAATGACCATCTCCACATACCCTCATCTTTAGCACCAAGGCATGAGGCCTTGGCAAGTGCACACCCTGTAGTGACCTTCGCAGAGCTGGGGCTTGAACCCACATCTCCCAACTCCCTGTTCAGAGCTCTTCCAATGTATTACTCTGCTCCTCTATGAAGTACTCCTATACAAATCTCCAAATGACCAACAAAACAGCCTCTGGGAATATATTTGAAGAATTCCTCTTCCAAAGAACATTTTTAGTTCCCCTCATGTGGGATTATTATTGAAATCAGGTCACAAAGATGCAAACATTGCAATGCCTTCGACCCAGTATCTCAGGGCTTGGACAGAATTGTTTGCCTCTTTGGTGAAAACACAAGCATGAAGGTCTAGAAACAAAATAACGTCCTGTAAATTTCCTCCTCCTTTCAGAGTTAGTCACTATAATAACCTGACAACAATCTGTCTGAAAACAGCTGCCAAGTTAAAAATTAATCTCTTGCCAAAATAAATGTCATTAATTGAAACTGCTAATGATAAGCACATTTAAATAATTTAATTTGCAAATGCCTTCAGGGGACCCACTACAAAATATATGTCCCATACCAGTAATTGGCAATAAGCAATTCTTCAAATGATAGTTATACTCAACAAGTGCTAACTAGTACACATCTGGGCCACAGATATTTTAGGCTACTTTGTAACATACCATAGAGAATCAGAGTGTTTCAAATGGTTACTCTTAGCTTAGCCTTTTAAGTATGGTGAGTGGCTATACTATTCAGAGCACTTTTTTTCTGTGACATAAAATAGACCCCTATAACTTAGTTGTTTTCAATGGAGGAACTAGAAGAGGACTTCCTCTGATCAAGCCAAAGCTTGGAATTAATATGATATCTTGGTCCTCTTTCCTCAGATTGTGGCTAAGGAATGTAGTTTGACATCAGTGAAAAATGTTTGGTCCCAGTGCCTGATTCTAGGTGTGGGCAAAGCCTGGTATAGAGTGACCCCGGGGGCGTCAGGCTGCACAGACGTACTGGGAGGTCTGTGTTGCTATACAGGTACCCTGAGACACTAATAAACTGAAGACTAACTTCTGTGTCTTTTATTCGAAAATAAAACATCCTGATGAGAGAACAAGTTCAACTGTACCTGTCATTTAGACCTTTGTGCAAGTCAATTTATCAGGATTGTCATGAATGTAGGTCGTGCAAGAGGAAGAAGTCATGGCACGAATATGAGCTTCGCCGGCCACTTGTCACGGGTAAAAGGAGCCTGACAAACGGGTGAATGAGGAGGAGTGGGCAGAAAGGAAGGTTCATTGTTGTTTGAAGATGCATTTCAGCCACTTCACACTTTTACCATGGACCAGAGAAGAAGCTATTCTGTAAATATAATCTTTCTGCTTCCTTCTTGGCACCAGATCTTATCCTTTTTTCTGTTCTCTATTCTTAGGAATGTGGTCTGTCACCAAGAGACAACTTGACAATACGTTGACTTTCAAAACCATTTATTCCTTCACTAAGCTCATGTTTATTAAATACCACTCCGTGTAAGGAGTTAGTTAAGCTACATCTGTATGGGCAGTTTTTGACACGTAACGTCCATTAGCAACCCCATCAAGGTTCAGGCGTTGGGTAGAGTGTGTTGGGCACCCACGTGACTCAGCTGTGCATTCTTGCCTCAGAAACTCATACTGGTCTCCAAGGTGCTATAGATGCTTTGAGCCTAGAGGGCATGTTAGGAATAAAAGATGACTTGAAGGCCACTGGGCTGTGTTACATTACACAAAAGCCCTTCCTTTAAAATAAAGACAAAATGTAAGAATATAGTTTGTCTTTATTATTTGACTTATTATTTATCAATTTTTATGTATTATTTGATTTGTCTAAGATGTCTTTAAAGACTGCTTTAAATTTTTCTAAAAAGTACAAAATCAGGGCCTCTGTCATCTGAAGACCTCATGCTTTTCACACAGTCTGGTTTTGTCTGTTATCTCCTGGGCACAGTAAGTAAGTGACTCCCAGTAACCCCTACCCTGAGGAGGACCACCGGAGTCTCACATGCCTGCTGTGTCCACTCCCCCTAGAGGCCTTTCCTTCTTGTTTTCAGAAATTCTGTCAAAACACTTCAAGCGAAAGGAAAGGTTTCATTTCCCCAATAAGTATGTGGGGCAATAATAGAAGCTTTCTCATTGAATATAATAACCATTCAAACGATTTGAAATTAATAAAACTGTTCAAAATTCCTAGGCTGTTTAAATTGTTATTTTTTAAATTTGAATCGCATTTCAATCAGGTGGGATTTGTCAAGCATGTCATCACCTCATGTATTTATTGCTTTAACAGAACCACTCACTGAAGAAAGGTCTTTGTAGTCAAATTCCCATTGATAGGGAACTGGTTGAATAAAGACTAGAGCATCTGTCCATGGGATGCTGTGCAGCCATTTAAGCAATGAAGTAGGGAGTATGCTGAAACAGGGCAGATCCCAAGACAGGGTATCAGATGCAGAGAACAACTTACAGTATAGCGTACATCAAGGAGTCTTACCCTTTCCTGCCCCATGGGTATATGGCAAGTAGGTGCAGAACTTAATTTTTTTATTCTATATATCTCTCTGTCCTGTTTTTTAAAAACATAAACTGGTTTGCTTTTGTATCAGATTAGTAATGTAAGAGAAGTCTAGTGAAATGGCATACCTCTCAACTGCCACCCCCATCCTCTGGCCTGATCTGTGCTAATGTTGTGTGTTAGACACCTAAACCCTGTTTATGGGACTTGGCACACAGGTGCCGATCATTTGTAGGCATAGATGTCTCCTTCAGGGTTTAGGCAAATATTGTGCTCTGGCTGTAGAGCTAGTACTTTTTCCTCATAATATAGAAAGTTGACTTTATTCCTGCAGGAAGGAAAGAGCTAGTCTAGGAAGAGACTTATCTGGAGATGAAGTGAGCAGGCTGACATGTTGGCAAGTCACCAAGACCCGTTTAGGGTGTCATGTAAGAGGACAGTATTCATATTGCATACTGAGAATTATACCCTCAAAACAAGGTATAAATCTCAGTAACCTTTATTACTGAGATTCAAACCAAGGTCCTGTGCTCATGCAGAGAGAAGGAAGGATGACACAGACGCCATGTGTTACACTGTGACGCTGAACTGCAATTCAGTATGCGTCTTGTGGCTCCGCATTCACACCTGCCTGTAGAAAATTCTTTAGGCAGACACACCAGCACCTCCTCCGGGTTACACGCGGATCCCCAAGTGAAGAGAATAAGCTATTCCCACATTTTCCCTTTGGTCAGATAACAAGCATAAATGAAGAAGGAACTAAAGATTTGTGCCCTCTGTTTTATGTGTGGCGTGAGATTATTAATAACCATCTGTATTTGAACATGGTAAGCGACCCTGAGCTCACCACCTTTGTTCTGTTGATATATAAAGTAATATGTAAATATATGACATAATGAAGAAGAGTCAGGCTTCTGAAGCTGGACAGGACTGGTTCAAAATGTAGGCTTTGACTCTTGTTTGTTACGTGACCTCAGGGAAGCTACTTAACTTCTCTGAGCCTCTATAACACAAGATTGGATTAGAATAAAGTAGGCTAACACGTATAAAGGAATTAATTCAGAGCCTAACAGTTGGTAAGTACTCAATATAAGATAGTATTTGTGTTTATGTGTCATATGAAATTACGGCCATTTGGGGCCATTTTGGCCTAAAAAAAAAGCCAAGAATATCATGATTCAAACCTGAAGGTTGTATTACATACTTCTCATTGTCTGCTTATGTTGAGCCAGAATCTGCTGCTCTACAACTTTTACCTCTAGATTAAGGTGCTGCCTTTAGAGACCACACACAATAAATACAGTTTCCTCTTGCCAAGTGGAATTTTTTGAAAAGAGAATGGCAAATAAGTTACACAACAAAAAACTATTTTCTGGTCTGGTGTAGTAGAAGCCACTATCCCGGTTGCGCCCGTTACTAAGCTGCTGTCTGTCAACGCTGGTTTACCCCGCTGCCTCTGCTGTGGGCTGATGGGGCTAGGACTGGGCTAACCCCACTTATGCCTGTCTGTCTGGCTTCTTGGTAGGCTCTGCCCGCAGGGCTGGAGGAGGAAGGACACATTCTTTCCTGGTTGCTTCCCACAAGCTTCCTATTTATATTTATGCCTGTGGCATCCCAGAGATTTCTCAGAGTATCACTGAGCACCAGAGCTCAGTGCCACCTTACCTGATTCAAGTGTGCTGGTTGTCCTGCCAGCCAGTGATGACTGGTCCTCAGGGTCTGTCTGCATCAGTATTTGTTAAATAGTCATTTTGTACACAGCATTGTGTGTCATGCACTTTGTATTTATTATCTTTTTGAATTCTCACATTAATACTGCAAGATTGGTGTTCTCTTCATGCCGCAGGTGAAGAATAGGGCTCAGAGGAGTTAAGTGGCTTGTGCCAGGTCACCAAGCTGGTTATATCAGAACTGAGAGTCAAACTTAGGTCTATCTGGCTGCACAGCATCATCTCTTGCTGCTTCTCCGTGCATGCTAGGGCTCTTTTCCTGTGCCACCCTGCCTCTCTTTCCTTGTGTGGTCGGCTCAACACTGAAAGTGTTCTTTCCTTCACATGTTGGGCAGCTTACCCCCAGAAAGAATGCTCTCTTGTGCTCAAGTTGCCTGCGTGCCAGCTGATCCCCCACCAGGCAGAAGTTGTGTGCTTGCCTCTGCCGTCTCAGAGGCGCTAGAATTTGTCTCTGTTTTGTTTGTAATGTGCACAGAACTGGCCTATTAATCATGCCACAGGCCAGGCTGCACCACACCTCTGGAATAATGAATCACCCAGCTCCTGCCAAAATGAGTCACACCATGGCCACAAAGGAAACTTATCTCTTCCTGACTCTCTCCTCAGCTTGTTTCTCCCTCTTCCCTTTCTCGTCTCTTGTGATCTGTCTTGCCAGTTGTAATTGGAACATTTTCTTCCGTATTTAAGTTTGGAAGTGTCTTTGGGACTTGCTAATGTATCTGAAGGCTTAAACAAGGTCTGTCAAGGACACTTACTGCTTTCTAGCATGGGCAGTTAAGCACATCTTACAAGCAGCTCTGGGCATATATGGCCAAGAATATAAATTTTCCTTTTGGAAACAAGAGAACCCCAGCAAAAAAATGATCCTAATGATGATATCATGTGAGGGCTTAAAGAAGAAGCAGTTTCAGGTCTGGGCATGTGACAGAGTATGCACAGGAGTTGGGATGGTGTGACCTTAGGTTTGAAGGGATTATTTTAGGGTTTGTGAGAAAGCCACCTAAGGGGTTCTGAACTGATATGTACTGAATAAAAGAAACATGTCTCTTCACTGATCTCCCTGCTTTCTGTGAGATAAATAGATCATCTAACAACTGTGACCTCTCCTTTTCCCTACTGTCAAAATATGCTTCCTCAAATTATTGCTATATGCATATTATCACTAAGGAATGCTTTTGGCTGTAGTTATGTTCTTTTATCACTGGAAGTCTGGAGGCAGGCAGTCTAGGGTTGTGGTAGCTCACTGATGCCTTTAAAACCCAGGCTCCTACCTTTCTGCCCTGTCATCATCAATTCATTAACATATTGCCTCATGGTTACAAAATGGATGCTGTAGCTCCAGATACCATGTTTTTATTCAATGCATTAAGAGGTGGGCAAAAGTTGTCAAGATACCAGCTGTATTTATCACTTATTTCGGGAAGAGCAAAAGCTTTCCCAAAAGCTCCCAGAAGATGTTTGCCTATGTCTCATTGTCCAGAACTGTGTCACATCCTTAACCGCCATCCTTAGCTGCAGTGGAGTCTGGATAAACAAGTTCAGCTTTCCTATTCTTTGCAATAGCAGCAGCAAGGGAAATGGGGGTTGAAAATGCCTGCTGGTTAGCTGACGACCAAATAAGGGGAAATCATAAAAGACTAAATTGGGCAGGCACAGGGAGTTTCACCTAACAGAGTACAAGGAAATTAATATTCTTGAGCCCGCTGTGCACCAGATTCTGTGGTAGGCAACATTCCTGCATATATACATACCACAGTCACCTTCATCACGCATTTGAGAAAGCTAAGCTCTGAGTGGTGTTCTGCATGTAGTTAAATTAGGAACCTTGATTTGAATCCAAGTCTGTCTGACATATAAGACTATTCACAATGCCTCTAGGAACTTGGGGCCAGTTTCCTAGCTCTGGTTTTTGGAGTGCCTCACTGAATCTAAGCACCTTGAGTAAGTCACTAGCACCTTCAGTTACCTGTAGACAAAGTAGGAATCTGGAGCAATTATTTTATGAGCCCCTGATAAGTTTCGAAGAAAAAAAAAGGTGAATACTCAGGCCCTTACATTGTGATGACAAGAGAACTGGCCTGGAAGCATGAGGTTCAGCTTTGTTTAAACCCCAGTGCTGAACTTGGACTAGATGATCCACAAGGATTGTAATAGCCTGAGGCCACAGGTGTTGCTTATTTTTCTCATGCATCTTTCCTTTATTCATTCATTCAGCAAATAATCATTAAGTGCCACTATGTGCCAGGCACTGTTCCAGGTACTTGAAATACTCCAGTTAACAGAGCAAAGAATCCCTTCCTGGGTGGACCTCATGGTCTAGTCTGTGTGTGCTGGGAGCAGGGCACACAAACAATAAACACAAAACATAATGAATCATTGATGAGAAAACTACACAGTTGCTAGAAGGTGGTCAGTTCTCTGGGGACAAGAGTGGCAAAGGAGAAGGGGCCTGGCAGTGCTGGGGGGAGGCTCAGTGGTCCTTACTGAGGACCAGGCATTTGAACAGACTTTGGGGAGGAGGAGGGAGTCCGTGGTCACATAACGGGGGTGGGTGCTCCCAGCAGAGGAGAGCCAGAGTGAAGACCCACGGAAAACCCACGTGCTGAAATTTGCCTGGGTTTTCTGAGCATTTTCTGCCCCCACCTGAAGGCTGCCCTGGACTGCTGCCCATGCAGGCACTGCAACTGCCTCTCAAATGCCTTGGCGTTCAAACTAGGTCAGACTTCCTAATCTTGAGGCTATTTAAATTTGACCCTGCTGCGGCAGTTTGGGGCACAGAGCCTGGCCACTGCCTTCATTATTCGCACCTCATTTTTTACTACTGAAACCCTCAATTCCTAGGGATGTGGGGGAAACGGTGGTAGAATAGCCAAGGCCTGGAGATACTGGATTCTTATCAAGTCAGCATAACCCACCGTTTCCAGACTCTTCTTGCCGTGTTTCCTGCTTAGTGGTCCTGCCCAGTGAGTGACTCAGTGTTTTCATCATGTTCCCAAATGATTTTCTGTGTCAGTCAGCCATAAAGCCGCTGGTACAGGAGGCCTGTTTTTCCCTCCTTGCCAGTTAACTGCTCCTGAGCCAAGCTGTAATAGGTGGACCAGGCCTTCCCCATTAGCTCCAGAAGGAACCTCACTGAGCATGGCCAGGAGTCTGTGGGAAAACTCAGTCACTTGCTGGGCTGTGCGAATCCGGTGCATGTGTGTGTGTTTAGTGACGACTTCGAATACATCTTGAAATACAGAATGAGAAAGGCCAAGAATTGCCTTCTTGAGTTGAGTGCTGGGCAGAGAAGCTACTTGGAATCAGAGACCAGCGGCATTGTGTAGGTGTGTTCTTATCCCCAGTTGACTCGGGAACTTGTGACAATTAGGCGAACGGGTTGATGAGCTCATGAGTTTAAAAATCCCACCTCAGTCTGAGTGTGGGGTTGGGGTGGGCCCAGCCACCTCATCTAAGGTAGATGGCACTTAGGTGAAAGGCTGGACCCCCTAGAAAGCACCCCTATGTTGTACAGCCTCTGTCCGAATACTGAACAGGCCTGGGGGTCACTCATAGGATACTGAGTTTAGTTCTAGGGAATGGTTGGCATGAATTTCATAGTTTTCATCCCGTTACATCTTTTCACACGGCCTTGGCATTTTTTGTTGGAAATAGCCTGTAATCGGAGTGAGGTTATAGGTGAGGATTTGGAATAATATATGAAATGCAGGATATATTTAAAATGAAAGGAGGGTGAGAGTCTTCATCAGGATTGTGGGCCACTGAACCGAATCCCACACTGTTCTCCTCCCAATCTCCTGGGAAGCTCGAGCAGCAGCATCTTTTCGGGGCTTCTTGATTTGGTCTCCCCCATCTCCTGCTTTGCTCCCTCCTATGCAACATTTAGAGCCTATCAAGCCGTAGACACAGGGTGGGGAGGAGCACCTTGTTAGAGATGGAGATTCAACAGGCCGAGGGAGAGGTGTTAGTCTAGAGAATCCTATCAGCATAAAAGTCAGTCTAAGCATAAGAAAAATTGAAGGGTATAGGCTCTCTATTTTACATACTAGTCTACTCATGAGATAGAAGATACTGTTCATTGATTCAACAAATATATCAAGGGCCTACTACTGCGCCCAGCTCTATTCTGAGCATTGGCAATACATCAGTGAACACCACCGCCCCAAAATGTCCCTGTTTTCGTTTTATTTGGCTAAACAATACAAAACTGCTGTTTTTTGTAGGTTAAAAACAATTGGAAAACTATGCATCTACTATATGATTCAGCCATCCCTAGGTATTTAAAAATAAGTAAAAGCATTCGTCCATACAAAGACTTGTACATAAAAAGTCCATAGCAACTGTATTTATAATAGTGCCAACTGGAAATGACCCAAATTCCAATCAGCAAGTGGATGGATAGAGAGGCTATAGTCTGTCCGCACAACGGGACACTACTCAGCGATAAGAAGAAACCAAGTACTGATACTACAACATGGATGGGCCTTAAATATGTTATCCTTGGTGGAAGAAACCAAATAATCTCCTTTATGTAAAACTTCAGAAGATGCAACTGGTCCATAGAAACAGAAAGCAGATTAGCGGTTGCCCTGGAATAGGGGACATTAGGAGGGAGAGACCACAGAGGGGCAGGTGGGGCCTTTGCGGGGTGATGGGTATTTACTATCTTGAGGGTGGGGATGTTTTCACAGGCTTATGCACATGTCAGACCTTTTCAAGGGTACACTTGACGTATGTGCGGTTAATTACATGACAGTTATAGGTGTTTAAAGCAGTCAGATTGCAACAGTTCCTATGGTTCATTCGACAGATAAATTTTAGGGATAGATTAATTTTTAAAACTTTATGTATTCTTTTTTTCACACATTTATTGAAACTCACCATTATTAGATTAACCGTGAGAGGCATCATCAGTGAAAAGTAAATGATGCTGTTCCTGCTTTGAAGCCTAGTGAGCAAAATAGGTTTATAAAGAGGTGCCTGAAGGGCTTTCCCACAGGCAGTTCTGAAGCAATTGCCAGGTTTAACCAAGTGATCCTTTGCTGACTGCGTTTATGCATGTGTCTGTGCCTCCCTGTTTTTCAGAGTGACTTGTGGTCTTTGGGAATCACCGCCATCGAGATGGCAGAAGGCGCTCCCCGTAAGTGCCTTCATTGGGGTGAAGTCGGTGGCAGGTCTGCTCTGCAGGTGCCGAAGGCTCCTTGCCAGGAGCTTCAGAGGCTTTACTTCTGCTACACTGAGCCCTGCATGGTTTCGAGCTGGCATATTTAGAAAGCAGAGTCACCTTAAATCAACCAGGAATCCATTCATTTCAGAGCGGTGTGGGAATCTCGTATTTACGAGGAAAAAAAGAAAGAAAAAGGGACAGACTTTGGGGAGTCTTGTTTGTTTTGCAGATTCAGTGTATAGTTTATTCCTGAACTACCCTTTGCCTAATGTAAAACTGGGCCAACCCACAAAGACTGTAAAATCCAACTTGAAAATTCAAAGCCGATTTTGAGTGCACAGGTTTATGCAAACACTTGTATGCAGTTGTTCTCATTCCTATTCAAATACTTAATATTTTTAGATTTCCCTGCTGTTATTTGAGGTAGAGTGGCCAGAGTGTTGGCTTTCTGGAGAACCTCTTAAATTCCTTGCCATCTGGAGTAATGGTACTGCAGAGCGCCATTACCCATCCCCGGGGGTCGTGAGCACGTGCCCCACAGCCTCCACGCAAGACACGCAGCAGACCAAGGGCCCAGCTGCTGCAGTGACACCAAGGCTGCCCCTCCCAAGGCCACGCCCCAGCAGGGCCTGAGCATAGCAGGGATATAAGGCAGACCCTTTCCTGGAAGTCACAGGATTCCTTTGTAAGCAACTTTCAGCACCTCTTTTCTTTAGGCTGCAAGGCAGTCTAGCACACTTCCACCTGCTCGGTCTCCCTCTCACCTTCACTCCAGTCAGACTTGCATAGCAAACTGACAGCTCTCCCAGCCTTCCCTGGCTCCCTCCCTATTTCCTTTCAGGCAGGAATTTCCCCCAGTAATATCCTCTCTGGTTTAAAAGCACATTGGTGTCTGCTTTTTGGAGAACCTGGACCCAAACAGGCCCCTTAATTTGCATGACACGTCATATGCTTATATGACTTTTTACCTTCAAGTTATCATATCTTCTTATTTCTCACTCCAGAATTGGTGGCATACACCTATAGCATGATTTCTTGGGAGTGTTTGTTGACAAAATTCCTCTCACCCATGATGCTAATAGGCATTTATGAATCAGAAAAATAATATGTGGCAGTCTTAAAGCCATATTATCATCTTAATATTAAGAGTAGTAGAGGGGGCTGAAAATAAACTTCTACCCACTGAATCCTTCAGCTTTTAGGGAGAATATATTTTTATTCTAGGCACAAAAGAAAAGGTACTCCCAGATGTTTCAAAAGTAAACTAGTGAAATATTTAATTAAAATAAAAATGAATGAGCACTTCCACTATAAACAGTTATGTCATGTTTACAAGTTGAGATATCTTTATAGTCTTACTACCAGACGCCCTTTGCCTTAATGCTCTGGTCTTAACTGGGGCCGGTAAAGAAAGTAAAACAAGAAACCTATCATGAAACTTGAAAAGCCACTCAGGGTATTTGGAAATACAGAGAGAAATGTGTTTGGTCTAGTGCTTTACATCCAAAAATCTAAGTAGATAACATTGCATTTGGATGAGCCGTCATGTAGAAGAATTTATCCAATATCTTTTATTTCATGAGTTAAGCTTTTACTAATTAAAAATAACTTACCATATGCCTGTAGTGTTATCTCGATATTATTTGCTTTAATCTTAGATGGTTGTTTATAGCAAAGCAAAGTGGTTGACCCTTGAACTTAGTTCTCTTAAATATGAAGTAAAAGTAGAAATGTTAATAATATCTAGTTGGAATGTGTTTTATTTTATGAGATTGCTGTAAATAGATAGCAGCTTTTATAAACGCTTGCCACATGGGTGCTTTGGGATCTGACTCTGCTCACTTCATGCAGGATGTGGAGCCATTTGGCAGCATTAGTTCACAGCTGGGATGGGCTTAACCTGGCTTGAGCCCCTAACCAGAGCTGGCCTTTGTCTTCCTGCAGCTCTCTGTGACATGCACCCCATGAGAGCCCTCTTCCTCATCCCCCGGAACCCCGCGCCTCGGCTGAAGTCTAAGAAGTGGTGAGTATGGTCCTCATTGTATTGCACATCTGAGGGCAGGGTTTTCCTATGATTCACTTTTGGATGAGCTCAAATCCTTAGGTCCTGCTGACAGGTGAATGATTTCCAATATGCCGTCGCTCATCTTAAAGTACATATTAAGTACCTACTGTTTTCACAGCAAGTCACATCCCCACACCATCAAGGTAAGGTGCCATTAGCTCAAATGGGTAGTGGAACCCAAGTAATAATGTGGCAGCTCTTTATCACCCCAAGTAATATCTTTCCTGGCAGCACAGAATGGCGATACCAGAGAGGGTGATAGTTCAGAGAGTCAGCCTGTCCAATTGGCTGACCTTTCTTCCGTTCCTTAACATAACAATTCCCTAACTGCATACACACACCTGATAGTAAGTATGCAAGGTGCTTTCATCAGTCTGTGCATAAACGTTTGTAATGTTGTTTTTACTATTGCAGCCTCTTTCTGGCAGTTGGTACTGACTTCTTATTTTGGGCAGTGATTCAGATTCTTATTTTGGGCAGTTGATAAAATTATTCACATAAAAAAGTGACTTAATATAAAGAAAAATACTATGTGAATACTAGTATGGGTAGAGGAAGGAGATGGTAAGAATTGTGTTGGTAGTTTGACTGACATTTTGGAAGTAAGAATACTACAGGTTAGGCCAAAAATTGGACTTCTGATTCTTTGGGGTACTTGTATCAGGGCCTTTGCACCTGATCATTCTACAATAAAATTTCACTGCTCCTTCCTCTCGTGGACACAGTGTATCCTGATATATTCTCCCTGATACATTTTTGAAGCTCTGATTCCCCTTGCCCTGGGGCCAGTGCCTGGGCCACTTGTGACCACCTGTCTTTTCTAGAGACACATTCTAGGCAGCCAGAGCACACAGGGACGAGACCTCTGTCCCCGACAGACCACTTCATCTTCAGGCACTTGCCTGGGGCCCCTCATGGCTCCCATCCACCCGTGGTTTGACCCTCCGCTATACAGAGATCAGTCTTAATTAATACCAGTCATCTAGTAATGACATAGCAACTCCAATGGAAAGAGAAAAAGGCCTACTGCACAGAGAGAGGGAAGGGAACAGTCAGAAGAAGCTGACAGCCTGGAGCTGCCCAGGGAGAGAGTGAGAGTTGCTATGGGTAACAGGGAGGCAGTTCCCTGCTCCTCCTCCTCCCTGCGGTCGCCGGTCACCGGGTGTGAGACAGTCACTCTCTGCCCAGCAACAGCCTTCCATTGGGCGCCGTGCAGCACGTGGCCAACAGGCCGCCCAGAGCCCTGCGTCCTCCCTTGTCTCCGGAGCAGACTCCCCGGGCGAGGAGTCGGTTCCGTTCTGCGCCTGCAAGTGTCGGGCCATGACAAGGCCCCTGCTGGGTCTCTGCCGGCCCTCGGGCCGAGCCTCCCGTGCGGCTGCGTGTACAGCGGCTTCACTCGGCCGGCGCCCCCACCTTCTCCCCTGCCTGCCCTCCGCTGAACACATGTTTCAAGCTCTCTGGCAGATGGCAGCCTGGCCATCCACACGCGCCTTTCGTTTGACTGGCCCAGTGGGGACATACAGTGTTTCAGAAATATTTGTGTTAATTGCCAACTTTGAAATTCTGGCGACTGAGCGTTGCGCTGATTTCTGTCTTTTGTGCAGAGGTGGGGCCCTCGCGCCCTGCTGAGCGGCCCCTGCTCCCCTTTCGGGCATGAGATTGTCCTTCGCCCGGTCGCCGCCTCGCCCCAGCTTGGCTGGTCACCACACTAGTCCCGTTTCCCCTTTGTCTGACCCTCCGGCCCCTCAGAAGAGTGAGTGGCTTCAGCTCCGTAATGAACTCTGCTCCGGGAAGGCGAACGCTGAATTGGCCGTATGTGAGAATGACAGACGTTAGGAAGAAGACAGGCCGGCTTTTCTGCTTCAAACATTTACAACAAGAGCTAATCTTGATAATGCTGCGGGGGTAACGCCGATCAGTCCAGGAACAGCGAGGGGCCAGGCCCGTAAATGGCAGCCGCCTCCTTATACTCCGTCCCCCGATGCGGAAGGGACCCCAGTGAGGGGCCCCATTCGGCGGACCGGGAAGGGAAGATGACTTGGCTGCTGGGGTGAGGGGGGCAAGCAAAGGCCCGGCGGAGTGTCTTCCTCACTCAGAGCCCGGCCTTGGTGGGAGAGCCGTGCAGCCGCCTCCACAGGACGCTCGGGGCGGCTCCCGATTCTGTGTGGTAGAAATCCAGTCTTTGTAGTGAAAATATTGAAGCCCTTCAGAGTTCTTTGCTTGAGCCAGCGGGTCCAAAGTGATTTGAAAATGGTTAAGACTTGCTTTAATATGCTCTAGTGTTTGGGAGGAAGTGAAACACTTATTTTCCTTTAGTGTTTCAGGGACCGGATTCCCCCTCCCCAATCAAAAATAACAAAACTCCAAAGCATTCTTTTACATCTAGCTGTTGTCTCCCTAAATGAGTTATCGGATTAAGTGCACTGTTTTTCTCAGTGTACATACCAACATACTGCCAAAGAGGGCGTCACTGTGGTAGAGCCGGGCGTGAGCTAACTCTTCGTTATGTGTGTTCAGCTGAGGGTCATTTCCAGCCAACATTGCTGAATCTACAACATGCCAGATGTACAAGGCATACATAGATTGTGTAAACTCAGTAATTTATATATGTGCATATACATATGTGTGTGTGTTCAACTTAAGATGTATACATGCATATGTATAAATTTAATCATAAATACAACCCTACCAGACAGATGTGGAGTCCTCATTTAATGGATGACAGACTGAGGCTCTGTTATGCTCTTTGCACAAAGCTCTACAGGCCTTTAGTTTCCCACCTTTATAACCCACTTCTTTCTGTTGCACCATTTGGCCTCATAGTTCAAGGTTAAGGCGGTAGAGAATGAGCTATCCTAGTCTCTTCGTTGAACATTTTTTTCCTCGAGCCTTCATATGGGGATAGAAAGCAGTGGCACTGCTCTTTGCCCCCTTTGTCGTGGGAGGAAAGAAAAGAAGCCCCTCTAGCGGAGCCTGGCCCCCTCCTCCCACCCCATCAGCAGGACAGGGAGAGGCTTTAGAGCTGAGGAAGTCACCTCAGTGACACTGGTCAGGCTCCAGTGCCCAGGGGGCTTGGTCATTTAATAATGAGGTCACAAGGAGGATTATAACGTCAGTTCAATCAGTGGGGAGCAAAGGCACTCTCAGCCTCTGTGTCCCGGAAGCACCAGGCCATGAACAGGAGGTTGGGACTCCTGTTTCCACCTCCTGTCTCTGAGTGGTTGGATTTGACCCCCATGAGAAACCCATGTCCTCCCTTCCCTTCCCCCGGTGCTCACCCACACTTCCCTGCCCTTGTTCATATACTCAGTGGTGTAGCTTCCCTCCAGGGGCTTCTGAAGAAGGATAGGATGACTTTGTTTCTGTAAAAGTGGGGAGTTTTATTTGCACATGCCCTTTAAACGTGAAGAGTCCACCCAGGCAAAGCGGTGCTTGCTTGTGAGAACGTTATAAAAATCATAACTGCTTATCACTAGAAAGAGGTGTAAGATTTCCTGGCCCAAACCATGTGTGCTCTTGAAGAAGACTGGGAGGCCTGGTAAGCTTCACTGGCTTATCCAGAGTCCTGGGCTCTTCATTGCTAGAGCCAGCCCGGAGCTCCAGCCTTCTGATTTTCCTCCCGAGCTTACAGTCGCTCCTATTGTTTCATAAAACACCAGCTCTGATTCTTGGTGGGTGGTCAGGTACTTCTGTTTTAAGAAATGGCAAAGCATTTGTGTGTGTGTGTGTGTGTGTGTGTGTGTGTGTGTGTGTGTGTGTGTGTTCTAAATAAAATAATGATAATAGAAAACAAATATCAGAAAATACTTCAAATAGCCTGCATTGTCTAATAGTGGTGTGATTGGATTTTATTAAAATTTTTTAAATTGTTACATAAACTTTTAAAATTAATCTTGTTTTTCACAGTCTCCTTGGAGATAATGACCCTGCTGGCTCTTCCTGCTAACATACCTAATGCAAATATCAGTGAAATAATTCCCTTAAAGGACACTCTACTAACATTTCAGCAGAAGCGGGGGAAAACACCTTCAAATTTCTACTCCCATCCCTAGAAGCAGGTACTCCTATTCTTTAAGTCCAGCGATGGTCCAGGCTGCTGGGACATTGTCATCACAGAAAAAATAATAATCATAAGAGCTACAGTCAACATACACCACATTTATGATATAACAGTCACCATTATAAGTATTTCACATAAATAACGTCATCTAATCATCACAACAGTCTTTTGAGATAACTGCTAATATCCCAATTTTGCAGCCAGGGAAACTGAGACACAGAGAAGTTAAGTAATTTGCCCAAAGCTGCACAGTTAATAAGTGATGGAGCCCAAAGTAGAGGAAAAGGGTAGTTCTGGGCAAATGCAAATTTTAAAGGTGAAATTGCATTTAGGGAGCCTGATAATTACCAAAAACTTGTAGCTCAGCTAGTTATAGTGATTAATATAGTAATCTTTCAGGCATTTTTAATTCCTCTAACACAACACACAAACAGAAAAGGCCTGGGAAGATAAAGTGCCATGACACTGCTTTTAGAAGAGCTAGTGCCTCAGACTGCAGGCGCCGGGCATTAACATTTATCTCTCCATGCCAAACTTTGGGAAATTAATATCACTAATCTTAGGCATTTTTAAAAAGAGACAGAACTAAATTACTGGCAGCAGAAATTCTAACAATAAAGTTATATAAATGTACTTTAAACACAGATTGCTTAGCAGTCAGGTGGTGTTCAACAACGGTGAAGTGTTTTTACTTTTAATTAAATGTGTAATTAAGCATATTGATTCTTGGTCACACTAACTTAAATAAGAGACAATGAATCTTCCTTTGGAGAGTTGTTCTGTGCATTATTTTCTCTTCAGAGTGCCGTTTGAAAAAGACCTGGGATACACCGTCAGCTTTCTAGTTCTGCACGTCTTGGCCTATCCTTTTGGCCCAAAGTTATTCTCTTGAATATCTCTTGAGGCACCTTCCCACCAGGAGAGATGCTGGAAAAAGAACTGTACTATAGCTGGTCCCATTAAACTTCCTGAACATGATCTCATCTGGAGATGTCTCTGACTTTTTTAGATGTCAGTACTGGAGAATGGAGTATACAGTCTATAAGTCTGTATCTCATTTTTAAATTGGGTGTGGTTTCTTTTATATATCATCCTCTAATTAATAGTTGAACACTTTATAAAAAACAAGCACTTCCTTCTAGATGCAAGTAGGAAAAAGAGAACTGCCATCCACATTCTTCATGAATATTTAATGGCTTTCTGTCTTAATTTGTTTCTGCTTTCATCTTTTTAATTCTTATTTCTACCTGGAAAAGCACTGTGTGGAGTGTGTCTGTTTCTTTATGCAGGTTGACCTCATTCTCTTCAGTTTATTTCTTAGGACAGTCCTTTATTTCATTATGGGTTTTTTTTGCAAGGTCTCTCCTTAGATGATGTCACATTTGTGCTTCCACAGATCTATCTGAGATGATGTCACATTTGTGCTTCCACAGATGCATCTGAGAAATAAAGCATGTGAAATGATATCAACTCTCCAATCCTCCCTCTCTGTCCCTCACCAGCACAGATTTACAGCTCTTGTCCAGAACTCCCATTCGCTAACCGTTCATACATTGATTCGGTCATCAAACTTGTAAGGGTGTTGTACCCAAGTTGCGAGTCCCCGAGAGACCACCAAGGAGCCGATTCTGATGCAAATACAAAAGGGTCATTTATTTCAAGCTCCAGCTTGGACTCACACCTGTCACCAACACAGCGGTTCCAAAGTGAGAGCCCTGAGCTCGGGGTAGGCAAGGTTTTTAAGCATTACAAGGTGCAGGGAGAGGGGGCTCTGACTTGGACATTTTCCATGGGTTAAGTCTGGCTGGCACCCAGCTGCCAGCTGATGTATCATGTAAGGTATTTTATCTTTAAGGGACAGGAGAGCCTGGACCTTGAGTGTCTGGACCTTGAGGTCGTTGCTAGGGAACTATCTGGGGTGAGGGCTACTGGAACAATGGATGGTTTTTCCAGTAACTGGAACAAAGTTTTCTTAGAACTAGGTCAGGGTTGAGGCTTCTTTCTTAAGATGGCCTTTTTTTAAAACGGAGTTTCTCTTGCTCTCACAAGGGCAGTTAGCGTGCTCATAATATAAAAATGGCTCAGGCACGTCCAGACGCTGTGGAGAATTTCCAGGAAGCAGGCGCACGGGCTGCAGGACTTTCAGGAGGGTACATGTGTCCTGTTGTCACTGTTTCTAGTCCACAGTATTGCCAATCCTGATTCAGCATGGGGTGACTGCGTACGTAGCAGTTTACCTTTACTTCTGTGTGAAATGATCTAAAAGCTTGAACATAGCCTAGAAATTTAGGGGGGGTAGAAATGTCATTAGTTCAGTACTTTAAAAACATGGAATAAGGTGAGAAACTGCTTTCACCTAGGCAGAAGTGGAGAGTTGTGCTTGTACGAGTGCCCTTTCACATCTGAATCTGGAAGAACACTCTCACCCTTGTGTCTGTGGGGTGAGGTGAGCACAACTTTTAGGCCCGAAGTATTTATATAGGGCCTGCTGGGCCGCTTGGGAAAGCTTGCTCCTGGGATCTGCTCCTGTAACTCCACGGCGCTCCACAGGAGGGCAACCGAGGGCTCAAAATGCATTTCTTCCTACTCCTCAAGCAGGCAGGGATGATGAGGAGGGTGACCAGGGTTCCGCCAAGGTATCCCAGGCTGACGCTGTGCTGCCCAAGGAGGGCCTGGGAAAGCTATAGAGTCGTGAGCTTAATTATTTATGACGCTGGACAATTTCTTGGAACTCTTAGCAAATGCCCAACTCATGAATCATAGCTAGAGTCCACCATTAATTTCTAGCTCGTTTTGACACGCTGCCCTAATTGTGGGTATGGTATCACTCACCAGCTCTCCTGTCCCCTGTGTGTCTTGGGCACAGAGTCTATCTTTGAGGAAATAGGGCTTTCTAGAGGGAGATAAGTTTGCATCTGGGGATGAACTTAGTCCTTTAAAGTTAAGTGTCCAAGTCCTTGGGTTGATAGCAAACATACACATACATCCTGTTGTTACTAATTGGAAAGCAAAGTTCAAAAGTGATTCTGCAATGACCAGCCAAAAAAAATCTGCCTACTCAAGGTCACTTTGCTATATTAGAATTTTACTCATTTCTACAGAGTGTCCCTCTGTTTACCACTCCAGCCTTGGTTTCGCTTTTCCCCAGGTTGCGTGTCCTGCCTCCTCCAGCCAGCGCACCTCTGTGTCCTCTGACATACAGTGTGCTCACTCCCTGCTTCAGTGTTTCATGATTTCCCACCTCCCTGAACCGCCCTTTCCCCAGCGTGATTTTCTCCTAAATCCTTAAGGCCCCATTCTGGTTCCCTCAGTCGTGTGGGCCTTCCAGATAGGATTCCCATCAGGGTCTTTTCTTCTCTGATTCCCTTTGGTCTTCTGTGTGATGTTATGTATAAACTGTGCAAAAAATGTATTCCTGTATGTAATGCCCTATGTTGCCTGAATTGGGCGTCGGTGATGAGGATGGCTTTGCTGGACCTCCTTTGTGATTGATTGTTCCCTCTGTTGGTTGATTGGACCTATTTTCTCTTTTGTTGTTCTAGCACTTCAGAAAATGTAAGTTTGCTTTCCTTTGGATTGTCTTTTTATCTGTGGGTTCATCTCTTCTGCTTGTCAGGTCAAAAAAATTCCAGTCATTCATCGAGAGCTGCTTAGTAAAGAATCATAGCCAGCGACCAGCAACAGAGCAGCTGATGAAACACCCATTTATACGAGACCAGCCTAATGAGCGGCAGGTCCGCATTCAACTCAAGGACCATATTGACAGAACAAAGAAGAAGCGAGGAGAGAAAGGTGAGTAGCACGTTTGTCTTTCAGCGAGGGAATCAAAAGATGGAGTGAGTCATGGGCTCTTGAGGCATGTGGAGGTGACCAGGGGACTTCAAATGGGCCTGCATTATTCTTCAGTGTGAGGGACTGCCCCGGAGACCACAGCCTTTGGGCATCCGCGGAGTGACAGTGCTGAAATGGAGCCCTTCATGAAAGGATAGAGCTGCGAGAAATACCACCGTTTCTAGGCACTGAACAAAAATTCATGTTGAGTAATACTATGAAGTAGTTTCATATGACAAGTGATTTTCTTGATTCAAATGAATATTCATGTTTCAAAGACTAAAAATCTACAGAAGACAGATGACGTAAAAAAAAAAATCTAGTGGACATTTTCCCATTCTGGCAGTCTTCAACATTTAAGTTTTTGTGCTCTGAGGTTCATTTTTAATTAAGTTATTTGGAAGTCAGAATGAATTTTCTCATAGTTGAAGTGATATAAAAGAGGTTGCCAGGCTTGCTATATGGAACATCGGGTTTTGAGCTCAAAGATCATTTAATGCACTTCTTCATTTTATAGATTCAAAATTCCTATCTCTTGTGGCTGTAGCTGTTATACTGTACTGGCTTTTCACTGCCTCGATGGAAAGGACAGGAGTCCAAACTTGGGGTCCTGGGACTGTACCCTAGTTGTTTGAATAGAGACTCAAAGTTCCTTAACTAGCATCCTGACCAAGCTGAAAACTCACATGGTCTGCGGCAGATTTTGTAATGAGTGGGGTGGGAGGTAGGGAAGGCTGAAGGGTGGTAAGGAGAGGGACAGGCGCAGAGGACAGGGAATGACGGTGAGGGGGCAGTGCGAAGCTGGCAAGGTGAGCGCTGAGCCCGCGGGGAGTGGGCAGCAGAGGGAAAGCCAGGGCCGAGGGTGGCGGGTATGTGCTGATGTGCTTGTCCTCTCTCCCATCCTCTCCCCTTCTTTCTCTGTTCGTCACAGTCCAGAGGGAGCAGTGGAGGGTGGTGGGCAGCGTAGGACAGGCAGTGCTCTCCTGTGACTTGAATTTCCGTTCTTCTCTGCCTATGCAGTTAATATCTGAAATGTGACAAGGTATGAGCAGGGACCTAGGGGTGGAGTGCGAGGGTGCAGGAGTCAAGGCTGAGCGGAGGTAAGACCAGCAGAGGTGTAAGAAAAGAGGAGGAATCTTCAGTGAAGGTCCAAAGGAAGAGTTCTTTCTTTGCAGCCAGCCTCAGGGAGTCAGGAAAATGTGTGGTCAGGTTAGACTCAAGAGCAGGCGGTTATGAGGCTAAGCCAAAAAGGAAGCCTTTCTCCAGTTGTTAGTGGGTGGAAAGGGATGAGGCATTAACCAGAGCCTAAGGGGCTGGGAAGGCAGCCCAAAGCGAGGTTCTAGGCAGGGAAAGAAATAGGGAAGTCAAGGCCAGGAAATTCTAGGGCTGATTTCTCAACTGCTGTTTATTAATAATGGTCTTGGGCCACCCCATAAAGACAGAATTTTAAGGGGACTGTTTTAGGACCGTGTATCAGCCAGCCAGCCATTTAAGGCTAACTTCTCTAAAAAGGAAACGTATTTTACTGTGGGTATATAGAGTAGGTTACGTTCTCAGACTCTTGTATCCCGACTCAAGTTCTGAGTTCACACTCCAGCTCTACCTCTGAAGGGTTATGTGAACTTCACCCCAATTTTCTCATCTTTAACATAGAAGTGGGGGTATAATAATTAGTATTGCCTGGTGTTGTTGCAAAGATTACATGAGATAACACATGTAAAATACTTATCCAATGTCTGGCACATAGACAGACTCAATAACTATTAGTTATTCTTATTTTGACAATTCTTTATTGACCTATAATTTTTCAGCACTGTTCAAGGTTACTTTCTGAGAACTCATGACCTCTTTGCCTCTAACCTATAAGTAAGGGTAAAGCCTGTGCTTTGGGCTGTTTTCACATTATTTTTGCAGAAACTCTGGAATGTGTTTCCAGAACTGACCATCCCATGATAATATATTATTTTTAATGTGTTTCTTCTCTGCAAAGTAGAAGATTCTTGGTAGTAGGTACATTCAGGAGTTACATGGTAATTTAAGGACCCCAATTCTGTTTAGTCTTAGAGCCACCAGAAGCCCTCACTTTTGTCTGCTCCCCAAGAAAGAGTATCGATCAAATGAGATCTCATTCCATTTGCTCGGTTTGATCAAATGACCAAGTTGCTCCCTCTAATACTTTTTCACTCTTGGTAGCTCTAAGACCAGCCTCTGGTAGAATCAAACAATTTTAATATGCATTGCTTTGTGATTTTTTTTAACCTGATTTTTTTTCCCCTTAAAATATGTTGACACATGCTAATTTAAGGCAGTAGTACAAAAGCAATCAAACCAGATCCTGGGGAAGTATTACATTTGAGTGGCCTGACAAATGAAGGTTTCACCCTAGAGAGTAGTAATAATTAGATTGTGTGCTTCTTTTCCTTGCTGTAATTTCTTTTAATAGGTAAATTTTCTGCATTTTACTTTGAAAACTCTGTCACTTCATTTCAAGACATTTTGAAATATTAAACTATCATTATGGAATATTGAAACACTTTATGAAGGTTCTTTACCTTCATAAAAGGTAATTTGATGAAATAATACTTAAAAAATAAATAGCCTGAAAACTTCATACCATATCTACATATGCAAAGCTAATTTGTGATTTAGAAATCACACACTTGAAGTCCTCATGCTTTTGGCTTCCTTTCATTATCCCTTTAATGGCTAAATAGGATGGAAGTCAAGTGTGTAAGTTTGTGATCAGATTGGATAGTTCTCATCATTGACTGCCTCTTGGTGGTACCCTAACCGAATTACAGTTTCAGCTCCTTTTTAGGGCTGCACACATGTCTTCAAAGTTGTAATTTCATAATGGATATGAAACAGTAATGTGACACCTCCCTTGCTTCAAATTAAAAGCCTCTCCAAAGCTTCCCCACCATTGTCCTTAGAAAACTCCTGAGCGTGGTGTGTGTAAGCATCAGCAAGCCATGTCAGACCTGTGAGCCTTTTTTACTTCCTCTGCTTTTCTCATACCAGACACAGAGCTACTCGTAACTCATTGTTTCCTGGACTTGGCCATGCACTGTCATACTGTCAGTCTTACTCAGGTGGCTGTGTTGCTTAAAATGCCCTTTTCCCACCACTTTCAGCTGCCGTCTCCCTGGAAAAGGGCCACTGGCCTTCCAAGATCATTTCCTCCTCAAGGACTTCACTATCCCCTTCCACTATTATGACCAGTGGACTTAGCTGCTCTTTCTTTAATATCTCACTGTGCTTTTTTATGTACTTCTATTTAGTATATAAAACATTGGAAAGAACACTCGTTTTAAAGTTGGAAAAGTTCTGGATTGAATTCTAAGTCCAAAAGATTGACATTTTATTAATGAGATGACATTGGTCCTATCACTTAACCTCTTATAGTTTCTTTGCTTAAAAAATGGGTGTTACATTAAAGGATTGTTGTGAGAAATAAACGAGAGAATTTAGGTAAGTATCTAGAATGGTGACTGGCATGAGAGATACCCAGTAAAGATTATTTCCCTTTCTTCCTAGTCACAGAGGTGCTTGGTTTCTTACTTGCCCATCTTGCCCATTAGCTTCTGATCTACAAAGACTCAATCTTATTCATAATTGCATGTTAACTTGCTTAACATATGACTAAATTAAATGAATGTCCCTATGGGGTCAGTTAAAACACATTTAACTTTGTGTTTTTAATAACACATATTGTCAAAAGTTTCTTTCTGGTGTGTATCAAGATATATAAAGGCAATTTGTGAGTCTACATAAGTCATAAAAAAACTCCTACTTAAAAAACGATTAATACCATCATTAAAAGATTGGTTTAGCTGGTCCTTTAAGGGGAGTTAGCACAAACTGAGAAGTTATTTTTCGGTTCCCTTGCCTTCACTTTCATGTGAACGCCAGGCATTAGGGACAGACCCCTAGAGTCAGCTGGGACTGTCTTGGATGTTAATTCCATGTACTTGAGTCCAGCTGGTGGGAACTGTTGGATCACGAGTCGGGAGGCCTGGAGCCTATCCAGACCAGTGTTAAGGACAACTCTTTGGGCCCCCATTTACTTACCCATAAAACAAAGGGGAGTGGGCTTTCCTGAGCTGTGGTGTCTTTGTGTGCGCTAACACCCTGTGAGTCTCTCTCTAGACGAGACGGAGTATGAGTACAGCGGCAGTGAGGAAGAAGAGGAGGAGAATGACTCCGGGGAGCCCAGGTAGGAGCGCGGAGCCCCAGCCTCCGCTGCTGCATTCTGAACTGTCCTTGGGCGAAATTCTCTTCCTGTTGATTTATGGGTTCATTTTAAAGAATTCGGCAGGGTGGTCTTATTTAATGTGTTGCCCATGAATGTATTCGTTAATTTGGGATAATTTCCCTAGGCAGACTCTTACAAAGATAGAGAAATCAATACATTCTTTGTCTTCTTGTCTTCTTACATATGTAATGTGTAGAATGGGCAGGAGGCAATTATCTGGGTAATATAGGATTAAAAATACCTAAAACTGCAACTTTCCGGGGACTTCAGTTATTCAGCCCATCGCTGCCGACTGCTGAGAAACCCTTTTGGCGGCCCCTGTCTTTGCCACATACCTTGGTGTTTTCACTGCAACGATGTCCGAGAGGAAATGATTTTCAGGAAAGCAAATTACATTCTGCAGGTGGAACCTGAATAGAAACTTCCATGCCCATTTTGGTTGTCACCTGTTGGACTCTTTAATCAAGTGCTGCTTTATTATTATTATCTCTACATTTTGGGTTTTGCTCGACTTTAATGCAGCCTTCCTTCTAGTCTGTTACGTCAGGAGAGCGTGCCCATGGATTTCTCTGCTGGGAGAGAATCAGTGGGTGAGCCAAGGGGCGGAGACACACACACCACGGTGGGTGCTTGTATATGACAAGTGAGACTGGGACAAACGCAGGCAGAATGGCGCTGGGGTGTAGGGGTCCCCGTCCCCTAGCCATCCAAGGAGGGAGGCGCGTGCTGGAGGAGAAGGAGCCCTTCCTGTACTCCTGAGGCAGAGCTTCCTGGCCAGGGGAGGGAGCAGCTCGGCCACGCTGCTGGAATGAGCTAGTGGGTTGTTCCCATTTTTGCCCTAACTCAGACCTGCCAAGCTGGATTATTGCTAAAGTACTAGAAAAGGGCAAACTATGCTTACAGGACCACCTAGTTTTCCTCTCTTCACCTGCTACAGAAATTTTCAAGGTCAAAGACTCAAGGAGAATGCTTTCCTTCCATCTGATACTTAACACGTTGGTAGCTCCTATGTTAGCTGCATAAAGATGATGACTGTCCAGCTGTGACATGGAAAGTGTACATTCTTTTAAGGCAAAGGACTGAACGCCCTGCTCTCAGAGAAGTTGCATATTTTTTTTCCCCAAGCTCATCCAGATCGTCATGTCAGCCCTTCTCATCGCTCTGTAGAAATGAGACCCCATATTTTAATTAATACTTGCTAAACTGTGTGTTACCAGTCACTCAGTAGGCTGACCTAGCCATAGCCTTAACACTTCTATAATTGTAACATGTCATAATGTCACACTGTGAACTATGTTCCAAGTCCTGTTTCATGGACACATATAATCAGTCTTCATGAAATCCCGAAAAGTAGAAAGGCACAGTGGTTGTCTCATTTTAGAAATGAGGTAAGAGCCCAAGGATGGTACCCAGGTCACACACTGAGTTAGTGACTGAGTCACTCAAGACAGCTCAGATCGCATGACATTGATTCAACATCAGTGGATATTAGTGGAGCGTCGTGGTCTGCATGGCGAGTCTGGGATTCTCCAAGCCCAGCGTGTGGCCTCTGTAGATGAGCATGTTGTTTGGGCTTTGCTCTAGAGAGCTGCACAAAGGCTGTAAATTTTAGAGCCGGCCTGTTAGCAGAGCCCCAGCATTGTCTATAGAAAGTCAGGAATGAAGGTGTTTTGTCATGTATGGCAGTATGTCACCCAGCATGCTGGGCACTCTGCAAAACACAGCAATCCCCTCACCAGCTGCCACCAAACCCATTCCTGCCCCAACATTCCCCATCCCAGGGTGTGTCACCACCGGGCCCAGGTGCCAGGACAAAACCTGCAAGTCATCCCTCACTTCACATGTCAGGTCCATCAACAGGTTTCAGTGACTCTGTCCCCAGATGCTTCTCCCAGCCTCCACCTCCGTGCTCCTGCCCTCCTTCAAGTCCCCACCCGAGCCCAGCCGGTGGCCTTGCCTGCCCTCAGGCGCCCAGCAGCCATCGGATCGTGTTCCTCTCCTGCTTATAACCTTCCCACGCGCCAGGCCGTATGCTGTACCCACTCTTGTACTCTGACCTCTTGTGCCCCACGCCGTCTTCTTTATGCTCTGCTGTTCAGTTGCTCAAAGAAGCCATGCCTATTCCCACTACAGGCCTCTACGCTTGTTTTTCCTTCTGCTAGAAAGGTTCTTCCCCTACTTCTTAGTGAGACTGACTCTGCGTCCTTTGAATCTTAGCTCAGCAGACACCTCCCTGGGTTCTTCCCTGGTCACCCTCTAAAGGAGAACCCTTAGTCCTCGCTGCAGTGCCCTGCCACTGTCACTCTGAAACTACTAGATGTTTCTGTCTCCTGTAGTCTGTCAGTACCTGAAATTATTATTTGTAATAATTGCCTTGCCTGCCTAATTGTCTGTCTGTCTGTCTGCCCCACAAGAAGATAAGTAACTCAGGAATTAATTTGGCTACTGCCATATCCATTAGAGCCTATTACAGTGCCTGCCACATAGAAGGCGCTCAATAATTATTTAGTGGATTTATTTCAACTGGGAGCTGCCAGAAGGAGTAAAGGGTTCGGTTAGTGTGAACAGATAGAAGCCATTTCCCACCCCCCTCTTAAGCTGCTGTGCACAACCGAGCGTCTAACTTGAGCGGTTCACATGCAGTTAGATGTGAAGAGGGTGGCAGAGAGCACTGGTGAAGTGGGCAGGGTCTCTCCGTGGTGATTTCTGTCGCTGTTCTCTCTGTTACACGCTCATACACACTCACCTGCACACACAGATGAGCACATGATGCACAACTACCACTTTGCTGATGAGGAAATTGAGGCCATCGTGTTAAAGGGGTTCTAGGAATCGGTGAGCTGGGTTGGGCTGGGTTGAAGTCCCCGCTGGTTCCTCTGTGGCCGGGACCAAAGCATTTAACTTGCCTTTAGCGGGGGTGCCTGAGACAAGCCCTAAGTGGTCAGACTTGGCAAGCTCGGGCTTAAGTCCTGGCTCTGGGTCAGCCTTGGCTCGTACGTTTGCCTGTCCTGGCTCTTCGTGTCTTCACGCGAGCAGCCTGTCCGTCACCTCTTGGGGTCTTGTGCCAGGAGTCAGGAGGGGATGTGGGTGAGGGAGGTGACATGGGCTCCCTTACTGCTCCCGACTATTCAGTTTTATTTGCTGGCTTCGGTCTACTTTTCTTAAACATGAAAGTAAGTTCAGCTAGGCCTCAAGGCTTGCACATCCCTAAAGCCTTTAGAAGCAGACCTCTACCTTGTCACAGGGCAAAGGGGCAGTGCGGGCAGTCGCGGAGAGAGGCGGTGACGCCGAGAAGGTGACATCTCTCCAGGGGTGGAGGTGGCATATGCAGGCGTCACCCCGTGACTCCGCTTCTCGTGGAGAGTGTCTGGTGGAATTAATGGAGGGTCCGAGAGCTGGCGCTCCTTTTCCCGAACATGGGCTGGTTATTTGCCCTGCTCTCGCCCCGCGCCCCCCAGCGTCCTGACCTCTCTGCCCCGCCCCCAGCTCCATCCTGAACCTGCCGGGGGAGTCGACGCTGCGGCGGGACTTCCTGCGGCTGCAGCTGGCCAACAAGGAGCGCTCGGAGGCCCTGCGGCGCCAGCAGCTGGAGCAGCAGCAGCGGGAGAACGAGGAGCACAAGCGGCAGCTGCTGGCCGAGCGCCAGAAGCGCATCGAGGAGCAGAAGGAGCAGCGCCGGCGGCTGGAGGAGGTGAGGGCCGGCGTGCGCCCGATCTCCATGCGGCGGCGCCTCCGGGGTGTCCGTGCGGGCCCAGGCCCCACCCGGGAAGCACGGCTCGAAGCACACACACTGTGACTCGCAAAGGAGGGCTCGGCCCCGGGGCTCTCGCAAGGGACTCCCTTGTTTGGGGTGGTGCGACCGTGGTGTGCTCCCCTCAGAAAAGCCGGCGAAGGCCTCGACCCCGGGTTTCACTGGGAGATCACCTCCTCAGTGACGCCTCCCTGACCACCTAACTTAAAATCTCACCCCCCTCCCTAGCATGTCCTGGTGCCCTCCCTGCTTTATTGTTTTTATTTTTACCTAGCTCTTAGCACCTTCACACAGACTCTAGATATACTTTTAAATGTCTTATACCAGGGTGTAAGCTCCCTGAGGACAGGGTATTTTGTCTCTTTTATCCCTGTCTCTCTACGTATCGCTATACCATGTATCTCCAATGCCTAGAAAAGTGCCTGGCACACAGTAGATAACTCGTAAATATTTGTCGAACGAGTGAACTACTATACAAATGAATGAGTCAGTGACTGAGAGGCGAAATATAGGTGGTAACTAGACCACAGTGAATAGACAGACAAATGACATCCCAATTATGGAAAAGCAGGGCCTGCCTGTTGATATTCCTCTGTTATATTTCTGAACTCTGGGGAAAGCGTTCACAAGTCCTTTCACATACGCTTCCACACACAGCCCGGTACCCAGGGCCTGTCCTCCAGTGTGTGGGCAACAGATGCCTCCACCAGCAGGCAGTGCTGTCTGTCTAGGCAGGAAACCACACCACCAGCCACACTTCCTGCAAGGCTCTGTTCTAGGCCAGGTCTCACTCTTGCGGTTTATTAAAGCCTCCTTCGCAGAACCTTGCTCCAGGGTCACCTTCCTCTGCCACATAAATCAGAGCCTCGAGACCAGAACCTCAGAGAACATAGCTGTCGGACATGGCAGATGAAAGGTTAACTAACTGCGCAGTGATGGGGCAGGAATTTCAGTGTTCCCGGTCACCATCTCCCTCCTCCGTAACTGTTTACAGCAATTCACTGGCCTTGTCAGGTGGCCTCCCCGGTCACAGGGTGGTGAATTGCAGCAGCCAGGAGCAGGTTGCTTTTTAAATGGCACATACAGGTTGACCCTGCCTGGTTTAAGCCTCAGCTCCAGCTTGCAATAAATCCCATCAGCCTCCTCAGGTCTCTGGAATATGAGTATGCAGACTAGCAACAATAATGCCCAACAGTTGCAAATATTGAGTGACTTCCATGTGTCAAGGTCTGGCTGGGGTGCTTTCCTTGTCTCCAGGATCTCATCTACTGTCATTATCTCTTTGCATATCTTTTCTGTCATGCAAAATCCATTTAACAAAGAGGAAATGGACGTTTGTGGAGGGGAAGTAACTGCCCCAAGTCACAAGACCAAATAAGTGCAAAGTCAGGATTCACACCCAGGTCTCCCTGATCCCAAGGTCCACAGAAGCCACGAGTTGGTCAGTGTAGAGGAGTAATCAAAGCCCTGAACTGTGACCCTCAAAACTGGACTTTTGTAGGCTTCTGCAAGCAACAGTAAACAAGTGAAGCCCTTTCTAATCTGAGCCTGTGAGTCTCTAATACTGTCAGCGTGAAGTGCACTCAGCACATGAGAAGTTTCAGGTTCACCATCTTCTCAGAATTACATGGTGGTAGACAGAGGTGCTGCCACTCTGTGGGGCAGAAACCGTCGAAGGAGCAGCAGAGGCAGGGGCAGGGAGCCGCGGGTGTTACTAGGCAGCTCTCAGAAGAGAAGCACAAAGTGTGGTGCCTGCACCACCTCTGGTTACACGCTCCTGAGCGCAAGCGGAAATTCCTGGCCAAACCTCCCTCCGCAACTAAGCAGTGCCCTCTCAGGCTCCGCCCACAAGACCTGCCTTTCCTGCTGCTTTCCTGGCTTGTGGTTTATTCCTACCAAAGCATATTTCCTAAGGCCTCCACTTCTTTGAAGCATCACGCCCTGGAAACCTTGACCACTTTGTTTGTGGGTTACTTGCTTAGGGATCTGTTACACTTAAATCCAACTAAAGCACTTACAAGAAAGCGCTCACTGTCGTCCCGTAAAACATTTAAGATACTCAAGAATGCAAATGTGGATGTGTGTACGTGTGTATGCACACGCACACACACACACACAAATTTCCTTTTTTTCTTTTAATTTTAACATAAGAACTCTTGGCCCATGGACCTAGATCCTCAGTTATTTCAGAGTCTTTTCAGAGGATACATTGCATTATTGTGATTTGTTTTTAATCTATATTTTCTCCCCTTCTTACGTGATGTGATTTATTTGAGCTTTATATTTTTTCATCAAGTTACTAGAATAACAATTTCTAGCAGTTATGCAGCACTTACCATATGGCAGGCACTCTGTTCAGCACTTTCCATGAATTATCTCATTTAATCCTCACAATAAACCCCGACCTAAAGGAAATACAGCTGAATCACAGAGAGGTTAATAAATTGCTAAAGATCACACAGCTTGAAAAGAAACCGGGTTTCAAACCCAGGGGCTCAGTCTAGAGGCAAGTGCTGTCAGTGCATCCTTCCCACCTCTCTGCTGAGAAGCCATTGTCGGTCTGCTTTTCCAGATTCTTTACCTGCCCTGGTCTCTGTGGTCTTTTACCCTGAGAGTTTGAGGAGTTTTTGAGCAAAAGCAAATCTGCAGCACCCAGCAGGTGGTCATTTTGGAGATGGGCTCTGGCTCGCCTGCTGCCTGGGAGAGCCACTGCTGAGGCCTCCTCGGTTCTCTTCTCTGTGGCATTCTCCAGAGCCCCTGCCTTGGATGCGGGTCTGAGTTCACTCAGTGGAGCACATGCACCCACAGGGTATACACTAGGTCCCCACTTGCCCAAAGGCACGTACGTGCCCTGGGGACGCCAATGTGCAGAGCCCTAGTTTCTCACTAGAAGCAGGAATGCTGTGGCCACAGGACCACTGTAGAGATTACACCTGCTTTAACTTTTGATCCTTCATCTTGCTTCTGTTGCTCAATAGAGAACAAAAAGAAGTGCTAAACACCCAAACAGCTCTAAGTTGTAAACCCCTAAGTAATGACTGTCTCTGCCACGTGGGACTCCTCTTCTGCCTCCAGTCCCTTCTGCATTCCCAGCCGTGTCTACTGTGCTGGCCTGTGGTGGCAGTTTGTGTTTCTGGAGTCCTGTAAAGGAACTTGGACTATGTTGCCCTACGGAAGCAGTTAAAGTCCACTGTTGTTAGACTCACAGATGTAGCTTCATTGTGGGCCAGGTGGGCTTTTTTGTAGGCATCCTGGGAAATACATTCCCATTTCCAAATAAAGGCCTTTCAGAGGTCCTTTTGATATCATGGGACGGTGTAGGTTATAGCCTTCATATTCCTTTGTGATCTCAGATGTCACCTCCTACTAAGAGGTTTCTAAGAAAGCCCTGCATGTCCTTTGCTATTTATGAGTAACCAAGTGGATTTGGCTAGGTTCTATATCAGTATCTCTATATTCTTAGAAGGACTTTGACTTTACACTGAATGTAGTCATTTATTAGCTTCAGGAGCAGCATGTGGCTTTGGGCCAGTTAAAAGGTGGGTACAAGACTCAGCTTTTGAGCACTGACAAACTACAGTTTATGACTGAGTTCCAGGAAATTGATTAAACCCAGCTAAAGTGAATGAGTCGATCAATAGTGAGAAAACGTACAAAGAGGGCCTCTTCTGTTTTTATTCAGCTCAATAAAAATGTCTGTCCCTTGGCCTAGGCAAAGTGCCACTTCTTTTATTCTCTACCAGAGTCAGGGTCCAGGAATCTGGACCTTCAGGTGCTGGGGCACCTACCCTGGTCATCTTTTCAGACTCATCGTCACCGGATTTGTCATGCTTGACTCTGCTCAAGAGTTTTTAAATGATTTCAGTGGTTTACATATTTTTTTCAATTTGTTGAGAGCATTCTATACCTTCAGTTGGGGGAGAGAGTCTTTAAGTCACAGGAATCAATCAAATTGACCCCAGGAGCACCAGCTAGCTCCATTGTATTAAATTTTATTCTTTGGAGAATTGTGTAAAGTTTTTCAAGCCACCTAGTCTCCCTTCAAGACCATCATGACATTGTCCAGTTATAAAAACAACCAGTTTTAGCTAAAAGATATTACACCATTTTGATTCTATTGCCTGGAATTTGTCTTAAAGAAATACCACCAATGTCTCATTGCTCGGTAATGGTGGATTACTTATGTCCAAAATGAGAGCCTGGCAGTCTAAACATGTGAATTTCTTATAAACCTATAACTTTTTATTGTGAGTAACTGGGACTTTCAGAGACATTGGGCCCAATTTTTTTTTTTAAGTGAATGGTAGAATTAAAACCTTTTTCCTATTCCTATAGGCAGTCATTTGACAAATTTAGTGAATGCATACCATGCTGGACAGTAGGAGTACAAGTCTGCCCTTGTGAAGTCTAAATGTGTGAGGGAAATAGGCGTTAGGCAAATAATCACACAAATAACCGTCCATTATCATTGCCAGACTGCATAGTGGAGAAGAAGGGTGTGCTGAGCGGGTGAGCCGCACGGCGAGAGCCTGGCCGGGCTGGGAGGCCCGCTGGTGGGCATCCAGCTGGAGGAGGGGTGGGGCAGGTGGATGCTGGGCAGGGGGGCTGAGGCACAGTCTTGCAGGGCTACATAGGCCAAGTTAAAGCGTTTCTAATCTTAGTGTAAGAATAATGGGAAATAATCAACATGCGTTAACCAATGGAATAGGATCAGATCTGCATTTCTAGAATGCAGCCTTGGCTGGTGTAGGGAAGGTGATCGGAAGGCGGTGAGAATGGGTGGGAGCTACAAATTAGTCCTGGCCAGATGGATGGCAGTGGAGTGGGGATTGAGGAAAGTAGACGCATTTGAGAGAAATGGAGCCTGTAGAACATGCAGGACATGGTGGGTGAGACGCCAGAGATGAAAGAGAGTGGGCAGTCACAGAAGGTTCCTGATGTGGACTGGAGCGTCCGGGTGCAGGACCAGGTTTAGGAGCAGGACTGTAAGATCAGTGAGTCTGAGATGCCTATGAGGTGGCTGAAGTTGATGCCAAAGATATAGCTGAGATTATATAAATGTAGCCATAGAAGAGGGATCAATGATAGGGAAAAAATGGGGATTATTGGTTGATAATAAGGGATGTGTACATTGAGAAGAAAACAGTGGGCCTGAGCTCTGAGAAGCCAGCAAAGAACACTGATCAGGGTATAGAGGGAATACCAGGAGAGTCTGATGTGGTCACAGAGAAAATTGAGTATTCAAGCAGAAGGACTGAGTCAAAGGGGCAGCTCTGCAGAATGCTGCCCAGACATGGAGTAAGATGAACAGCACCCTTTAGCTTCAATGACAAAGAAGATATTTTAAAAGGTATTTCTTATGCAGTATTTTCTAGAAATGAGTTCATTTTCTCTCTGTTTTGGAGGAAAGGAAGCAACCTGCACAGGAATCAGAGGTCTAGATTAGGAGTGGAAAGACACTGATTTGAATGTGAGGGCCACTGTGCACTACCTGCATGCCCTGGCAGTTCTCCCGGTCTCCTCACACTCCCCGGGCTGAGCTCTGCTCAGAGGCTAGTGATGTAGCTCATTCCCACCTCTAAGGTTGTTCTCAGAATTAACCAGGAATATGGATGTGAAAGAACTTTGTCAGTTGCCAAGAGCTGGACAGATCTCTCTTTTGGAGGACTTGTCAAATTCAGTTTAAATATTACAAACAAGCCCCATCTCATGCTTCAGTTTAAAGAACTTTTCATAACTGCGTGCTCATCCATTTGTGGCCAGCCTTCACTCACATCCTGCTTAGCATTTTCATGCATGCAGGGCAACCAAGCCAGTCTTGCAGAAGCTGTGCCACCTGGAGCTCAAACCCAGATGACCCAGTGGTGTTAAGGTTATTCTTTGGAACCTAAGTAATTTCTCCCAGGTGCTATTAGACCAGAAAATGTGTGGGAGGGGAGCAGGGGGAAGCCGCATATCTCTCTAAGAGTCATCTCTTTTCAGGGTGAGGGCTCACAGTTGAATGCAGCCTCCGTGGGCAGAAGCAGGAGACAGGGAGAGAGTGTGGCTTTTCACTGGGGCTGCGTTCCCACCCACTGGACCACACTCCTAGGCCCTCTGCTGGAGGAAAATACCGTGAGCAAGAGTAACTCCCCCGTTTCAGGGCCTGGAGTGTTACTTCATTGGCACTGCTGAGAAATGGCCTTTCATTCACTTAATCATTCACTATAGGCATCCTAATGTGTCCTGTGCTCTGTGGCCGCTGGTGGGGGGCAGAGCAGCCCTTTATTCCTGGATGTCATTAGCATCAGCGTGAAGACCAAACACTTTCTGGCTGAGCTTTTGTTCTATTATTTCAGTAACTGAACAGAAATTATGAAACAGCTGGAAGCCAGGATGGCAAACTGGATGCTCACTGCCCGGAGCCACGCCTGCCCACAGGCCTCTGACAGTGGTCTGCTGTCGTGCATGCTCACAAATCCTGCTGGGCTCCTGGAGTCCGGGTGGGTTGCATGGACATACGGAACCCTATTTCTCAGTGTATCCCAGAAGGGCTCCCTGGTCTAACCTACCTGCTAGGCTGCAGGAGGCCTGGCTTTGTCTGCGGGTCACCTGGATCCTGTGATAAGAGGGGTTTCCTGACAAAGAGGAATTGAGCTGACATTCCTCTGCTGCAGCTTAAAATCTACTGATTCTTGAAATCCTCTTGCCCAGACCCCTCCCTACAATTTTAAGGAATCGGAAAGATATGCTAGTATTTTATACTTAACAGCATTTCATACTGGACAAAAGCCAGCATTAGGCCGTTTCTGGCCCTCGGTGTACCTAGAGCAACTTATGTAGAAGGCAGGGATGGCTCTTCAGTGACAGCATGAAATGGGCCTAGCGGCCCTGCTTCCGTTCGCCACGGACTTCATGGAACCTCTTTTATTACATCTGGTCTGCATCTCTGTGTTTTACAGTCATTGTTCTTCGTTGTTCCTAACTATAGAACTATAACAACAAGATAGTTTCGCAGCAACTATTACTTCACATGACATTTAAATCGAATTGTTTTCATTTCACTCTTGTTTTCTTCAGTGAGCCGTTTTATAGACTCACACAAGCCTGGGGGACATGAGGGACTGCGAAAGTGATTTAAGCCAATTCTCGCGAAGCTTGAATCCCCGTGACAGTATTTCTCAAACAGGGTCATCTAACCTGTTTAATAGATGCTTTCGGCTTACACGTTTAGATGCTTGAGGCAGCATATTCTATTTTTGAGCAACTCCTCATTACAAAGTCTATCCTGTTACTGGTTCCAGTCCTTGTAATATCCCTGCATTATTATAAGAAAATGCCTAAGAACTGAAAATGCCTCAGTAAACTAAACCACCTTCCACATCTGCCTCAGAAATGTTTGAAGGCAGTGATAATGTTCTTCTCCCAATGTCACAGTTCTTGCAGCCTTTCCACATAGGATATAATTTAGCATCTTCAGTACCATCCCAGAGGGGCCCTCTCTGTAGACATAGACACTGCATTAATAAACTGCTTTACAATGGGCTTGTTTTCATCGGAGTCCATCTGAGAGTCTCATACTCAGGCTTCTGAATGATGGTAGAAAGTATTCAGGAGTTTCATCTATACTAACCTACTGAGACGGAGCTACTCAGAATGCCATACTCCTGTATACAATACCCAAGAGATCCCAGATAGCCATTCCCCCTGAGAAACTGCCAAGGAGAGTTGGGAGCTTGACTGCATTGGCTAGTACCTGCAGGGCCATACTTCTTCACTGAGGCTCTCGCATCTCAGTCTGCTCAGAACTTTCATTTCCCCTTCTGCGTGCATAAAGGCCATCCGAGCACCGTACACTTGGCGGGTGCTCAGCCATGGGGCTGCCTACTGATCAAAAGTCGGCCTAGGAACCCAAAAGAAGAGTTTCATTCCGGCAGTTAATTTTCCAGGGAAGCTCTGAATGGGTATTTTGGATGGTTTATCTTTAATAGTGTGAAGTATGTGTAAAATGAAAAGAATGAGGTATATCTAGCCTGTCTACCTTGCTCAGAAAAGATAGGTAACAAAGTAAAAATAGAAAGGGGAAAATGGCCACTTGAAAAAGCTTAAGACAATGTCTTTCACTTTGTATACACAGATGTTGGCAGCCAGCTTGGTGTGAGTCCACAGAGGCAGCATGGCAGAGGCAGAGGCAGATGCAGAGTAGAGTCCTGGCTTCACATTTACTGGCTGAGTGAACTTGGGCCAGCACCTGGCCTGTGTGTGCCTCAGTTTCCTTATCTGTCAAATGGGGGTGATGACAGCGGTATGTGCCCCAAGACTGTGGTGAGGATTAAATGACTTACCATGAGTGAAGGGCTTAGGACAGTGCCTGGCATCACAGGCGACACCACCTAAGTGTTCGTCCTGAATCCCAGTAGTACTTGAAAGGAACCGTGCCTTCGCCCTGCAGTAGCCAGTTTACAAGGGTCTTTCCAAACTGGAAACTTTAGCAAATGTTAAAATGGGCACGTGGAACATGCAAAAGCTCGAACAGCTCTTGGTAACAAGTCAGTTCCTGTGAAGCTTATACAGAATAGTCCTATGTAAGTGAGGGGAATGTGTGCTGTGTAGTCGATTCCAAAGGCCGCACTGGGTGCTTTCAATTTGAGTGTCTTTGAACTGAGAGCCTCCACGTTGAGGGGATGGGTTGAGGTACTTCCCAAGTAGGCTGACTGGATCCTTGGCCAGCTACTGTCCTTCCCCTGGAAGGACCTTCCACAGTCCATGGGGTCCCCTCCCACCACTTCCGGGAGGTCACCCGAGATAAAAATCAAGTGGGGCTCTCCAAGAGAAAACCAGCGTTCTGCTGCATTTCACTTCTAACTCTGAATTGCTAGGAGATTATTGCTTTATAAAGCAGCACATCCTTGCTTAGACTCTTAGAATTAGAATGAACAGATTATAAGATCATCTAATTTGCCTCTTCGTTGAATGTTGGGCTAAGGTGACTTGTTCAAGATTATACAACACCCACTCATTTGTTAAACAAACAGTTTTTAAGGCCATGTGGGCTGCAGGGCTTGTGCTGGTGGCAGGCAAGGACCAGATCTAGCCTTGATCTTTCTGACCCGGTGTTCTTTTCTCCCAAGCGCTTTGGCCTCTCTTACCTACCTTGCTTCCCCAATGACATGTCACATAGCAGCTATAGAAGATTAATTGTCAAATGTAGGTGTTATCTCTGAGTTTGTATAATCGGAAATATGATGTATGTAAAAGACTCAGGGCCCAAAATCTTTCCACAATAACACCTAGATTTGCTTTCCCCAAGTCCAACAGAATGCCATGAGAACAAGATTCAAATTCAACCTGAACATTCAGTAAGTAGAAAAAAGCAGCCAAGTCTCCTCTCTGGAATTCTTTAAGGATGCGGAAAGGCAGTGCTGCTGATGGCAGGAGGGCTGAGGTACCTTTTGCTCGGTTCCTCCCCACGCACCCTACCTGGCATTTCCTCCGCATCTCTGACTGACAGGCCGCTCTCTCAGGTACCAGGAGCTGGGGCTGGGGGCGCTAGGAGCACACAGAGTAGGAAGGGTGCGGGGGTCAAACCGGCCCCGGCTTGATTCCAGTCTCCACCATTCTCCAGCTCTGTGATGTGGAATTCTTTACTTGAGCCTCGGTTTGCTTCTCTATAAAACAGGAAGAATAATAATAATAAACTCTATAATCACCTTGTGGGGCTAAATATGTTGAAGCATGTAAATCAGTCAGACAGCAAACTCCTGACACTCACAGACTGCGCCTGATACGATGATTGGTATTCATTCCATGAATGAGTTTTCCCTTAACTTATTATGTGGCCACTGACAAGATGCTGGATCTTCCTAAGAGTCTTTAAATGAGGAAAATAAAGAAAATGACATTTACCTCACTTCACAGGGCTCATGTGAGGCTTTAATTAGAATAATCCATGATGAACTCTCTTTTTTAGGTTAAAAAAATTACCATACACACAGATTACAATCCTATACCTTTTCCCAAAAGACTCCATAGCCTTTGAATGATGGGTAAACTGTACTGAGCCATATTTGCTCTGGCCCACAGTACAGTCTTTCAGGTTAGAAAAAAGACCGGGTTGTTTCATTCCAGCTACGGCCCAGCCAGCCTTCAGTGTCCCGCCCGTGCTCCGCGCAGCCAGCTCTCCACTGAGAGGGTGCGGCAGGGTCAGCCAGCTCATCCCCGCCGCTGTACGGGCCGCTTGAACCACGGGCTCGGCTGACATAGACTGCGGGGTGGCATCTTCATTAACAAAGGGACAAATTACAAGTCTTCAGTTTCTCCTTTATTTCCCTTTTGATCTTTCCAAGGGAGATTTTGAGATTTCAGAAGATAATGGAGGGCCAAGATTCGTTTTTCATTTATTTGTTTGCACCTACCCTTCTTTATAGTTTTCCTTCATTCCAAAAAGACAACTTAAGGCGGCTTACAAAGATCAACAACTAAAAATAAAACACAGGAGAAAATTAAGTAGCAGCAACTACAAAGGAGAAGAGAAAAACTAGATGAAGCCTGGGGAGGGTCGGTTCAGGATGCCTGCAGAGACAGGTGCATCCAGAGGCCAGTGTCTGAGGGAGGCCACCGCCTGACTGCAAGGCCTGGCCACTGAGAAAAGAGTCAAGGTCAGTGGGGGCAAGATTCATGTTGTCCTTCAGGTAAGAATAAACCGTTATTTTAGGGATAATAATTGAAAACCTGTACACCTGCCTATTAGTGGTTGAGCAGTGCTGTGAATCATGTGTGAGGTGGCATTCTTACAGAAACGCAGTGGTTGGCTTTATTAAGCTGTTCTGATAACATAAGATGCAGCTGATGGCCTAACATGTCATCAGAGTCACTTCTACAAGAGCCAGAGCTCCCTGGTACAGCTAGTACCTTTCTGCTGGTTAAACGTAATCTGGGAAGTGATTTAAAGAAAAAAGGAAAGAAAGATGAACTCTACAGACTTGGTGATGAACATCCGGGAAGATTATTTTCTGCAACTTTAGTAATTGAATATTTAAAGAGGAAGGGGATACTCACTTGCAAGAATTTAAAGAGCCCAAATTCTGCACAACCTGGGATAAATGGATACCCTCTGAATGTTCCCTGACCAAGGGGCAGGATTGTTTCCTCACTGAGATGAACTAACAAGTTCACATACTTGGAAGTGTAGCCACACAACCTCCTCCTGAGGGGACACCTGTTGGGAGAATCAAAACTGTCCTTAAGAAAAAAAGTTATTCTTTGGGAACATTAGCAGAAGACAAAGGGGGCAAGAAGACCGCAGTGACCTGCTCCATAGAGTGAGGCAACAGTGATTTTAGCCTGGACAACTCTCAGAGTGGGTATTATCAATTAAGTGGGTATTGCCAATATAAAAAATGAAGAAATTTTAAGAACCCACTGAATTTCTAACTTTAAATGATAGAACTTTTGGAGGTGCCTCCGAGAAGACGTAGATGAAGGTGCACTTCTAGGCAGCTTATGGTGGTGGAGCAGCGGCCGAGAGTTTTCAAGTAGTCGGTTTAGGCCATTTGTCTTCGACAACAGAACCACTGTCATCTTTATGTATAATTTGAGTGAAATTTAGAAATACTGTTTGATTCTTTCTCTTTCCACTCCTTCTAGCATAGACGGTTATTCCCTTATTTTATTTTCCTGCCTTCCTCCAAAGTGGCAAATAGGTACAATGCCCGTGTCAATCATAGATGGCTCCCTGTTTAGAAAAACATTCTCAGCCTTGTTTATGCTCAGCATAAAAGAATATTCTGTCCCAGAAGGGCTGCTGAGAAGGGCACAGAAGAGGGAAAGGGGTGGTCTGAGGCTCTGCCAGTCTTTGTTCTCCTGCTACCCAATTCACAGTATTGAATACAACAAATAGCGATAGTATTAGAGCCTATATGGGATATGGTGGAAGATAAACAACTGGTGTGGAATAGAGACCCTACCCATAAATAGCTTTCAACCTCAGTGGCAGAGTAGGTAAGATGCACTCTGATAACCGTAATGTAAGGCAAAGTGTGATATAAACTGTAAGCACTGACAGGATGGAAAATGACCCCAAAGAAACTCAAGAGGATACTGTGTTGTCTTCTTCTGTCCCAAGTTTACTCAATTCAGTTAAAGAAGTCTGCACCTGCCAGGTGCCAGGTCTCACGTGAGGGTGTGGCATCCCTCAGAAATCAAGCACAGGCCTTACCCTCAGAGAGTGGCTTCTAGCAAGAGTCCTCCTCAGAGTTGGTAAAGGTATCCGCTTGAGGCCAGGGTAGTTGGTCTTTCTCTGACATGGTTGGGCATGTCCCCTCAAACAGTTTTATACCCAAGAGGAGAGAGAACGAACGTTTTTCCGGGAAAGATATTAACATTGAGACACAGCAGCTGGAAATTGGCAAGATGCCCTCAGAAGGTTGGGGAAGTGATTTATTTTTCCAGCCTCGCCACAGGAACCAAAGCCCTGGCAGATGTCTCCATGCATTAGTGGCAGCTGGTCCAAGTGAGATCATTACTAATTATTAGTCGCTTTTGAATGTCTTTCTCAGAAACTACAGAGTACTGGGGAAGCCCAGACCCTCTTGAGTAGCAATCAATACTGTGTACACCTTGAACAGGGACCTGAGTGGCATGTAATTATAAAACAGTATTGATTCCTGGCAAAGGGGTGGAAAATGTACAAATCTGTCACATAAAAATCAACTAAATCTTTAAAAGCCTTGATTAATTTTTTTCCTCAAGAAAGAGACCAGTGATGGGAGTAAAAAACTTAAAATGTTAGCTAAATTAGGGCTATTTCCTGCCAGGAGCCAGATCTGTACTTATAATTATTTTATTCTGTGTGCTGGCATTGGTGCACTTTGGCTGAGTATTGGAAATATCTCTGTTTGGGGTCTGTAATCCAAATTATTCAGTCGGTTCCCATGATGATGTTTTCTACTCACATCCTCCTGTATTATTTTTCCCTAAAACAAATAATTATATGTCTGGAGCTTGACTCACCCTCATCTCCCAACATACCCTTCATTCTTTTCCCCAAATCTCTTCCTCCTCTGTCTCATGCCGTCTGGCATGCTCATTGACAGGGAATTCAGTCAATGTCACAAATCCCATAGTCATCAAATCTTGCCTGTTTTATTTTGGCCTAATTCTAATTTCTACTTCTAAGTTGGCATCTCTTCCCGTCCTGATAGAATGACTGGAAATCTGGATCGTCTTTACCCTTCCTTCCTTTGGGCTGTGTCTCCATCCCCAGCAGCAGCTAAGAACATGGGCTCTGCAGCTGCATTTGCTGAACTTACCCAGGCCCTATTGTTCTCTGCCCGGACCCACAGAATGGCCTTCTACTGCATTTCAGTTTCTCATCTTGCCTTCCACCATGGCTGTTAGGAGTCCTCTTGAAAATGCAAGACTGCTCATGGCATTAGGACTGCACAGAGTCCTCCAGGGGCTCCCCATCACCTACAGTCGCAGGTGGACAAATAACTGTTGAGCTCGAAGTGATAAATGTTGAATCTCAAAAAAAGAAAAAAAAAAGTGGAGCTTTTTCTCACAAGACTCAGTGGTTACTGGAAGACAGCAGGTCCAGAGAGTTGCAGATGGGAACCACAACAGGAAGTCCTTCTCATTCATGGGCTTCTTCAGAGTTTTGAGTATAGCTGGGGCTGTGACGGAGAGCTTTTGTACTAGAAAGCTGTTCCCTTTTTGCGTAGAGCTAGTTTATCAGTGTGATGCTGTCATAATCTGTTCTATTTTGGAGACCTCATGTTTCTGCAGCCAGGCAGTGAAGTGTTTCTGAGAATGTTAAAAGGGAATAGAACCTTTATATGTCCCCTCCAAATCTCATTTTTGAGAAAGAAGAAACCCCAATGTCAGTACAGGGCCCTAAAACAAAGGGCCTGTGGCATTTCTCAAAAAAGGCACTAATAGTATGTGGTGTGGGAAAATACTTTGCAGTGTATCCATGTCCTGTGTATTGTGTGATGTTTAGCATTCCTGGCCCCTCATGCCAAATTCCAGTCATGTCCCCCAGTCACTGGGACAGCCAGAAAAAGTCTCCCATGCCCCCATCAATCCACATGCTCCAAGGATTGGGGGATGGTACTATCCCTAGTTGAGATGCACACATAGACTCCTGCAAGTACTCGTAAGCTCTTCTCCTTTTCTGAGAGTATTATGATTCTGAGAGTATAATAATTTGTGACTTCCCTGTCATTCTTGTTGCCTCTTCATCTTCTGTAATGTTTGAACTCAGACTCTGGAATCTGAACTCAGACCACTGAATGGGCATGACCTTGAGCGTGAGCATGACCTTATACAATTGCTTAATCTCACTGTGCCTCAGTTTTCTCATATAAAGTAAGGATAATAATAATATCTATCTCAGGATTTTTGTCAGTATTAAAGAAGATAAAGCCTGACAGGTGCTTACCACTCTGTCCACTGTGGGAAGTATGGAAGTGATGGCTCCTGAGTTTAAGAGTCTTATTTAAGTGAGAAATTCAAATTGACACTTAGAAGGAAATACTCCAGAAAATAAAGAAAGGAAGCATGGTGTAACAGACAGGGTGGTGGGCTGGGTGGGACTCAGTAAATCCTATTGCACATTCAGCCATTAGTTACTAGATGGCCTTGAATATGTCACTTCACTCCTCTTTTGCTCTTGTCAGTTATGAAGTGTTTGCCCTACATGATGTTGGAAAGATTGAATGACATGAGCATTGTGAGTGTACTTTAAAACCTGCAGAATATCAAAAACAGTTTGATGGGCATGACCTTGAGTGTGAGCATGTAATAACTGGTGTTTCCTACTTCTGATCTGAAAACCCCATCAGCCAACTGAGAGAACACACGATGAACTTCTTGGGAGTCATATAAACCTGGAGAGTCCCTTTGCATGGTAAATGGCAGGGTGTTCTGCATGACCCATCCTCGCCGTGTCTCCTCATAATAACTCGGGGAGAGCCTTCTGGCGTGCAGACATCTCTCCTTGAGAGCTCACGTCGGCAGTTCTGCAGCCCTCCCAGATGGTTTCCCGACAAGCCCCCACCACCAGTGCCTCTTTCCTTCATGGTTGTCTGCTTGTTGCCCCACAGCAACAAAGGCGAGAGAAGGAGATGCGGAAGCAGCAGGAGAGAGAGCAGCGCCGCCACTATGAGGAGCAGATGCGCCGGGAGGAGGAGAGGAGGCGCGCTGAGCACGAGCAGGTACAGCTGCAGCCAGGGAGCCCCACAGATGGCCCCAGCGTGAGCCCCGGTGCCAGCTGTCCCTGGGGTGTGGGTCACCTTCTCTTAGGACTGCTCAGTCTAAGCAGGTTTTTACTCTTTCTCAAGCAACTGTTCTTAGCTATTCAAGAGGTCAAATGCACAGCCTTGGCAATGCCTACTCGTTAACCTTGCTGCCTACCCAGGCCAAAGCCCACTGACATGCTTAACCTTCTGAGCCTCCCAACCCTGGGTATTTCCTTTGAAGTAGCCCTGGCGCATGATTAACGAGCCGCATCGTACTCTTTCATTGCTTCAGAAGAGCATGTCTACTCATGCAGTCTCCGGTCTCCGTGAGTTGGAGCCACTGATGCAAGCCCCCCCCCCCCCCATTGAATCCCGTCTGACAGCGCAGTGAAGCTCTGCAGGGTGGCTCCACTGCAACGGCTGTGCACTCAGCCGTTGTTTTATTCCTGCTGCTTGCACAGGAGCCTCTGGACTTTATGGCATTGTTTATTCCAGGTAGCCCATAAAGAGGGGACCTGTAATGAAAAGCTTTAAAATATAGCCAGGTTTATTAAAACCAAACAGTAACAGCAAAGCACTGAGCCATCTCAGCCCGCTGTTGCCGATAGAGGGCTTGTGCTTCTGACCGCATTGAAATGCTTCTGCCTTGGTACGGCGTACTTTTCCTGTTTTGTGAGGAGGTGTCTGGGTATTTTTTCCCTCCTTCTTTCCACACTTCACTTCGCAGCTCTTGTCACCTTTGAAATTACTGGTTCTTTTTCTCTCTTTTTCTTTGTGTCCCTCTGAATTCTCTGCTGACTCCCTCTCCAGGAGTACATCAGGCGACAGTTAGAGGAGGAGCAGAGACAGTTAGAGATCTTGCAGCAGCAGCTACTGCATGAACAAGCTCTACTTCTGGTAATGGGAAAGCCAAGGCCAGCTCACCTGCTCTATGTTCACTGTGCGTGTGTGCGTGTCTGTGTCCTCCGAGTGTGCCAGTCCAGAGGGAGGAGCCTCTAAGGCTCATGGACCGAGAGAATCTAGAAACTTAGTTCATTTCCTGACCCAGGTCACCAAATCTTAATACATTTAATATACTTGTTATGCATTCTTTATTAGCTCCATGTATTTGTGAAACTGTAGCATGAATCCAGCCTTATTATAAATTCAGACTGTTTTTGAGACCCACTGTTTTTATTGCAGAGTTATTTTGAAGGTCATTTGCAACAGGCTGGAATATAGTCACAGCAGAATGCACCTCTTCCATAGGAACCCAGTCAGCTCTGTGGTCATATTTCATTTGCAGAGTATTAGTTTTACCCTTATGATGGGAACAGTTTGTGTTCCCTGCTCACCCAGATCCCAGTTGAAGTACTTTTTTATTATATTCACGCTGCTCTCCAAATGAACTTTGTGGTGTATTTTTTTTTGACTGAATTTTTTATTCAGTGACATATGATACCTTTCAGTCTATTCATAAGCTTGCTAATGGCCTTTGTTGGTCCAAGTTTTGTTAAACAAAAGATGGTTTAAGCAATATCTTTAACTACTTATTTAGCTTTTCCTTAATTGTACGTGTTTGAATGGCTTAATTACTAAATCAGGAAGTGGTTGGCTCCTTCTGGGGGTTGTGTGCTGACCCTCCAAATGTCCTCATTGTTACTACTTTCTTGGTTGCGATTCATCAGAGACAAGTCACATTGCAAACGGTGGTGTTCTGCAGGGCTTGCCATTACAGCAGTAGTGTTTTCATTAAATGCCACATTCTGTGTAGATGCTAATCTGAGGCTGTAGTTTATCTCAGTGGCACATTCTGACATCCTTCTCTGGTTCTGTTAGTATCAAGGCCCTTTGTCATCATCTCTCTGCCTCCACTGCATGCTTCACTGGGACTGGCCACTGATTTCCCTGTGGTGATTCGGCCTTCTCTTTGCTCATCTTCCTTAACCTGGACAGGAGTATAAACGCAAACAACTGGAAGAACAGAGACAAGCAGAAAGGCTACAGAGGCAGCTGAAGCAAGAGAGAGACTACTTGGTTTCCCTTCAGCATCAGCGGCAGGAGCAGAGGCCTGTGGAGAAGAAGCCACTGTATCATTACAAAGAAGGGATGAGTCCTAGTGAGAAACCCGCGTGGGCCAAGGAGGTACGTGAGCGAGCAAGCGTAGCTGTGTCCTGTTGGCCAGCCTGTTGGTTAGGAGTTCATCCAGGAGAACTAGAGAGTTAAGCTGGTGCTACACAGTTGGAAAACAACTCATTTTGTAAGCATGTTGTGGTTTTGAAGAACCATAACATTATTGCTATGGAGAATTTGGCAAGGCACTTTAATTCATTTGTGGTTTGTTTTTATCTATCTTCATGGACTCAGTGGATTCTGTAAGCAATTGCAGGAAGTAGAAAAATCCTTTTCCTTTTGGAGTCCAACTGAGTTTGTGGCATGAAAATTTTTAGTCACGTTACCATGGAAGAATATGGTTTAGAACTTAAGGAATTCTAGGTAGAGTCATTTCCTTTCCATATCTCAACCCTGAAACTGATCATCCGCACTGTTGCGTCTCCAGAACCCACGGATGCACAGCCGGCCTCACACTTCTGGTTGTGGTTTCCACTTCCAGGGTCAGAGGTCATTTAAGTTTCTTTTGCAAACAGTTCCAAAGGGGTGGTCCCTCGTTTACTCACTTACTGTCTGAAAGAAGGGATTTTAGGAACTTGGCTCTCTGATGAGCTATCTTACAAATATAATTAAAAACCCTGGATGGCAAGGGGGAAAAGGGTGATAATCAAATGGGTAAAGCAAAATAATAACTCCAGCCAAGAAGAACAACCCTTCCAGGAGTTACTGCATCAGCTCATGTGTATAAATAACACCTTGGTTTTCAGTTCTGTCAATATTTATGGCACCTAGTGATTTCCTTTTTCTTTTGAGCATGCTAGTCATTTAAAATGATGTGTGTGTTGTTGTGTATTTTGTTTTAGTAGCATTATGTGTTTTTGGCTGTAGCTTATATCAAGTTAGATAGACTACAATATCACCAGAACCAGATTACTGACATAGGATCCTAGCTTCATAAAAATATCTCTTTTAATTTCCTGTGCTATCTTACATTATGCATAGGAAGTGAATGATATAATCCTAATGCTAATGATAGTTGTTTATGGGAAGCAGAAACTTGCAGTGTTTTTTCTTTGAACTTTTTTATACCTTATATACTGTTTAAATCTTATAAAATGATCATGTATTATTTTTATAAAAATAATAACTTTTCTTTTAAAGCTTAAAAAGCTAAATCTGTAGAGAAAATCATTTGATTCCATGTAAAAGATGTTTTGAATCACCTTCCCTTAGAGTCTGTAGTATGATTTGTATTTACCCATGTCTTTAACAGCTGCCTCTTTCTCTTAGAGCAATAATTCAATTTTGTGATCCTGCTCCCAGGTATAGCTTTGCCCCCTTAGTAACCCACCTGCTCTTCCAGCTACGCAGGATCACTGCTGCTAAACAACAGCTGATGTGCATCCTGGCTGGCAGAGATGTGCCACCTTCCTCCTCTGCTAAAGCATTTTCTAATCATGCCAAGTTGAGACCCTCAGCTAAGCCTGACTCACAGCTGCTGATTATGGCAGGGGTTCAGAAGGCTGAAAAACTAGCCTCTACTAAGCTAATGCCAGTAGCACCTGCAAAATTCAATGATTCTAGATCAAGACTCCTCTTTGAGCATCACTCACAGAAGAAAGATGGACCAGCTTGTCCTGTTAGACTTGGTCTTGAAGAGCAACTGGAGCCTCAGGAAACCTCAAGGACCACAGTGAGATCTCCAAAGCAGTCTCTCTTCCAAGGTGTAGCCCAACTCAGGAGCTAGGATCTAAGGTCATTGGGGTGTCCTCTCCCAACATCTCCAGGGTGACAAGCTCCAAGTTGTCTATTACTGCAAGTAAGGAGGGCCTTAGAGACTCATGTGGGCCTCAGAGCAGGAGGGGCATGTGTTCGTGCATCCTTACCGAGGACCTCAGCACCTCTAAGAAGTGCTGCATCACTAGACGACCTCTCCTCAATGCATGACCACATGGCCCTGAGTGTCCCCAGCCCCAAGCATGAGTTTAGGAGAGGGATACCCACAGATCCTGTTGGAAAACCCCACGATTCTTTGCAAAGCTTCCCAGGATTCCTTCTTTCCCCTGTGCAGCTTCCTCATGCAGGAATATACCAGGAAAGGGGGAAAAGCCTGGAGCAGTTTCTGCTTCCTTCCTTCAACCTCTACCCAGCATGTTCTCATTTGAACTTAACCACTTTGCTTTCATTTCTATCTAGTGACTGTTTGTCCTCCTTACTACGTTTCTTGGCCGATCCTCTCTATTCAGAACTAGTTCACAGTTCCTGAGCTTTCAGAAGCCATGGCATCCCTGGAGGCAAACCTTTGCAGGTGTCATCAGGCAATAGTCCTCCTAATTCCCCTCTGCTTCCTGGCCAGGCTCCTAGCAGTAAAAGAAGCATAGCAGTTCAGCATGCAAACAGCAAGGCCGTGTCATCAAGCATTCCTGATGTGAGGTTCCCTGGCCATCATGAGTCTGGGCCACCTCCGGGGGTGACATCTTCCAAGGTTCTGGCTTTATAGCAGTGGGTGTTCTTTCCTTTGAGCTTCATGCACTTCTAGACATATGTTGGACCTTCTTTTGGAGTTTCCTATTTAGTTCTATCCTCCTGGGTGTGGCTAACATAATCCAGCTTCCAGCTAACCTATCTATTCATGAAACAGTTCCCAAGTCTTGGTGTGGGTGTTTATATTTTAGAAGAAAGATGAAACATTGAGATGATGGAGTGAGTGACAGAGCTAAATTTGGGATTGGAGCAACTGGTGTACAAATAAGAACAATTGTCTGTCTTGATTTGAGTCATCATTTGCTTAACACCCACTTCTTAAAACGGGAATAAAAATGAGTGTGAAGATCCTTATCTTCTTGATCTTTTACTGCTTCTTTCTCATCAGCAATGTGTGAAATTTCCTCTAAAGCATTATTTACATTCCTTTTTCTTTCTTATAGTAGGGAGGAAGGTGGGGCTGAAAGTAGCCAAGGAGTACATTTCAAGAATACATTTCACGAGTAAATACAAAAATGCATTTCAAGACTTCAGATATGGACAGAATTTCTAGCTTAGCAGTATCCTAATTATCAACCAATACAAAGAACTTGAATTAAACTCTCTTTTGGAGTTAGAATAAAAGGTATCTTTTTTTTTCCCAAATGCATCTCTACCAGGATATAACTTTGCAGATGTCCTGGCCAGGGTGAGTGGGCAGCTGTGGTACAGGATCAGGGCTTTTTTACCGCATGTGCCCTTGAAGATGCCACCCAGCTGTCTTCGGCCCACTGCGGCCTCTTCTCTAATCTGCTCCAGTACTTGTTTTCTAAACTCAACTCTATACTTTCTCGTCAAGGTGATTTTTCCTTCTCTGATTACTTTTCCATCCATAGTCTCTCTTCCTTATTTCAAATTGGCAGCTTTTCATTAGCAGTATAATGTTACAATGTTTTATCCTCTGTGTTTTTCGCTTCATTTTGTAAAATACAAGTCATCATCACATTTTTTGTTACCTTTCCCATTAATTTGTTGGCTGCAATAAGAACAAGTGAAAGTACTTTCTCATTTGCAAATCTTGTTGAGCTCTTTCCCCTCCCCTTTTACTGAGGATTCTGTCTGTCCTGCATGTCACATTGATTTTGGTGTTCAGATTTCAGCCAGAGAGGAACATCAATATCTCTATTAAAAGTGGGGGTGGGGTGGGAGGACATTCTCACCCCTTTCAAATTCTGCGCCATTTCTGGATTGGGATGGAAGTCATATCTGTTGTGAGAAAATACAGTATGATATTCCATTAAATAACAACAGAATTTGAAGGTCTTTTTTTCTCACTATCCCTTTTTGAAAAATGGAGATTCCTTTTCTTATAGTGTCTTTCATTATAACGGGACATACTCCTTCCCTTAAAATGACGTGTGATTGTCTGGGCTCGGCAGTAACTGTGTGTGCCTTCTCCCCCACTGCACACATACTTTTTGTGCTTTAACCAATACACAGCAGTGACAGAATGCTCTGCCTACATGAATATAGCATGAGACTGTATTCTAATTTTTTTAACACTCCATTATGTTCTTTTCTGTGATGCATGTCTGTCATCTGGCCATGGTTTTATTTGGCAAATAATGGGCCAAGGTGTCTCTTTATATCCCATTAGCGGAAAGGACTTTGGAAATCCCTGTACATAAGACTCCTTCCCACTTGGTTTTCTTTGCTGTATGCTGATGTGTAGGTTTTTTCTTTTTATATGAGTTATTTTATATCAGGCCCCAAATTACCATTTAGAGAATTTATGGCTTTGCTCCCATCCTCCCTCAGTTTCTGTTTATCTCTCCTAAGATTTAGCATATTTCCTAGAAGGAAATAGTAAGGGGTTTTAGGTCAGGGTCTTCCACTTTCTGGCTATGTGACCTGCAACAAGTCCCATAGCTTTCCTGAGACACGGCTTCCCCATCTGCCTCGCAGTTGGGGGTACCCTGAGCAATCACGTATGTGCATGTACCACTGAAATGGCAGGCACTCTACACACGCAAACGAAATAGAGTGGTCAGCACACCCCGCTCTGTTCCCAAGGCCATCATCACCCACGAGGAGTGTTTCGTCTGTTGTTTATGGTTTGGATTCCACACGAATGGTTCACATACTACCCCCATTTTCTCCGCTCCTCTGATAGATAGATTCACACTTCATTTTTCATCTCAGCTTGCTAAAGAGTTACCTCATTACTTTTAAGGTATGTGCTTCATTCACATTCTCATGAAATCCAGTACTTTTCTCTGGAATCAGTGGTTAGGAGTAGATCTTAGAAAAGCAGTCCAGGTCCTTTTCTTTAGATAAGACTTCATTTTAAGCATTTCTTAAGAATGAAAGTCTCCCCTGTTCTCAAAGGTGCTTCAAAGAAGGGATATCCACAATCTTACTCAGTAACCATCTGCGCATGTGGTTTTGCCAAAGGACAATATGACTCAACTCTTTATATAACCAGTGACTGGGGGGCCAGAGTATCTAATGGGCACTTACAAGTAAGTTGTTGACTTCTTTTCCTTTCTGCAACATTGCCAGTAAAGACAAAAAAAAAAAAAAAAAATCAAAGTGTTTGGTTCAGTAGGAGGGAAAAAAAGAAATTCCTCGACAGTGTGTTCAATTCACCACAATAGCTCTTAAGTAAGGCCCTCTAAAACCTTCATAGATTGCAAAGACCCTATATCATATAAAATATTATTACAGTGCACCCATATGACATAATAAATATATTTTTGCTATCAACATTCAAAAAATTACTTCTGTAATTTTGATATTTTAAGCAAGTATCATTCATTATTGCAAAGGGAGACATTGTAAGCTATAAATTGTTTTCAAATACACAAAACAATTCAATAACTGGCATTGATATAACGCTTCCTTTTATACATTTAAGCATATTTTTATTTATTTTGAAAGTTATTTTGAAATCCTGTAATCAATAAATTTATTTTCAGTTCTCCCATATTTATGTAGCCTTTATACATCTCAGAGGCCTTACATTACTCCTATAGGACCCAGTGGACAGCACTGCCTTGCCTGGAGCAGAATTTTATTTCTGAGACCACAGTTATTTTCTCTTTCTCCCTATAATACTGTAATAAATAGTATAGCATTTCTACAGAGGTGATTCAAACTTCTCCAAAGTTATTTTAGTTTTGATGTTAGAACCTATTCTTTTAATATAAAAAATTTATTTTATAGAAAAGATCAGTCTTTCCTAATCTTATTCTCTATATTCAATGATATTTTTAATGATAAAACTCTTTGATAGAAGAGTTATTATCAAAAAACACTCTTTTTTGTTTGTTTCTCTCATGTATCATGTCTCCAGTGCAATTGGTAGACATAAGATGTGATGAATCAGGAGACAGGCCTTTGCCCAGTATCAAAATAATTGGGAGGGGCCTGCTTCTAAATACACTACCTAGCTTCCCCTCTGTCCATCTGAAACTATTGTTAAGGTGTTTGATTTGATAGCTTTGCTCCGGCACCCATGCTCTTCTTCTGGTACAAAAGCCACGGGCAGCATTATCTTCCTAAAGACTTGAGGACAAGGTTTACTTGAGAGACAGAATGTAGCCTGACACCTCATTAATACCTTTCTCATAGGTTTTCACATTTCTCTGGATAAATTCCAGTCCAGGAAATTTCACCACATGGGACCATCCTGAAGTAGTTGGCAAAGTGTAACAATAGATTACTGATATTTTAGAATCATCCAAACTGACACATGCTGATGATAGTATTTAATATGTAAACCAATTGATAGAAGGCATAGGAAATTTTTACTAGAAGTGCATTAGGAATATCATACACAACTAATCAAATCCATTAACTACCTATAAAATTCAGCACCCCACTGTCTGCCTTGTTCATGTTCATTGACAGCTCTAGGGCCTCTGGCCTGTGGTCCCCCTAGAGGCAGGAATGCTCCTTTACTGGAGCCTTGCTGCTGATAGTCGGCAAAAAAATTCTTTATCTTAACTGATCGTCATTTTTAATGTGTGCTATCTCTGTGTGTTTAAAACTCAGTAAATTTTACAGTTAAAGAAATAACAATGATGACTACTGTTCACTCTGAATATATTCGGTTCCTGGATGATAGATAACAGTGGCTGTAGTTAGGATAGCCAGGTATTTATCTGAAAATGTGTCTGGAAATCTCTCCGGTTCCTGAGCTCCGTCATCAATGGCTTGGGTGGTGGGAGTTCAAACAGTGAAGGGTGCTTGTACATATGAATTATCTATTAATGAGCTTCCCGTGAAAAAGGAAAATGGCTAATATTTGACTAGTTCCAGGGTCTGGAAATAGTCACCTTTTTCTCAGAGTCTAGTATTTGGAAAACCCTTACATTGCACACTTGGTCTCAGTTTCTCTATAACTGTCTTTGCAGAATTTGCTCTTCTTTTAGGTCTAATCTCTAAGGTAGCTTTGTTCTTTCCTTTTGCTCAGTGCAATAACCAAATAATTATTGCTGATGTAATACTTCACACGCACACATACACAAACTATACATGTTCTCTCATATTCCCGACTTTTTGCAACTAATCTCATTTGGTAGCTTCTGGGGCGTGGAATTTTAAAACCAAAGTCAACTGGATACCAGTGTAGGTACCCTGCACAGCCATGGTGAGGCCTTGGGGTGGGGGGAGTGTTCAAATTACCCCTAATTTGTATTCTGTGGCATATTTTAGAAGGCTCAAATGTTTGTAATCAATATGAGAGTTTAAAAAACAGACTTATTCTATATATATGGCTGTGTCTGCCAGAAGAAAGATTCAAAATAGGATAGGAAGGATGGAAAAGAATAACTATTCTGTAGCATATTGTTTACTTAATGAGAACCAGGTAGTAAAATGAACAAAGATTTTTAGCTGCTCCGTCAAGTACGTCTTAATGACCTGCAATTGGGATCCGTGACAAGCTCTTATAACACTCAAACAGTGAGTCAGCAGAGCTACGGCTCACACTGAAGAGTCGTCAGGGTGGGGTCCAGCCAGGCAGTTTGCAAAGCACAGCCGACCCTAAACAAACAAAGGACCAGACGGATCTGGAACAAACAAAGATGGATCTGGAAGAAAATTCCTAGATCTTTTGAAGTTGTCAAAGGTCTTAAATCATGTCTTGATACATACATCTTGCATAGCTAAATAGTCCTTTAAAAATATCCTCTGTGACAATGTATGCTGCAAGCATGAGTAAAGCATAGGGTAGTTTCACCTACAAGAAGGGCATTCCTGAGTACTGCAGGTCGTTACTATGAAACACTTCTGATCAGTTATCTGCTTTGGGCTGAAAGAGAGAATGACGAGGAAATGAAATGGCCTGAAAGGAGAGAAGGTTGGAGGGGGAGGGAAGAGGAGGAGAAGCAAGAATGAACACCATGGCAGTGGAAACAGGCAAGAGGGAGGGAGCGCGGGGGGGCAGAGTCCATGCTGGCATGGAAAGCACTAGGAGGGGCGGCGTATTTCAGGGAGGCAGGGAGGCAAGTGAAAAGGGCCCCAAAGAGAGAAAAAGAAATGATACAGGAAGTCTATTTAAGACGGCCGTGCTCATTCAGGGAGCCGCCTGAAAAGCCCACTTGCCTCTCAGGAGGGCCTGAGAAGAAACGGAGGGAGGTTCGTGCGCTCAGCTTCATCCTCTCTTGGCCCTCCCGTGGGCTTTCCCTCCGCGTCCCGTGAGTCAGCTCAAAACAGTTTTGTTTTCCCCAAACAGTCGTGGTGCCTCCAGAGATCCCTCTGCCTCCCTTACTGACCCCTGGCTTTGTGAGCAGTCCGCAAGATGCTCTCCCAGTCCACACAGGATGGACTCAGGCGGGTCCCTGGTTCCCTGCTCAGTGAGATACCACAGCGGTGGAGGGCTGGTGGCCTAAATGTTCTGTGGGTTTTTCGTGCTAGTGTTCACTCTGACAGAAAAGAGCTTTTTTGAGAATTCTTGATGCAGAACAGGTATGGAGAATGTCTTAAAATGAACTGATCAGAGGGACACAAGAATGGCTGTGCAGGTGACTACAGGAAATCTTTAATGGGAAGTAAATCAGCTCTAGCCATCCTCCATTGAAGCACTTCTGTTTTTTGTTTTTGTTTTTTGTTTTTTTTGGCCTCTAGGTAGAAGAACGGTCTAGGCTCAACCGGCAGAGTTCACCTGCCATGCCTCACAAAGTTGCCAACAGGATATCTGACCCCAATCTGCCTCCAAGGTCGGAGTCCTTCAGTATCAGTGGGGTTCAGCCTGCTCGGACACCCCCAATGCTCAGACCCGTTGATGCCCAGGTACATATCCCCCCTCCCCACAACTTCTTTGTTCTACTGGGCATATCAGTAGGGTGTTTGGTGAAACCCTCTAAAAGCCCGGGGGTTGTCATGTACACTCAGGCATAGGACCAGTCATACGATGGCCCCGAATACAGAATCTACAGTCCTATAGGAGGCCTCACTGAATTTGGAGCGTCGAGGAAGAGGTAAGAAAAAGAAAGTCTCCTTAACTTGGAGTCAACCACAGAGTCACTCCTGGTAAGCTGGCCTCTCTGGAGACCCATAGGAGTTTCTGTGAGGTGGGGACGAGCATCCTTTCAGTTATAATCACCAAACTAAGATTCTCAGCCACCTTTGATATGTATAAACCATAATACTATCTTTTGCTCCTTGGGATTTGGACATGATGCTGACACTGGAGAAATGAAAGGAAGTTGATGAAAATGTGTCTTGAGAGCCAGTGGTTCCCAAAGCATGATCACTGGACCAACAGCAGCATCCTGACACCGAACCTCATAGGCATGCAGATTCCCAGGGTTCCCAGGCCTCCAGGGACTCGGATGCCCTGTAGAGGCTGACAGCCACTGCTCTAAGGGATTTGAAGAAGCAAAAAAGGTTATTCCACTTTTGGGAAAGGAGGAAGTGTCTGAAAGTTTTAAATGGCGTTTTAAAATTACATATACCAAAAATGAAATAAGAAGTGAAAGTGGAATTTTAAGAAAAACAAAGGTAATACAGCTACTTTCCTCCAAATGCCTTAAATTCCCTCCAGGCGTCCACCTGTTTTAACACTTCCACAGAATATTTTGAGGTCACCTTTGAAATGTGTAATGCTGTCTGAACTGGAGTTTCAAAGAGTAGTGATAAAATCAAGGATTCTTGGTTTCAACTTTGCCTTTAGTGTATGAGATCCAAGATTTTTCACTACCAGCCAGCTTAGCATATCTTCCCCTTGGTGGTTTTTATTTGTATATAATTCTTCCATGGCTAATCTTCCATAAGATACATTTTTATAGGAACTTCTCTTTTAATGCACAAACGTCCTCTTTTGAAACCCCTAACATTGACCTTTTAGGGTAATTTTGCCCTGTAAAAGGGGAGAGTGAAAGGGATCACTTAGAAAGTTTACTGAGCTGACTAGGAAATGACAAGGTAGCTATCCTGTAACAGCTAATTGGATTAAGAATTCTTCAGGGGTTGCAATTTTTGTTTTTATTTGGGAGCTCTTTTAAAGTAGGTTTATGTTTTGTGCTATATATTTTTAAAATATGGTTAGTTAATGATATTTAACATTAATGTAAATTTGGTTACAGTTCTATTCTGGTTGAAGCATGACATTTAGCTGAGCTACACTTTGAGGATTTTCTCTGAACCACTATTAATAACATTCCAGATATCAGACCAAATGGGTCTAAAGAGGGTGGGGCAGCGCTGCTCCAGGGATAAGACCCCGAGGGCAAGAGGAACAGGGTCAGGCTGGTGGAGGGGGGCTGTGGAAATGCCCCCCAACCATCCAAGCACTGAAATTTCAGACCAAAGAGGATCTGATCAGTTCCTTGTACAAAGCAAATACTAGATTAAAGGTCGTCGAATTGACAATTTAACTTAGAATGTACTCTAGACGTTTTCCCCACCGAGACTTATCGACCATCTTCCACATGCCAGGCCCAGTCAGAGATACAATGTCAGGCATGGCTCCCGTCTCCAGGGAGCTGACCTCCCCGAGGGAGGAGGAGACGGGCTTGCATGAGAACTAACCATAAAGTGTGAGCAATGCTGATCGTAAAGGATATTTGGTTTTCTATGATTTTAATGATTTGTCTCAAAAAACCACATTTCTACTAAACAACTGCATTGCTTCCCTGCATGAGCAATGTCAACACCTGCCTAATTGTGAGACTTACAAATCTAAAGGACACGTGCTGGTGTCAGAAGTGGTAAGAGCCAGTCCACCAGAAAACAGGACAGCACAGCAGTTGGTCAGGTGGGCTGTGGGGTATGTATGGGTTCCAGTCCAGGCTCTGGAACGTATTAGTAGCGAAATCTAGGTTGTTACTTAACTCCTCTATACCTTACATTGTTATGTGTAAAATGAGGAAAATAACCGTGTCCATCTCATGGTGGATTGAGTGAGTTCATAAGAAGTGAGATACCGAGAGCAACTCTTCTTTTACAGGCAATAGCACTCTCTAAAGTCAAAGTCAGGGATTTCATAGGAGGAAGTTTGTGATATTAGAAGAAGAAAAGTAAATACTTTGAATTGCTGATCAATAGATGTTCACTTAATTCACTGACTTTGTAGAACTCCCAAGTAAATCATTTAGCTTTTTTGCCAGGAACCCTGGTTGAGCCCTACACATAGCTCTCACTGAGCAATTTGGGAGAGCCTTTAAAGGCATACTGTAGATAACTGTGATAGGCTCTGTGCACCTCATTTCTTATTCCTTAAAATCTTATTTTTGCCTTTAACTGAGGGAGGCACTAGCTGATTGCTTTTTCTTCGAATAATGCTGCTGCCATGTTTGTTTGATGCTTAGATCCCACATCTGGTAGCTGTAAAACCCCAGGGACCTGCTTTGACCGCCTCCCAGTCGGTGCACGAGCAGCCCACGAAGGGCCTGTCTGGGTTTCAGGAGGCTCTGAACGTGACCTCTCACCGCGTGGAGATGCCACGCCAGAACTCGGATCCCACCTCTGAAAACCCTCCTCTCCCCACTCGGATTGAGAAGTTTGACCGAAGCTCTTGGTTACGACAGGAAGAAGACATTCCACCAAAGGTGATATTACTGGGGTACTTTCGCCGTCATTACTGTCATTGTTCATGATTATTCTTGTTACCCCACTCCAGACCCTTCATAGTAATGAAGAACATGACGCACCAAGGCACCATCCCTTCTCGTGTTTGTTTTGTCCCCCTCCTCATTCCCAAGCTAACACTTGAATTGGCGTTTACCATTTCTGACCTCCATCCTCCCCACGGAGATGGAAGCTCATGGAGAGTGAATGACTAGGAGCGCATGTCTTACCTAGAATTACTCTCCACCCCAGGCATTCCGAACTGTTCTTTTACTATTCATATTAAGAAAGGAGAATAGATATTTTCATTGATGACTGAATCTACATCTTAACAAATTGAAAAACTCGAACAGTTATTTATTCCTATTTTAAATAACACACAAAGTGAAGCCAGATTTTTAATAACCCAAAGTGTTCAGAAGATAGTATTGCTCTTAGAATAGTTTAATTGACTCCATTTAAAGAAAGATTCTTCTAGTTCAGGTTGTAACTTAATTACAACCTTAATTAATTAGTGAGGCTAAAACTGTGGGTAAAATGACCAGCCATCCCACTAGACAGAACAATCCTGCATTTGGTTTCTCTTGTTTTTGCATATACCAAGAAAGGTCCTGAAATGAGGTGGTGCATCTCACCATCGACAACCTGGAAGTATTTCGAAATACTGGAGAAATTTTTGCATCAGATTCTTCCTGGTTAGAATGCTCATTTCCACAGCCCCCTCCACCAGCCTGACCCCGTTGTGATGTGCACTAAAAATGGAACTCAAGTTTATCTGGATGGCGCTCGTCCAGTACAATTTGCAATGAGCAGCTGAGTTAGTGGACCCCAAAGAAATTTCTGGTATCCACTATTCTTGCACAAAGATATCAATTATTTTCGCCCAGTGAATCAAAGTAATTAGCTGGGTCGGCTCTTAAATTTGTTTTTAAAATTGAGGACCATATTCCCTAAGGGTCACTGAATGTGCCTTTGCTTAATAATGTTTAGGGAGTGAAATGTTTGTTTGAGAAACAGGAGAGTTCTTTCTCGTTTCCAATACTTTCTGCACTCTTGGCAGATCCTAGAAAAGGAGTCGGCTGCTGTGTGGGTGGGAGCCTGTGGGTGCTGTTTGATGGAAAGGATTCCTGAGGTCTGGTCTTCTTTCAGGTGCCTCAAAGAACAACTTCTATATCCCCGGCGTTAGCCAGAAAGAATTCCCCTGGAAATGGTAGTGCCCTGGGACCCAGACTAGGATCGCAGCCCATCAGAGCAAGGTAAGGGGGACGGTTAGGGTGAAGGAAAAAAGCCACCACCCTCCACTGTCACCATTGCTTTCCTAAAAAATGGCTCTGTTCTTTTTTTCACATTGACTGGCCATCGGGACTGTAAGCTTTGGTAGGCTAGAGCACATGCCTTTCATTTCTTTAGTAGCCTGACACAGAAATAAGTGTACAGTGGGGGCTCATGAATGAGTGAGTGAATAAATGAATGAGGCAACCCAGAAACCCATCAGGCGTACCTTACTTGACAGTTTGAAAAATTGGGGAGTAAAATTGCAAATATAAGTCTAGTTGCAGGACTGCAAACCATTACTTCAGAGACTATTTCATAAAGTCAGCATAACAAAATGGCCTGGTTTGAGGGGCTTTTTAGCATCAAAGTATGTGAGAAATGTTCCCTGGGGACCGGTAAGACATTACAGAATAACTGCCAAAGAAATGCAATAGTGACCGGCTGCAGAGCTCCCCTAGCGTGGCGGGT
>JAQQAC010008350.1:8340036-8468407 GCA_029783875.1 Phataginus tricuspis | reverse complement strand
CCTCCCATACGGGGAGAATGATGTCAGCAGTAGACGAGGAGAGGGGTATGTGGGTTGGCACTGGCATGATAGCCAAGACACTTGTGGTTTCACAAATTCTTTCCCAGACCTCAAGGACCAATAAAAGTAGAGTATCATCTAATAATGATAAAAGAATGGTTGACAGCTAGGTGAGGTTTGGGCTCAAGATTCAAACACACGGAACCTTGGCTGGAAATCTCTTTTCCTTTCTAGTTAAGCCCAGCTAGTCAGTGTAAGCCAGAGGCATGGAATGTTCCATCACCACCCTCCTCTGGCACCCCCTGAGGTCTCAGATCTAGAGAAAGCGCCACTCCTGCACCCACTCACTCCCCAAAGGAACGCTGGAAGTCAAGCGTGCCCATTAATTCCAAACAAGCTCAGCTCAGACGGTGGCCCCTCTGCCCATCCCACGCTGTCTCTGAGATGATAGCAACCATGGCTGGGCCTGACTGTTATATGGGAATGATGGGGCCAGAGAGGAGGCTGGACCTTCTCCTAAGAGAAAATGCCAGAAATAAACAGGGAAGACGGCAGCGCCCAGACACCTGGTCTTTAATATATAATGACACTATCAAAATCGACAACTTATAGAGCACTTCTGTACCCTGGAGGACAAAGGGAAGAGAGGGGGATACTAGACCCTTCCTCCTAGAACAGAGCATGAATAAGGCTAAAACTGAAAAAGAAATTTTCTGGCTCTTCAATTGAAGAAAGTCAGACATTAACTTCCATCAGGCAATGGCTAAAAGAAAAAATTATTAGTATAGCCTCTTTGACGCAGGCCTGGCTAGCCATGTTAAGGGTTGGCCTTCTTCCAAAGGGCAGCTGTAGTTTCAGGCAGGGGTGGTGACATGGTCAGCTTTGTGCCTTCAATAGCTCAGTCTACCAAATCAGAAGATATTAGAGATCTGAAGGAAACTATAGAAGAAATAGTTAAAAGAGTAAAGTATTGTTGCTCTGGGCTTAGAGTTGGAACAGGAGATCGGTGCTTTTCATTATGAGCCTGTCTGTATATACTGTTAGTGTTTTTTGAACCATGTATTCATATCACTTTTATTTAAAGGACTTTTAATCTAAAAAAAAAACACAGTTAAAAGAAAGAAGTGGTTGGGGGAAAAAGAAAAGATAACCTCTTTGAATGATGTGGGCACTCATGGGGTGGTTTTTAAAGTCTTTTGCAGATCTCCAGCACAAGCCGCTGCTTGTCGATCTCACGGTAGAAGAAGGTCAAAGATTAAAGGTTATTTTTGGTTCACACACCGGTTTCCATGTAATTGATGTTGATTCAGGAAACTCTTATGATATCTACATACCATCTCATGTAAGTTCCTGGCAGGGGGCTGTCCGAGCTCTCTCTGAACAACAACCTGCATGTAGAAAGAGATTGGCTTTGAGTATCTTTAGTGGAAGTCATGCTAACTTACACTAATCAGCAAGCTGATGACCTTTTGGCCCCCACTAAATAGGCAATGCTTTTAATAAATAAAACGTGTACATTTAACCAATTGTTATGACTGTTAAAACTGAGTAACATGTAATAGTTATTTGCGATTTCCTGGACACCCTGTCTCAATGGACTCTAGGTTAAAATACATATGATGTTTTTTCTTCAAGGGCATAAATTCTGTTTTTTAAGCAAGAGTACAATAGATGAGTTCCTATTTTCAGGTTTTGAAGAGGGGTCGGTTCATTTTGTGTGGGAGAAGGCCAATAGCATCCGCTTTCTGCTGCTTTTGTTCTTCTCTTCAGTTTGTGGGCAGTGAGGTGTAGTGGGACCAGACACACCGGAGTGCCCGCCCCAGCTCCCGCAGGGATTCATCTTGCAGTGATGGGCACAGCAGGCAGTCACTCCACCCTCAGCTTTCTCATCTGTACAGTGGAGATGAGGGCATCTATTCCATACGGTTACTATCAGCATTAAATGACATAATACATCTACAGACTTGGCACTGGGCCCTGCATATTGTAGTATTAATATTCCAATACTGACACCTAGCCTAAAACATGACTTTTAAAGAGAAATGCTGCCTGTGATCTCACATAGTAGGGTTGGTGCATTGTATGTCCTGTATGTCATCCAAAGCTCACACACAGGAGAAACTACTTACCAGGGAAGTCTGAGGCCTAATCTGTTGCTGATTGGTATTTTGAGAGTTTAAAGACTTTACTCCGAAGAAGCACAATTTTTAAAAGTTGTTTAAGTACATAACACACAGTCTCCCCCCCTACACATGCCTCATTCATTGCTGCATTCCAGCTTTTCACGCCCTTATGTGCATATGCACACAGGGCTCTCAGCTCCTGTTCTCGGCAAGGTGACCTGGGCTTTGCCGCAGCTCCTTCCGCCCCCCTCAGTCCTGTCCAGCAAGCCCCTGTTGGACTACCATGGCATTCTTAACCAGGGGCCACAGCAGCACCGCGCTCTGTTCCCAGAACAAGACAATCTACACTTAGTTCAATAGTATGATTTCTTTTTAATGAGGGGTAGCTTTAATCTTTTTCTAAACAACAAGCCATTCATTTTGATCATTCTGTAACATAGGCACCCAGATAAACAATCCATGTTACATGCTCATAGCCTGTTTGGTAGGAATCTGTTTTGGTCCCACCTTTTGGCCTCATTTAGTCTTTCGGCATCAGATTCAGCTGGTTGGTATTCTCATCTTTTTTGGAGGTAGATGAAAAATACGTCATTTTCAGTATCAGTGAGATGTGCTCAAAATCCCAGTTCTCCCACCAAATAAATACTATGGCAGTTTTCATCAAATTACATAACCTCTCTGAGAGGCAGTTGCCGCACCTGTAGACAAAGATATCATGGGGAACTATTCTAAGGACGAGAAAGTATATGTATACGTAAAGGGCCTACTGCTTGGCACATAGTAGATGCTGCATAGCTATACTGTCCATTGTTGTTTTCAGGAACCGGTAAATTGGATTCTCAATCCAGTGCCTGAGTTTATGTTTACCCGGGTGTTAGCCGGGTGGGTGGTTAAATTAACCAAAGCAAATTATCAGTCTCTAGAATGAAAATGGAAAAACAACTCGTTTTGCAATTCTTACAGATTAATAGTCAAGATGGTATCCTATTTTTAAAAAGAATAATGCCTGGCCTTTCTTTGTCTCCTAGATTCAGGGCAGTATCACTCCTCATGCCATTGTCATCTTGCCTAAGACAGATGGAATGGAAATGCTTGTTTGCTATGAGGATGAGGGGGTGTATGTAAACACCTACGGCCGTATAACTAAGGATGTGGTGCTCCAATGGGGAGAAATGCCCACGTCTGTGGGTAGGTTAACCATTCCTTATCTCCTTCAGCAGTTACACCCCCCAAATGAAACGAAAGTCAAGAAATGTGAAACAACCATTTGATTCCACAAAAAAAAAAAAAAGTCTGTGAATAACACTTGTAAGACTTGCTTTGTCTGTTTATCTCAAATCGTTTGTCATTTTTGTGGTTAAGATGTGAACAGATGCTGTGAGTTATTGCCCATCTAATGTTTTTAATGCAGTTTTGGAAATTCCTTTTGACAGCCTACATTCATTCCAATCAGATAATGGGCTGGGGCGAGAAAGCTATTGAGATCCGGTCAGTGGAAACAGGACATTTGGATGGAGTATTTATGCATAAGCGAGCTCAAAGGTTAAAGTTTCTATGTGAAAGAAATGATAAGGTAAATCCGTTTCAACATTTGCATTAGTGTTTGCATTTTAAGAGACCACCAGGTACCTGTGAAACCTTCATTTTCCTTTATACCGATTTGAATCATATCTGTGTTAAGCAATCAGTATTATCTTGAAATGGCATTATTTGGTTTGATTCATGTGAACCCTCAAAATATACTATTCACGTATCAAAAAGACATAAAAACTTCTAAACGTTTCATGTAAACTCAGCAACTTTTGTGGCCTGCGGGCTTTATGATGGTTCAGCAAACACCCCAACTTCTCCTAAGCACTTAAGAGAGTTGATCCATCATTCATCATCTCACAGTGCGTCAACGTTATACTCCACTCTTAGACTTTACACAAAATCACTGTTGGAACCTAACCCATCCCATTAGATTCACCCCTAAATGCAGAAATATAAACTTTTAAAAAATGTCACCCATTCCTTAAGGAATACACAGTCACAAACTCAACTAGTGCCATGTCCTGTGTCATTCCAGCCATGTTTCTTCTGAAGTGTCATAGGGGCTGTTTTCCAGTGAAATTGGCAGTGTCCGTCTGGCGTGATCCGCCACCTCAGATCATCCTGCGGAAGTGCTGCCTCCCCCTTGCCCTCCTTGTAGCCTAACTCAGAGGTATTAGTAGCCAAGCTGTACTCCGTTTGTGAATTCATCCTTTGTGACTACGGCTAACTTAGAAATGCCGTCCCCCAAAGAGCCGCAGAAAGAAACACCAATGGGAAAGAATGTGATGGGCTGGACCACCTTGGTTGCCCAGAGGCCACCCTGGTCTTGCTCCGGCCCTGGGGGTGTGACTCTTGACGAGATTCAGCCCCAGCCAACTACTCTGAGCTGGTGTGGTCTGGGTGGACAGCAGTGTGGGTGGCAAGGATGGTTCCAGAGCCTTACCGGAGTGTGCCAGAAAACAGACACGGCCCCTGCTGAGACTCCAGCCCCTACCTAGTGTCTGGGAATCATAAAGATGAGCAGTGATCTGGACATGGTCTCCCACACCCCATTTCATCCCAGCAAGCCTGTTTCAAGCCACGCCCACCCCTTCAGGAGCAGGCTGGCACCACACCAGTGTCTGAGGTATGAAGACACGTGACCTGGAGAGAACAGCAGCCCTTTATTTCCCTCGGTGTGTGTCCATGGGCCCTCTGTGCTGGCCCATTTTGATTCACTGGCCCTAGCAGTAGCTTTACTTACATATGTAGCATTAGCTGAATGACAAGCATTTCCATAGAGCTTCCTAAGAGGTTGTTGTTAGGAGAAATAGCAGCCTTCTGAAGAAGTTATGGAAATAAAGTAGCAGAGCCTTTATACTAATGACAGAAGTAAATGCCTTGGGCCCAAGTTCGGTGTGGGCTGACTGAAGGGCTAGGCCACAGCCCAGAACATCATTTCCCTAGAGCGGTGGTTCATTGGCATTCAGCTCAAGCAATCAGTAACCCAAATTATGCACACTTCTCTCAGTTATTTAACAAAATGATATCCCAGACCTAATGGACTGTAGTTCTGTTTATTAATGCCATTGTCTCCTTGGCCTAGGATAAGCCTGCATCAGCAGAGAAGCCAAACATTAACTCTTCCAATGCCAAAGTGAACAGACATTAAATACCTTGCCCTATCTGACCACAAACATTTAATTTTTCTTTTTAATTAAAAAAATTGAGAACTGAAGCTGTAGTCAGTAGGCCCAAAGTTCCCTCATGACTTTGGGAATTTGAGGATTCTCTTCAGGCCCTCTTGTCATTATGGGGGAGAGAATGGGAGTCTTTCTGGCTTTCAGAAATTATCAAAGGACCTGTTGTATCCTAGGCCAGAAATCCAGCCCATTATCCCAGCACAAAACTCCTTTTTAAAATATGAGTGCCCAAAGGGGTGTTGCAAATCAAGATCCAGCCCCTTCCAAGTTCCTGAAGGCCGATACCACAATAATAGTAACAGTCCTAAAAATAAAAGCAGGAGTGTTTACAGAGGATGCACTGTATTAAAAGGCACTTTATAAACACCGGCCATTGAGTCTTAAGAGCTGACACATGGCGAGGGTAGGACATGTGAGAGAAAATGGATGGACGGTTAAAGATAAAAGGGAAAGAAACCATGCAGTTGAACTAACTTCTTTTTAATTTCAAACAGGTATTTTTTGCATCCGTGCGATCTGGAGGAAGTAGCCAAGTGTTTTTCATGACCCTCAACAGAAATTCCATGATGAACTGGTAACAGAAGAGCACTTGGCACTTATCTTCATGGCGTTATTTCTAATTAAAAAGAACGTAACTCATGTGGACTTATGCCAGTCTAGAGGCAGAATCAGAAGGCTTGGTTGAACATACTGCTTTCCCCTTTTCCTCTCCCTCCACCCGTCCCAATACAGTCCGCAGTCCATCTTTCAATGTTGCAGCTTGGTTGAGGAGAGAAAAAGGTGGCAGGAGTGTCCAGGAGATCCCCGAGAATGCTGCGTTGTCTGTGGACAAAGATGGACCATGTGCCCTTCGGAGTCAGGGATAGAAACAAATACTGTGTGCTCTTAGGATGACCGGCTGTGGTATGGTGGATTTGGAGTTTTGTTCTGGTCTTTCACCTTTTTTCTTTACCCCCTTTGTAAGAATGGGGAGAGAATGCGTACTGAAAAGATGAGTCTTTCTAATTGTCTGCCTGCTATCTTTAAGTATACGGTATGTTGTGAAATTTCCAATTTCAAATGGTGAGAGCACAATAAATGTCGCTTCTCTCCTTACCCTGAAGGCCATCACGGCGCAGTGGGCTAATTTAGAACTCTTGCCTTCACCAACCCAAAAGGTTGTTTTTTGATAGCAACTGGCTAATGATTTTTAAAAGAGAAGAAAAATTCTAGTTTTCCCCTCTTTGGGGAAATAGATTTTAAATGGCTAAACCACTAGCCTTAGACTAATAAAATCAACTACCATTTTTGTGAGTCTGACAGGCCCTATTTTCATACGGCCCTGTCTGGAAGGGAGTGTGTTGAATGGGAGAGCAGTGCCGCTGAGCTGAGTTGGCTCTAGTTATTGAGGGACTCGATAACAACTTCCCCTCAGCTATTATGCAGTGGATCAGGGCATGAGATGCGATGACAGATGGCATCAGACAGAAGGAGCTCCTGGGAAACAAGCTAAAAAAACATTTATGTATACACACATTCTTTTTTTAATGCACAACGCCTCTCGGCTAAGCAGTCACTCACTTAGAGCTTCATTAGGAGTGAGATTTTGCCGAGGTCCTCCTGGGAACGGGGGAGTAAACGACATCCAGGCTCTGGCCGTTCCCAGCTTCCTCTGAAGATGCCCCTTTCTCAAGATAAAACTGTGACTGAAAACCTAATAAATGTTTCTGAGCGGCCTGGTGTTCTCTCTGGCCTGGTGAGAGAAGGGACTAGACTACTAGCCGGCCTGAGACACAGTGGGCATTACTGGTTCAGATTTTATAGAACTTGAAAGCAAGGCTTTCACCAAAATGCTGAGACCCTAATCATTTTACCTTCCTCCAAATTACCCAACATACGGTAAACAACGTTTGTGCAGAGATATGTATGTATTTAGTTCAGGTTGACTTGTGTCCTTATAAACTCTTACTCAGATGATTTGAACTTTCTCGTGACTGTCTGAAATTTCTTTTCCAAAGCTACAAGCATGGCCGCCTGTGGTATTGAGGTGTTGCAAAACAGTATCTGTGTTGCGCTTCCTGTTTTAACCTACCTCGTTTTGTTTGTGTTGTTTCACTGTCCATCACAGCAGTGTTACCTCCAGGAGACATATAGAGAGCTCAACTGGCAATCTCAGGTGTATTTCACATTTTTTGAATGAAACAGTAGTTGACCAAATTGTTCACCTTGAAAAATTGGGGGGGGGGGGAATCCAACAACAAAAACAGATGTGGCTTGTTTCTGGAGAAAACAATTACTGTAAACAGATCCAAAAAAAAAAAAATCTGTGATCTTACTGATTTTGCCTAAATACATGAGCAGCTGGTGTACTATTAATGAGAACGAAATACACATTAGGAAAGTGGAGCCATTTCAGTGTGGTGGTTCAGGCAAGGGGGAGAAGAAAAGGGGAATTACTCTGGTTTCTGAGATAGCTGCTTATGCCCCTCCTGTAAAAGTGGTCGGTCGGTTTTCGCATTTACGCTAAGCAGGTAGCGCCCGGGAGTGGAAGTGAGGGCTGCCTGCCGGCGACCATCAGGATGTCCTCACCGTGGCCCCTTTAGCTCTCAAAAGCAATGAAAGCCTGCCGTTCTCATTTTTACTGCTGTGGTTCTGCTGCTGAACGATACTATCTTCACAAATTCCGTGCAACAAATTCAGCAATAACTTCTTGGATTGAATTTACCAACTACTGTAATTGGACGCTGATGTGGACAAAATACATCAATTTGGCCCCCATCCCCAAATGTGATTGCCACCAGCTCTTTATATCGCTGCTGTGGTATTTTAAACCAGAAGCTTCTTTAAATTATGTTGCAAACTGATCTCTGTTTTCATGTTATGTTGTGTTTTTATTTCTAAGTGATGAGTTCGAAACACACAGCTTTAAATGATTTTTTTATTGTGGGATTTTGGGTACAGTTAAGAAATAAAAGGGAATCATTGTGTTTAAACATAAGGTAGTTTGTGAATGTATTTTTTAAAATCTAGACTCATGGAAACAAAAACTCATAAATGAACAATATTAATGCAGCCTTGTTTACAGTATGTACAGTGACATAACATACAACATGAGCTTTTTCTGGTGCCAACTACAATAAAACACAGACGTTAAACATTAAGCCATGCCTTTTATATTTTTGTACACGTATTTTACACTGAGTACAAGGCAAAACCAAATTTAAAAGGGCCCCCAACAAATCTGTGCTCTTTAAAAGATACCTAAAGAATTCCTTGAAGCTTTTATCTTCAAAAATACATTTTCCTCCCTCAGGACAGGCCCTAGCCTCAACACAAATATGAGTCATGCAGAATATTTCAGAATAATGTTCTGATGGCTTAGAACAAGTCCCAACTTCTCGGTTTGCTTGAATTCCTCTTTTTTTGGGGCAAGGGAGGGTTGTGCTGTTCATCCATCTTAATATCTTAACAAAAATGTCTTTAGTTTCAAAACTTTACTAGTTAGTTGTAGGTTTTAGTTTTAGTTCTTCCTGTAGGGGATTTTTGTCTCTAGAATTGGTCCGTTTTGTTTTTATTTTTTACAAAGAGAAACGGAGCCCTCTCCCCAAAGTAAGTTTCACTAGATCTTCTCAGTCCTTGCTGCTCTAAACTGATAATCATGCAGTAAAAGGCACTGAGCCTGCCCACGCCATAGCCTTGGCCCGAGGCCTGAGAGGTGAGCATCATTCCTGGGTGCCGGTGGGGACGTTTCAGCGCGGATCCCTGCGGTCCGCTGATGGTAGAAACGGACGACCTGCAAGATCCCTGCAAATGATGAGAGGCCCCCAGTGCCAGTTACAGTCAGACCATCATCATTCCACACAATATAAATGAAGACAGCTTGCACTAAGTTCCACATAAAGTCTGATGGCTCTGTTTAGATAGATCTCATTATTTTTCTTGAAGACTTAAACTATGCTTCAAGAAGACCTAGAGCTATTTTGATAGTTTAGAGTAAGGTACACATGAAATCCCACAAGGCCACTTGGACAGGGATCCATTTTCCTAACACATAGACATTCCTTCTAAGGCACACTCCTTACGTACTTTGCATTGAGTACACATTTTTTTTAAAACATCATAATTTCTGACTGTCAAGACCTACTAACAGTTTTCTGTTTTCTCTTGTGACTCATTGGTAGTTGGTGTCTGTGGTCCCCCCTGTGCACTAGATTAGAAAGAGATGTGAAATTCAAACCAGAGCCATTTGGGTTTTGTCCACTACCAGACAAGGAAGCCTGAAGTCTGATGTCCCATTCTGTGAAGTTTTAAAAAAATAATGTTTTCCCTACTATTATGTGTACCAGTTCCCATCACTGTATTCTCAAAATGTGGAAGGCTCTCTGTGTTGATAGTGTGTTCTGTCTTTGAAAGTCTGCTTAAACAGGCATCACTTGCATTTGTGCTAATTGCTTTATGACATAAGATATGCTACATTATTTTTAAAAAAGAAAATCAAAACTTTTTTTAACTTACTGGAGGAAAATAGAATATATCCACAACACTGATGATAGTTCTGAGTCACTCTACCATGCTTCTGATATTGCAAAACCTCTTCTGATACTTTGTTCTGACCGTCTCAACAATTACTATGAATTGTTATTTACCTTTTAGTTCGTTCCTCAAAATTTTAAATCTAACCAAATTAAAACATAATAACAACCCAAAACTGGCCTCCCCTGAGATTACTACTAGAATCCAAAATAAAATCCAAGTGTCTAAATTTGATTTCACTTACCTGCTAATATTTTTCATAAATGCCACTACCTTTTGGCCTCATTCGATATAGCCATACCCAGAGCCCTAAAGTGTGCTGCCCTTTCATGGGTCTCAAAATGAGCATAAACTGACCTCTTCAGAAGCCCCAGCAAAGAAGAAAGCCTCTTGAGAATTTGCAAGTTCAAAGTGACCATTTGTACATTTCTACCAAACACTTTCTAGTGTTTGATATCCATGCTGTATTGTTGTTCTGGGAATCTCCACAGAACTAGAATATTTCAATTTTTTCATAGCATTAAACAATATGAAACCATAACTCTGCTTTGAACTTTATTCTTTTAGGCCTAACATTACAGGAAGTGCCAGAATGCACCAAAAGTAAAATCCCCCTAAAAACATTTTTAAACAAAAATCCCTGGATAAGTTTTGAAACATTTTAATTCCAGATCAAAATCTTGGACTGTGTCCATGATGTCAAACATTTGGATGAAGACTAGAAAATACAGTTTAATATAGAAAAGTTCTAAAGTTGCCAGATTTTTGGCTTTGTATAGACATCTTCGAACTAACTCTGCTCCTTGCCTGATAGGATTCGGTTTTGATGGTTTGTTTTTATCAGTATCAAGTTGCATTGCACTATTGAGGCTGGGCAAATGCTGATGGAAAGGTGAGTTTTCCTTTCCAGCAATGGATCATTATTTGTGTATAGTAAACATCCATGCCCCAGTTGTCCTTCCTCTCATCTCTTCCCATATGCCTAGTGTTAAGAAAGAGTAATACTGTACTGTGGTTTACTTAAAAGCCTCAGCCATTATTACCCTGAATCAGAATTTCAGATGTCAGGTGACAGCAAGAAATAAATCTGTAGCAGGAACAAAAAGATGACAGCTTGGATGAATTTTAAAATGGGATGTCGTGAAACTATTTTTGTGCATTTTAGCTGTCTTATTTACAATGTTAACATACCTGTAGAGATGCCAAACTTACAATACTGGAGGGAAAACTATCATTTTTCTCTACCTACATGTGTTTACATTGTTTAAATCTCCAGTTTTCTAAAGTGTTTTGAATTGTCAAAAATCTACTGGAACTGGGTGAGTCTCACCTGTGTCAAGACATAAAAGAAGAAAGTGTTCTTGGCATATTTTCTTGTCTGAACCTTTTGGTCACTTTCATGTATCTGTTTCCCTGCACACAAAAAGCCTTCAGTTGTCTACAGTTGTTCCAAGCAGTAGTTAGAAGACTAGGTAGGTTCTAAGCGAGGATTTGCCCATGCAGTCGCTGCCATGCCTTGGAATATATGATGTCATGTTATCTTTGTTAAAATGTGAGTAATAAAACATTAATAGTAGTGGGATGCCTGCTTGTTCCTGTGTTCCACTTCCAGGCTATTATCCATCCCTCCTCCTGAAGACCCAATACTTGGACGCCCTTCTCCTCACCTGTAGGGTCGAGTTGCCTTCCATCACCTTCCCTTATTGCCTAACTGTTTTGGCTGTTGGTTCACTGTCACTGTCTCCAACACCACCTTTTCTTAATTCTTCATTTCGACCCCCACTTAGACAACCCTAGGAACCCCTGCCTTCTCAGTTTTCCTGGTCTTGTCCAGTGACCCACTGCCAGGGGCTACACTCTCCATTCACAGCAGGCAGCTCCCATTTGCTCTACGTGGACCCCAACCGACCTCACCAAATAAAGGCCGTTGCTCCAACTCTCTCTCCTCCCTTGCGCATTACCATTCCTTTCCCTTTTCTTTGCAGGATTTCATTACATTCATGCTGCTACCTCTTGTCTTAAAATAGTCACCATGGGCCCCTTACTCTCTAAATACCACCTTACTTATCTGCTCCCCTTTACAGAAAAACTCTGTATATAAGTTATGTATATGGTGCAAGTTATACTGACTGTCTCTAATTCCTCTTCCTTGATCTCTTGAGCCAACTCAGCTCAGACTTTTGTCCCCATCATAGTAGCTCTCGCTGACAGACAGCCACCAGTCTACTCTCCGTACTGTCAGGTGCAGTTGAGGCCTCTGACTTCAGGCTGTTTGACTTATCTGCAGCCTTTGCCACAACTAGTAACTCCTTTCCTCTTGAAATCCTTTCTCAGTTCTGGGACGTCACTCATGCTCTCCCATGGCTCTGGCCACACCTCAGGCTCCTTTGCTGAGTACCTGGAGTGCCCAGCACTGGACATCCCTCTAAATGAGCTCTTCAGTCTTGGGGCTTTAAAAACCATCTGTATGCTGACAGCACCCACATTTTTTTCTCCAGCTCTAACCTCTTTCCTGAATTCCAAATTTGTATGTCTAGCTTCCTACTTGACACTGTCATTTGGATGCATAATTGGCATCTCAAGCTCAACATGTCCAAAACTAATGCACCCCACCCTCCAATCTACTTCCATAACAGTCTTTCTCAATGTCAGTCAACAGCAACTCTGTTCTTCCAGACCAGAGAATCTTGTAGTTACCCTTATTTTTTCTCTTTCGCATACCACACCACATACATTTAAAAAAAACAAATAAACCTGTCTTCCCTAGCTTCAGAACATACCTACAGTGCAATCTGAGTCCATGCCACATTTTACCTGAGATGACACTTCTAACATAGCTTATGTCACTTATCCTGTTGAAGTCCTCAGTGCCTTCCCACCTCATTCAGAATATCAGTGTCCTTCAATGGCCGATAAGGCCCTTTAATCTAACCTACCCTCTGTCCCTTCCCCAACCGCCACTGCCAATTTTCCGACCTCATCTCCTATGACCCCAGTTCACTTTGGCCCGGCCATGCTGCCCTCCTCTCTCCATGCACAACACCTTCACAGCACGCCTCCGTCGCCGGCTCTTTGCCCGGCGGTTCCCTCTGTCTGCAGACCTCCTTCCTCATCTGTCTGCATGACTCACTCCTCCCTATAGATTTTTGCAACCATATTCCTTTACTATCAGAGACCTGTGTAAATAATCTCCAACCTCCCATTCATCTTCTGCCTTATTGCCTTTCATAACATTTTTCAATATCTACTTTGTTCACTGGCTTGTCTCCAGTACTTAGAATACCTGGCAAATAGCAGTCACTCTGCTAGTATTTACTGGATAAATAAATGAATGAAAATTAACAGTAACGGTCTTGAAATTTTGAAAGAGGCATAGAATTATGGCCAACTTAATTTCAATATTTTTAAAAAGCTGTGTCCAAGGTCCATATCATGAGTTTGCATTTATGTAGAAAATAGAAAATCCTGTGGATTTTCTTTGGTGGAAGGCTAGGTGGACAGAAAATGCCTGGCTATGATCCGGGCTATTTTTTGTTCCATGAATCATCTTAATAGGCCAAGCTGCAGGGTTGGAGGAAGGGCTGCCATATAGGACCTTGAGAGAAATAGCATTTCAAAATTCTTACATTTATACAAATAATGATCCATTTTCAGCTACTGGTATTGCAATAAGTGCAGAGGATTTTTGTTGGAAGAGGGAATCCTGGTCTAAATGTTTAAAAATGACAACAATTTTTTTTTCTAAAACAAGAAATAAGCAAAAGTAAAAGCATCCACCTACCGAATGACATTTGGGGATCTTACCGTTCAAACAAGTGACAATAGTTCTGAGGCTTCCCTGGACAGCCTCTAACATCTGTATATATTCAGTTCCACTAAATGTTGCATGAAGTGTCTTTGTAGGAAATTGACACATGCCTTCTGATGAATTTATTGTTTCACTCAGTCTTGTAAAGGGCACACCTTGTAGTTTCGATTTGTTCATGTGTTTTCCTGCTCACTTAATAAAAGAAATATTTTAAAAAATAAAGGAAGAAGATAATGAAGTGATGTAATATGAAGCAATATAACAGTGAGAGAATTTTTTGTTCATCTATCTTCTGTGTCTCTTTACATATCTGTCAAGTTGAAGGGTAAGATGCAATTCATGCTAAATAGCCAAGGCCAAGGTCTTAATCTACGTTTTCTAGGACCAAAGCCATTTTGGGATTCATGTGCTCAGTTGCAAATTCTTAAAGTCTTTTACAAAAGACACAGGACATTGGTTCCAATTAGAATGTAAAACACATGCTAAAAAATGCCCAAGGTGTCATTTCAAAACGAGGTCTCAGTAGTTTCTGTAAACCGAGTATTTTAAGAGCTCTGATTTCCTTTAAAATAGAATATAACCAGCTTGAATACATGTTTTTATATTTCCATAAGCAACTAAGTCCATGTTCTGTGACAATAACAATTTGATAGAGGGTTATCTCCCCTTAAAAAACAGGCATCTTGGCTCAGAGAAGGCAAGTAGTGACTCTATAGCATCTCACTATGCTGATGGACAGTGACTGTAATGGGGTTGGTGGGGGGGACCGGATGAAGGGGGTAGTTTAATCACCATAATATTGCACATGTAATTGTAGATCAATGATACAAAAAATAGATTATATAAAATTTTTAAATAATAATAAAAAAAACAGGCATCTTAGTTTCCAAAGTTCAAAGTTAATTTACCAGAAAGATGGTATGAAGACATGGGTCAGCAGTACGAGGGTCACATCTCTCAGCCCTGCGCCCAGCGCTCCATGACCTCGAGCTCTCTTGTATTGTGGAACTCGGGCAGCAAGAGAGACGGGCGTCGGGACATTGAGGAATTCCGAGCTGGAAGGTGTCGAGAGCAGAAAGAATGAGCGCAGCCTTCAGGTCGACCTGATACTCCCCCGTCTCTCCTTCCTCCTCACCAGGACAGCCGTTTGAAACTGGAGGCTCATCCACCAGGGCAGAAAAGCTATCACCAGTCCAAAGCGAAAAGGATTAAAGAAAGACAACATAGTGAATTATCCGTAAAGCTCATTTAGAAATAGTCATTTGGAAATGGCACGTTCTCACTGCATAGTGATCAGATAGATCTGAAAGCTGTTGATGATTACATAGAGCTGTTCAGTTTATCAATGTTCTTGTTTGGCAATATTAACAGTTGACTTTTTGCCCTCACAAAATTTCGGGTTGGGTTCCAGAGGCTTTGGTTTCTTTCTAGACATTTTTCTGCTTAGTGAAATCCCAAAAACATGTGGTACTAACTGCTCCAGAATACCTATAAAAATCCAAATTTTTTTTCAGTACAGAATTGTACTGCCAATCTCAAAAACTGATGGGACACGTATAGAAAGCGGGGGAAAAACAGCATCATGCAGCGTCAGGAAGAAAGGTGAGTGGTGCTTAAACTCTGGCAGAATTCACACACCTTCTGCAGGCCACAGCTCCATCACAGCGGGTATGCTGTAAAATGGAAGACTCACAAAACACAGAAGTCATCCACTTAATGCAGCCCACCCTGTGGTTCCCCATCTTTCCAAATATAATGAATTCTCATTATACCCACCTAAGAAACTAAAAAGCAGAAAAAGTTCAGTAACACTTTTAAATGAAACTATCCTGGAAGCCACATTCATCTGAAAAAAAGGTAGTTAAACACATGAATCATTTATTAAGCCTATAAACAATTCTTGCTATATGCATGCATTACCAGACCCCTTGGTATAGCCCCGCTGAGGTCCCTGGTCCATAATTTGGAAAATGTAACTAGACATTTTCCCTAAGAACGTTCATTTGTGTTGTGGTTGTATTTTATGGCAATGTTTAATGTGCATATGTTAATTGTCATTGGTTCAGCTCCATTTAATAAGGCTACCCTATTATTACCTTCAGCTATTAGAGAACTCAAACAATATCATAGTGTTTTAATTTTGGCCTGTTTATATGCATCTTATTTATTAAAGGATTTGAGGCAGTTGTGATCTGACATTTGACAAGCCACTACAGCAAACCCAGCACATACAAAGAAAAGCCAAGGAGCCCTTTGTTAACAGTTGATTATTACACAGCAGCCCCACCCCCACCCGGACGCTGACGCAGAGCCAGCTGAGGAAGAAATGGTCCCGCCCTTAAGAAGCCGCACGGGAGGCAGCGGAGGCCCGCGAGGAATGCAAACAGGCACAAAGCCAGTCCCAACGAAGCAGACCCTAGCATTTGAGGGACAAATGCGGGAGTGCTGTGGGACCCAGGAGAGGGGGCCCTCTGCCTGGAAGGATTGTGGAGGGCTTCCAGGCAGAGGTGTCCTTTACCAGACTGTGAGACAGGAAAAGGGGAGGAAGACATTCCTGCAAGAGGGAGCAGCTTGAGCAAGGGTACTGAGGAATGAAGAGCTTGTGAGCACAGAAAGGGCAAATTGTTCCACCTTCCGGAGGGAGTACTGGTGGAGCAGGAAAACCAACCACCCGACTCCTTGAATTGTACAGTATATCCTCTTCACCCCAAGGGATCCATCCCAGGGGTTCCAAATCCTGATTCAGCCTGCTGCCTGGCCCCCATAGTCAATATTTGGTGAATGAATACACCACCAGAATGTCAGTGATTCTTACACGCTGGTGGCAGAAGACCCGTGAATGGATTATTTTATACACGTACTTATGGGCCTTCTTTTAATTGCTGTCTGTAGGATTAAGCCCCCAAATTTCCTCACTGAAACCCAGCTTTGAAGCACAAAGCTGTTCTATGATCCCATTAGCCCAAACTCTCCAGATTATAAGAATCACCGGCATGTTCCTAAGGCAGGCTTCGGGAACAGCTCCACCCTGCTGTGATCAAGAATCTGTAACTGATGCCCGTGCTCCCAAACAACCCTCAATCCACGCTTTGAGAAATACTACACTTCTGGAGTTTCTCCTTCACCTCCTTTGAACAATTCTGCATGTTTCCAGCATGCCTAGACACCAAGTGTGCCCAAACAACCAGCCGTTTTTTCAAAGTAGGGCTTTGCGAAGAGAGTTCCCTTAGAGGCTGCTGTGACGGACCACCCAGGACTGACCATCCGGGCCCCTGGCCTCGCCCCTCACCTGCAGTGAGACTTCCTGGACGCCCCTTCTTCAGCGGGGCACATGCCTCCTGCAGCAGAGCTTTGCTACCCGGCACGCTGGGCTTCATTCCTGGAGATCCTGCACTGCGGCTTGTGACCTCAGCTCAGAGGGCCTCACAGAGGTCACAGGACACCTACCTGCTCTTGCAAACAGGTCATTTTCTTCTTGTTTTCCTGAAGCTAATTTAATAACACTTCTATTTTTAAAATATACCTTTTTAGTACTACATTTTATTTGTTATTTTTGCCTTCTTTTTTTCTACATTGCTATTCTTACTTATATTGCTATCTCAAATTTTCAAACCTCCACTTTTTACCGTCCTGTTTATTGTCTTAGATTTATGTGGAGATAAAAAATTCTATTACTACTTATTTAATACTTATATTTTTTACACCCGGCTTCTAATTTCTTTTGACTAAGCTGCTTACTCTTTTTTGCCTTTCTTGCTTCTCCCTTTTATTTGTCAGCTGTCCTGGTTTCTACTCTTTGTGACTAAGTTCTCCTTATTTTGCTTATCTCCTTCTCTGAATATTTTTTATGCTTAAATTTCTGAATTTACTTTCCAATGTTATTTGTTTTTAACCCTTTTTTCTTTTATTTACATTTTATCTTCGCTTTAATCTGCACTTACATTCTTTTTTTACCTTAATTTCTTGGTCTCTTGGTTTGTCCTACTGGTTTTGTCTATTTCTTATATGTCCTAATTACTTTTTAGTTAGGCTTTCTAATTATTTTTCCATTGTATTTGGATTTTTTTCTCACTAATTTTAACTTTGACATAGAGCTCATTCCATTTAATCCCCTCATTTTGTAAGTGGGGCACTGAGATGCAAAATGTTAGAAATAACTTTCCCAAGATCTTAGAAGGGGCCATGCGGGAACCTAAGTGAGAAGCTGGCTCTTTTGGTTACCAGTCTAGTGATTTCCTTCGAAACCACTCCAATGACAATGACTTTTCAAAGGGCATCCTACTTCTTTAAAGAACACCCGAGTAGCATCTCATCAAAGAGCATTTAGTTCCCGCAACACTAGAGTCAAGACTGCAATTCGGTGCCAGTGTCTACCCTGGGAGAAGGTTGTTCCCTGGTCTTCAACCACAGGAACATGTGAAAATAAAGTGAAAAGAGGAAAGCTGAGAAGTGGGACTCTACTCCTCAAACACACAGAAGAACAGGATCTGAAGTCAGAATACAATGTTCGAGTTGGGTGACCTTAGGCAAACCTCTGTTTTCTTATTTCTAAAATGGGATAATGAGACCATTCCTGCCTGCCTCACAATTGCATTATGTTGATCAAATCCAATTCCAGGTGGAAAAGCTCTTTGTAAACTTTGCACATAGTTGTTCTTATAATGCCCATAAAACTCAAAAGAAAGGTTAGTGGAATAACTACAAAAAGGAATGCCATCGTTATTTTTAAAATGTGTATATTTATCTAAAGGGGAAAGTAAAAGGTGCTGTGCCACTTTCAAGACCTCAAATCATACTTTTTCCTTTTCCTCCTTTTAAAAAAATACAAATTATGTTTTATTGACTTCCCGTTGTTTGCATCTGGTGCTCTTGGGTTTATATTTCTGTGTTATAATGCATGCATTGGCCTGTTTCATTCCTTAAGTTTGATGGTTAAAAAGAATGACTATAACTTACATTAATGAAAGATACTTTATAAGAATGTCTGTCTAGGCTCAAAGTTAGCTTTACCAATCAACCAATGGCTTCTGTGGCAAACATATAGTCTCTTCCCTATTTCTTACTCCTACATTACCACTGGCATTCCAGCTACAAGCTTTGTGGCAGTTAACAATGACAGTCAGAAAAAACATTACCTTGTGCATCTGGTATTTGAGATGCTTTTTTATTTCATTACCCAATAAACATTTCAGACAGCAATCTTTCAGTCCTTTGGCATCTGGAGTGGTTATCTCCTAGGCAGAGCCGGCTCTGCAACAGCAAATTAATGGATTAAAATGCTAAGTGTATTCTCACTGGCAAGAAATCTGTGAATAAGGGCTCTGGGTGAGTCAGGTCAGGTGCTATGTGATGAGCACAAAAGGATCAGGAATAGTCTAGTGTTAGGTCTGCCGGTTGGCTGGAGCTATAATCCCCGAAAATGAGCTAGAATAGGATTTGTCACTCAGGACACTTACCTATGGAAATACTCAGACCACGTCTTTGCCCTTTTGGTGTGAATCCATCAGCAAAAAACCTGTCCCATATCCTTGCTGTGATCTTGTATGTCTTCACAAGTCAAAAACGCCTACCTACAAGGAACTTAAAGCCTAAACCCTCAGCGATCACGGCCCCGGCGGTTGAGTGGCTCACGGTAGCCTGGAGGTCGCCGCAGGGGCGGAACCAAGAAGGCTCCTCTTCGCAACCCTGGGACAGGGCTCTTCCCTCTCCGCTTTCTTCACCTTCTTCATCCTGCTCCCATCAGTAGCGAAACAAAGATAATGGCTTCCTTGTGTGGCAACAGAGCCCACCTTAAGGCTCGCTAGAATCTTGCAGTGGGATCAGAATAAAAGACATGGGCACTTTGCACTGACCTTCCATTTTTGATATGCTCATTATCATTGTGAAAAATAAAAACTACTTTCTCTCCCCCCCAACCACCACAAAGTGCTTCCCCAAATCCACTGGCCCAGCTCGAAGACAAGAGGTGACATCAAGTTGTAAGAGAGACAGATTTTCTATTTGGGCTTACTTTTACCAGTCTCACCTCTGACTTCCAAATGTCTCTAAAGAGATGCCAGAAGATGACATGTGGTGTTTGTAAGCATTGGGGCTTTTCTGAGGAGAAGGGGCCAATAAATTGCAGCTGGTTGTGTCTCTTACAGATCTACCAAAGGAATACCTGGATCAACAACTTGCCCACCGCCAACTTGCACCATCTGTTTGTGACAGTACATTCCTGGAACTCCTCTGTGTCTGGTAAACAGCTGTCACGAGAATCATTTCTCCCTGACACTGCTCCTTTTATTTGGTGACCTATTGGTCAACAACATGGAGCAACATTGTTGGTTAAAACTTAATGATAACCTCAGGATCTTTGCTCCCACTTTTCTGTGTTAACCTCATATGCCTCCCATAGCACCCTGCAAATCAGCAACAAATGGTATCAATAGCAATGATACAAAACAACACAAACACTGTCTGAAAATGGTAACCCACAGACATTAAAGAGACATAGACTCATAAAAGAAAGATGCCCTGTAGTGTATTGTGGCCATTTAGACATACTCGATTGAAAATGGTTTGGGAACAGAGAATTTTAATAGGCTTAATTTAAACTGAGATGACTCAAAAATTGCAAACAAAAATTGCCTACATACAGCAACACCATTCAATTTATACTAAATTGTCTGAAGATTAATTGATTTGGGACAGTGCTCACTGAAAAATTGCCATGGATTTGCATCTGTCAAAGGAATTTGCTACAGATTGTCAAACCTCCATGACATGAATGGCACAAATCCAGAGGACTACCCACGCAGCAAGTGGCCCTTTGCTCTCCTAAAGAAAACTTCCCTCAATGCCAAATATCACAAGCTCCAGGCTAAAAAAGGAGGAGAGCTCACCTAGCTAGTCAACCCAGGGGGTCATAGGGCCGCATATTAACTTTTGGAGGGGATGTTAAAATGAAAACAAAGAATCGTGGAAACTGAGAGCAGAAAAATAATAACAGCTGACATGTCCTGAGCATCTACTATGTGCTGGACTTTGTTCTAAGCACTGTATCCATATTACCTTATTTAATCCTCAAAACAGTCCCATGAGTCAGATGTGATCTCCATCTTGAAGAGATTTAGAGATCATCTAGTTTGTAGTACAGATGAACTCCAGAGAGGTTAAGACTTGCCCGTTCTTACACAGCCAGACCCTTGTAGAGGGAGAACAAACAATGTCTTTTGACTCTGGCCCAGTGCTTTAAACCCTTGTGAGCACATGGCATGAATGCATTTTATGAGATGCCTTGTATTCAGAAGAGACATAAAAGCATTCCAGGAAGGGGAAACTCTTCTTTTCCAAAGCCATGATCAGTAAGCTAAGGGGGTCAGTCACATATCTGGCATGGCAGAAGTAGTGACACAGCTGGCCCATTTTATACCTTGGGCCATAAAACAAACCTCAGAAACTTTAAAAGGATTGAAATCATACAGAGTGTTTTTTTCTGACTACAATGGAATCAATCCAGAGATCAATAATAGAAAGATAACAGGGAAACCTCTGAACACTTGGAAACTAAACAACATACTTCTAAAATAATCTATGGGTCAAAGAGGAAGTCTCAAGGGAAACAAAAATACACTAAACTGAAAGAAAGTTGAAATACCACCTGTCAAAACTAGTGAGACACTTTTAAAGCAGTGCTTAGAGGGGAAAATATAGCACTAAAAGCATTCATTAGAAAAGAAGAAAAGTCTCAAATCAATCAGTTAATCTCCCATCTCAAGAACCTAGGGGAAAAAAAATGGCAGAATAACCCCAAAGCAAATGGAAGGAGAGAACTAATAAAGATAACAGTAGAGATTAATGACACTGAAAACAGAAAAACAATAGAGAAAAATCAATGAAATGTAGATCAAGTTCTTTGAAAAAACAATAAAATTTACAAACTTCTAGCAAGACTGGCAAAAAAAAAGGGAAGACACAAACTATCAATATCAGGAGTGAAACAGGGTATATCACTATAAACCCTGCAGACATAACGAGATTGATAAGGGACTACTAGGAGAGACATAAACTTGGCAACTTAGATGAAATCGCCACTTCCTCAAAAAACACAAACTACCACAACTCATGTAATATGAAATAGATAATTCGAATAGTCTTGTAACTACTAAGGACATTGAAGTATAATTTAAATTCCCCCCAAAAGAAAATCTCCAGACCCAGTTTATTTCACTGGAGAATTCTACATAACACCAATTTTCCATAATCCCTTCCAGAAAAATTGAAGAGGAGAGATGACTTTTAAGTTCATATTTCATGGAGCTAATATTACCCTGATACCAAAACCAGAAAAGGCAGCACAAAACAAAACAAAAAAAAACACTAAACTAATATCCCTCATGAATATTCACACAAAAATCCTTAGCAAAATACTAGCAAATAGAATTGGTGGGAAAAGTGGACCACAGTAATAACTAAGTAAATGATAAAATAATGACAAACAATAAATTTTAATAATAAAACTATTTTAATATTTTAATAACTTGCTCGTGTTTTTATCCATTGTATTAAATATTTAATGTTTAGTATTTTAATAATAAAATAATAGTCAATAGAACTTCAAGCATAAATGCTAATGAAGGAAATGAGTAGCAGGACTGAGGATGAGTGGGAGGGGGTGGGTGGTGTCGCCTTAGGAACCTAGCTGGGGAGCCTCCCTGGGCTGCCATGTGAATCCGGAGGAGCCGCCGCATACAAACCCGGGCGGAGCACCCTAGGCGGAGGCCTGTCAAGGACAAAGGTTCTGAGTCTGGAAACACATTAAACAAGTTTGAGGCCAATGTGGCCGTGTCCAGAGGATTCACGGATGAGGCCGTCTCAGGGTCAGGGAGATCAGTGGCCTCTCAGGCCTGTCAGGAATGTGAGTTTCCTTCTTAGGACGACTGAGAAGCCTTTGGGGATTTGTAAGCAAGGGGTGTTGGTCTCCTAGAACGGGGCCGTCGGACTGGGATGGAGGCAAGAAGGCCAGGCAGGGGGCTGTGCGGTCACCCTCAGGAGACGTGCTGGCGGCTTAGACCAGAGAGATTATCTGCGGAGGGGGAGAGAAGAGGCAGGCTAAAATGGGGACAAATTTGACCCAATCATCTTAAAATACACTGGCCTTCCTGAGGGGCTAGGATCTTCCAACATTCTTGTGCACTCCTGGGGGGACCCAGCCTGAACTCACGTGGGCCGGTTTCCCGGAGACCCCTCCGCCCTTGTTCACACCCGACCCCGTCGGAGAGGGATACCGCGTGCTGAGGCCGCTGATTCCCTCTGGTCCCACTGACAGAAGGAAACTGAACTCATTTTCCTGAAGGGAAGGATGACAGTGGGAAGAGGGGGCGCGCCCTTCTCTGTCCTTGGAGACTCTCACCACCTAGGGCTATTGGTGCCTACTACGAAGGTGACATTTTTCAAGAAGTCATCAGGACGTGACCGGAAGAGTTTAAAGTGCGAAACCGAAGAAATCACCACACCGAGCTGGTGTCGCCCCGCCGAGCGGGGGTCTCTGGGTGATTCTGGGCACTGACGCGCCCCACTGAGCGCCGCCGCCGCCGCATCCCAGCCGCAGAGCGCGAAAGGCCGGGCTTCACCCCCCAGCCACGGAGACACAGAGCCGCCCCCGCGCGGTCGGACCCGGACGCTAAGTCAACCTCTCCAGAGAGGTGGAAATGCTGTATTGGTTCTGAGGGCGATCGGTGGAGCTGAATCTCTCCACCCCGACCCCCGAGATAAAGTTTCAGCCCATCCCGAAAGGCAGCAGAAAGTACTCATTTCTGAGCAGGAGCAGAACAAAGGCCGCGGCTAAACCGGAGGAAGCCGCTCTGGGTGGGTCACGGTCCGCAGAGCGGCCAGCGCCCGGCAGAGGGCGCTCCCGAGGGGGAGCACAGCCTCCTGCGCGCGCCGCCTCTCCAGGGCGCCAGGCGCTAGAGGCTCCCCTGCCCCTCGCCCGCTTCGGGCCCATACTGTCTTTTAAAAGAAAGAATCAAAAAATAAAGATTGGTAAAAACAAAGAGGATAAGTATCAAGTTTGGCAGCGGTACAAAGACTCTTCTTAGCAGAGTCAAGCCGATGGGAAATACGTGGTAAGGAAGCCTCTCTGATTACAGGCGCTCTGGCCCCGGGCGCTCATCACCAGCCGCTCGCTGGGAAGCCAGGAGCCGGCTCTGCACTGACGTCAGAGTTGGCTCCCTGGGCTCTTGAAAGTCCGCTTCCAAAGCTGCTCCCCAAAGCCCGGCTCCACCACGGAAGAGAGTGCCTTATGTTAGGAGGGAACGGGTTCATCTGGGTAAAGTGCTGACAGCAGCCCCTGGCACCAAGCAGGAACTCAGTAAAGATTAACTCTCATGTCTACTAATACCGCTTGCACTAAGAAATTAGTGTTCCGTGTTTGTGATGACGTTGTCTCTCCTTATACATTATGAGCTCCTGAGTGTCTTATTTATCCCAGAGCTTGGGACTGTGCAGGGCTCAATGAGTTGTGGTTTGAATTGAGTTATTTATTCAATTGCGCCACCTTGGCAAGTTGATAGAAATGAAAAGAGGGTGGTGAAATAAAAGACACATGAAATCTGGGTCTCCTTCACCTCACACTTTATCACTTCAAGAAACATCTCCATAACACCCCTTATTTTGGGAGGTGTCTGTTGGTTGCATTTCCTCTGCTGGGAGCTGGTTCCAGTTGAGCCTCAGTGGAACCACATTAGTGGCCAAGCGCCGTTCAAACTCAAGCAGCTTTGATATCTCCTGGGCCCCCACTTGGACTGGATTAACACAGAGGACACAGATGGGCACAAGCTCAAGCCGTAGGAGCAGATTTATTTGAGAACTCTGCACTACTGACTCCAACAAGTTCCTCTTGGCATCCATCGAACCAGTAATAACAACAGCAAAAACGATATCAACATTTGCTGAGCACTTATGCACTGTGCTAAATGCTTTCATATCTCGTTGCATTTAATCAATAACAACAAAAAAAAACCCAGTGTTTGTTATTTCCATTTTATCCAGTGAAAAAACTAAGGCACAGAAAAGTCACAGTGAGTCACTTGCTTAAGGTCCCACCACCAGTAAAATGTCGAGATTTAACATTTTGTAAGTTCCTAACTCCTGTGGTAGCCACTCTAGCCGCAGGCCAGCTCTGAAGCACAGACGCACAGAGCTGGTTCTCTGCAGGGCCGAGGGCAGTGTGCCTCGTGGCCCCTGCTGTCATCTCAGCCCACAGCCCAGCACGTCAGTCCAGCATGTCTCATCTTCTACAGAAGACCCTACAGCTGCCGCCACACTTCATACATGCCTTAAAATGGGACCACCTCTGGTTTGTAACTCACGTCTAAAGGACACACTCTTTTTCCTGGTAGAGCAAAGGCACTGAAGCCACAGGTTGCTGAGGCAAAGCTCTTACTGATTAGATCCCATCACTAATCAGCCTCGGCTGAGATGATAAACTTGGACTTTTCAGCAGTGCCCCATCCCTGCCTGGCCTTGCCCCTCCTCCTCTAATGTGTAACTAGTAGCAAGCTGCAGAAGGACAGGCAGGGGCTGGCCAGCTGCTGGTGCCACACTCACTAGAGGACCTGGGATTAAAAGGAGCACTCTCAACCCATAAAATGACAAAAGACAAGGTAAAGCGGCGTCACGTTCATTTTGAACTGGCTTTGCGGGTATGAGGGAAATCCATCCATGTCAGCTGGAATTCGGGGGACTTGGGGCATGTTGGTTGTAGCTCCCATCGATCAGAGCTACTTCTCTTGGCCAATTGGTAGTTCATTTGGCTCCTAAAAAATACCTTATTTCTTATTCAGTAATTGGTATTTTAAGGATATTTGTTCTGTTTTCTGACTAGTCTGTGTAACTTTTCTCAAGTGATTTTGCACAAATTATTAAGGAGTGAGCAAAAAACAAAAAGCAGAGTAGCCTGAATCTAATCATGAAAAGTGGTCTGAAATCAATGTATTTAAAACAAGAGGTTAGAAGGACTGTTCTTGATTAAAGGAAACTAAGGAGAACTGTCAACCAAATGCAACAAGTGATCATAGATTGTGGAAGGAAGAAGAAAACAGTTCTAAGGGACAATGTGGGGACAGCTGGGAAATTTTGAAAATGGGCAAATATTAGATCATATACGCAATCTACTACATTCCTGGATATGGTAATGCTCTGTATTATGTAGTAAAATGTCTTTGTTCTTAGCGAGTACATACTGAAATATTTAGGAGTGAAGTGACTCAAATATCTGCAACTTATTTTCAAATGATTCAGCCAAAATCACACACACACATGCACACACAGTGTGTATTAAACAAATGTGGTGAATGTTAACCACGGGTGGACACAGGTGAAGATTTTGGAATGTTCACTGCTCTTTTCTTTCAACTTCTCCATAGATATGATACTTTTCAAAATAAAAACTTGAAAATAAAAAGGACACAGAGGTATTGCTCCCTTAAGAGGTTTCCCCCAAGCAGAAGCACCACCCGCTGCACACAGTCGTGCCAGCGAGTGAAGCTGCGGCAGCCCTGTCAGAGCGGGACTTCTGGGCTCTGACCTGGTGTAATGTGCTGGGCTGAGCATTCCTTCCTGCCAGTGAGTGGGAAGGCAAGAGCGTGGCTTTGTCGCCAGCCAGACTTGGGTCTGGGATGTGGTGATGTTACTAGCCTGCTGAGAGACCAGGGTTAAGTTACTGAACTGAGTTTGGGTCATCTACATTGTGGCAAAATGAGAATGTACTGGGCTGTAAAATAAGGACATAATAGGAGATGTGAAGGGATTGTAAATTCTTTAGAGTATGAGAGTCATTAAGTGAGATAATATTAGATTCAGATGGTAAACATTTTAATGTTACTAGTTATGTATTTATATGATGTGTATTTAAAGAATAACTAGGACTTCATAGTTTCTTATCATAACCCAAGATAAAGCTAAAGTAGTTAGAACTTTAAAGACAATATAGAGACAAATATTAAGTTGTTAACTATACAGATGGTATATAAATTTGGCAAAAATCACAAAGTTAGTGTTTGAATAACTGAAGTAAGAGACTAATGTACTTACCACTGTGCCTAGCACATAGCAGATGCTGTCATTAAATTCCCCAAGGGAACTTTAGAAAATGTGTTGTAAGACTTTTCCTGCGAACCAAGGAATTGCCCCATAATGGAAACCAGAAAGTATGAGAACTGATGGGAAGCACAAAATTTCAGCTTAGTAAATCCACCCAAACTTTGCAGGAAGTGGGATAAGCAGGAAACCGAGGATCAGAAGACCTGTGACTCACTGCCTATATGCCCAGCAATGTGCTGTGTAACTCAAGACAAAGGACTTGAACTCAGTTTCTTCAAGTGAAAAATGAAAGGGTGAGACTAGAACCTACTGCTCTGTAATGTCTCTTTCAACTGGAAAATTGCTTGAGAGGCCCCTGGCCATCTCCAAAGTTGGGTGTGAGATCACCTTTGGGTTGGTGTTTGGAGGCATATGGTGAGGCTAGAGGAAAGGGTGTAAGCTTCTCCTCCCTGCCTGGTAAAATCAGGAGCTGCTGAAAGCCTGTTTTTCTGTTTAGCAGTGGGAGTTTAAGAATATCAGCTCTGGGTTCCAACACTAGGGTGTCTGTTACTTACTAGCTGTGTGGTGTTGGGCTTATTCTTAATCTCCTCTGAGCCCTGGTTTCCTCACCTGTAAAATGGTGATAATTTCATGTACTTTGTAGTATTGTTGTGAAAGACGATTAGTGATATGAAATTGACAGGTGGTTGTTTGGCAAGAGTGATAAATGAGACGATAATGATGTGATTAATGGTGTTTTATAGCCCTTTCACTATTATAAGAAGACCACATTATTTATCTTATTTAGTCTTTTTAATAATCCTATGCATTAACTATTATTATATCCATTTTTTGGCAAAGAAACTGAGGGTCAAGGATGTTAAGGCTAGCTGGCACTCTTCTAGGTATTCTGAATCCCAAATCTATTTGTTTTTTTTCTAATAGACCCCATCTGCCTTCTATGCCACAAAATAAACACCACATTTTATTTTTTGTTAAGGTTCAGCCACTTGCCCATTCTACTGTTGCACATTTATCCCCAGCATATTTTTAATTGGATTTGGAACCTAGTATCTCTAACTTAAAATTATTTAGCTCTAGATGAAGCTAGTCTTTCTAAAAGTGCAGGATCAATATCTTGTAGCCTATAAAGAGGTTGAGAGAAAAAAGTTAAAATCTCCTGCTACTTGTGTATTGTATATGGCCTTTGGACATGTTCTTTACCCTTTCCACATCAGTTTTCCACGTGTGATGTGATAATAAGTCCTACCTACAGGTTTGTTGAGAGAACAGGCAAACCATTCAGAACACAGAGTCTGGGCAGAGTAAGCGCCTCTGTAATCTCACTGCTTCCATCAGCCCCTGCGTACCTATCCTTGAGACGACCTCTTGGGCATTAGATTGAATGGATGAGGGCTTGTGGGCTAATTCAGACTTAGTAGTTTTCAGAACCTTTTGCTCTTATAAACAAAACTTTCTGTCACTGAGTCTAGAGCCAAGCCACATAGAAGGTTGACTATAGCATATAGCATTACCTTTTTTCATTTCACAATAGAAAAAGAAAAGACGGGAAGCAAAAAGCAAGTTTAAAAGGGAGTTCAGAGAGGGAAATTAACCTGAAAATAAGAGGTAAATAATGAAAAAAAAAAAAAAGGAACTGCAATCAAATAATTCCAGAGACTTGGGTATTCGGAATGATTGCTTTGCTTGGGAATTCAAGTGACCTATTAAATGTTATTGCTCTTTATCTGACCAACTGGGATAAATTTCTATCCCAGGAAATTGAAGTGGGGAACTGTAGACTCTGGGGTGGCAGGACAAGAGCCAACTCTGAAAAAGAAGCCAGGAAGACCAGAAGACAAGAACTTTAAGGGCAGTATAAGGTTTCTAAACTTTTAAAAACCCTCTTATCTCTTTCAGTCACTTTTTTTTTTGTTATGCCTAAACATAAGAAACTAATCTTGGGGGCAGCTCCAGAATTTCTATGGTAATGACTTAGAACTATTTGATTGGAAAGTCATGGGGCAGGAGCCCCAGAGAACTTCTGTCTTTGAGAATTTACTTTCATTTGTATAAATGTAGGGACAGCAAACACTGTTGTGACTTAGACTGTATATCTGGAGTGGCAGAGGAGGGCTAAGGGAGATTCTGGGTGACTAAATTGGCTACTACCTTCACCCCTGACTTATTTCTATAGCACCCTCTGCTCACCATTGGCACAGCTACTGGGTGACTCTTAAAATAAGAAGAAAAGTGGGGGCAGAAGGATATGGCAGCAGAGAGCAGATGCCCAGATGGAGTGGGAAGGGCAGTCACTAAGACACCAAGTGCTTGGAGAGTCTAGCACAGGAAGAAAAGGAGATACAGGGATGAAACTGGGCAAGCAAATCAGGGCCCTGGGCTTGGTGGAGGATGGTCTTGAGGTTCTTCAGCTGAGCTACAGAGGAGCAGTTGAGTAGCCTTGGCCCCTCTAGAGTTTTGTCCACAGACCTCACAGAAGTTTTCTGTGGGTAGGTGAGGAAGGAGGGGATTTGTGTGCCCAGTGCCAGGAAAATTCACTTGGAATTGGTGGGTGGGTGGCGATTTAGCTTCAGCATCACACTTAGCAAATTCTATGAATAGGTGCACTTCTGGATTTTTTTCAATTTAGACAGATTATGATCTTAATTTTTACATGTGCTTGACTTTTGAATGTCTGTTTCTAACCAATGAGAAATGCAAAATAATCAAGTGGTTAAAAGCATAGGCTCTAGATCCAAATCATTATTCTGTAAGTTAGTGGCTGTAAGACCATAACCTAGGCTAGTTACCTATAATACAGGGATACTAATGGTCCTGTCATGAGGAACGGGGTTGGCAAGTTGACGGTCCTCTAAAGATCTACAACCTCATGCCCAGAATCTGTGAATATGTTATCATATGTTGCAAAAAGGACTTTACAAATGTCCTTAAGATTACGGACCTTGAAATGGAGAGGCTTTGTTGAATTATCCAGATGGGTCCAGTCTAATCCCACAAATTCTTATAAGGGAAGAAGTTTCCCAGCTGTGGTCAGGGTCAGAGAGATACACGAGGACTTGACCAACCCTTTTCTGGCTATAAAGATGGGACACCACTAACCAAGAAATGGGGTGGATTCTAGAACTGGGAAAGGTCCTAACTTTGCAGCTGGTACAAAAATACATACTCTGGTTTTACAACCATGAGGAACTGAGTTCTACCATCAACCCAAATTTTCCTCTGCAGCCTCCAGAAAGGAACAGACTGCCAACACCTTAATTTTAGTCTGGTGAGACTTATACCAGACTACTGACTTACAAGAACTATAAAATAATAAATCTGTGCTATTTAAACCTCTGTTTTGTTGGTAATTTGTTAGAGCAGCAGGAGGAAACTAATACGAGTACAAGAGATAATACACTAACAACGAAGCAAAACTGAAGGAACAAAATAGTAGCAGACTCAGAGACTCCAAGAAGGGACTAGTGGTTACCAAAGGGGAGGGGTGTGGGACAGCGGGTGGGGAGGGTGGGAGAAGGGGATTGTGGGGTATTATGTTTAGTACACATGGTGTGGGGGGGTCACAGGGAAAACAGTGTAGCACAGAGAAGGCAAACAGTGAATCTGTGTCATCTTACTACACCCAAGGACAGTGACTGAATTGGGGTATGAGTGGGGACTTGATAATATGGGTAAATGTAGTCACCACATTGTTTTTTCATGTGAAACCTTTGTAAGAGTGGATATCAATAATACCTTAATAGAAAAAAAACAACCACAGTTTCAAAAAAGAATGATGCTGAAAAAGGGAAAAATAAAGTTGTTTTTTTTTCCTAAATACAAATGAATTAGTTGTATAAATAATTAGAAAGGAATCGGCACAACTTTTACCCATGTGCTCAATTATCTCTTTTTCCCAACACTTTAATTAAAATACTGTATATATAGGCATGTGTAAGGGCTGCTCTTGGGAAATATTTTTTCAAGGTGGAAACAAAAGCACAATAGACTATGACCCAAGCTTGGTGAACATGTTCAGAGGCTGCTGTGCTAGCACGAATCTCCTCATGCTTTTTTATTTCTCCACTTTTATAACAAGTGCACTAACTTACATGAAATGATATAAATAAACAAGCAAGAATAACAAACCCTTCATAATAACAAGTGCCACTAAAAAGAAAAATAAGTGCTGGTTGTGGGGTATTATGTTTAGTACACATGGTGTGGGGAATCACGGGGAAAACAGTGTAGCACAGAGAAGGCAAACAGTGAATCTGTGGCATCTTACTACACCCAAGGACAGTGACTGCATTGGGGTATGAGTGGGGACTTGAAAATATGGGTAAATGTAGTCACCACATTGTTTTTTCATGTGAAACCTTCATAAGAGTGTATATCAATAATACCTTAATAAAAAAATTAAAAAAAAAGAGATAATACACATACAGCAATGATCAGGAAGGCATGTGGGAGGCATAAATATTCAGTATTAGGCCTTGAAGTTGTGTTTGCATTGCACCTAATGTCAGACTGTCCAGATTGTAGTGATGGAGATTATTAGGGAAGCAGGTTAAAGCCCTCTCAAGGTGCCCCTGGTCTCCTCGCTGCTGCTGATGGTTAACTATGTGTAAATGGAATTAAATTCCTGTCCTTGGCAACAGCTGAAGGGGAAAAGGATTTTAGGAGAAACCACCAACCAAGTAAATGGAATCCCACCTTAGCTTTGACCCGAGCCACTCAGTTTAAGATGTCTAGTTACATTTTAAAGCATGATGAAAATCTCTGGTAATCCCATATACCATATTGTGTGTATGTGTGTGCAAGTATGCACATTTTACGGATATTTTAAATGTTATTTATAATTAATTACCTTATTATTTATACATTTATATGTTATATATTTATTACATATAAATTATGCATATATATTATATGGTAATAAATGCTTCCTTGGGGATATAGATATATATATCTAAGGATATATACACACACACATATAAGATGATCACATCTTTTGGGTCCTTTCTTTCAGGGAAGGAAGTTGCAAGGAAGAAAATTCTACATAAGGTGCCACCCGCAATTAATTCTGATTTAGTGGAAAGAGAGGTAGCAAACCCACATATTCCCAATTCTCACTCCAGAGATTCCAGTCCAGTAGCAGGTCTGGCGTGAGCCCCAGGAAGCTACACTTGTGACAAGCTCTCCAAGTTGGGCCTAGTTTTAGAACTATGAGACTCAATAACTTCAAGGAGTCTCAGGGTGGTTCAGTTATAATACTTTGTTAATGACGACACTGAAATTTCTGATCTCCAGTTTGATTAGGGAATGAAGGGTCCTGGTTAATTAGCTACTTTTCAGGCTGAAGTAGGGGGATTCACAAACATCCCCCAATTTAGATTTTAAAACCAATGATCCTATAGGAGATCTATACGCTTGGGTCACATGCCTCCAAGTATCAGAGTGGGAACTGGAATCCATATTGATATGACTCATTCATTCATTCAACAAAGTTCCAATTATACCCCATGTTTATTTAAAATTTTAAGTTATGTAATTATACATGAAATAGTTTCCTGATAAAATGCCTAATAATAGAAATAAAAGAAAAAAATACTCTTCTACCCCACCCCCATCTCACTTTCCTCCTCAAAGCTCATCCTTTTGTTATTTGTTCTTCAAGAAAATATTCTATGAATTATTTACAACATACACAAACCAAGAATACTCAGGTTTAAGCCTTAAAAAAAATAATGAGATTATAGAACTTCCTTTGTCCCAACAGTCAGTCAGTACATAAAGATCACAGAATTCTTTTTATCTACTACATAGCACGTTGTGTGTGTCATGATGGGTTGAAATCTATCTGTCCATTCCCCACTGAATTATATTTAAGTTCTTTTACAATGTTTGGTATGACACACACACAATAATAGCCTTACATATGCACTAAATATCCTTATATGTGACTCTGTATGCATAATATGGTTTCTCTAAGATGTTTAGACATTTAATTATGAGTTGAAGAGAATGAATGCTTTGCCCTTTTCTACACCGTTTTTTAGCTACTTGGAGTTGGGAGGAAAATAACATCTCTTAACCCACAATTCTAGATGCAACTAGATGCAAACCCCAGAAAGTATCTTTGCCTGGATGTTGATGCGGATCATGATAAAGGCTGGCTGATGCCGCTTGTGTGAATTTTGAGGCATATTTGTACCACAGCAAAGTCCAGGAGAGCTCCCCATCTCTTTATTACTAGTCTTATTCGACTTCTCCCAATGATATTAATGACCATTTTTATCTTGGCAGTTTCCTTTGCTCAGCAGCAATTCTAGTCCTGAGTCCTGATTTTGAATATTAAATATGTATGTGGAAAAGGACGTTTGGTGCCTTGACTGCAAACAGCTGTCCCAAACGTTTTTCAGCTTTAGCAATGTAGAGGAAGTGAGGGATGGCTCTCACAGTCCCACGTGACTGACCACCGCCGGGAGCATGGGCGCTACTACGAATGAGTATCAAGGGGCAAGAAGCAGCCTTGGAGCCTGTCGGAAGTCCAAGCTGCAGACTGACAGGATGATGGGTAATGAAACCGCCTGGTGTTTCCCAGCCCTCTGCTTCATTCCCCACAGGTCACCTGGACCTTGGCTTTCACAGTCTTCACTGCTGTGCTGGGTTCCTTCCAGTTTGGATATGACATTGGTGTGATCAATGCACCTCAACAGGCAAGTAAAAAACATATAATTCAAATCTCTTTTGGGCAATTGCTGTCAGTGACAGAAAGATGTGTGTTCCTTCTATACAAAGATAAGGTCTGTCCACATGGGGAACCCAGGGTAATTCCAGCCCTCTCTCAGGTACCATGTGTGTGGTTCCAAACCTGATAACATGACCCTGACTCCTCAGTTAATAACCCTCACAGTAAAATAAAGAAACTAAATAATTCTTGATCTCTGACTCTGCCGTTTGCTGAGCTCACAGAAAACTCCAGCCAGAATATGACGTGCCTAAGGATTTTTTTTAAAAAGCTTAAAAGCTTATTGCAGCATTCATTCAGAGCTCCTAGCATACACGAATGAAAACTGCCAGGGAATGAGAGGAGACAACAGAAGGACGAGTTTCATTCTGTACACACACACACATTTATTGAGCATCAGCTCACTGTGCTTCAGGCACACTAACATATGTTTCCCCAGTTTGACCCTACCAGCAACTTATTATGCCCATTTCTTAGTCAGATTAAAAACTTTAGAAGCCCAAACACTAAAAAGATTCTGGGTCTTTCCCCAATTCCTGTCTCTCACAGGTGATTCAAAGTAAAATAATATTAAATTTTTAAATAATAATCAAGAAATCCAACAAAGTTTGGATTTTCTCCATGATGACTATTTGAGTGGATTTTTAAATGTCAAATAATTTCTATCATTTTTCTCATTTATTTTGTGCATCCCTATTCTGGTATCTAGTGAATAGACAGAGAAGGATGTCATTTTTCTCAGCTCCCACAGTCTGTAAGGCGGAACCTGGACTTCATTTCCTCTGCTCTAACTCAGACTGCCAGGGCACTCAGGGCACAGTTGTTGTCTCACTCCTCTTCCTATCACCAGTGCCAAGCACACTGATTGGCATAAAGGTGTTCGATAAGGTGTTTAGTGAATGCATCACTAATCATCAGGGAAATGCCAATCAAAACCACAATGAGATATCACCTCACACCAGTCAGAATGTCCACTATCCAAAACACAAGAAATAACAAGTGTTGGCGAGGATGTAGAGAAATGGGAACCCTACACTGTTGGTGGGAATGTAAATTAGTACAACCATTGTGAAAGGCAGTATGGAGGTTCCTAAAAAACTAAAAATAGAAATCCCATTGGACCCAGTAATTCCACTACTAGGAATTTACCCAAAGAATACAAAATCCCTGATTTGAAAAGATACATACACCCCTATATTTATTGCCACATTGTTTACAATAGCCAAGATATGGATGCAACAACATAAGTGTCCATCAGTAGATGAACGGATAAAGAAGATGTGGTACATATACACAATGGAATATTATTCAGCCATAAAGAAAAAAGAAATCCTGCCATTTGCAACAACATGGATGGATCTAGAGGATATTGTGTTCAGTGAAATAGGCCAGGCGGAGAAAGACAAATATCATATGATTTCACTTATTTGTGGAATATACAAACAAAGCAAAACAGAATGAAAAAACACCAGTAGATTCATAGACGCTGAGAAGGGACTGGTGGTTACCATGGGGGAGGGGTTGGGGTGGGTGGGTGGGGACTGTTAGTGGGACAAAGGGGCACAAAAACTCTCAATCATAATGTAAGTTGGCCACGGGGATAGTAGTACAGCATGGAGAATATAGTCAATGATTCTGTAACATCTTTCTATATTGACAGGTAGTAACCACACTAGTGGGGGTGAGGATTTAACACCATGGTAACTGTTGAACTACTTACTATATTGTATATTTGAAACCAATATGAGATTGAATATCAATGATAGATACCTCAGTTTTTCAAGAAAGTGTTTAGTGTATGAAGGAAAGAGAGAGATAGACTGGCAAGAAGCTGAAGGAAGGGGAGGCATAAGGTGAAGGTACAAGCATTTGTTGGGTGCCTTCTATGAATCCACCATGTTTCAACTGCCTCTCCTACAACTCCAAGGAAAATGGAAAATTGGACTCGGGAAAATGTAAGATACTACAGAGTATGAATGTGTGAAATGTGTGCTGGCTGCAGCCCATTACCTGAAAAGGGTTGCAACTTGGGCCAAAAGATGTGCTCTGGTTAGGCACCCTATGTCACCATGAGTGTGGTGGCCCTTGCTGAGGCTGAAAGAATTAGGGAATGATGCTTGGGGTTATATAACATTTCTGTGAGTGATGACAACATGTGCCAATTTAATTTGGTTCAAATCACCATAATTTGGAACAGTAGAGTGTCTTCCCCTTTGTGGAAGACCTTTTCAACATCCTGAACACAGAGATCCCCACAGATATCTGGCTTAGTCTCCTTGTTAGATCCCCTTCCTTCCGTGTTTAAAGGGCTGCATAAACACCATTATGTAAGAGTAGTCATTCAGGCCTACTTGTATTTGGTAGCAGAATGACATTTGGAATTATTTTAGGGTATTTTTAAATCATGCTTTTTTACGATTATGAAATCTACATATGTCTGTTGCAGAAAGTATTGGGGGAAACAATCCCCATAATTATTCTACCACATAGGGCAAACTGCTGAGAACATTCTGGGTATCTCCTTCCAGCCTTTTTTCTATACATATTATTCATATAGAATGGCCTTCGCATGAGGCAAATGTCTTGGCCAAATTTCTTTTATCATAAGAGGATGTTAACTCCCTCTCTCACTCAGCTGACTTTATCACGTAGGACTTTGCCCATGACTGGCAACTCAGAGCAGCTGAATTCCAGGTCCTTGTCAAAGGACCAGCCCGCTGCCACTGAATAGTGACCAAATCAACACTGAGAGGAATGAATGACAAGGAAGGAAGGCAGCTTGAAGGATGTGCCTTTAATCCTTTGCCACTACTTAAACACAGTATAAAATATGGCTCAGTGACATTTAGTTTTGAATGTCATTCATTCTATTACACACTGAACTCTGTGAGGACCCAGAGGAAAAACTTCTTTCAGGTCTCAATACCTTCTCATGGATCACTGAGTTGTTTTTATCTTTGAAATTCATCAATATACATGATTGTTTACCTCTCTTTCCACTGGCTGCTAGGAAGTTTACCGCTCAATTTATAGCTCACTTCTAGCAAGGATGCAGCACCTAGTGTCTGAATTTTGTATATTAACTTTATTTTTGACCCTATCTTATCTTTCCCTATCTTTTTTCTTGAGTCTGTTTTTATGCTTCTAATGGAATGTTTACCTAAGTCAACTTAAATCCTGCTGGGTCGAGGTAACACTGGTGTGAAAATATATCTTTTCAGGCTGCAGAATATTTTCAATTTAATTAGTGATCAACATTTAAAATTTGAAGAATTTTACATAAAAACCCAAATTTCTGGCTTCTTTTTAAAAATTAAAGTCACACAATGCTGGTCTCACAATTGCAGCTTCCTTCTCAAATGGGGCAAACGCTCTCCAGTGCTATAATCTTACCCACTTGGTATGTTACCCTCACTAGAAGAAACAGTGTTTCATCTTCTAGCTATTGAGGTTCTCCTAGCCTCCTTCACTAATTGCTTCCTGCTGGTTCCTGCTGAAACTGGAATTTGTGACCTCTTTTTTATAGGATAAAGTCAACTATAAATCACCTATCTGTGTTTGTATATATAACACACATAATCAGGAGGATCCTGTTTAAATACCTAACCAACATTTTAAAGGCAAAACAAGAAAAATGTATAGAATATTTGAAATATTGGAGCTATTTTTCTTTATTTCCTCAGATTATAACATCCCACTATAGACATATTTTGGGTGTTCCATTGGATGACTGGAAAGCTATCAACAACTATGCTCTCAACAACACAAAGGAACTGCCCACAGGCCCATACCTAAGCAATCCAACACCAACGCTTTGGGCGGAGGAAGAGACTGTGGCATCCGCTAGCCACATCACCATGCTCTGGTCCTTGTCTGTGTCCAGCTTTGCAGTAGGTGGAATGATTGCATCATTCTTTGGTGGCTGGCTTGGGGACAAGCTTGGAAGGTAGGCAAATTTCTTAAGTAAACACAAACAAGGAAGTTTAAGTTATTTTGGGTTTATAAGAATTTATTTAGAAAGAAATCATCTTTCCTTTTGTGGAATAGTTATAGAGTTATTTCTTCAAGTCATGACTCTATGAGTTAGATTGATGTTGGACCAAATAATGGAGAAAGCTGTTGCCACAATCCACTTAATTAAGGAGTCATTTACAGCAAAAATTGAGTTTGGTGTGTATTTCTAGATAACCACATCAATTCCCTGGCTCTGTAAGTTAAAAAACATATTAAGAAGCCACTGCACAAATGGTTAACTCAGGAACTTGAGAGAAGAATCAAGAGTGAAATCTTTAACCTGAATGTCCACTGTTTGCTTCATCAAACACTTTTCTCAAACATCCAGTTTTTCATTTTCAAATTGGAATTTAGCATTTGGACAGTCAAGTCCTAAGGTCAACTCAATATCCCCAGCTCCCATTTACAGGGTATACCTCGTGTGGTTTCTAGTTGGTGCTACGGCTATCTCAAGCCCCAAGCAGAGAAGAATCAAGTGTTGTCTCCATTTCTATATACTCTGGTTTCTATTAGGTGTTTCAAATTAAAAACATTAGTGGAACTCCTTTACACATAAATTTCACTTAGTCATGTGACATATTAAAGCTCTTGGGATTTCCCCAGCTCCCCACAGAGAAGAAATAAAATAAGAACATTAAATGGTTATTTCTTCAGACTGTCTGCTCTTTGAGCTCATCTTTTGTTTATTAATTGCCTTTTTTTCTGATGACAAAAATAAATATGCGAATGTGAAAATTCTAGAAAATGCAAAAACCTGTAAAGATATAAATGATGTAGGCAACCATTTTAGTAACTCTGGGTCACAATGCATTAGGTTTTTAAATTCCTTCTTTAAATTATACTTTCATCTCTCTGGTTATTAAAATTTTGATAACCTCTTTCTCTAGTACTGGAGATTTTATATAATAAAACTATATATAAGAAGTTTTCTTAAGTAGTGGATAGCATTAGAATCCAAGTTTTATTCTTTTTCTTATTTGAAAGGGACTTTCCTCCATTATAAAAGAGAAAATGGTCAGTGTCTCACATTTTTGCCAACTTACTGGTATTTAGCTGAATTCTAAATGAAAATCCATAAATTATAGAGTTCATAAACTGACTTCAGTCATTTACAAAATTAAAAATCATTTTTAATTTGCACCAAGTTGGTTTAAGCAGTAATTTGATAATTTTCTAGATTATTTCTAAAATAAAGTTAAACAATGTTAAATTATATTTTAAAATATGAACAAACCAGTTCTTTTAGCAGCTACTGATATTTGTATTTCTTCCCATCCTGAAGAAAAACTTTAAGCCCTTGTCATCTCATTTAGAGATGAGGTTCTGACAGGTCCAGTAATTTATTCTAAAACATTTAACTAGTGTCCAGTGATGTAACCAGGATGCATGTCCTCTTGAGTCATAGGATTGAGCATTAACAATGATCATACCCCAAAACAATGTCAAATGATCATTTATCAAATGACTTACGGTAAACTAAAAGTAAGGTTTCGTTCAGCTGCCAGTAGAAAAATGAAACTCCTTGAAAAACAGCCACAAAATTAATAAATTTAACTTCCAAATTAAAACAAAAGAGTTCAGTCTCTCCTATAAAACTTTTCTAGGAAGATTTGCTGGGAAATGGCATGACTTTCCTATCATCAGGGTCACTGCTCCATCAGTTAAAAATAAGTAAATAAATATGTATTTTCCATTATTACTTTAAAAAAGGTCCTTCCTTATAATTGTGTAATAGTCAATAGATGTCTATGGACACTACTGTATAGATGTAGTTTCTCAAGGTCAATTTTTCCAGAGGCTGTGCCCTTACAACATAACCATAGGTTATGCTGCTATGTAGGAGAGACTGTGGTCTGTGTGATTCACTAGCATGAGTCAAGGGATGTATACACAGCTTACCTTAGAATGCATTTTTTTGTATCAAACAATGGAACACATTAAAATGAAGCATTAGCCTTTGGTTTCACACAGATCCAGTCCCAGCTTTGTCACTTAATAGCTGTATGAAAATGAGCAAGTTACCTAGATTCTCTAAGATGTTTCCCCCACCATCTGCAATATGAGAAAAAAGAATACCTACCTCACAGCATTATTGTGAGGCTTAAATGAGAATGAATACAGGGTTTAGCTCAAGGCCCGGCAATAAGCAGGCAGCGAATGCACCACTTTAGTCATGATCACAGTGACTGTGGTGGCCGTGATACAGCCCATGCTAACAGCACGATTTAGAGCCGGATTCAAAGAAATATACTTAGAAGCATATTTGCTTCTCCCGCAATCAACTATTTCATGTACTTAAGAGTATTTATTGTTTGTGTTTCTCAGTCTGAGCATAAGTTAAAATCCCTTAAGTTGTTTAAAGTGTTCCTCATCCTCAGTGGTAAGGCAGATGGACTGAATTTAGAGCAACCTGGCATCAAAAATACTTTCAGACTCTATCTCTTCTGAGACGTTTCATCTTTTCCCTCCCTGATAGAAAATACTATTAGCTAGCTAGTAAGATTTTCTTAAGGTGAATTATTGAATTTGCCTGTCCTCTGTCCTTGTGTGGAAAGAAAGCACTTCGTAGAGAAACACCCTTGTCTTTTTCTGCTCTGCAGCTTGGAAGTTGGTCGGCTCTAAATCACTGTTTCCCCTGCTTTTGAGTCATTGCCAGTTTCCACACATAGGTTTCCTATTTATTGCTGCCCTAATGAATTACTCAAATTTAGTGGCTTTAGACAACAAAAATTTATTTCTTTTGGTTTTGGAGGTCAGAAACCCAAATTCAGTTTCACTTGACTGAAGTCAAGGCTTCAGAGGGGCTGATTCCTCCTGGGGGTTCTGAGGGAAGAACCCATTTCCTTGGCATTTTTCAGCTTTCTGTGGCCACCTGTATTCCTGCTTGTGGCCCCTTCTTCAGCCTTTAAAGCACATTACTTTAGTCTGTCATCACATTCTGCCCTCTTCTTACAAGGATACTTGTGGTTACTTCATTGTACAAAGATAATCCAGAATAATCTCTTCATCTCAAACTGTTTACCTTAATCACAGCTGCAGAATCCCTTCTGGCATATAAAGCAACACATTCCCAGATTCTGAGGATTAGTAAGTGGGCTCCAGGGGAGTATTATTAAGCCTGTCTTAAAGTTGCTGGGTAGTCATTGCAGTATGAGATTATATAGCTTTACTCTCCAGAAAGAAAAAAATCTGTTTGGTGATAAAGATACTTGCTTAGGTAAAGCTCACTTATTAAAATTTGAAAGATTGAAATAGAACATAGAAGAGCTTACATTTCTTTGTGGCATAAATATTTCCACATCTGTCCCTTCAGATTCCTTTATTGGCCGTATCATCATCTACTGAACTTTGAAGGTTTTTGTGTACCTCGCTCTGTCATTCAATAGGAATAAAAATATAAGTTATCTGCAAATGTTATCTATTTTCATGTGATTTATTTTGAAAATTATTTTTTGTTGCTATGTCAGCTTTATTACATATTTTACTTTGGTTACATTAATTCGTAGATTCTGGGAATATGCTGACATATTGTTAAAATAAGAGTACTTATTCTCTAGGATAAGGCTTAAAGTAAAAAGTATATTTTAATTTACTTCCAAATAATTCACACTAAAGGGAATTTAACTTTGAAAGTTTGTTTCATGTCTACATCAACTAACCCTGTGCCATTAAAAGGAAAAAAGAAAGAAACAGGATGTACAACTACAGAATTTAATGTAGCTATCACCAGCCAATTATTCGCCAAGACAATCAACTTGTACAAAACTTAGTTAACTGTTTGAAAAAGTGTCAGAAGTGCTATCTTAATCAAATTAGTCATCCCCACTAGTTGAATAATCTTTATCAAACTGGAGACAAAGTACATGACACCAGATTCTTTCATGACAAATATTACTAATTTTTAATGGTTAATCCACAGATAAATCAAAGTAGCAATCATGGTTTAAGATTCTCCAACTAGCTCTTTCGGCAAAATTAAAATAATTGCTCTTAGGTGAATATCTCAGCATACTCTGAAAGCAAATAATTTTATCAAGTCTGATGCTAAATTTATAATCCTTGCTTTTTAAAATTTCAGAATCAAAGCCATGTTGGTAGCAAACATTCTCTCATTAGTTGGAGCTCTCTTGATGGGGTTTTCAAAATTGGGACCATCCCACATTCTTATAATTTCAGGAAGAAGCATATCAGGACTCTACTGTGGTAAGTCACACACACACACACACACACACACACCCCTGCAAATCATTCTAAAGGCAGATGTGGTAACATGAAGGGAAATTTTTGAACCTGAGGGGACATCACAAAAGGGAAAGGCAATAGCATAATGTTCAAGTTCTTAGTCAGGGAGGTTTGGGACCAGTAAGTGGGTTTGGTGAAGCTATCTTTTTGCGCCTGGCAATTTCTAGTCATCTGATGTCAGACAAATTATTTAACTCTCCGCTTCCTTATTTACTAAATGAAGAGGATAATATCTACCTCATAGAGCACTTGTGAGAAAACATGTAAAGTGTTCAGCATAGAATCTGACTATAGTAAGCTTCCAAGAAATGCCAGCTGTTGTCACTCCTGTCATTCAGTAGACAGTGGAAGACTGCAACACCCAGAACCTCTAAGTTGACTCTTATGGCCTATTTGGCCCCTCGGGTCTGTGTCTTCTATCTGGAAAGGCCTTGGCACCAGGGCCCATGCCTCAGACCACATTCCCTGTATGTCTGTTTCCACTGTGGCCTGGGCGAGCATTGGAGTGGCAGTAATCACTGGGAAAGGAAGTTATGTTGAGGTAGCTGGTAGATGAGTTTGTTATGGAGGAAGAACGCTCCTCTCATGAACTTCACATCTGAATAGCCAGAATCACTAGTTCTTAGAAACAGCTTTTCAAACTTTGGGAAGTTTCAAACTTTCAGAAGCAAATTTAATCAGCAGAGGTCTGAACAAAGGGAAAATCCTTCAATCTCCAAAGCAGCTAAGTCTTTAGTTTTTTGATGCCAGTGAAGCCCTGGCTCTGATGGTTTGGAGTCAAGGTTTTAACCCATTGTCCCAAATCATAGCTGTCTTTCAAAGCATTAACATCCACTAAAAATGGGAGAGGAAGAGCTAGAGCACAAAATGGTGTATAAAATATTTATAACACTTCTACTTGTGAAAATACTATATAGTTCCATTTGTCTTCAATGATCAGTTGGAACAAAAGTCTAAAATATCCACAAGTTAATAATTTAATTAAATTTCTCCTTTCATTATTTTCAATATTAATACAAATAACTGAAAGTTACAATAGCTTTATCACAGTGAAGAGTCAACCTACATGTGGAAAGAGCTTCAGATTTAGAGTGAATTAATTCTTGCACTGTCTCTATCTGGCCTTAGATACAGTAATTGAATCTGAGCCTCAGTTTCCTCTTTTGTAAACTGCAAATAAGAGATCCAAATCATGATCCTTCTTTCTTCTTCATTTTTTAACACACACTATAAAAAAAATGTTTTTGGAAAAATTGAAGAGAATTGTTACAAACACTGTGGAACAACCTACTTACCACTAGTGTAGCCAAGTAACTTGGGCCCTTCAACTATCTTTTAAAATTATGTCGGGTTGTATTTTAAGCACTAAAATTGCTAAAGGCGATAGGAAATACAATTTGACTTCCAATTCATGTTACTTCAGACCTATGAATTTAACTACATTATTCTGTTCTTGAGATATAATAGTGGATACTACACAAGAATAGTGCTGCCCGGAACAGGACCAAATAAATGGGGTTTGTTCTTATTTAAGTTCAACAGACCACACATTAGAGTCATACTTGAAAGTCAGCTGAAATCTAGATGCTGTATCAACCAGCTCATGTGAGATATTAAGAACAGTTTGAAATAGTTTGTGTAAAAGCATCTTTTACACAAAGATCATCCATTTCCATTTGATAGGCAAGAAGTCTAAGAGGAAGTCTCTGACAAATCTAATTTTTAAATTCTTAAGAAAATGCCAAGCATTGCTTTCAGCCTTGCTTAATGATAGTCTTGGGCCTTTTTATTTACTCAGCAAATGGCTGGACACTCCATCATTTCCAAGATGACTGATTACATCTGCATTTAAGGAAGCTATGGAAAACAGAATGGTCTAGCACTTTTCAAAATTCTTGTATTCTTTTAAGCACCAAAATCTTTGTTCAAATAAAATCTTTTCTGAAGCCTATATAATTTGGAAGAATAAAGAAGCTGGATTGCTCCAGTTGGAGTAATTGGGGAGGAGCTCCCCCATAGTTCCTTAACTGTACTTCTCTGTACCCTCTCTAACAGTGATCTTGAGGTGCTTCCACATTGTGAAAACTCAGATAGGACTCATGGTTCTCACGCTAATGCTCTATTGCACTGTGATCTTAGGAAGTCATTTCTCACCTCTATCGAGTAAAAAGGTTGGCCTAGATATGTTTAAATTTCCTTTACTCCCATGAATCTAGATTAAGAATATATTAAAGCATTCTTCTGTCTTTTTTCTGAAGACAATCTAAGGCATTATGATGTAATCTCAATATTAACATAGAGTTTTTTAACTAAATAAGAAAATACTATGACCAATTGTCAAATTCATGACTAAATGACTAACAATTTCTTTCTAATCGTATATCCAATGAAACTTCATTTGGAGTCTTATCAACAAATATTCTTTGCATAAACTGTGGCTGTGGCTGGCCACAAGGGCCCTTCCTTCCAACAGACTCGGGAAGGGACTTTCAGTCAGGATACTGACTACACTGAAACCAAATTACTGTTACAGAGAGAGTCCAGGCTGAACTTTGACATTCACGTTCATGTCTCATGCAGGGCTGATTTCAGGCTTGGTTCCAATGTACATTGGTGAAATCGCTCCAACCACGCTCAGGGGTGCTCTCGGCACTCTTCACCAGCTGGCCATTGTCACGGGCATTCTTATTAGTCAGGTAAAAACTCCTATCCCCTACTTTACTCAACTTCTCACTCCTTGACTGTCAGTTCTCAATGTAGACCAACACAGAGGGAAAAGCCTGTTCCATCAGTGGTAGTGGAGGTGGTATAGAGACATAGGCTTTTTTGCTCAAAGTAAATTACTACTCTGCTCCTTCCCTTTGAGTTGTGGTGGGGTTGGGACCGGCAGTAACCTGGCAAGCCAAATCTTGAACTCCTGGATCTATTTGAGAATTAAATTATTCCATTTAGATCTCAAAGAATAGGAGACTTCAAGTTTTTGACTGTTTGGTTTCCTTTCTTTTGAAAAGCTTAGCTGGAAATTTAATATGTATATGATTGCCACAGCAGTTCTTGTTCAGTTGGCTTTATCCTTCCCTTCTATCCCATGGTCTCAGAGGGTGTTCCCAAAATCCCAAGCCTATGACTACCCAGTGGATTAGCCACTGCAATAGCAGTCACAAACCTGGCTCTCATTAGAGTAATTGTTCTATCTATTCTATGTAACCCCATTCTATTTAATTTCTGGATAATCTAAGAAGAATTTTTTTAAACAAAGGTCCAAAGTTATGCATGATTTTTGGTACTGTTTGAGATATCAAATTTGTTCTTAAAAATCTGATTGATCAGAGAAGACAAGTAGTGACTCTATAGCATCTTACTAGGCCGATGGACAGTGACTGTAATGGGGTATGTGGTGGGGACTTGATAATGGGGGGAGTCTAGTAACAATGTTGCTCATGTAAGTGTATATTAATGATACCAAAAAAAAAATACAGCCAACTAATAAAATAGTCATCTAATAAAAGGAACACAATCTTTTTTCCCCTTTAATCTATAAATGCTGTGAATTACACCAATAGGCTTATGTTATATTATAACACAGTTGTATTCTTAGCAAGAATCCTGCTATAATTATGTTATGTCTCAAACATATTATTGCAGGATTTGTTTAACTGACAGTTTATCATGGATTTGTTTGTGTGTTCCTAACTTAAATAAACAATCCTTTTCTTTTAAAAAAAAATGTTGATTGATTCTCATCCTAAATGTCCCGTATTTGTTAATGAAAACATACCTAGGTGAATTCTTTGTAAAACAAATAGTCCCTAATTTAGTTAAGGTGAGACCTACTAGAATAGTTTCTGTCTTCTGCATACTTGAATCAAAGTATCAGAATTACTACTAAAAAGCTAATTTCCTATTTCAATACCCAAAGTGCTGTGCACTTGCTGTGCTACCTCCCTGCCTTTACAGGTTGTTGGCCTTGAGTTTATCCTGGGAAATCCTGAGTGGTGGCACATCCTGCTTGGTCTATCTGCTGTGCCGGCCATCCTCCAGTCTCTGCTGCTCTTCTTCTGTCCAGAAAGCCCCAGATACCTTTACATCAAGTTGGATGAGGAAGTCAAAGCAAAGAAAAGTAAGGCTGTGGGTGCCTTTTTTTCTTCCTATTGTTTTGAAACTATTAGCTAATGAAAACCAGTGTGCATGGATGGTTATTTGTGAAATTGGTACCAGTGCCTTCCAAATGAAATCAGTGATTACATGTAAGAAGAGTGTGCAAGATCACTTTAATATGAATGCTGTATGCCATTTCATGCCAATAATTCACTCACACCCAAATGGGAAAACCACATGCAGGGTACTGGAATCAGCCAGACACTTCTGAAAGACTTTTCTGTGTGTTATGCTTCTATGATAATGAGGATCATGGTTTTGTCAGGAGAAAAAGCCAAATATTCTGCTTTTTTTTAAAAATAAACGGGATTGAATTTAACAAAAAAGTATTTCCACTACCCTTGCTGTTAAGTAATAGAAAAGGCTGTGCAGAACTATAGCTTTTTCATTAACATAATAAAAATAAATTTATTTTTGTTTTGACCTGAGTTGTGTCATCCTGATCATTTTGGGGGACAGGCTTGAAAAAACTCAGAGGAGGTGCTGATGTCAACAAAGACATCACTGAGATGAGAAAAGAAAAGGAAGAAGCATCATGTGAGAAGAAAGTCTCCATAATTCAGCTCTTCACCAATTCTAGCTACCAACAGCCTATTCTAGTGGCATTGATGCTACACATGGCTCAACAATTTTCTGGAATCAATGGGGTAAGTTTAAGAATACCCCCTATCTCTTAAGAGCAAAGTGGATTAATATAGAGAAGGGGCACAAGCTTAAATAGCTAAAAGTAGTTTTTAACTGTTGACATCACATGTTTTACTACAACAAACATATATTGCATGACCATTTGTTTTCTTGGTTCTGCTTTATCTACTTTCTAAGTCTAGCTTAAAATTTTAAAAAATGTCAACAATCAATGGTACTGTATGTCTGTTAAGGTGAAGGTAAAAAGGCAACAGACATAATAAATATGAAAGAGGGAAAAAGAGAATATTTATACCAGAAAAACTAACTTACAAAGGGCTTCTAGAGTTGAGTATCAAGTTTAGGATTTCTGATAGCCTAGGCATAGGAGTCCATGGTTCCCTCTAGTTAGGTGAAGTATACCAGATAGCCAAGGACAAAGAAGTTTCTGCTGTCCAAGAAACTTTCACTCTACTTGGAGAGTCAGCACACAAAATAAACAATGGAGTGAAAAGGCATGGTATTACTGAGTGGTGGTAGTAGATAAGACATAACTGAAAAACAATACTGAGTATTAACTAGCCAGCTTTAAGGTTTTAAATTGGTATCCTTGCATTATTCAGGCTTGAGTAGTTCTACTGGCAACTAGCTGGCAGAAGAAAAAAATTAAACATTTATTAAGAAATTGAGTAAAGAAAATCTCTTATCCCATTTCATAATATACCTTGGGCTTCCTCTATGAGCCCATCCCAAATCCACAAGGGACACTTCGGGGCTGACCAATGGACAGGCAGAGATTTGGGGGAGGCAAAGAAAGCAGTTCCCATCAGATGAAGCAAAAGCTGCATTCACTCCACAAGCTGAATACTGCTCTGCTGTTATCTGTTCTTTTTTAAGGGGCACTTGATATTCATTTTTATCTAATATCCTATATAACTTTGGGGCTTACAGACCAAATTTACATCTCCTGTCTCAGTTCTGCCTGTATAACAATGGCACAATACTTAATCTATCAGACCTCCTGATTTTAGCTTCTATCCCAGTGCCTGGCTTAGAGGCAGCCAGTAACTGTTGAGCCTGAGGCGGCTGAGCTGCCTAAAAATGGGGGGAGAGTCCTCACTGCACACAGTCCACGTAGCCCTGCGTCAGCCCTGTCGGCAGGAAGAGGTGGTAACAAGAGGACATGTTATGTGGGACAGGAATGAGGATGACAGAACTACAGAATGATCTAAGAGACAATTATTAGCATAAAAACATAAGTAATAAAGGCTATTAGGGAGGTTGTGAACCAGATTTCTTCATATCCACTGAGACCAGTGGAAAATTTGGGGTTAAATGTAATAAAAACCAGAATTCTTATCCACACTGGTGAGAGTATAAACAGACACAATTTCTTTGGAAAACTAGCAGTATCTATCAAAGCTGAGCATATGCATACCTGATGGTCCAACAAGTCTATTCCTAGGTGCAAATGTGTACATTTTTCACCAAAAGGATTGCACTAGAATGTTCATAACAGCACCATTCACAATCAATTCTAAATGACAACTACCTAAATACCCATCAATAATAGAATAGGTAACTAAATTGTGGTATGTTAAAACAACAAAATACTATACAGCAATGTTAATGAACAGCGTACAAATGCACACAGTCATATGGATGATCCTCACGGAGGTAATGTTAAAGCCAGATACCAAATAATACACACTATGTGGTTCCGTTTACAACACGTACAAGACTAGGCAAAATTTATCTATGATACTAAAAGTTGGAAGACATTTGGGTGGCTTTTGGAGGGCTGCAATGATTTATTTCTTGATCTGAGTTCTAGTTATACAGGCATGTTCAGTTTGTGATAATTAATTGTTCCGTACACTTATACTTATGCTTTGTGTACTTTTGTATGTATTTTATACCTTGACAAAATTTTTGAAAATTAAGAAAAATCTTTTCAAATGCAGATGCAGAATATTCAGCTAAATATAAGGAGAACTTTTAAGCAATCAGAAGCTTTAAACACTAAACGAAGATTGTGGTTTCTCTGTCCCTGGAAGGAGAGGACAAATAAAATATTTTAGGGCGCTCTAGGGACCATAGTTCCATAGAAACAAACATTTTTCTTGCTTTAAAGCTACCAGTGCTGGAATTCTTGATTAAAGCTAAACTGTTATTACTTTGCAGATCTTTTACTACTCCACTAGCATTTTTCAGACAGCTGGAATCAGCCAACCTGTTTACGCAACAATCGGAGTTGGCGCCATCAACATGGTTTTCACTGCCGTCTCTGTAAGTTAATATTCTAGATAAATACTCTGCTTGCTCCTCCATCCAGAAATGGGAAGAAAAACCTTGTGATTTAAAGTGATTGATGACGCTGTCCAGGTGCACCAGGTGTACCTGCTGTAGAACCAAATGAGCCACGGGAAGAGTCCAGTATGTGAATAACCAACCACTCAGCATAACTGAAAAGGTGGATCACTGGTCTCCCCATCTGCTGGGATGCTATTTAGTCACTCAGTTGTGAATTAATAATTCCCTGGAGGGCACAGAGGACTTTCTCCTTATGTAAATACCTGGGTTCCTTCTTTGCTCTGTACATAAGTTTCTTGGGGTTAGCTGACAGTTTGCCATTTCTATCAATATTGGGCCTTCTACCTAGGTTCCTTCCCTTCTGTTTGAAATTCCTTTTTATCCTGAGTCTTAGGGGAAACATTAAAAAAAATAAACAAGGTCATCTGTAATAGATATCTATGCCTCTAGCAACATTAAACAGTTTCAGCAAATCCTTATGATGTTAGGCCACTAGACAGAGCTTCCAGGTAAGCTCACAAGGTATGGCTTCTGGTGATGTATGGAGTATGTGTGATACTCTGAGACAAAGGTGTAGAAATGGTGTAACTTGAAATGTTATTGTTCTTTTTAACATGTTACTTTTTTTGAAATTTCAAATGTTGTTACATATTTTTGAAATTTTCCTTTTCCTGGCAAGGGGAAGAGGTCATATACTCTTCTTAAGACCAAATACCTTACATAAGGAATGATTCAGTACCTTGACAATAGTACTATTTGACATAGAAACCTAAGAATTAAAGTAAACAAACAACAAAAATAAACCCAGAATTTCCTAATTAATGTAACTCACTGTAAAATGCAGGCAATTAGGCTTATTTTTATCTTTGAATGCAGGATATCCAAAAAGCTTATGCTTTTCAATTTTGGTCACAATGCTATGCTCAATATACTTTACTTGTTTTTCATTCCCTGCACATGGACTTTTAACTATTACCTTAGGGTGGTCAGTAAATTACAGCCTAGCTACCTAGGTCAAAAGGCAGTTTTGCCCATACTATATTAAACAGTGCTGGACCCTGGAAAGAGGAGGAAGAGCAGACAACAAGGCAACACCAGCAGTTCTGCAGACATGCCTTTAGAGACAATGCATGTTCAAACCAAAAGGCCACTTTAGATCAAAGGAGCTTTGAACTGGGATTGTAATCCCAGTAAGGGACTATTGACATTCGTTTGTACCCTGAGAAAGTAATTTTTACAAATCTTACTTCAACATAACATTTTTCTAGCACAGAGATTTTGATTAAAACATTTTATATGTAACAGGATTTGCTATGTAAAGCAACAGCTTGTCAAGATTGATTAAGCCAAACTCTAAGAATGCTTAGAAAGGAAACTACTGCAGAATTTCATTTTTGCCCCCCCACCCCTCTCATACACCCATCAACCTAGTTGGAGTGGGAGTTGTTTTGAAAAGTGTCTTGATTATTTTGAATATACATTTTTAGAATTCATCCTTTTATTTTGTGAAAGTATTTGAGCAAATGAATGACATAATAAAAAAAAATCAGTTGTAATCAGCTAATTAACCCTCCCAGGCTACAAATAACACTTAAAAATTTTAATTATATTTATCTTTGAAAATTATTTTAAGGTTCAAAAACAAGCAGGATAGTCCCTCAGTCATCCAATTTCTCTCTCCCAAATTAACCAGTTATCAAATTCTGTGTATCCTTTCAAAAAAAGATGCAAATAGGAATATGCACTAAGATATTAATGTTTCACCAATTTGGAAAGAAAATATTCAATTTCTTTGTTCTGAATGGGTATTTGGGGGAAAAGAGAATTTCCTAACTCCACACTGAATTATCTTCCACATTCTATAATTTCTTCCACACTAATGGGCCAGTGGAAGAGAACCTGTAATCTTAAGAAAGAGAAAACAAAACAGGAAGAAATATGGAGGAAAATAGGAGACAAAATGGTCTAGAGGAGAAGCAAAGGCTCATGAACTCCAACTAGGCACTCAGGACCTGGCAACACACATCGTTTTGGGCTAAGAAGAGGATTATGGTCAGGCAGACGTCCCCAGCCTCTGACCAAGGCTCGTCCTGTGTCACATTCCTCCCTGAGCACTCACCTGGCCTCAAGCAGTGAGTCCAACTCAATGTTCAAGGCAAGCAGTTTTAGAGTTTATTATCCTAGTAGTAATAGTTGCTCAGAAACATAGTAAAACCCCTTATTTCTGAAGAAATTATTCTTTTTTCTTGGTAGTGTGAAACAGTGTCATCAAGTCAGTTTTGAAAGTCATAATTAAAGAGTCAGACTATATAGAGAAATCTTACAAGCCTAAGAAAGGGTTGTTTTCCCACTTCCCTCTTAACAATTAAGTGTGGGCTCCCTGTTCACCATCCTGACGTGGTTTGAAACTCAGATGTGAAATGCCTCTGAGATGAAAGGGGCTTTCACTGTAGGCACAAAGAAAGGTTTCTCAGATATTTTCAGAACCCGAGACCATTATACTGAAGGTATTGGACTGCTATTGATTTACTGATAGATTTGTGAGCCTAGCCAATTTACTCACTAAAGTGAGAAATTATGAAAGGTAGCTTTTGGCTTGTGTGACTCACGAACCTTGGCAGTATTCCACGGACCAAGCAAGAGTCTGGTCAATAAACTCTGGTCCTGGCTAATTGTAAATCTCTCCAAAGACCCACAGACCCAAAGAAATCAATGGCATATCTTCTGAATTAGGATAAAAGAACTACTTTACTCCTAAATAATCAATGGATCAATGACCAAATTAAAACAGAGATCAAGCAATATATGGAAACAAATGACAACAATAATTCAACACTGCAAAATCTGTGGGACGCAGCGAAGGCCATGCTAAGAGGGAAGTATATTGCAATACAGGCCTACCTCAGGAAAGAAGAACAATCCCATATGAACAGTCTAAACTCACAATTAGCGAAACTAATAACAGAAGAACAAATGAAGCCCAAAGTCAATAGAAGGGGGGACATAATAAAGATTAGAGCAGAAATAAATAAAATCAAGAAGAATAAAACAATAGAAAGAATCAATGAAAGCAAGAGCTGGTTCTGCGAGAAAATAAACAAAATAGATAAACCCCTAGCCAGACTTATCAAGAAAAAAAGAGAGTCTACACACATAAACAGAACCAGAAATGAGAAAGGAAAAATCACTACAGACACCACAGAAATACAAAGAATTATGAGAGAATACTATGAAAAATTATATGCTAACAAACTGGATAACCTAGAAGAAATGGACAACTTTCTAGAAAAATACAACCTTCCAAGGCTGACCCAGGAAGAAACAGAAAATCTGAATAGGCCAATTACCAGCCAGGAAATTGAACTGGTGATCAAAAAACTACCTAAGAACAAAACCGCTGGACCAGATGGTTTCGCTGCTGAATTTTATCAAAGATTTAGTGACGACCTAATGCCCATTCTCCTTAAAGTTTTCCAAAAAATAGAAGAGGAAGGAATACTTCCAAAGTCATTCTATGAAGCCAGCATTACTCTAATACCAATACCAGGCAAAGACCTCACCAAAAAAGAAAATTACAGACCAGTATCCCTGATGAACATAAATGCAAAAATACTCAACAATATATTAGCAAACTGAATTCAAAAACATATCAGAAAGATCATCCATCATGATCAAGTGGGATTCATCCCAGGGATGCAAGGTTGATGCAACATTTGAAAGTCCATCAACATCATCCACCAGTCCATCAAGGAAAAGAAGGACAAAAAAACATGATTATCTCAATAGATGCTGAAAAAGCATTCAAGAAAATTCAACATCCATTCATGATAAAAACTCTCAACAAAATGGGTATAGAGGACAAGTACCTCAACACAATAAAGGCCATATATGACAAACCCACAGCCAACATCATACTTAACAGTGAGAAGCTGAAAGCCTTTCCTTTAAGATCAGAAAAAAGACAAGGATGCCCACTCTCCCCACTTTTATTCAACATAGTTCTGGAGGTCCTAGCCACGGCAATCAGACAAAACAAAGAAATAAAAGGCATCCAGATCGGAAGGAAGAAGTTAAACTGTCCCTGTTTGCCGATGACATGATATTGTACATAGAAACCCTTAAGAACCCACTCAACTAGATCTAATATCTGAGTTCAGCAAAGTTGCAGGATACAAAATTAATATACAGAAATCTGTTGCATTCCTGTACACTAATGATGAACTAGCTGAAAGAGAAATCAGGAAAACAATTCCATTAACAATTGCATCAAAAAGAATAAAATACCTAAGAATAAACCTAACCAAGGAAGTGAAAGACCTGTATTCTGAAAACTACAAGACCCTCATGAGAGAAATTAAATAAGATACCAATAAATGGAAACACATCCCATGCTCATGGATAGGAAGAATTAATATTGTCAAAATGGCCATCTTGCCTAAAGCAATCTACAGATTCAATGCAATCCCTATCAAAAAACCAACAGCATTCTTCAACAAACTGGAGAAAATAGTTCTAAAATTCATATGGAACCACAAAAGACCCCGAATAGCCAAAGGAATCCTGGGAAGGAAGACTAAATCAGGGGGGATCTTGCTCCCCGACCTCAATCTCTACTACAAAACCACAGTAATCAAGACAATTTGGTACTGGCACAAGAACAGACCCACAGACCAATGGAACAGACTAGAAAGCCCAGATATAAACCCAAGCATATATGGTCAATTAATATACAATAAAGGAGCCATGGATATACAATGGGGAAATGACAGCCTCTTCAACAACTGGTGTTGGAAAAACTGGACAGCTACATGCAAGAGAATGAAACTCTATTACTGTCTGACTCCATACACAAAATTAAACCCAAAATGGATCAAATACCTGAATGTAAGTCATGAAACCATAAAACTCTTAGAAGAAAACACAGGCAAAAATCTCTTGAATATAAACATGAGCAACTTTTTCCTGAATGCATGCATTTCCTCAGGCTGGGAAAAAAAGTCAAAATGAACAAATGGGACTACATCATGTTAAAAAGCTTCTGTGCAGCTGTTGTTCCATCAGCAGAACAACAAGGCATCCTACAGTATGGGAGAATGTATTTGTAAATGATATATCTGACAAAGGGTTAACATCCAAAATATATAAAGAACTCACACACCTCAACACCCAAAAAAGCAAATAACCCAATTAAAAAATGGCCGGAAGATATGAACAGACACTTATCCAAAGAAGAAATTCAGATGGCCAACAGGCACATGAAAAGATACTCTACATCGCTAATTATCAGGGAAATACAATTAAAACCACAATGAGATATCACCTCACACCAGTTAGGATGGCTAACATAGAAAAGACTAGGAACAACAAATGCTGGTGAGTATGCAGAGAAAGGAGAACCCTCCTACATTGCTGGTGGGAATGTAAATTAGTTCAACCATTGTGGAAAGCAGTATGGAGATTCCTCAAAAAAACTCAAAATAGAAATACCATTTGACCCAGGAATTCCACTCCTAGGAATTTACCCTAAGAATGCAGGAGCCCAGTTTGAGAAAGACATATGCACCCCCGTGTTTACCGCAGCACTATTTACAATAGCCAAGAAATGGAAGCAACCTAAGTGTCTATCAGTAGATGAGTGGATAAAGGTGTGGTACATACACACAAGGAAATATTATTCAGCCATAAGAAGAAAGCAAATCCTACCATTTGCAACAACGTGGATGGAGCTAGAGGGTATTATGCTCAGTGAAATAAGCCAGGTGGAGAAAGACAAGTACCAAATGATTTCACTCATCTGTGGAGCATAAGAACAAAGCAAATATTGAAGGAACAAAACAGCAGCAGACTCACAGAACCCAAGAATGGACTAACAGTTGCCAAAGGGAAAGGGACTGGCGGGGGTAGGGGTTGGAAGGGAGGCAGATGGGGAATAAGGGGCATTACGATTAGCACACATAATGTAGGGGGGACACAGGGAAGGCAGTATAGAACAGAGAAAACAAGTAGTGACTCTATAGCATCTCACTACGCTGATGGACAGTGACTGTAATGGGGTATGTGGTGGGGACTTGATAATGGGGGGAGTCTAGTAACCACAGTGTTGCTTATGTAATTGTATATTAATGATACAAAAAAAAAGAAGTACTTTAACATTTTGCTTTAAAGCCTTATCTCTTCAAATGAACAGTTCACTCCCTGCAGCAGGTACACATAGGCATACCAGAAAAATGCAGACCTGACTGTTTTGGTAAAGTGATCAAATTCTGTATGTTGACAGACGAATGGTCATAATTATTAGCAGTAAGGATGCTGGGCGAGAATAGTTGATAAATCAATGGTTGTTTCAGATGTCTGCAGTGCACAAACCCTTGTGCTTATAACTTAGGATAATTATCAGAAAAGAAATTGTCATTTTTTATGTAGGACCATTTTAAATGCACAGGATATCTACTGGGAGAGATCCAAGATGTACGACCTCTTAATACTGTAATCAAAGTGGTAATTTTAGAATGGTAGTTACACTGTGTTTTTTCCTCTAGAATGGCCTGTTCAAATCACTGTGACTAAATGAAGCAGCTGTTTGTTAATGACCTCTGTTCATTGGGCGCAGCTCTGCCACCTCCGGCAAGAGTTACCTCCCTCCTCACTTGCACATCTGTAAAATGGAATAATAGAACTGCCTCCTTCCAGTTTAGTTTAGTATAAACTATAACGACCTCTTTGGTAATGAAAACTACATAAGTATAAAGCAATATACTTGAAAACTTTCCTAGGTATTCCTTGTGGAGAAGGCAGGGCGACGCTCTCTGTTTCTAATCGGAATGAGTGGGATGTCTGTCTGCGCCATCCTCATGTCGGTGGGACTTTTGCTGTTGGTGAGTTTGGTGCCTGAACTGAGAGTTTTGGTTACCATATGACAGCACTTCTGGGCTCCAGGTTAAAGTACTTTGTATGTGAAAAATCTTTGAGGTTGACTTATGATATAAAGCCAGAGAAACAGTATATAATGTAAAGGAGAAATATAAAGGAAAAGAGAACTAGCCTTTTGGGTTTCAAGACTGAATATCAGCAAGTAAACTGCTCTTGTTACTCAGGGAGACAGTGTACGAAATGGGCAGAGCACGGGCTCTGGGCTCAGGCTCTAATGCTGGCTCTGCCATTTGGCAGCCTGCGTGACCTTCGGCAGGTACCACGACCTTCCAGCCCTTAACCACTCCCTCACAGCGGGTCATACATCCTGTCTAGCAGTCTTGATATGAATAGGAGCAAAGACCACTTGATCTTTGCCTTGCCTCCTTCATAGGAAAAGAGTGACTAAGAGTAATATAAAGCTCTAAATCCAGAGGATGTCCTATAACGGAGCTCAAAAGATTTAAGCATGACTCAGACCAGAATAAACTTGTCCCAGACTAGAATAACTTCTACTTGATTGAGTATAAACACATCAGGAAGAGAGCCATGTCGCCTCTGAACTCAATGAGTCTCTTAGCTAAAGGAAGAAGCAGCCAATGTTTGTTTTTGTTTTGTTTTGTTTTTCCTCAGAATAAGTTGGCTTGGATGAGTTATGTGAGCATGGTAGCCATCTTCCTCTTTGTCGGTTTCTTTGAAATTGGGCCAGGCCCCATCCCCTGGTTCATGGTAGCAGAGTTTTTCAGTCAAGGACCGCGCCCTGCTGCTCTGGCGCTAGCTGCATTCAGCAACTGGACCTGCAATTTCATTGTAGCTCTGTGTTTCCAGTACATTGCGGTAAGAAGCCTAATACTGTGCAAATTTGCTGAGCAGAACACAGAGGAGAACAGCTGCTAATTGGAACTCTGTGTTTGTTCTCTCTGCAGGACTTATGTGGACCGTATGTGTTTTTCATCTTCGCTGGAGTGGTCCTAGCCTTTACTCTGTTTACATTTTTCAAAGTTCCGGAAACCAAAGGAAAGTCCTTTGAGGAAATTGCAGCAGAATTCCGAAAGAAGAGTGGCTCAGCCCAAGTGCCAAAAGCTGCCACAGAAATGGAATTCCTTGGAGCGACAGAGACTGTGTAAAGATGATCTGCTTTTTGACATGAACAGAAACAGGAAGTCATGTGTTTTTAAGTGACAATTCTTTGAGAATTTTCTATCTACATCTTGAAGTATCATTTTATTTTTTAAAAGAATTTTTGTGGGCTCTGATCAGAAATGTCATCAAATATTACCAAAGAAAGTATTTTTTTTTAAGTTAGAGAATCTATTTTTGATGGGAAGACTGTAATTAAGTAAACCAAAAAGTCTAGCTCATTTCACTATACTCACAGGCAACTACATTCTAATGTTCCTAGCTCTGTTCTTTATAGCAAGGTTCTCCTGAAATGGAAGCAGTTTCAGTGTATCATATTATTGCTTCAGTAAGCAAGTGACTAGAAACTTGGGGATACAACTATTATTTACATACCTGAATATGATTAAGGTAGAATTTTCTTTCCCACAGACCTTATATTGAAGGAGATTTGGCTAGTAGTAGCATTGAAGTCCACCTCAAAATTAACAGCTTTTCCATTTCTCAGCTTTTCTTCTTGTGCATTAGAATATATATTTTATTTAAATTTTTATTTTGTCTGTATTTTCATGTGGAATGGTTTGAGTATATTAGAATACATTTACAAAGAATTATTATTTTTGGTAGGCCTACCAAAGTCTTTTAGTACTTGGGTGGAAAAAAATTTTAGTTCCTTTGTTTGATGACTGAATGGTTTTTGTAATATTAAACACTAAAAAGGTTTACCTGGTCATACAGCCTAGGTTTTTGGCTAATATCAGCATCTATTATAAACGCACATTAATTCCTTGCTGGTTCAAACCTTTGAGCTATATTTTGTTTTGCTTTTTAAGTGAGCACAGCCTGTTTTCTAAGCTGTTATAAAATACAGTCAAGATTGTTTTGCACATTTCCTCAAACCCTAAATAAGTCAGAGCAGTCTAACAGGAAAATTTGAAGTAAACGATTGCTCCATTTGTTAAGAATATTTTCTAAACTATTACGTTTCAAAACAAGTTGAAAAAGTAGGGATAGGGGATTCCTGAGAATAGCCCTGAAACTTCATGAATGTTCAATTTCAGACTTGATCAAATCCCTATTTATTTTTCTGGGGAAGACTGAGTTCCCTAACAGAATATTTATCACCACTGATGTTTCCTTCTTTGTCTTGGCGGTATACTGATGCTCTCTAAGCTGTCCTACTGCTATTGTTAACAGCTACTGTGCACTCCCTATGTGCAGGGCACTGTTCTAAGGGTTTTTACTTATGTAGGCAAACTGAAATACACAGATGATTAAACAGACTTTTGCTTGTAGTCAATTTTACAACTATTAAAACACAGTTCTGATGGATACCAAAGGCTTAGCAAGGAGCTAGAGCATCTCCAGGCTGCTTTCCCCACAGAGTAGAGCACCAAGTCAGTCCTCTTCACATTTGCTTTAACATCCATAAAAGAAAGGCACATTTAAAAAAATACTTTTTAAGAGTGGGGAAAAAACACTGAACATTTGCTTTCTTTTAGCTAAAGTTGTTCACCTTTACCTAATTTGGCAGTCTAAACAATACAAAATTATTTCTTTTCACTTTTATTTTTATTTCCTTTGGGCTAATTTGGAATAAACTATACTTAGGATTTCAGGACACAGTCAAAGGGAGCTTCAGTAGTTCAGTAGACCTTTGTGCTAAACTGTGACTCTTGGAAAAAACGTAGAGACTCTGAATAAGGCAAGAGGGAAAACGGCTGTTGTGTGGCTCCTGTCCTCTACTTCAGGATCCTGGTGGCCTCCAAAGTTACAATGATAAAGAAATTTAAAAATTTTATAAATAATTTATTTTCTCGTTTTCTTAGAAATATAAGTAACAAAGATTTAAATAAAAAACCCCAAAGACCACCTTTAAGTTATAATTAGTTCTTTTGACTGACACACAGCAGAAATTCAGACCCTAAAGTTTTTATGCCTCAGAAAAACTTCAGTAACTTATGTTGTTTCCCTTCCATAACTTTTTCCTTGCAGAGATACAGGTGAGTTACAAACAAACATTAAGGTGAAATAAGAAGCTAGTAAAGCTTTATACTAGGACAAAGGAACTAGCTTAACATAATAAAAAGCCCTGGGTCTTCAACAGTAATAAAATAGGCACTAGTTAATTAGATGTAAGCCCAGGGAATTTAGATTTGAGTTTGAACACTTAATTTTCATAGTTCTCTATCCTTTTTGTGAAAGTGTATTTTCAGACTCTAATATCCTTACAAATGTGACCTTCCTCTTAGCTTGTTAGAAGTGTAATTATGCTTCTTCATCTGGCCACTCATGTGCTACATCGAGCTACTGCCCGCCATCAGGACACCACAGAAAGGGTCTTCTCTAAATTTCCCCTCCCCTCTTTTCTCCACACCATCAGTGCTGTAATGTGTGCTGAGACACAGGAAGACACTGCCCCCTACTCAAAGACTTACAGTCTATTGAGTTCAGGAAGACCAAGTCATATATGTCCCCATCTGCATCTTTTTTCTTCCAGGAGCCTTGATTTACAAGCCTGGGTGCAATATTATCTACCTCAGAGAGTTGTGAGAGATTAAATATAAAGTGCTAAGCAGAGTGCCGGGTACAAAGGGCGTGTTCAATAAATGTTACCTAGAATTATTACTCATAAAGTCACTGTTACAACAAAGGTTTATCATACATAAGATCCAAATTTTTCTTTGAATAAAAGGAGCTTTGTAAATTCAAGGTAATATTTTCTTATTTCAAGCAACAATCTCACAATGACCAAGGAATAGTAAGAATTGTGGTGGTATAAAGCTAATTCCTAAACCCAAACTTGATATTTTTAAGTAGCTGATAAGAGTTTTAATTGTATTTTTAAAATTTGCTTTTGCCTAAGTTATGTTCTGCCAAGTTATATTTTTAAGAGGTTAATATGTAATATTATTTCTTTGGATAACACTAAGTATAAAATAAATGCTGAATATTATATTTAAATGTAATTTAACAAAATTATAACCACAGGACAAGACCAAAAACTTCTTGATAACCTTCAAAAATTGCAAAAGTCTTATATACATATAAACCAGTGTACATGCATAAGCCACTTCATCTTGCTAGCTTATTGTTGAAAACATAACAAATGAAGCAATGTTAGGTAATATCTTGTGTTTATGGTGTCCTAAGCAGAGATGCTAAGTGTAAGAGAATATGTAATTTTTTATTTCAATTCTCTATCAGTGACCCAAGGAGAAGAGGTTTATTGCCAACCACCCTTAGGCATTTGGTGCACATTAGAAAGAATCATGATGAAAAGAAACTGGTTTTAGTTAAGAGGATATACACTATAGTTTTATGCCAATAAATGTATTTCCAAGTGTTTTGTGTTGTTTTATTTTATAGAGAAAGTAAGTACATTTTAGAGAATTGATATTGATTTACTAGATATACTATTATTTCTTTCTCACAATATCTTTCCTGTTCTCATTGTAAAGATAATATGTGAAACCCAAATTTTATTTCCATCAGGCATTTGTTTAATCAGTAGTATTAAAAACAAACCTGAAGGCAAGAACAGTTGAAGAAGAATAAATGACTCCCTTTGATGAAATAAAAATAATTTAATTCAGTAAATATTTAGCTGAGCTCCTATTATGAATAAGACACTTTGTTAACAAAGTTTTGTGAAAGATAGAAAGCATAGAAAACATGGTCCCTATCCTCAATCACCTGCATTAAAGGGGATAAAATTTGAAAACCAATTACAAAGGAAAAAACAGGAAAAATTAAAAGTTAATGCTTTTCAAATTTTTAAGTTGACATCTAAAATTTTTCATCACATGTTTAAATAGCTGCAAAGGATGTAATTTTTTAAAATACAGTATAGGATATACTGATGCTTAAAATTTTTTGTGCTCTATTTATCCAATGGAATTAAACATCATAGTTACTCATCATAATGATATTTATTTAAAAATATATATATTTTTTACAGTTGGAAATTTTACTTCATTCTCTTCTATTTTCATATTTCCTCCAAAGAATTTTATTGCAAAGTAGTAAATTTATGTGCTTTAAAATATTGGTAATGGTTCTACATAAGTTTTTGCAACAAAAATATCTATAACTGAATTTGAATTTTTAAAAGTCCCATGTTTACAAAGGCAAAAATGTTTAAACATTTTTTTGTGGATTGAGTTAGCATTTATGATTATTGTTAGTACACAATTGATGGAAAAAACTATATTGCAAATCTTGATGAAATTATTCAGTTTTCTAGCTTTTTTAGAAATTCATCTCAATAAGAAACATGGGGTTATTTATTTTTCAATCAATTTAAATATTAATGGATGTATATTTCTTTATGCTAAAGTGGGTATTCCACACAAATTCTATTATTATTTTTGTTATTGTAGATGAATGAAAATATTGTTTTCATAAATGAGAATATAAGAATGGAGAGACCAAAGTCATTCAATTCCATGAACTATTTCCAAATTATAGCCATAAAATTAACCATAGAAATAATTTTTAATAATCTATCAGCTAATAACTCAATTGGACCCTTCTAATTTTATTGAAATCAAATAACCTATATGTGAAAGGATTTGTTATCCTGGTGCTACACTCATTCCCTCCCTTAGTTTCTGGGCAGTATACCAAAAAGTCTTTATCAAGAATTAATAAAAGACTATTAATTACCTTGTTGACTCTTACTTAGAAGCAACTTGCTTATCCTGATATACTCAGAAAGGGTTGGGAGAATTGAAATATTAATTTTATGCATTTTCACATATATATAATAAAGTTCTTCTATTTTATCATATGCTGTATTTCCATCAAACCTTCAGAAAGTAGATTTAACTTGTTAGCTTGTTCAATTCATGGAAAATAGCTGTCATAATCTAATGGACAAATACAGTCCTCATTGTCAAACTGACTTTCCAAATCAGACTTACTTTCTGACTTAATTTTTCACTTCCAGTAAGTGCCTTATATTCATTCCTGTGATAGCCATCTCATGTTTGAATTCTAGAACTTCCACAGTTAAACATAGATGAGGCATAGATACTTGCCCTAAGTCTGTCTCCTGCATTTCTTACAGATGTTTTATTTTCTTTACTTTTAATGGTCTTTCCCCCAGGAGCAAAACATTTTGAAAATAATTGGGTAAGGTCTGATAGACACAAGTGGTCATTGTGTGTGTTCTACAATGTCTGAATTCAAAATACTTCGATTAGAGCTCATATACACTATTTCTTATGCCACTATAATTAAGGTAGGCTTCATAGGTAAAATTATTTTCAAACAAAGGGTTGTTTGACACCTCTAAAGTTTTAACACTTTGGGCAATGTACCATGGTAATAAGAGTCAGGATACAAAAAGAATGATGATTATGAAACAGATGTTGGAAAGAAGAACTGGCCTAATCTGACAACAGGCATGTTATTGGGCATGAAAGCATATGTTTTTGTGACTAAATAAGAAATAATATGCTCAGCTTTGAAAACAGTTATTATAAGTTATTCATAAACCTAATGCTGGGAGGGGATGGGGAGAAATGAAACTTAGAGGATCAGCCCAGAAGAGCCAGCATCCAGACAATGGGCATTCAAAAGAGAGGAAAAAACAAAATAGAGGGAAATAAGTCATTAAAGGTACATTACATTGGAATTTTGCTGAGCTGGAGAGCAAGACCTGAAATCTTGAAAGTTTATTGTGTGCCAAACACAATAAACAAAGTCCAAAACTTTATCATGAAATTTCTGAACACCAGAGATTGGAGTACATATAAAAGCACCTAGAGAAATAGTGTAGGAATTCAAGATGGCGGCATGAGAGGTGAGACGGAGAGCTCCTCCCAAAACCACAAACAGTACAAAAACATAGTTAATAAATACAACTAACCCTCAGACAGCAACAAGAAAGAAGGCTGAACCATACTGCATACAGATCTTATGAACAGAGCAGACCTCAAAAAACAGGGTAACATATGAAAGCCTTAATCTGGCAGGAGCCGGGCCCTTCCCTGACCCCAGCTCACTGGCAGGAGGAAGAGAAACAGAGTGGGGGAGAGGGTGGAAGCCTGGGACTGCTGAACACATACCCTGGACATCTGCTTCGTGAGCAGAATCCTATAGTGTGTGGTGCTCTGGACATTGGGGAGCTTGGATGGGCAGAGTGCTTGAGAAGTTGACAATCCAGCCATTTCTGGAGGAGGGGATCCACACCTGGCTGTTCTGTGTCAGAGGAAAGGCAGGGCGTCTGAGAGGCTTCCTAGCAGCAAGAGGGCTGCTGAAGGGGCGGGGTTTGCATGGAGCTTGCTATGCAGGAGAAGGGAGAGCTGGGCAGTGGGAGTCTGGGTGTGCTCTGCCCAGCTGGTTGGGAACTTTGAGAAGCTCCAGGTGCTCCATACCCCTGACTGCCTACTCAGCTCTGAGGCCCCCCACTGTGACACACAGCCTGCGGAGCCTTCCTACTCGCCCTACAGGCACCTGCTTACAAACCCGCAGTCACTGAGGAGATGTCAGGCCAGCCAGAGGGAGGCCCCGCCTACACAGGTAGAGACGCAAAGCAAAGAAGTTTAAGTGTGTGCTTGTCCCACTGCCTCTGACACTGGAGACAGGCACCACAGACGGGAAACAGGAAAAAGATCTTTACTCCCCCCAGGCACCAGCTCCACTCCGCTATGACCCCCAACCTCACTCTAGGGGCAGAGCAGCTCCAGCGACTGGAGTTTCTGCAAACTAGTGGGCAACACACAGAAATATGAAATGTCAAAAGAACATGGTTCAGACCAAAATCTCACAAACCCCAGACAGAGGGCCAAATGAAACTGAACTCACCAATCTTCCTGAAAGAGAGCCCAAATTAAAATTATAAACATGCTTATGGAGGTACACAAAAATATTCAAGACCTCAGTAATTAATTTAAGATGGAGATTCAATCATTAAGATATTCCATATCTGAAATGAAACATACAATGGAGGGATTTAAAAGTAGATTAGATGTAGTAGAAGAAATGGTAAATGGAATAGAAATTAGAGAAGAGGAATACAAAGAAGCTGAGGCACAGAGAGAAAAAAGGATCTCTAAGAATGAAAGAATATTGAGAGAACTGTGTGACCAATCCAAACGGAACAATATTCGAATTATAAGGGTACCAGAAGAAGAAGAGAGAGAAAAAGGGATAGAAAGTGTCATTGAGGAGGTAATTGCTGAAAACTTCCCCAGTCTGGGGAAGGAGATAGTCTCTTAAGCCATGGAGGTGCACAGATCTCCCAACACAATAGACCCAAGGAAGACAACATTAAGACATATAATAATTAAAATGGCAAAAATCAAAGATAAACACAGACATTCAAAAGCAGCTAGAGAGAGAAAAAAGATCACATACAAAGGAAAACCCATCAGGTTATCATCAGACTTCTCGACAGAAACCTTACAGGCCAGAAGGGAGTGGCATAATATATTTAATGCAATGGAGCAGAAGGGCCTTGAACCAAGAATACTCTACCTGGCAAGGTTATCATTTAAATTTGAAGAAGGGTTTAAACAATTTTCAGATAAGCAAAAGGGGAGAGAATTTACCTCCCACAAACCACCTCTACAGGGCATTCTGGAGGGACTCCTATAGATGAAAGTATTCCTAAGGCTAAATAGATGTCACCCAAGGGCTAGATAAAGAGTACAGAATATGATTCATAACACACAAAGAATGGAGTAGGAAGAAAAAGGAGGAGAAAATTTAAAAAAAGAACTTTTAGATTGTGTTTGTAATAGCATATGAAGTAAGTTAAATTAGACTGTTAGATAGTAAGGGAATTGCCCTTGAATCTTTGGTAACCACAAATCTAAAGCTTGCAATGGCAATAAGTACATACCTACTGATAATCACCCTAAATGTAAATGGTCTGAATGCACCAATCAAAACACAAAGAGTCACTGAATGGATAAAAAAACAAGACCCATTCACATGCTGCTTACAAGAGACTCACTTCAAACCCAAAGACATAAACAAACTGAAAGTAAAGGAATGGAAAAGATATTTCATGCAACTAATAATGAGAAAAAAGCAGGAGTTGCAGTACTTGTATCAGACAAAATAGACTTCAAAACAAAGAAAGTCACAAGAGACAAAGAAGGACACTACATAATTATAAAAGGGTCAGTCCAACAAGAGGATACAACTATTATAAATATCTATGCACCTAACACAGGATAATCTACATATGTGAAACAAATACAAACAGAATTAAAGGGGGAAATAGAATGAAATGCATTCATTTAGGAGACTTCAACATACCACTCACTCCAAAGGACACATCAACCAGACAGAAAATAAGTAGAGACAGAGGCACTGAACAACATATTAGAACAGATGGACCTAATGGACACTCCATCCAAAAGCAACTGGATACACATTCTTTTGAAGTGCATGGGGAACATTTTCAAAAATAGATCATATATAAGGCCACAAAAAGAACCTGAGTAAATTCAAAAAGATTGAAATTGTACCAACCACCTTCTCAGATCACAAAGGCATGAAACTAGAAATAAATAACACAAAGAAAACGAAAAAGCCCACAAACACATGGAGGCTTAATAACATGCTCCTAAATAATAAAAGGATCAATGACCAAATAAAAACAGAGATCAAGCAATATATGGAGACAAATGACAAAAATAATTCAACACCACAAAGTCTGTGGGATGCAGTGAAGGCCATGCTAAGAGGGAAGTATATTGCAATAAAGGCCTACCTCAGGAAAGAAGCACAATCCCATATGAACAGTCTAAACTCACAATTAATGAAACAAGAAAAGGAAGAACAAATGAGGCCCAAAGTCAGTAGAAGAAGGACATAATAAACATTAGAGCATAAATAAATAAAATCAAGAAGAATAAAACAATAGAAAGAATCAATGAAAGCAAGAGCTGGTTCTTCGAGAAAATAAACAAAATAGATAAGCTCCTAGCCAGACTTATTAAGAAAAAGAGAGAGTCTATCCACATAAACAGAATCAGAAATGAGAAAGGAAAAATCACAATGGATACCACAGAAATACAAATAATTATGAGAGAATACTATGAAAAATTATATGCTAACAAACTGGATAACCTAGAAGAAATGGACAACTTTCTAGAAAAATACAACCTTCCAAGGCTGACCCAGAAAGAAACAGAAATCTTAATAGACCAATTACCAGCAAAGAAATTGAACTGGTAATCAAAAAACTACCTAAGAACAAAATTCCAAGACCAGATGCTTTCACTGCTGAACTTTATCAAACATGTAGTGAAGATGTAATACCCATCCTCATTGAAGTTTTCCAAAAAGTAGAAGAGGATGGAATACTCCCAAACTCATTCTATGAGGCCAACATCACTCTAATACCAAAACCAGGCAAATACACCACAAAAAAAGAAAATTACAGACCAATATCCCTGATGAACATAGGTGCAAAAATAGTCAACAAAATATTAGCAAACCGAATTCAAAAATACATTAAAAAGATCATCCATAGTTCCAGGAAGATGGCGGCACGAGCAGGGTGGTGGAAATATCCTCCCAAAACCAAATATATTTATGAAAATACAGCAAATACAACTATTCCTAAAAGAGAGACCAGAAGATGCAGGATGACACCAGCCTGCAGCTACACCTGAGAGGACTCGGCACCCCGCAAGGTAGTAAGATACAGAGCCGTGACCTGGCGGGACCCGAGCACTCCCCCACCCAAGCGCACTGGCGGGAGGAGAGGATTCAGAGCAGGGAGGGAGTGGAAGTACAGGCCTGCCAAATAACCAGTCCTGGTGATCTGCGCCAGGAGCACTGACAAACTTCGCGAGGTGTATCACAGATTGGAGAGACAGAGGTCAGATTCCAAGATGGCAGGTCCACCCAGCAGTTTCCCTGGGACAAAAGAAAAGCACGCTTTTTTACGGGTCTTAAAGAGACATGTGCCCAACAGAAGAGCAGGATTGTTCCAGCGCACTCAGCCAAGCAGGCTGGGAGTAAAGGGAAATTTTGGTCCCCTTGGACTGTGACTGGGAAAAGCAGTTGCACAGGGACTTCCCACAGAAATCAGCAGCCTCACATTTGTTCCCTCCCCAGCCTGAGTCACAAAGGGCTAGCGGAGTGGCTTGGCGGCAGAATAGAGGAGCAGCAGTGCCACCTACAGGATCCTCACAGAAACTACACCTGGCAAGCGTTTTTTTTGTTGTTGTTTGTTTGTTTTTCTCTATTTTCCCTTTCTTCTTTTTTTCTTTTTCTGACCACCTCTATCACCATGAAAAGACAGAGAAATATGGTACAAACCAAAGTTACCCAGAAAACCCCACACCAGACTACCCCAGAGGAGAGTCTGAAGGGATGGACATGCACAATCATCTTGAAAAAGAATTCAGAACAAAAGTCATAACCATACTGATGGATCTACAGAGAAATATGCAACAGCTAAGGGAGTAAGTGAGGGAAGTGAGGAAAGACAAGGCAGAGATGAGACAAGCGATCGACAGGCTTAGCAGCAGACTGGATGAGATGCAAGAAACTGTTAAGGGAATAGAAATCAGAGAACAGGAATACAGAGAAGCTGAAGCAAAGAGAGATAAAAGGATCTCAAGGAATGAAAGAATATTAAGAGAACTGTGTGACCAATCCAAACAAAACAATATTCGCATTCTAGGAGTACCAGAGGAAGAAAAGAGAGAAAAAGGGATAGAAAGTGTCTTTGAAGAAATAATTGCTGAAAACTTTCCCAAGCTGGGGAAGGAAATAGTCTCTCAGACCACGGAAGCCTACAGATCTCCCAAAACATGGCAACCAAGGAAGACAACACCAAGACACATAAAAATTAAAATGGCAAAGATCAAAGATGAGGACAGAGTATTAAAGGCAGCTAGAGAGAGAAGAAATATCACCTACAAAGGAAAATTCATCAGACTATCATCAGACTTCACAACAGAAACCTTACAGGCCAGAAGAGAATGGCATGATATATTTAATGTAATGAAACACAAGGGCCTCGAACCAAGATTTTGTATCCAGCATGATTATCATTTAAATTTGAGGGAGGGATTAAACAATTTCCAGACAAGTGAAAACTGAGGGAATTTGCCTCCCATGAACCACCTCTTCAGGATATCTTAAAGGGACTGCTCTAGATGGAAGCACTCCTAAGGCTAAAAAGAGGTCACCAGAGAAAATAAAATCATAGCAAAGAAAGCAGATCATCCAAATACTAACTAAAGGCAAAGAATAATACACCTGATATATAAAGAACAGAGGAGGAAAAATAAGAAGAGAGAGAAATGAAGAATCATCAGACTGTGTTTACAATAACTTAACAAGAAAGTTAAGTTAGACTGTTAGATAGTAGAGAAGGTACCCTTGAACCTTTGACAACCACGAATCTAAAGCCAGCAATGGCAATAAGTACATATCTATCGATAATCACCCTAAATGTAAATGCACTGAATGCACCAATCAAAAGACACAGAGATATGGAATGGATAAAAAAGCAAGACCCATCTATATGCTGCTTACAGGAGACTCACCTCAAATCCAAAAATATACACAGACTAAAGGTGAAGGGGTGGAAAAATATACTTCATCCAAACAACAAGGAGAAAAAAACAGGTGTTGTAGTACTTGTATCAGACAAAATAGACTTCTAAACAAAGAAAGTAGCAAGAGATAAAGAAGGACATTACATAATGATAAAGGGGTCAGTCCAACAAGAAGATATAACCATTTAAAATATATATGTACCCAACACAGGAGCGCTGGCCTATGTGAAACAAATACTAACAGAATTAAAGGAGGAAATAGAAAGCAATGCATTCATTTTAGGAGATTTCAACACACCACTCACTCAAAAGGACAGATCAACCAGACAGAAAATAAGTAAAGACACAGAGGCACTGAACAACACACTAGAACAGATGGACCTAACAGACATCTACAGAACTCTGCACCCAAAAGCAGCAGGATACACATTCTTCTCAAGTGCACATGGAACATTTTCCAGAATAGACCACATACTAGCCACAAAAAGAACCTCAGTAAAGTCAAAAATAATGAAATTATACCAAAGAACTTCTCAGATCACAAAGGTATAAAACTAGAAATAAATTTTAGAAAGAAAACAAAAAGGCTCACAAATACATGGAGACTTAACAACATTCTCCTAATGAATCAATGGGTTAACGACCAAATCAAAACAGAAATCAAAGAATATATGGAGACTAAGGACAACAAAACAAAGCTACAACTTCTGTGGGACGCAGCAAAGGCACTTCTAAGAGGAAAGTATACTGCAATCCAGGCCTATTTAAAGAAGGAAGTACATTCAGAAATGAATAGTCTAAAGACACAATTACTGAAATTGGAAAAAGAAGAACAAATGAGGCCCAAAGTCACCAGAAGGAGGGACATAATAAAGGTAGAGAAGAAATAAATAAAATTGAGATGAATAAAACAATAGAAAAAAATCAATGAAACCAAGAGCTGGTTCTTTGAAAAAATAAACAAAATAGATAAACCCCTAGCCAGACTCATTAAGAGAAAAAGAGAATCTACACACATAAACAGAATCAGAAATGAGCAAGGAAAAATAACGACAGACCCACAGAAATACAAAGAATTATAAGAGAATATTAGAGAATCTATATGTTAACAAGCTGGAAAACCTAGAAGAAATGGACAACTTCTTAGAAAAATACAACCTTCCAAGACTGACCAAGCAAGAAACACAAAAACTAAAAAGACCAATGACCAGCAATGAAATTGAAGTGGTAATCAAAAATCTACCCAAGAACAAAACCCCCGGACCAGATGGATTCACCTCTGACTTCTATTAGACACATAGAGAAGAAATAGCATTCATTCTCCTTAAAGTTTTCCAAAAAATGGAAGAGGAGGGAATACTTCCAAACTCTTTCTATGAAGCCAGCATCACTCTAATACCAAAACCTGGCAAAGTTGTCACCAAAAAAACAAAATTACAGACCAATATCCCTGATGAACATGCAAAAATACTCAACAAAGTATTAGCAAACCGAATTCAAAAATACATCAAGAGGATCATACACCATGATCAAGTGGATTCATCCCAGGGATGCAAGGATGGTACAACATTCAAAAATCCATCAACATCATCCACAACATCAACAAAAAGAAGAACAAAAACCACATGATCACCTCCATAGATGCTGCAAAAGCATTGACAAAATTCAGCATCCATTCATGATTAAAACTCTCAACAAAATGAGTATAGAGGGCAAGTACCTCAACATCATAAAGGCCATATATGACAAACCCACAGCCAACATCATACTTAATAGCGAGAAGCTGAAAGCTTTTCATCTAAGATCAGGAACAAGACAGGGATGCCCACTCTCTCCACTGTTATTCAACATAGTACTGGAGGTCCTAGCCATGGCAATCAGACAAAACAAAGACATACAAGGCATCCAGATTGGTAAAGAAGAAGTCAAATTGTCACTATTTGAAGATGATATGATACTGTGTATAAAAAACCCTAAAGACTCCACTCCAAAACTACTAGAACTAATATCTGAATTCAGCAAAGTTGCAGGATATAAAATTAATGCACAGAAATCTGTTGCTTTCCTATACACTAATGATGAGATAACAGAAAGAGAAATCAGAAAAACAATTCCATTCACAATTGCATCTAAAAGAATAAAATACCTAGGAATAAACCTAACGAAGGTAGTGAAAGACCTGTACTCTGAAAACTACAAGACACTCCTAGGAGAAATTAAAGAGGACACTAACAAATGGAAATTCATCCCATGTTCTTGGCTAGGAAGAATAAATATTGTCAAAATGGCTATACTACCTAAAGCAATCTACAGATTCAATGCAATCCCTATCAAAATACCAACAGCTTTCTTCAATGAATTGGAAGAAATACTTCTAAAATTCATATGGAACCAGAAAAGACCCCAAATAGCCAAAGCAATCCTGAGAAGGAGGAATAAAACAGGAGGAATTACACTCCCTGACTTCAAGCTCTACTACAAAGCCACAGTAATCAAGATAATTTGGTATTGGCACAAAAACAGACCCACAGACCAGTGGAACAGAATAGAAAATCCACACATTAACCCAAACATATACAGTCATTTAATATATGATAAAGGAGCCTTAGATATACAATGGGGAGATGACAGCCTCTTCAGCAGCTGGTGTTGGCAAAACTGGACAGCTACATGTAAGGGAATGAAACTGGACTACTGTCTAACCCCATACACAAAAGTAAACTAAAAATGGATTAAAGACCTGAATGCAAGTCATGAAACCATAAAACTCTTAGAAAAAAACATAGGAAAAATTCTCTTGGACATAAACAGGAGTGACTTCTTCATGAACATATCTCCCTGGGCAAGGGAAACAAAAGCAAAAATGAGCAAGTGGGACTATATCAAGCTGAAAAGCTTCTGTACGGCAAAGGACACCATCAGTAGAACAAAAAGACATCATACAATATGGGAGAATATATTCATAAATGATGTATCTGATAAGGGGTTGACATCCAAAATATATAAAGAACTCACACACCTCAACAAACAAAAAGCAAATAATCCAATTATGAAATGGGCAGAGGACATGAATAGACACTTCTCCAAAGAAGAAATTCAGATGGCCAACAGGTACATGAAAAGATGCTGCACATCGCTAATCATCAGAGAAATGCAGATTAAAACCACAATGAGTTATCACCTCACACCAGTGAGGATGGCCACCATCCAAAACATAAACAACAACAAATGTTGGTGAGAATGTGGAGAAAAGAGAAGTCTCCTACACTGCTGGTGGGAATGTAATTTAGTTCAACCATTGTGGAAAGCAGTAAACTCAAAATAGATGTACCAGTTGACCCAGGAATCCCACTCCTAGGAATTTACCCTAAGAATTCAGGAGCCCAGTTTGAAAAAGACAGATGCACCCCTATGTTTATCGCAGCACTATTTACAGTAGCCAAGAAATGGAAGCAACCTAAGTGTCCATCAGTAGATGAATGGATAAAGAAGATATTGTATATATACACAATGGAATATTATTCAGCCATAAGAAAACAAATCCTACCATTTGCAACAACATGGATGGAGCTAGAGGGTATCATGCTCAGTGAAATAAGCCAGGTGGAGAAAGACATGTACCAAATGATTTCACTCATATGTGCAGTATAAGAACAAAGAAAAAACTGAAGGGAGAAAACAGCATCAGACTCACAGAACCCAAGAATGGACTAACAGTTACCAATGGGAAAGGAACTGGGGAAGATGGGTGGGAAGGGAGGGATAAGGGTAGAAAAAAGTCTATTACAATTAGCACACATAATGTAGCGGGGGTGGGGGTGTGGTGGTGGGATACGGGGAAGGCAGTATAACACGGAGAAGATAAGTAGTGATTCTATAACATCCTACTATGCTGATGGACAGTGAGTGCAATGGGGGTATGTGGTGGGGACTTGATAACAGGAGGAGTCTAGTAACCATAATGTTCCTCATGTAATTGCATATTAATAATAGCAAAATGAAAAAATAAAAATAAAATGCATCTAGAAAGAAAGACTATATACAAAGAAAAAGATTCATAACACCATGCAATATTTGGACAGCAACTGTGGATGCTAGAAGGCTATGATGGAGCAATGCCTGTGAAATTCTGAAGGACAACAGTTTTCAACCTAGAATTCAATCCCCCGATATATTATCAATTGAGTATGAAAGTAGAATAAGATATTTCCAGACATGCAACACTCAGAATTTTCTCTCTTCTCCACCTTTTCATATGAAACAAGTAGAAGGTGTACTCCAGGAGAAAGATCTGATAGTCACAAGATGGTCATTGTGTGTGTTCTACAATGTCTGAATTCAAAATATTTCTATTAGAGCTCATATACACTATTTCTTATGCCACCTTAATTAAGGTAGGCATAAGGAGAAACAAGAGAAAGGAGAAAAATAAGAGATAAAAAGACATAGAATTCAGAAAAGAGGATCTAGAAAGATAAACCTGCAGAAGTCATAGGTGGACAGTTACTCTCAGGGCTTAGAAAAGCAATTGATTCAGACCGAAGCAAGAAAAAGAAGGTTCTAGTGAAAAACAGAATGGAAAGATTCTCTGATATGTTTGGCCATATGAAGAATCATTTGGAACATTTAGAAAAAGCTAGTGATAAACACATAGAAAACTAAACAAAATACAAGGTAATTATGAAATCTTGCACGGAGAGTAAGGTAGAGAGTAGCATAGGAAGGAAGTATCATAGTACATTACTTGGCCCAACAGTGAATAATTATTTACATAATTATGTAAAACGTTGGATATTGTTACAATTTTCCAAATAAAATTTATGTTAATACTATATTATGACATATGTAGAGAGGAAAGGTGAGAAAGTGTGAGAAAAAGAGCTCAATTATTATTTATCATAATGAATTGTTAAACATAAATCCATAAAGCAAAACAACCAGTGAGAGTCTATGTTCTGGTATGGTAATTTCCCCTGTGTCCTTGCAGAACAATTTTCACTCTTTTCACCTGCTCTGTAGAGTCTCAGAAAACTGATCTCTTCAGAGTATTATCTGGGCTCCTTGTCTTTGGCTTCTAGTTGGATTTGCTTAATAGAATGCACTGGTGGGAAATGAAAGGACAGGAAGAGGCAGAAAGTAGACTGCTGGTTCCTACAGCTTCCATCCTCCCACCGCTGGCTGGGCAGTGACTGCATTCCTCCACTTAAGGCCTCAGGTCCTGGAGGTGGGCCCTCTCCACAGTTACTGTTCTTGCTGGGTTTGGGTAATGGCTGCCTGACCTTGCTCCTTTCAGTTGTAGAGTTGATAATGGTATCCTACTATTATTAGTTCCACTACTACTAGTCCCAAGTGTGTTACCATCCCTTGCTGGTTCTTTAACTTGGCCCACTCCTATGTAAATCATCTCTTCTTTAAACTTTTTTAATCATCTCTTTTTAATAGACCTCTGTTTCTGATGGGACTCTGAAAAACACAGCCTATGAGTTAGAAAATGGAAATTAAAGCTTTAAGAAATAATTAAAAACTTTTCATTTGTGGGTAACGATGGATGGGGCAGGAAACCGTTATGTGTGCTTTATATATTTAATATAACCTTATACTATTATTGGACCTTTATAGATATTTTATAAAAACATTATATTATATATACATTATTTTATAAAAACAAAAATAATTATTAAATAAAATTTTAATTTAAATATTAAATCAACTTTTAAAATGCTATATAGCACAAAAATGGATGAGATTATATAGACTTAATATATTTTAGGTAATGAGAGAAATTGAGTAATAGGATAGAAAGGGAATGAGATGAGTGAGGAGGGATAAAGGGAGAGAACAATGTTAAAAGTGGTTAACAATGTTAAAAGTGGTTAGCAGTCATGCTAGGTGGTAGAATTTCAGATAGTGTGTGTCTGAGTGTATGGTCCATATCTTCTTCATTAAACATGGATATTATGTTTACAATAGGATAAAATAAATAAGGGAGTAATTAATGTTCTTTCAGAAACAAATGCTGAAGAAGAAAGGAGAAATGGTTCTGAAATTTTAAATAAATACAAGACTTTATTAAACCAGGAAGTGTAATAAATAAAGTGAATAAATAAATAAAGTGAATGTGTTTGCAGACTAAAGGAAAAGGAATAGAGAAGGGATTTTTGGGTAAGTGAGAGGAAGATAAGAAAACATGGGAAAATTTGATATAAAAATCACAGATCGTGATATTAGGAAGGAGAAGACAGAAAGATGACAGAAAAATGAGTAAAGATATGGAGGCATTTTAAAACAAAGAATAGAAAATTTGAGGTTGCTTGTATAGATTGAATGGTGCTTTTCAGCAGAGAAAGTACTAGGTGACCTTATAAGCCGAGCAGGAATCCTAGAGATCATTGATTTCTGGACTAACTCAAATAAATCAATTGTACCCTACACTGAGCCCTGATTATGGAGTTATCAGGTGAGTCATTTGGGTAGGTCACAAATCTTCTAAAGTTTCAATCATTTGCTCTTATGTAAAATTAAAATAAAGGTAGCACTAATTCTGCTTAAATTATAGGATTTTGTGAAACACAAACAATTGTTTTAAAATAATTAAGTGAACTGTGGATTATGCAAATAATTTAGTCCTCAAATAGTAAATTAATCTACTTGGGCTGCCATGGCAAAATACCATAGACGGTGTAGCTTAAACAACAAAAATGTGTTTCTCACAGTTCTGAAGGCTAAAAAGGCTAAGATCAGGGTACCAACTGATTTATTTTCTGGTGGAAGCTCTCTCTTCAGGTTTGCAGATGGCTATCTTCTTGCTGTATCTCCACACAGCAGAAAAGGCTCTAGTGTTTCTTCCTCTTCTTATAAGAGCACCAGCCCTGCAGATAGGTGCTCACCCTTATAACCTCATTTAGCCTGTATCATGTCCTTGTAGGCCTATAGTCATATTGGGAACTAGGGCTTCAACATACAAATTGGAGGGGAAGGGGGCACAAACATTCAGTTCAGAACAAAAAGTAAAGAACTTCCATCTCCAGAACAGAAGAGAAGACACAATGTTAGAGTGGAAGGGATGGAGGATGGGCCATCCTACCATGCAGGAGCTAGCATGTTTTAATATTACTCTGTTTTGAAGAATGAAAATGTAATCCATTTTTGTTCTCTTTTACCAGTGTAGTCATTAATCATACTTAAATACTTTGCCAAAGAAGCTAGCCACCAATTTTTCAAAGACTCCACTTTTTTTTTTTAAATAATAGGACACTTTGGAACAGGAAAAAGAATGAGGAAAACTTGCATGGCCAGACATTGGAATTTAGGGTTTTCAGATAAAATATAGGACACAGTTAAATTTGAATTTCATGAAATATTTTGAATATACATACACTAAAAAATTATTCATTGCTTACCTAAAATTCAGATTTAACTAGGTGCCCTAATTTTCATTTGCTAAATCTAGCAATACTAAAAAATTATTATAAAAGAATGGCATGGTATGAATACCTATATTGGTATAACAGAATTAAAAATGCAGAAACAGTCACAACTATATAAAAAGTAGTTAATGTTCATAAAGTAGGCATTTCAAACAAGGTGAAAGTATATATAATTTGATGTTATCGAACGTATATTTACTGCTTAGAAAAAATAAAGTTAGATACCCACCTCACACTAAACAAAACAAGTAAGCAAATGGAGAAAAATGCTAAATTTAGGAAACAACTAAAAGAGACAAAAGAAAATGTGGATGAATATTTATCTAACCTTGTGTATATTTTTAAAAAATAAATAAAGTGGGAAAAAATGGCAACATATATAAGAATATTTTAATTTAAATATTAAATCATAACATTTTCATAACATTTTAATTTATGCCTAAAGAATGAGATGCCATTTTTTCCAATCAAATTGGCTAAAGGCATTAAAAATTGTCCTACTGAAGCTGGCAAGAATGCTAAGAAAACAGGGCCCTGATATGCAGGTTATGTAAACATAAATTGGCATGTCCAGGGAAAATAACCATCACAAATGACAGAAAAAAAAATTTTTTCAGATGCACAAAAACCAAGAGAATTTTATTGCCCGTAGACCTGCTCTAAAGAAATGCTCAAGACATTCCCTTCGGATTCCTTCAGGCTGAAAAGAAAGAGGAATTTCTTCCCTTTACTAAAGGGATATGTGGAACTTCAGAATAAAGGAAGGCACAGGAAAAAATAAATAGCTGGGTAAATATTTTTAAAACTATTTTCATCTTAAATTATTAACACATGTGCAACTGGTAAGGCTTTCAGTGTACATAGAGGAAATACATATGACCACTGTAACTGAAAGGCAGGAAAGTAGAGTGACATATATAGTTTCAAGGCTTTTATATTTTACCTAAAAGGATAATACATTAACTTTAAGTAGACAGTGAATAATTACATATGCATATTGTAATCCCTAGTGCCACCACTAGAAAAATAAAATTAGCCAAAAAGCCAATAAGCAAAATAAATAAAGTGGAATATTAAAAAAATAAAACATCCAAAAGAAGACAGGAAAAAGGAAATTGAAGAAATAAGAGATGGAAAACACAGGAAACAAACAACAAAATGGTAGACTTAAATCCAAAATCAATAATTATAGTAAATGTAAATAGGTATAAACAACCAAGAAAAAGATAGAGATTATGAGATTGGGCACAAAAATAAGACTCAACTATATTTTGTTTACAAGATGCATACTGTAAATATATAGACATAGATTAAAAATGAAAGAATGATTTACAGATTCAGTGCAAACCCTATCAAAATACCAACAACATTTTTCAATGAATTAGAACAAATAGTTCTAAAATTCATATGGAACCACAAAAAACCCTGAAATAGCTGAAGCAATCCTGGGGATATTATGCTCACTGACTTAAAGCTATACTACAAAGCTATGGTAATTAAACAGTATGGTACTGGCACAATGGAATAGAATAGATAGCCCAGAAAGAAACTCATGCATATATGATCAATTAATATATGATAAATAAGCCATGAATATGAAATAGGGAAAAGACAGCCTCTTCAATAACTAGTGAGGGAAAACTGGACAGCTACATGCAAGAGAATGAAACTAGATTATTGTCTAACTCCATACACAAAAGTAAACTTGAAATGGATCAAAGAACTGAATGTAAGACATGAAACCATAAAACTCTTAGAAGAAAACATAGGAAAAAATCCCTTGAACCTAAGTATGAGCAATTTTTTCCTGGACACACCTCCCTGGGCAATGGAAACAATAAAAAATTAATAAAAGGGACTACATCAAACTAAAAAGCTTCTGTACAGTAAAGGTCACCATCAGCAGAACAAAAAGGCAACTTACATTATAGGAAAATATATTCATAAACTATTGATCTGATAAGGGGTTAACATCCAAAATATATAAAGAACTCATAAGCCTCAACACCCAAAAAACAAGTAACCCAATTAAAAATGGGTGGAGGACCTGAACAGACATTTTTCCAAAGAAGAAATACAGATGGCCAACAGGCACATGAAAAGATGTTCCATATTGTTAATCATCAGGGAAATTCAAGTCAAACCACAATGAGACATCACTTCACACCAGTTACAATGGCCATTATCCAAAACACAAGAAATAACAAGCACTGGTGAGGATGTTAAGAAATGGGACCCTCCTACACTGTTGGTGGGAATGTAAATTGGTACAACCACTGTGGAAGGAAGTATGGAGGTTCCTCAAAAAACTAAAAGTAGAAATACAATTCGACCCAGTAATTCCACTTCTAGGAATTTACCCAGAGAATACAAAATACCTGACTCTAAAAGATATATGCACCCCTATGTTTATCACTGCATTATTTACAATAGCAAAGATATGGAAGCAACCTAAGTGTCCATCAGTAGATGAATGGATAAAGATGATGTGGTACATACACAAAATGGACTATTATTCAGCCATAAAAAGAAAAGAAATCCTCCCATTTGCAACAGATGGATCTAGAGGGTATTATGCTCAGTGAAATAAGCCAGGTGGAGACAGACAAATACCATACGATTTCATTTATTTGTGGAATTTAAAAACAAAGCAAAACAGAATGAAAAAACACCAGTAGACTCATAGACACTGAGAAGTGACTAGTGGTTATCATGTGTGAAAGGTTGGGGTGGGTGGGTGGAGAGGGTGAGGGGGATAAAGGGACATAAAAATTCTCAATAATAATATAAGTTGGTCACAAGGATAGTAGTACAGCATGGAGAATATAGTCAATGATTCTGTAACATCTTTCTATGTTGACAGATAGTAACCACACTAGTGTGGGTGAGGATTTAATAATATGGGTAACTGTTGAACCACTATATTGTATATTTGAAACCACTACAAAAAAAAAGCTGGAGTGGCTATATTAATATCAGATAAAGTAGACTTCAGAACAAGGGGTATACTGTGGGAAATAAAAGAGAAATTATATAACAGAAGGGGTAATTAGCCAAGAAGATACAGTAATCCTAAATATGTACACACCTAACAACAAAGTTTCTAAATACATGAAGAAAAGTGATAGAAATTAAAAGGAAAAAATAGATAAATCCACAACTAGAGTCCATACCCTTCTCTTAGTAATCAATAGAATAAGTTAAACAAACAAAGAAAAAAATCAATAAAGACTTGAACAACAAACAAATGAACCTAATCAACATTTCAAAAACACTCTACCCTACAGCAACAGAACATTCTTTTCAAGTACACATGAAACACCAAGACAAACCATAATCTGGGCCATAGAACATGTCTTAATGAATGTAAAAAATAAATTGAAATCAGTATACTCTAACTATAGAAAACTAAGCTAGAAATCAAAAACAAAAAGATACTTTCCAAAAGTGTTGGTAGGAATACAGAGTAGCTGGAACTCTCATTCATTCCTGGTGGGAGTGCACAATGATAGAGCCAGTTTGGGAGACAGTCTGGCCCTTTCTTATGAGTTTAATATATATACAGCATAAGATCCAGCAATTTCACACATAGGTATTTACCCAAGAGAAATGAGAACTTACATTCAATTATTTAGTTTATACTGGTTTTTCCATTATCATCAAAAAGTAGAAATACCCATATGTCATCCAATTGATGAACAGATAGACAAACTTTAGAATACTACTCAACAATAAAAAAGTGAATAACTGATTTAAAAATATGTTACAAGAAAAACAGGCATATTAAAAATTTTAAGAGTTTATTTGAGCAAAAAACGATTCTTATTGGGCAGTGCCAGACAGTAAGGGGTTAGGAGTGCTTTACCAAGAGCCAAGAGCAAGACTTTTGTAGACAAGGCACAGAAGTAAAGCAAGGAAACTATTTGATTGCCTACAGTTGCCTTATTTGGGAAAACCTAGTTGGCTATTTGTGACTGGCTGTCTTTTGGTTTCAGTTTCTTACTCTTGAAGCATTACCAGGCTTAGGTTTTGGTTTGCTTATGTAGGCTGCTGAAACATTAAAGCCACCCCATTCAAACGGCTTCCTTGTTTAATTTAACACATACAGCAACATGGATGAATCTCAAATGTATTAGGCTAAAGAAACAAAACCAGACTCACAGGGCTATATGATCTTTGATTTCATTGATGTGGTGTCTAGATGGCAAAACTTAAAGACTAGAAATCAGAATAATGTTTTCAAGGTGTTGGGGTTGATCCATAAAGGGGCTGCATGAGAGTTTTGGGAGTAACCGAACTGTTTTTTATCTTCATTGAAGTGGTGGTTTACTGGGCTATGTATTTGTCTAAACTCATAAACTGTACACCAAAAAAGTGAACTTTACTGAGGGTAAAATTTTAAATGTAAATTCAGTGTTTTTTAAAATTTGGATAAAATAAAAGGCAAACTTTTTCACGGGTCATTTGAGGAGAAATATTCTTCTATGTTTTCTGCCTATGGCCAGTCATGAAAACATAAATCAAAACCAAACCCGATTAAGCCTTGTTTATTGTTACCTCTGGGTGATTTCCAGCAGAAAAGGAATATGCTAATCATCAAAATCCAGAGATAATCCTAAAACACAATTTGAGTTTCTCTTCACAGCCTCTGAGCTAAAACCTCTTTCCAAAACTGCCAAGGAAGCTTGAATGACTTTCAGTATCATTGCCGAACCTCCCTGGGTAGAGTCATTAATAATCAGTGAAATGGCCCAAAAAGACAGCACTGGAAGGGAACATCAGTTTCAAAAATCTGCTAACTGCATGGTCAATTTCTGAATGATTGAGAACTGAATATAAAGGCTATGGTTCGGCCTCCCTGTCTCAGACACCCAGGACACTGAAGCAGAAGTCAAACTCCTAACATCTCATGATACTATGTAACCCCAAGGAGGCAGGGACAAGTCTGGCTCGATCCAGAGCTGTGTGGATTGTCACCCATCAATCTGCACAGTCAGGAATGTCTGTACTGAGAGCCTCTGACAATCAGTTCCAGTTTAGACTTGTTCCCAAATGACTGCTGCTGATTATTTTTATCTCTTAATGTTACAGTTTAACTAATTCACTAATGATTAAGACAATGTTAAAGACCAAGCAAGCCCCACTAGGCAAATGGCTACTGCACTTTAGTTAACATGCGAAGGGTGTCCATCCGCCTGCAGTTAGCTAATAATGCATTATAATTAATAGTACTCTGGAAAAGTGTCCTGTCAGCAGGAGCCCTGAGGTTGTTTTCCTAATGCTCTAAGACTATCTGCATCAGGCCTTCGGGTTTCATAAGATAAGTGACTGGTGCTGACCTTACCCTGATTCATTTAATTTAAAAAGTAACTTAGGTCTGATTCTAAAAACTTGCAGAATTTTCTCCATTAGCATTTTCTTGAACTGACTAACATGTGGGTGCTGTGATGATAAAAGTGAATAACCACCTTCCTATTTGTCCACCTCCAATTCTGCCTTGCAAAAGCAGGTCCATCTCAGCAGGGGGGCTTCAGTGAGCAAAACCCAGGGGAAGTCAGGATAATGATTTATCTACCCCAGATTAGATTTCTTCATTTGCTTGCACTATCTCATGCTCTTCTTACTGATTTTTTTTTTCCCCTGTGTATAGGATCTACTTTGTCCCATTAGTCTTAATCTGTGCTAAAAAGCACATTTTGCATGTAGGGAAAACAATCCCACATGTCCTACACAATTAACTATTACATCACCTAACACCACTTTGCTGGAATAATGACGTTTTCTGAACCAGAGCAGTTCAGTGAAAGCCAAGCAAATTAACAACAAATAATAATATGACAACATGGTCACAGATACATGCTCATCTCCCACATAATTAGTACTGTGAAATAAGAATACACTTAGAAATAGTTTTGGAAATTCAGTGCCTGTCCCCAGAATCTCCTTCCCATCTCTGCCACCCTCCTTTGCCACCCACATTCCAGGGGCAGGAGAAGAGGAATGAATGAGATACATAGCCCTCACACCACACTTTCCAAAAGCAGAAAGCATCTAATCATGTAAATATGATAGAACTATCAGAAGTAAAAAAATATGAAATGAGTTATATACACTGATAAAGGGGCCAAGGGCACTCTAAGGTGTACCATTGTGGCATGAAGACTATGCTAGCGCTGAGAACAGTCAGGCCCAAAAGGCTCAGAAAGAAACTTTAACTTTCCCCCTCAACAGCATAAAAAGCATCTGGATGGAGAAACTGCTCTAGGATGAGAGCTGTCACCATAGATGGCTATATTATAATAGGAACTAGGTGTGGTCGACAGGGAAGAATGTGGCTAAGTTTGTTAAATTCTTCTCTGTGTCCCACTGTTTTTGTGTGACCCATCAAGCTTTTGTTTACCAGACATTTACTCTTTCAGATTCCTGTGAACTGTCTCCCTTTCCCTTTGAAGATTCAGACCCCCATCCCCCTTTCCTTAGTTCAGGATGACATATATACCTCGTTGTCCCTGACTGTCTTTGGAATCTCATGTCTACATATGTAATTAAACTTTGTGCTTTCTTATCTTCCTGTTAATCTATCTCATCCCAATTGATTCGTAGATCAGCTAGAAGAATCTTGAAGAGTAGAGGAAAATTCTTCTTCCCCAACACTCTGAAGCAAGAATCATTGTGCTGTCAATTCTACGATTATATAAAATTTCATTTTGTATGAAGTTAGAAAATAGATTCAGAGAAAACCTCTAATAACTTTGGTATTGGATCACCTCGTGGAAAGTCTAGTTTTTGTAGTCTGTATCATGGGGCAGACTGTTCTAGGAATGTGAGTCTGGTCAGTTTGACTGATAGTGTTTTTCAGGTCTCCTATTACCTTACTGATGATTTTTTCCATGTTCCTTGACTACTGAGAGAAAAATATTGAGGTTTCCAGCTGTTACAGGATTTGCCTAGTTTTGTAACCTGTGCCATCATCATACATACTCCTCCCCAACATTCTTACTACTCTAAACTCTATTATTAGGATCACCATTTTAAAAAGGAGGAAACTGATGAACAAAGAGGTCAAGTAAATTATACAAGGCCACTCAACTAGTAAACTGTGGAGCAGGATTCAAACTGATGTAGCTTGACTCTAGAGTCTCTGCTCTTCACCACGAGGATGTGCTGTATACCATCTCATTTGTGAATATCAAGAGCATGTAAACTGAGGCCAGGAATTTCTTTGCCCTTTACAGGATGTTTGCAGCACAAGCTAATTTCTGGCATTTCTCAACCCCATCCAGCCCTCCACACTCTCCCATCTCCACCCTTACTCAACACAATTTTATCCCCCTCCTCAAGGAGCACTGGACAGGACACTCTGAGACTGTGTAGTTCCAAGCTGCAGATTTCAGTGGGTCAGAATAAGATAAAAGTTTTCACTTGGAGGATTAAAGATGGCAGCGTGAGAGGTGAGACATAGAACTCCTCTCAAAACCACATATAATACGAAAATGTAGTTAATACAACTAATCCTAAAAGAGCAAAAGGAAAGACACTGCACCAGATGGCATACACCTGGAAAAAAGAGCAGACCTCATGAAACAGGGTAACGTACCAAAGCCTTGATCCAGCAGGACCCAAACCCTTCCCCTATCCCAGCTCACCAGAGGGAGGAAGAGAAACAGAGGAGGGAGGAGGTGGAAGCCTCAGACTGCTGAACACCCAGCCCTGGAGATCTGCTTTGGGAGCACAAACCTACATTGCATGGTGCTCTGGTGATTAGTGGGGATGGAAGGCAAAAAGAGGTGGAATACTTGGAGAGATTGAGATTCCAGTTGTTTATGGAAAACTGGCTGCTCCGGGACAAAAGAAAGGTGGGAAGTTGGAGAGATCTCCTAGTGGCTAGAGGGCTGCTAAAGGGGCAAGGATTGCAGAGGTTGCTGCTCAGGAGAAAGGGTAGGTGGACAAAATTGTCTGGGCGCACTCTGCCCAGCAGGTTGGGAACTTTCAAGAGCTTCAGGAACTCCATCCCCCAGCCAGGCTATTCAGCTTTGAGAACCCCCCACCGTGATACACAGCCTGCTGTGCCTTCCTCCTGGCCTGCCTGCAATGGTTCGCAAAGCTGCAGTCCCTGCTCTGGCATCAGTCCAGCAAGAGGGAAGCCCCACCTATGGCAGCTACAAACACAAAGAACAGAGGCTAATACCAGTGTGCTCAGCCCACTGGTTCTGAGAGTGGAAACAGGCACAGCAGCTGGAAAGCGGGAAACAGAGCTTTCCTCCCCCCAGGCACCAGTGCCACTCCCCTGCAACCCCCATCATCACTCCAGAGGCTGAGCAGCTCCAGAGAGCTTCTAGGCACTAGGGAGCTACATACAAATATGAAACGTCAAGGGAACCTGGTTCAAACAAAAAAGCCCGCAAACACCAGAAAAGTGATAAGTGAAAAGGAACTCACCAATCTTACAGAAAGAGAGTTCAAAAGAAAAATTATTAACATGCTCATGGAGGTAAAGAAAAATATTCAAGAACTCAAGGACGAAGTTAGGATGGAGATTCAATCATTAAGATTTCATATCAGAAAAGAAACATAAAATAGAGGGATTTAAAAGCAGACTTGATGTACTAGAAGAGACGGTAAATGGAATAGAAATTAGAGAAGAGGAATACAAGAAAGCTGAGGCAGAGAGAGAAAAAAGGATCTCTAGGAATGAAAGAACACTGAGAGAACTGCACGACCAATCTGAACAGAATAATATTCGCATTATAGGGGTACCAGAAGAAAAAGAGAGAGAAAAGGGGATAGAAAGTGTCTATGAGAAGGTAATTGCTGAAAATTTCCCCCATCTGGGGAAGGAAATAGTCTCAGACCATGGAAGTCCACAGATATCCGAACACAAAGGACCCAAGGAGGACAACATAAAATGGCAAAGATCAAGGTAAAGACAGACTTTTAAAAGCAGCTAGAGAGAGAAAAAAGATCACATACAAAGGAAAACCCATCAGGTTATCATCAGATTTCTCAACAGAAACCTTACAGGCCAGAAGGGAGTGGCATGATATATTTAATGCAATGAAACAGAAGGGCCTTGAACAAAGAATACTTTACCTGGCAAAATTATCATATAAATTTGAATAAGGGATTAAACAATTTCCAGATAAGCAAAAGCTGAGAGAATTTACCTCCCACAAACCACCTCTACAGTGTATATTGGAAGAACTGCTATAGATGGAAGTGTTCCTAAGGCTAAATAGCTGTCAACAGAGGAAATAAAACTACAGTAAAGAGATTCGAACAATTAATTAATAAGCAGATGCAAAATCAAATCAACTACCCCCAACGTCAGTCAAGGAATAGACAAAGAGTACAGAATATGATACATAAAGAATGTTGGAGGAAGAAAAAGAAGGAAAAAAAAAATCTTTAGGTTGTTTTTGTAATAGCATACTAACTGAGTTAAATTAGACTGTTAGATAGTAAGGAAATTACCTTTGAAGCTTTGGTAACCATGAATTTAAAGCCTGCAATGGCAATAAGTACATACCCATTCCTAATTACCCTAAATGTAAATGGTATGAATGCACCAAACGACATAGAGTCACTGAATAGATAAAAAAACAAGACCATCTATATGCTGCCTACAAGAGACTCACTTCAAACGCAAAGACATACACAGACTAAAAGTGAAGGGTTGGAAAAAGATATTTCATGCAACTAATAGGGAGAAAAAAACAGGAGTTGCAGTACTTGTATCAGACAAAATAGACTTCAAAACAAAGAAAGTCACAAGAGACAAAGAAGGACATTACATAATGATAAAAGGGCCAGTCCAACAAGAGGACATAACTATTATAAATATCTATGCACTGAACACAGAATCACCTACATATGTGAAACAAATACTAACAGAATTAAAGGGGGAATAGAATATAATGCATTCATTTTAGGAGACTTAAACACACCACTCACTCCAAAGGACAGATCAACCAGACAGAAAATAAGTAAGGAGACAAAGGCACTGAGCAACATATTAGAACAGATGGACCTAACGGACATCTACAGAACACTCCATCCAAAAGCAATAGGATACACATTCTTCCCAAGTGCACAGGGAACATTTTCAAGAATAGATCATATACTAGGTCACAAAAAGAACCTCAGTAAATTAAAAAGGATTGAAATTGCACCAACCAACTTCTCAGACCACAAAGGTATGAAACTAGATATATAAATTATGCAAAGAAAACGAAAAAGCCCACAAACACATGGAGGCTTCACAACATGCTCCTAAATAATCAATGGGTCAATGACCAAATAAAAACAGTGATCAAGTAATATATGGAGACAAACGACAACAGTAATTCAACACTGCAAAATCTGTGGGACGCAGCGAAGGCCGTGCTAAGAGGGAAATATATTGCAATACAGGCCTACCTCAGGAAAGAAGAACAATCCCATATGAACAGTCTAAACTCACAATGAAACTAGACAAAGAAGAATAAATGAGGCCCAAAGTCAGTAGAAGGAGGGACATAATAAAGATTAGAGCAGAAATAAATAAAATTGAGAAGAATAAAATAGAATCAATGAAAGCAGGAGCTGGTTCTTTGAGGAAATAAACAAAAGAGATAACCCCCTAGCCAGGCTTATCCAGAAAAAAAGAGAGTCTACTTACCTAAAAGAATCAGAAATGAGAAAGGTAAAGTCACTATGGACACCACAGAAATACAAAGAATTAAGAGAGAATACTATCAAAAATTATGCGGTAACAAACTGTATAACATAGACAAAATGGACAACTTTCTAGAAAAATACAACCTTCCAAGGCTGACCCAGGAAGAAACAGAAAATATGAATAGACTAATGACCAGCAAGAAAATTAAATTGGTAATCAAAAAACTACATAAGAACAAAATACCTGGACCAGATGGATTCACCGCTGAATTTTATCAAACATTTAGTGAAGACCTAATACCCATCCTCCTGAAAGTCTTCCAAAAAGTAGAAGAGGAGAGAATATTTCCAACTTCATTCTATGAAGCCAGCATCACTCTAATACCAAAACCAGACAAAGACACAACAAAGAAAGACAATTACAGACCAATATCCCTGATGAACACAGATGCCAAAATACTCAACAAAGTATTAGCAAACGAAATTTAAAAATACATCAAAAAGATCATCCATCATGATCAAGTAGGACTTATTCCAGGGATGCAAGGATTGTACAATACTAGAAAAATCCATCATCATCATCCACCACATCAACAAAAAGAAGGACAAAAACCACATGATCATCTCCATAGATGCTGAAAAAGCATTCAACAAAATTCAATATCCATTCATGATAAAAAATCTCAACAAAATGGATATAGAGGACAAGTACCCCACAACCAACATTATACTTAACAGCAAGAAGCTGAAAGCCTTTCCTTTAAGATCGGGAACAAGACAAGGATGTCCACTCTCTCCACTTTTATTCAACATAGTTCTGGAAGTCCTCATCATGGCAATAAGACAACATACAGAAATTAAAGGCATCCAGATTGGTAAGGAAGAAGTTAAAGTGTCACTGTTTGCAGATGACATGATATTGTACATAAAAAACCCTAAAGAATCCACAACAAAACTACTAAATCTAATATCTAAATTCAGCAAAGGTGCAGGATACAAAATGAATACACAGAAATCTGTTGCATTCTTATACACTAATGATGAACTGGCAGAAAGGGAAATCAGGAAAACAATTACATTTACAATTGCATCAAAAAGAATAAAATACCTAGGAACAAATCTAATGAAGGAAGTGAAAGACCTACACTATGAAAACTACAAGACATTCATGAGAAATTAAAGAAGATACCAATAAATGGAAACATATCCCATGCTCATGGATAGAAAGAATTAATATTGTCAAAATGGCCATCCTGCCTAAATGCAGTCCCTATCAAAATACCAACAGCATTCTTCAGCAAACTAGAGCAAATAGTTCTAAAATTCATATGGAACCACAAAAGACCCTGAATAGCCAAAGCAATCCTGAGAAGGAAGAATAAAGCAGGGGGAATTACACTCTCTGACTTCAAACTCTACTACAAAGCCACAGTAATCAAGACATTTGGTACAATCAGTAATTTGGTACTGGCACAAGAACAGACCCATAGACCAATGGAACAGACTAGAGAGCCCAGATATTAACCCAAGCATATATGGTCAATTAATATACAATAAAGGAGCCATGGATATACAATGGGTAAATGATAGCCTCTTCAACAACTGGTGTTGGCAAAACTGTACAGCTACATGCAAGAGAATGAAACTGAATTATTGTCTAATGCCATATACAGAAGTAAACTCAAAATGGATCGAACACCTGAATGTAAGTCATGAAACCATAAAACTCTTAGAAGAAAACATAGGCAAAAATCTCTTGACTATAAACACAAGCAACTTTTTCCTGAACACATCTCCTCAGGCAAGGGAAACAAAAGCAAAAATGAAGAAATGGGACTATGTCAAGCTGAAAAGCTTCTGTACAGCAAAGGACACCATCAGCAGAACAAAAAGGCATCCTACAGTATGGGAGAATATATTTGTTAATGACATATCTGACAAGGGGTTAACATCCAAAATACATAAGAGCTCACATGCCTCAACAGCCAAAAGGCAAATAACTCTATTAATAAATGGGCAGAATATGAACAGACACTTCTCCAAAGAAGAAATTCAGATGGCCAACAGGCACATGAAAGATGCTCCACATTGCTAATTATCATGATTAAAATTACAATGAGATAGCACCTCACACCAGTCAGGATGGCCGACATCGAAAAGACTAAGAACAACAAATGCTGGCAAGGATGCAGAGAAAGGTCAACCCTCTTACACTGCTGGTGGGAATGTAAACTAGTTCAACCATTGTGGAAAGCAATATGGAGGTTCCTCAAAAGACTCAAAATAGAAATCCCATTTGACCCAGGAATTCCACTCCAAGGAATTTACTCAAAGAAAACAACATCTCAGATTCAAAAAGATATATGCATTCCTATGTTTATTGCAGCACTATTTACAAAAGCCAAGATAAGGAAGCAACCTAAGTGTCCATCAGCAGATGAATGGATAAAGAAGATGTGGTATATATACAGTGGACTACACTCAGCCATAAGAAAGAAACAAATCCTACCATTTGCAACAACATCGATGGAGCAGAGGGTATTATGCCTAGTGAAGTAAGCCAGGAAGAGAAAGATAAGTACCAAATGATTTCACTCATCTGTGGAGTGTAAGAACAAAGCAAAAACTGGAGGAACAAAACAACTGCAGACTCACAGAACCCAAGAATGAATTAACAGTTACCAAAGGGAAAGGGACTGGGGAGGGTGGGTGGGAAGGGAGCTATAAGGGGAATAAGGGGTATTATGATTAGCACACATAACATGGAGGCGGGGCACGGGGAAGGCCATATAGTATAGAGAAGACATGTAGTGACTCTATAGCATCTTACTACGCTGATGGACAGTGAGTGCAATGGGGTGGGGGGGGACTTGATAATAGGGGTAATTGTGGCAACCATAATGTTGCTCATGTGAAACCTTCATATGATTGTTTATAAATGATACCTTAATAAAAAAAAGATGAACATAATAGTAGCTCTCTTCTAGCATTGTTATGAGAATTGAATGAACTAATATTTGAATACTATTAAAATCAATGTTTGGCACATAGTGCTATGTGAATGTTAATACAAAACTAGTAAGACACCAGTCATAGTATCAGAATGGTAAATTATTTTACAATGTGGAAACAGAGTTGTCAAGCAACCTGGATATTCATGTTGTTTAGACCTAGTCCCAAGGGAAGCCAAAGCAACATGTTTCTTAGTGTTAAAAAGAGAACCACATGCCCAACATGGGGTCACTCCTGCTAGGCTAAGTCACCAACTCAGGGCTTAATACGCCACCTAATTGCAGTTTCACACTTCCCTAGGAATGTAGTCATTCAGGAATTTTCTGGTCAGTATCAATCAGATAGTCTGTCACATGTGTCCTCTCCATCCCATAAAAGAAGATAATCCACCCAAGAAGACCCTTTTGTCCCCAGATGAAGGTGACCTTACCTGAAGTAATACTTTTTTCTTTGTTTAATACTTCCTTGTCCTGTCCTTAAAAACCTCTCCCTTCCTTTAGCCTTTTGGAGGCTCTCTACTTGCTAGATGGAATGCTGCCTGATTCATGGATTGCTTAATAAAGCCAATTAGATCTTCAGATTTACTTGGCTGAATTTTGTTTCTTAACATTAGTGAACACGGCATATTAGCAAGCAAGGGGATTTGTTACGGTTTAAGTACCTAGCAGCATTTACAGCATTTAGGCTCTGAGATTGTTTCAGATTGGAGATTTCCTACTATGGATATGTTAGTGTATTTATCATGCAAGAATTATTGGCCTTACTGGTCTGCCCTGACCTATTATAGCAATTGCAGTAATAATTTGTTAAGCATTAATTTTGTCCTTTATAAAGATACATATTCTTTCATTTATTCCTCACAACACTCGATAAAAAAATACTAGTAAAGAGAAAACCAAGATTCAGAAAGATACACATGGTCCCCTGTGTTTTTGCCCTTGAGGTTTCCTTACATGGTACACACATTGGCCAGGCACCTGGATCACTCCTATTTATCCTTCAAGACTTGGTTCTGGTTCTAATATTACGTAATTTCAAAAGCAGACCCCAGCTCCCCATCCTAGAGCCTCCTCTAAGCCAGGCACCTTTCCCCTTTTCTCTGTCGTCTTCTGCATTGCTTCAACAAAGCACTCATTGCCATCACATGACGTTTTCTCAGCTCTCTCTCCCACTAGGGCAGGCTGCACTTTTCTATGGTGAAATTTTCTTTCCTTCCAGAGGTGCTGCATATTTGACAGAAATGATTACTCAGTAGAATGTGAACAGTGCCTGATGCTCGAATACTTGGGGCATCATAAATTAGATGATGGTAAAGCCTGTTAGTATCAAATGAGTGGCTGGACTAAGGACCCTTTAAGGTCCCCTCCAGTCCTGAGACACTACAGTTTTTGAGACTCAGACTTGAGCCTCGTTGGCTTGAATAGATGATGTTGACCTCACTGAGAAAAGAAAAGTGGTTTCAAGAGGATGATAAGTAAGTCAGCCCTGAAATGAATGAGCCAAAAAATATTGCCCTTTCAGAGTTGGTAAACTCATCTAAAAGTGGAGGATCCAAACATTTGTTAAAGGGAGAAAAAAAAAACCCACAATACATTATAATGAAATTCTGTATGATACCACTTATAATTTTCAAATGAAAATATCCACATAGTTCCTCAGTATTATAGTAATTTGACCCTAGAAATAATCCAACAGAAGTAACATCGTCAAAGAATAAACTGCTCAGTTATAAACACAGACTATATCTGAAGGACATGAAAGTACCATACAGGAAGAGGAAAGAGACTGGCTGCAGGGTCAGCCGCTCCCTGTCACCAAATGGCCACTGTAGCAGTAGCAGCGGGCTCCTGCTTGGCTCTGTTCACACCCTGGATGGACTGTCGACCCCTATTGATTGTTCTGTGACCTTCACCAAAATGCTTCATGCAGCAGTCATTCTTTTCTGTTATCTAAGGGCCTCATGAATCGTAAACCAATTCAAAACTGATAAGCACACATTAACTTCCACTTAAACTCTGTTCCACAACATAGTTTTTTCCGTGAATCTAAAATCTGTCATAAACTTTTTACCCTAGAAAACCCAGGGTGAAAATCTCTCACGACAAGCATATTTACATCTCTTAGGCCTTGGAAACGAGCTTTACAAAATGTAGCATGGTTCCTTTTTGTTTTTAATGTCTCTTTATTGCAGGAAAAATATTTTGAGGGGGTCTCTGGCAGAAGGCTGGGTTTGATCGCCAATGTCATAATCTCAATTTTACCACAAATACTGATTGATTAAAGAATAACAAAGGAGAGTGTTCTGTTATAGAGCCACATTTAATCTGAGTGTTGTGGGATTATTAATTCCTTTGTGGAATTTAGTGAAAGATAATGTGCTCGTGTTCTGATGCAACTCTGTAGTTTCAAGTCAGGTCTGCCTGTACCAGTGCCACTATAGTACAGAATCAAAGCTTAGTGGTGAGTCTGTGTTCACGTGCTTTCCAAATGCATTTCAGAGTCCACCTGTGGTACAGATAAGCTCTGAAATCTGCTATTTTGGATTTTATCCAGGGAACTGCTTGCAACTAAGAAGGTGTGTGGTTATTTTAACTTGTTAAAATTACCCCTCTTGAGGCAGTCCATTTCTTTTACACAGCTCTAAATGTTGGAAACTACTTCATTAAGTTGAACCTAAATCTGTCTCCCTGAAATTTCGTCCATTTTTCAGGTTGGGAACACCCTTCCCAGTAAAGGCTACAGGTGCCCAATTTCAGTCTGTCACAAAGAATAACTTTCTAACCATCCAAATGCTTTAGTGGACAGTGAGTTCCCTATCAACATGACCAATGTATGAACTGAATATACATGAACTTCATGTGTACTATGTGTCAGACACTCTTAAAAAAGTGCTTTGCCTATATTAAATCTATAGTAACAGCACCTTTAAATGGGTACTATTATTATTCCATTTTACAGATGAAACAGGCACAGGCATTTTAAGCAACTTGTCCAAAATCACACATGCAGATAGCATATGAGTAGAGCCAGGACTCAAATTCAGTCTAAATCCACTGACTATACTGCAAAGCTCTGTGCTATTGCACCACCATCTGTCAGAGAATTACAGCAGCAAAGGAGTTTTGAACTAAATGATCTTTGAAGTCTTCCACCATGAGACTACATGTCGTAGGGAATTCTCATGCAGTGTGAACACTTCCCCTTCACTGCCCCTACCCCAGAGTCTAGAAATACCTCTCTTTTGTGCTCCCTTGGACGCATGCGCTTCTGCTATAATGGCATTTATCTAACTATGTTATAAATATTTATTGCATTTCTCCCACACAAAATTAAACTTCCTCAGAATAAGAACCATTTCTACCTTCTTCATTACATCCAAAGTGCCTAGCACAGTTCATGGCACAAACTAGGCAGTCAGTAAATACTTGTTGGAAAAATGAATGAAAGATATAATGAACCAATAGTAACACCCCATTGTTCTGCAATTTAAATTTCAGTAAGTCTTACTGCAAAACTAAATTCTAAAATTAACGTAGAAGAATATAGATGCACACACACTGGAAGGATATTAAAAATGTATATCCTTTCATATTTATTGCATGTTGCTTACTAATAAAGAATATAACTACCAATAGATTAGTTAAATAAATTCTGTTCACCCTGTGGAATATTAGACTTCTATTAAAAGCAGTGCCAACTGAGGCCTGGCAGGTCCCAGCCTGTCTATAGTTTGGGGTGGCTACAGTCTCACAAAGCAAAGTAGAGGGTTTGTCTTCTGGGAAGAGAGTCATCTTCTCTGAAAAAGCTTCCTACATCATTCCAACATGACTTTGGCATCTTCCAGGAAAAACTAGGGCAAGGAGTGAGGCCTCATGGGTCTGGGTTTTCAGTTGAGGTAGGGAGAAGACTGGCTATAACCAAAGAGTCCCAGAGTTGGGTGCAGTCACCTCCAGAATTCGGCACTGTTCACCCAGCCTGGGATTCATGACAGTCCTAGAGGTAGATTCCTTAATAAAAACATAAAAACAAAAGATTAAAGATGGCGGCATGAGAGGTGAGACAGAGGCTTCCTCCTAAAACCACATATAATATGAAAATATAACTAATACAACTACTACTGAAAGAGCAACGGGAAAGAGGACTACAACAAACTGCATATACCTGGAGACAAGAGCAGACTTGCGGAAAAGAGTAACGTACTAAAGCTGTAGTCCTGTGGGATCCAAGCCCTTCCCCCACACCAGCTCACCGGCAGGAGGAAGAGGAACAGAGCAGGGAGGGAGTGGAGGTCTGGGACTGCAGAGTACCTAACTCTGGAGATCTGCTCTGGGAGCATAAACCTACATTTCATGGTGCTTGTATGATACTCTCATAATTAGGGGGTTGGAAAGCTAAGACAGGCAGAATTCCTGGAGAGACTAAGATTCCAGCTGCTTGTGGAATGTAGGGATCCATATCCAGCTGCTCTGGGACAAAAGAAAGACAGGCAATCTGAGAGACTTCCTAACAAAGAAGCCCTTAGCAAGAGGCCTGCTAAAGGGGCAAGGATTGCACAGAGCTTACTGCTCAGGAGAAAGAACAGGTAGACAAAATTGTCCAGGTGCACTTGGCCCAGCAGATTGGGAGCTTTCACTATCTTCAGGTGCTCCAGCTCCCAAGCTGCCTACAGAGCTCCAAGAACCACTTCTGTGACAGGCAGACTACTGCATCTTCCTCATGGCCAGCCCCACCGGTCTTGCAAACTGGGAAATACTACCCTGGCATTAGGTCAGCCAGAGGAAAGATCTGTCTACAGCAACTAAAAACACAAAGCACAGAGGCTTATACCTGTGTGCTCGGCCCACTGGTTCAGGCAGTGGAGACAGGCATAGCAGCCGGGAAGCAGGAAACAGCTCTTTCCTCCCCCAAGGCACCAATACCACTCCCCTGCAATCCCCTACATTGCTTCAGGGGCTGAGCAGCTCCAGAGAATAGAACTTCTGGGCACTAGAGGGCGCCATACACAAATATGAAACGCCAAAGGAACCTGGTCCAGAGTAAAATTATTAATACAACTCCTGAGGAAGATTTAAATGATATTGACCTCATGACTCTCTTGGAAAGAGAATAAAAATCATTAACATGCTCATGGGGTATGGAAAGATATTCAAGAACTCAAGAATGAATTAAGGTCGGAGATCCAATCATTGAAGAGCACAATGGACGGTATTAAAAGCAGACTGGATACGGTGGAGGAGATGATAAATGAAACAGAAACTAGAGATGAGGAATAAAAAGAAGCTGAGGCATAGAGAGAAAAAGGGATCTCTAAGAATGAAAGAATATTGAGAGAACTGTGTGACCAATCCAAGCAGAACAATATTCTCATTATAGGGGTACCAGAAGAAGAAGAGAGAGAAAAAGGGATAGAAAGTGTCTTTGAGGAAGTGATTGCTGAAAACTTCCCCAATCTGGGGAAGGAGATAGTCTCTCAGGCCATGCAGGTGCTCAGATCTCCCAACACAAGAGACCCAAGGAAGACAAAATCAAGACATATAGTAATTAAAATGGCAAAGATCAAGGATAAAGACCGACTATTAAAAGCGTCCAGAGAGAGAAATAAGATCACATACAAAGGAAAGCCTATCAGGCTATCATCAGACTTCTCAGCAGAAACCTTACAGGCCAGAAGGGAGTGGCATGATGTATTTAATGCAATGAAGCAGAAGGGTCTTGAACAAAGATTACTTTATCCGGCAAGATTATAAATTAAATTTGAAGGAGGGATTGAACAATTACTGGATAAGCAAAAGATGAGAGAATTTACCTCCCACAAACCATCTCTACAGTGTATTTTGGAGGGACTGCTGTAGATGGAAGTGTTCCTACGGTTTAATACCTGTCACCAGAGGTAATAAAACCACAGTAAAGAGAGTAGAACAGCTAATTACTAAGAAAATGCAAAATTAAATTAACTAACCCCAAGCCAATCAAGGGATAGACAAAGAGTACAGAATATGATACCTAATATATAAAGAATGGAGGAGGAAGAAAAAGGAGGAGGAAAAAAACGAAAAACAAAAAAGAACCTTTAGATTGTGTTTGTAATAGCATATTAAGTGAGATAAGTTAGACTCTTAGATAGTAAGGAAGGTAACCTTGAACCTTTGGTAACCACAAATCTGAAGCCTGCAACACCAATAAGTATATACATATCCATAATCACCCTAAATGTAAATGGACTGAATGCACCAGTCAAAAGACATAGAGTCACTGAATGGATAAAAAACAAGACCCATCTATATGCTGCCTTCAAGAGACTCATTTCAAACCCAAAGACATACACAGACTAAAAGTGAGGGGATGGAGAAAGACATTTCATGCAACTAATAGGGAGAAAAAAACAGGAGTTTCAGTACTTATATCAGACAAAATAGACTTCAAAACAAAGAAAGTCACAAGAGACAAAGAAGGACATTACATAATGATAAGAGGGTCAATACAACAAGAAGATATAACCATTATAAATATTATACACCCAACACAGGAGCTCCTATATATGTGAAACAAATACTAACAGAATTAAAGGGGGAAATAGAATGCAATGCATTAATTTTAGGAAACTTCAACACACCACTCACTCAAAAGGACAGATCAACCAGACAGAAAATGAGTAAGGAGACAGAGACACTGAAGAACACATTAGAACAGATGGACCTAACAGACATTTACAGAATTCTAAACCCAAAAGCAGCAGAATACACATTCTTCTCAAGTGCACATGTAACATTTTCAAGAATAGATAATATACTAGGCCACAAAAAGAGCCTTGGTAAATTTTAAAAAATTGAAATTGTACCTACCAGCTTCTCAGATGACAAAGGAATGAAACTAGAAATGAATTACGCAAAGAAAATGAAAAATCCCACAAACACATGGAGGCTTAATAACATGTTGCTAAATAATCAATGGATCAATGACCAAATAAAAATAGAGATCAAGCAATATATGGAGACAAATGACAACAATTCAACCCCGCAAAATCTGTGAAGCGTAGCAACGGCTGTGCTAAGAGGAAAATATATTGCAATACAGGCCTACCTCAGGAAAGAAGAACAATCCCATATGAGCAGTCTAAACTCACAATTAACGAAACTAGAAAAAGAAGAACTAATGAGACCCAAAGTCAGTAGAAGGAGGTACATAATAAAGATTAGAGCATAAATAAATAAAATCGAGAAGAATAAAACAATAGAAAGGATCAATGAAAGAAGGAGCTGGTTCTTTGAGAAAATAAACAAAATAGATAACCCCTTAGCCAGACTTATCAAGAAAAAAAGAGTTTACTCACATAAACAGAATCAGAAATGAGAAAGGAAAAATCACTACAGACAGCACAGAAATACAAAGAACTATTAGAGAATACTATGAAAAATTATAAGCTGAAAAACTGGATAACCAAGAAGAAATGGACAACTTTCTAGAAAAATACAACCTTCCAAGGCTGACCCAGAAAGAAACAGAAAATCTCAACAGACCAATAACCAGCAACGAAATTGAACTGGTAATCAAAAACATACCTAAGAACAAAACTCCTGTACCAGATGGCTTCACTGCGGAATTTTATCAAACATTTAGTGAAGACCTAATACCCATCCTCCTTAAAGTTTTCCAAGGAGTAGAAGAGGGAATACTTTGAAACTCATTCTATGAGACCAGCATCACTCTAATAGGAAAACTGGGCAAAGACACCACAAAAAAAGAAAACTACAGACCAATATCCCTGAAGAACATAGATGCAAAAATACTCAACAAAATATTAGCAAACCGAATTCAAAATTACATCAAAAGGATCATCCATCATGATCAAGTGGGATTCATCCCACGGATGCAAGGATGGTACAACATTCGAAAATCCATCAACATCATCCACCACATCAACAAAAAGAAGACCAAAAACCACATGATCATCTCCATAGATGCTGAAAAAGCATTTGACAAAATTCAGCATCAATTCATGATTAAAACTCTCAACAAAATGGGTATAGACAGCAAGTACCTCAACATCATAAAGGCCATATATGAAAAACCCACAGCCAACATTATACTTAACAGCAAGAGGCTGAAAGTTTTTCCTTTACGATCGGGAACAAGACAAGGATGCCCACTCTCCCCACTTCTATTCAACATAGTACGGGAAGTTCTAGCCATGGCAATCAGACAACACAAAGAAATAAAAGGCATCCAGATTGGCAGGGAAGAAGTTAAACTGTCCCTGTTTGCAGATGACATGATACTGTACATAAAAAACCCTAAAGAATCTACTCCAAAACTACTAGATCTAATATCTGAATTCAGCAAAGTTGTGGCATACAAAATTAATGCGCAGAAATCTATGGCATTCCTATGCATTAACAATGAACAAGCAGAGAGAGAAATCAGGAAAACAATTCCATACAAAGTTGCATCAAAAAGAATAAAATATCAAGGAGTAAACCTAACCAAGGAAGTGAAAGACCTATGCTCTGAAAACTGCAAGACCCTCTGAGAGAAATTAAAGAAGATACCAATAAATGGAAACACATCCCGTGCTCATTGATAGGAAGAATTAATATTGTCAAAAAGGCCATCCTGCCTAAAGCAATCTACAGATTCAATGCAATTCCTATCAAAATACTAACAGCATTTTTCAACTAGAGCAAATCATTCTAAAATTCATATGGCACCACAAAAGACCCCAAATAGCCAAAGTAATCCTGAGAAGTAAGAATAAAGCTGGGGGGATTATGCTCCCCAACTTCAAGCTTTAGTACAAAGCTACAGTACTCAAGACAATTTGGTAGTGGCACAAGAACAGACCCATAGACCAATGGAACAGACTAGAGAGCCCTGATATAAACCCAACCATATATGGTCAATTAATATATGATAAAGGAGTCATGGACATACAATGGGGAAATGACAGCCTCTTCAACAGCTGGTGTTGGCAAAACTGGACAGTTACATGTAAGAGAATGAAACTGGATTATTGTTTAACCCCATATACAAAAGTAAACTTGAAATGGATCAAGGACCTGAATGTAACTCATGAAATCATAGAACTCTTAGAAGACAATATAGGCAAAATTCTCCTGAATATAAGCATGAGCGACTTCTTCCTGAATGCATCTCCTCGAGCAAGGGAAACAAAAGAAAAAATGAACTCATGGGACTATATCAAACTAAAAAGTTTCTGCACAGCAAAGGACACCATCAACAGAACAAAAAGGCATCCTACAGTATGGGAGAATATATTTGTAAATGACATATCTGACAAGGGGTTAACATCCAAAATATATAAAGAACTTACACGCCTCTACACCCAAAAAGCAAATAACCCGATTAAAAAATGAGCAGAGGATATGAACAGACACTTCTCCAAAGAAGTGCAGATGGCCAAGAGACACATGAAAAGATGCTCCACATCACTACTCATCAGGGAAATGCAAATTAAAACCGCAATGAGATATCACCTCACACCAGTAAGGATGGCCACCATCCAAAAGACTAAGAACAACAAATGCTGGCAAGGATGCGGAGAAAGGGGAACCCTTCTACACTGCTGGTGGGAATGTAAGCTAGTTCAACCATTATGGAAAGCAATGTGGAGGTTCCTCAAAAAACTAAAAACACAAATACCATTTGACCCGGGACTCCCACTCCTTAGAATTTACTCAAAGAATACAACTTCTCAGATTCAAAAAGATATATGCACCCCTATGTTTATTGCAGCACTTTTTAGAATAGCCAAGATATGGAAGCAACCTAAGTGTCCATCAGTAGATGAATGGGTAAAGAAAAGGTGGTACATATAAACAATGGAATACTATTCAGCCATAAGAAGGAAACAAATCCTGCTATTTGCAACAATGTGGATGGAGCTAGAGGATATTATGCTCAGTGAAATAAGCCAGGTGAAGAAAGACAAGTGCCAAATTATTTCCCTCATTTGTGGAGTATAACAATGAAGCAAAACTGAAGGAACAAAATAGTAGCAGACTCAGAGACTCCAAGAAGGAACTAGTGGTTACCAAAGGGGAGGGGTGTGGGAGGGCGGGTGGGGAGGATGGGAGAAGGGGATTGAGGGGTATTATGTTTAGTACACATGATGTGGGGGATCACGGCGAAAACAGTGTAGCACAAAGAAGGCAAACAGTGAATCTGTGTCATCTTACTACACTGATGGACAGTGATTGAATTGGGGTATGAGTGGGGACTTGATAATATGGGTAAATGTAATAACCACATTGTTTTTTCATGTGAAACCTTCGTAAGAGTGGACATCAATAATACCTTAATAAAAAAAAAAACAAAGCCACAGTTTCAAAAGAAAATGATGCTGAAAAAGGGAAAAGTAAAGTTTTCTTTTTCTAAATACAAATGAATTAATTACTTGTATAAATAATTAGAAAGGAATCGGCACAACTTTTACCCATGTGCTCAATTATCTCTTTTTCCCAACACTTTAATTAAAATATTGTATATATAGGCATGTGTAAGGGCTGCTCTTGGGAAATATTTTTTCAAGGTGGAAACAAAAGCACAATAGACTATGACCCAAGCTTGGTGAACATGTTCAGAGGCTGCTGTGCTAGCACGAATCTCCTTATGCTTTTATATTTCTCCGCTTTTATAACAAGTGCACTAACTTATATGAAGTGATTTAAATAAACAAGCAAGCAATAACAAACCCTTCATAATAACAAGTGCCACTAAAAAGAAAAATAAGTGCTGGTTGTAGAAATGGAAAAAAACTAAGTATGAGGCAGTGATTATTTCTGAGCTAGAGCTACATATTTTACAGGGGAAATGATATATAAAAATTCCAGGGAAAATTGTTTTTCTACATTTTTTTCTTTAGTTCTTCCTATTTTTTCCCTCCAATAACACTGAATTTGGCAATTTCTGAAAAAAGTTATGCTAAGATCCAACCTCTTAATTTTTTCCCCTGTGTAACAAGAAATTAAGGGTGGAGAGAGCACGAAGTAGGGAGAAGGAGTAGGGAAAAGGTGGTAAGTAATGCTGGCTGCTGGTCTTTGTAAAATAATTCAATTGTCAACTAAGACCAATGATGGTCAGAAAATACTTTTTAAAGAGAGGAGGGGAAGATGTATTGGAGGAGGGTGTGCCTGAAAGTCCCTGAAAAGTGGCCCTCCTTCCATATATTTATGAGAGGGGTTGAAGTTTGGTGACCAAGTTGAGAGAAGGAACAGAGCGGTGGAGTGACACTGCAGACAAGAGTATGTGGTAATCACAGGGTAAACAGTTTCATCCATCTGCATGTTGGACTCATAAAAACAATAACCTGGGAACCATTAATCATCATTACAAAACCTCTAAAAGCCAAAGAAACTCTACATTAGAAAAATATTTAGTACATTACAATATTTAGTAAAACCACATTCTCAAAAGAAATTGTTTCTATTGAGAGATGGCTGGCCGTGCATGTACAAAACACCAAAAAAATCCAAAGCATTTTTAAAAAGAGAGAGCTATGGTAGGTAAAAAGCAAAGTTGGAGGAAAAAAATCACTGTTGAGAGTGATAGTATTAAGAATAAAAACATAGTGGATAAGTAAAACATCTGAAGATAATGTCCATTCTAAGGAATGATACCTAGAAATCTAGCTGATGTGACTGTGAGATAAACGTTGCAGCCCAATCTGGGTGTCCAGGGAGTGTCTTGAGGACTGGACTGTAACTAAACATAGGCGTAATCAAATACATGCATCCTGACCACACGAGGCAGGGATGTGGCCAGGAAGCATCTTCTCATAGCATGTGAAAAAATATACATTAAGAACTATCTACAGAGGTTCTCAAGATGGCAGTGTGAGTAGTGTGGTGGAAATCTCCTCTCAAAATCATATATATTTTGAAAATACAGCAAATACAACTATTCCTAAAAGAGTGACCAGAAGATACAGTACATGGGCCAGGCTACATCTGCGACAGCCCAACATCTCAGGGAAGAGGGTAGGATTCAAAGCCATGACCCGGTGGGACCTGAGAACTTTCCCCAACCCAGTTCACTGGCAGGAGGAAGGGAATCAGAGTGGGTAGGGAGTGGAAGCACAAGACTCCTAAATAACCAGCCCTGGTGGTCTGCCCCGGGAGCACAGACACACATTGCATGGTGCACTGGACATTGGATGAGCAGAAAAGCAAGGTCTGAGATTAAGACTGCAAACAGGTTCCCAAACCGGCCGCCCAGGGGCAAAAGAAAAGTGGACACATTAAAAGTCTTAAAGGGACAGGGCTTAACAGGTGAACAAAATCATCCTGGCACACTAAGCCCAGCACGTTGGGAACTTTAAGGAACTTCAGGCGACCTAACACTCTGGGTGGCAACACAGATCTGAACCTCCTTGGGGTGATAAGCAACCTGCCGTTCCTTTCCCCCTGCTGGCCATGCAAACAAACCAGCTGACCTGCCACTGCTGCAGAACAGCCGGGGAGCAGCCCCACCTACAGCAACCACACAGCTTGGCACAGAGGCTACTCACTGCCCACGGCTAACTGGCCCACACCCAGAGGCTGCTCCCTGTGCGCAACTGATCGGCACAAAACAGCAGAGACCAGCGCAGAGTCCAGGAGGCACAAAGGGGCTTTGTTCTCATGGCAGAACAGACACCGCTCATCTGCAACCACTGCCAGTGAACTAGGCCATTCCAAGGGACACCTGGCCCATGGCAGCTTGGGGGATTAATACAGAGCCTGCTCCCTGTGTGCAGTTCACTGGCACAGAGAACGGAGAAGGGCACAGAGTCCAGGAAGCATGAAGGGGCTCTTTTCTAGCCACAGAACACATTGCTTACCTATGAACCCCGCCAGTACCCTAGGCCATCCTGAGGTACACCCTGCCCAGGGCAGCTCAGGGGATTAACCCAGAGGCTGCTCCATGCGCGCAGTTGACCGGCACAGCAGACATGGGCACAGAGACAGGAAGGCACAAAGGGGCTTTGCTCTTGTGGCAGAATATGCACTGCTGGCCTGTGACACCCACCATTGCACTAGGCCATCTTGAAGGCCGCCTGACCATGGCAGCTTAGGTGATTAAACCCAGAGGATGCTCCCTGTGTGCGGTTAACCAGCATAGACAGCAGAGACAGGCAAGGCAATCAGCAAGCAGGAAGGGACTTTGTTCTCCCAACTGACACATGCACCACTCACTGGCAACCACTCCCATCGCCATGAAAAAGCAGAAGAACCTAGCTCAGTCCAAAATCCCTCAAACACCAGAGAGAGGACTTGCTGAGACTGAAATCACCAATTTTCCTGAAAAAGAATTCAAAATAAAAGTCATAACCATGCTGATGGAGGTACACAGAAATATTCAACAGCTAAGGGATAAGTTCAGGAGGGAGATAACAGAAATGAAACAAACAATGGAAGGATTTAAGAGCAGACTGCATGAGGTGCAAGAGACTGTTAATGGAATAGAAATCAGAGAACAGGAATACAGAGAAGCTGAGGCAGAGAGAGATAAAAGAATCTCTAGGAATGAAAGAAGATTAAGACAACTGTGTGACCAATCCAAAACAAACAATATTTACATTATAGGGGTACCAGAAGAAGAAGAGAGAGAAAAGGGGATAGAAAGTGCCTTTGAAGAAATAATTGCTGAAAACTTCCCCAATGGGGAAGGAAATAGTCTCTCAGACCATGGAAGTCCACAGATATCCCAACCAAAGGGACCCAAGGAGGACAACACCAAGACATATAATAATTAAAATGGCAAAGATAAAAGACAATGACAGAGTAATAAAAGCAGCCAGAGAGAAACAAAAAATAACCTACAAAGGAAAACCCATGAGGCTATCATCAGACTTCTCAGCAGAAAACTTGTAGTCCAGAAGGGAATGGCATGATATATTCACTGAAGTGGAACAGAAGGGCCTCAAACCAAGAATACTGCATCCAGCAATACTATCACTTAAATTTGAAGGAGGGATTAAACCATTGCCAGATAAGAAAACATTGAGGGAATTTACCTCCCACAAACCATCATTACAATGTATTTTAAAGGGACTGCTCTGCATGGAAGTATGCCTAAGGCTAAGCAGATGCACCAGAGAAAATAAAATCACAGCAAAGAAAGCAGACCATCCAAATACTAACTAAAGGCAAAATAAAATCAGCTATCCACAAAATCAGTCAAGGGAAACACAAAGATTACAGAATAAAACACCTAACATATAACGAGTGGAGGAGGAAGAAAAAGAAGGGAAAAGAATCATCAGACTGTGTTTATAATAGCATAATAAGTGAGTTAAGTTAGGCGTTTAGGTAGGAAAGAAGATGCCCTTGAACCTTTGGTAACCACAAACGCAAAACCTGCAATGGCAATAAGCACATACCTATCAATAATCACCCTAAATGTAAATGGACTGAATGCACCAATCAAAAGACACAGTAATAGAATGGATAAAAATGCAAGACTCATCTATACGCTGCTTACAAGAGACTCACCTCTAATCCAAAGAATACACAACTAAAAGTGAAGAGATGGAAAAACATATTTCATGCAACTAATAGGGAGAAAAAAAACAGGAATTGCAGTACTTGTATCAAACAAAAAGGACTTCAAAACAAAGAAAGTAACAAGAGACAAAGAAGGACATTACATAATGATATCGTTTTAGGAGACTTCAACACACCACTAACTCAAAAGGACAGATCAACCACACAGAAAATAAGTAAGGACACAGAGGCACTGAATAACACATTAGAACAGATGGACCTAACAGACATCTATAGAACTCTACACCCAAAAGCAACAGGATACACATTCTTCTCAAGTGCACATGGAACATTTTCTAGAATAGACAACATACTAGGCTACAAAAAGTGCCTCAGTAAATGAAAAAGATTGAAATTCTACCAAACAACTCAGATCACAAAGGTATAAAACTAGAAATAAATTATACAAAGAAAACAAAAAGGCTCACAAACACACAGAGGCTTAACAACAAAATTAAAACCAAATTAAACCAAAATTTAACCAAATTAAATGGAGATCATGCAATATATGGAGACAAATGATGAGAGAGATCAAAGCCCCAACTTCTGTGGGACACAGCGAAGGCACTTTTAAGAGGAAAGTATACAGCAATCCAGGCCTATTTAAAGAAGGAAGAACAATCCCAAATGAATAGTCTAAATTCACAATTATTGAAACTGGAAAAAGAAAAATGAGGCCCAAAGTCAGCAGAAGAAGGGACATAATAAAGATCAGAGAATATGTAAATAAAATTGAGAAGAATAAAACAATAGAATAAATCTATGAAACCAAGAGCTGGTTCTACGCCAAAAGAAAGAAAGAAAAAAAAAACCCCTAGCCAGACTTATTAAGAAAAAAAGATAATCTACACACAAAAACAATCAGAAATGAGAAAGGAAAAATCACAACAGACAAAACAAAAATACAAAGATTTATTAGAGAATACTATGAAAATCTATATACTATCAAACTGGATAACCTAGAAGAAACGGACAACTTTCTATAAAAATACAACCTTCCAAGACTGACCCAGGAAGAAACAGAAAATCTAAACAGACCAATTATCACCAATTAAATTGAACTGGTAATCAAAAAACTACCCAAGAACAAAACCCCCAGACCAGATGGATTCACTACTTAATTTTATCAGACATTTAGAGAAGACATAACACCCATTCTCCTTAACATTTTCCAAAAAATAGAAGAGGAGGAAATACTTCCAAACTCATTCTATGAAGCCACAGTCACTCTAATACCAAAACCAGGCAAAGACACAACAAAAAAAGAAAATTACAGACAAATATCCCTGATGAACATAGATGCAAAATACTCAACAAAATATTAGCAAACCAAATTCAAAAATACATCAAGAGGATCATACACCATGATCAAGTGGGATTCATCCCAGGGATGGGAGGATGGTACAATATTCGAAAATCCATCAACATCATCCACCACATCAACAAAAAGAAGGATCAGAACAACATGATCATCTCCATAGATGCGGAATAGAATTCGACAAAATTCAACACCCATCATGATAAAAACTCTCAACAAAATGGGTATAGAGGGCAAGTACCTCAACATAAAAAAGGCCATATATGACAGACCCACAGCCAACATCAAAGGAAGCTGAAAGCTTTTCCTTTAAGATTGAGAACAAGACAAGGATGGCCATTCTCCCCACTGTTATTCAACATAGTACTGAAAGTCCTGGCCACAGCAATCAGACAACACAAAGAAATAAAAGGCATCCAGATTGGTAAGGAAGAAGTCAAACTGTCACTGTCTGCACATGATATGATATTGTACATAACAAACCCTAAAGACTCCACTCCAAATTCAGCAAAGTTGTGGGATACAAAATTAATACACAGAAATCTGTTGCATTCCTATACACGAATGATGAACTAGCAGAAAAAGAAATCAGAAAAAAATTCCATTCACAATTGCATCAAAAAGAATAAAATGCCTAGGAATAAACCTAACCAAGGAAGTGAAAGACCTACACTATGAGAACTACAGACACTCATGAGAGAAATAAAAGAAGATACCAATAAATGGAAACACATCCTGTGCTTATGGATAGGAAGAATTAATATTGTCAAAATGGTCATCCTGCCTAAAGCAATCTACATATTCAATGCAATCCCTATCAAAAAACCAACAGCATTCTTCAATCAACTAGAGCAGAGTTCTAAAATTCATATGGAACAACAAAAGACCCTGAATAGCCAAAACAATCCTGAGAAGGAAGAATAAAGCAGGGGGAATTATGCTCCCTGATTCAAGCTCTACTACAAAGCCACAGTAATCAAGACAATTTGGTAGTGGCACATGAACAGACCCATAGACCAATGGAACAGACTAGAGAGCCCAGATATAAACCCAAGCATATTTGGCCAACTACTATATGATAAAGGAGCCATGGATATACAATGTGAAAATGACAGCCTCTTCAACAGCTGGTGTTGGCAAAACTGGACAGCTACATGTAAGAGAATGAAACTGGATTATTGTCTAACTTCATACACAAAAGTAAACTTGAAATGGGTCAAAGACCTGAATGTAAGTCATGAAACCATAAAACTCTTAGAAAAAAACACAGGCAAAAATCTCTTGGACATAAACATGAGCAACTTCTTCATGAACATCTCTCCCTTGCAAGGGAGACAACAGCAAAAATGAACAAGTGGGACTATATTAAACTAAAAAGCTTCTGTGCAGCAAAGGACACCATCAGTAGAACAAAAAGACATCCTACAGTATGGGAGTATATATTCATAAATGACATTTCTGATAAGGGGTTTACATCCAAATTATATAAGGAGCTCACACACCCCAACAAACAAAAAGCAAATAAGCCTATTAAAAAATGGGCAGAGGAGCTGAACAGACACTTCTCCAAAGAAGAAATTCAGATGGCCAACAGGCATATGAAAAGATGTGCCACATCCCTAATCATTAGAGAAATGCAAATTAAAACTACAATGAGATATCACCTCCCACCAGTTAGGATGGCCAACATCCAAAACACAAACAACAACAAATGCTGTTGAGGATGTGGAGAAAGGGGAACCCTCCTACACTGCTGTTGGGAATGTAAATTAGTTCAACCATTGTGGAAAGCAGTATGGTGGTTCCTCAAAAAACTCAAAACAGAAATATCATTTGACCCAGGAATTCCACTCCTAGGAATTTACCCTAAGAATGTAGCAGCCCAGTTTGAAAAAGACATATGCACCCCTATGTTTATTGCAGCACTATTTACAATAGCCAAGAAATGGAAGCAACTCAAGTGTCCATCAGTTGTTGAATGGATAAAGTTGATGTGGCACATAGGCACAATGGAATATTATTCAGCCATAAGATGAAAACAAATCCCACCATTTGCAACAACATGGATGGAGCTAGAAGGTATTATGTTCAGTGAAATAAGCCAGATGGAGAAAGACAAGTATCAAATGATTTCACTCTTCTGTGGAGTATAAGAACAAAGAAAAAACTCAAGGAACAAACAACAGCAGAGTCACAGAACCCAAAAATGGACTAACAGTTACCAAAGGGAAAGGGATTGGGGAGGATGGTTTGGAAGGGAGGGATAAGGGGGACAAAGGGGCATTACGATTAGCATTTATAATGTAGTGGAGGGGACACAGGGAAGGCGGTATAACACAGAGAAGACAAGTAGTGATTCTATAACATCTTACTATGTTGATGGACAGTGACTGTAATGGGGTATGTGTGGAGGACTTGATAATATGGGGAGTCTAGTAACCATAATTGTGTTCATGTAATTGTACATTAATGATACAAAGTAAAAAAAAAAAGCTTCACAGTAAGAAGCCTGCTTTTGTCTATCTTGACTCTGGCCCACTTATCCCTTGGAGTATATTCAAATAAAATTTTTGCCTGCTAATAATAATAACAACAACAACAACAATAACAACAATAACAACAACAACAATAATAATAATACATTGGGGCCCTCTTTCTACATCACTGAATATTCTCCAGCACCATCTTTAATGGTTCCATAGTAATCCATTCTATGAATATATTAGAATATGTTTACTCAACCCTGTATTGTGTAGTTAGACTGATTCTATTTTTTATTTTTTATTAACATTTCCTTCCAAATTTTCTTAAAGCAAATTTCTGAACATTCATACTACATTCTTACCTAGAAATAGGATATAATATCCACATGACATGTGAAATTGGAATTTTGGCACATAATAGCAAACTGAATGGGAATGTTACTTCAAGTTAATTCATATTTTGGTTAGTGGGGATTGATAAGCCATGGGCATCCTTCATCCAAGTTGGTTTCTCACAATAGTGGCCCCTCTTTGCATATCTGTGAAATGAAAAGCTAGAATAAGAATGGCAATTGGTAGTGATTGGTCAGTACTTTCACCTTCTGAATAGTCCTGAATTCAATTCCACTAATCTTCAGTGAATGCCATAAAGTACTAAACATAACATGGAGAGTATAAAGATAAATTGCCTACCTTTTGTTTTAATTTAGTGTTCAGGAATAATTTTTACATATTACAAAATGAGGTACATTCAATAAAAAAATTATGATGTACTATGAAGAGAAAGAATTATGAGGAATAATATATTTGAATAGGGTATTTGAGAAATTTACATTCCAGGGCAAGAAAGGGTGTGACATTCATAAAAATATTTAAGTTTCAAGGCAGTCAAGATGGCGGTTTGAGCAGGGCGGCAGAAATCTCCTCCCCAAACCATATACATTTTTGAAAATACAATAAATACAACTATTCCTAAAAGAGAGACCAGAAGATACAGTACAACAGCCAGGCTACATCTACATCTGCAAGAACTCAGCATCTTACAAAAAGGGTAAGATACAAAGCCATGACCCGACAGCACCCGAGCACTCCCCCCACCCCAGCTCACTGGTGGGAGGAAAAGAATCAGAGTGGGGAGAGAATGGAAGCACCAGACTGCTAAATAAACAGCCCTGGTGATCTGCACTGGGAGCAGAGACACACATAGCATGGGGTACTGGATATTAGAGAAACGGAAGAGCAGGATCCAAGACGGAGACTGCAAGCGGTTCCCACAGCAGGCTCCCCTGGGAAAAAAGAAAAGTGGGCACTTTTTTAAAAGTCTTAAAGGGACAAGGGCCCAACAGCTGAATTAAATTGTCCCAGCACATTCAACCCAGCAGGCTGGGAATATTGAGGAACTTCAGGCCCCCAAACCCACTGCCAGGTAAAGCAGCCCCAAAGCCTGTCACAGCGAAAAGCAGCCTGCCATTAGTTCCCCCAGGCCGGCACTGCAAACGGACTGGCTGACCCGCCACAGTTGCAGAGCAGCCAGTGAGTGGCCCCGCCCACAGCAACAACACAGAAACTCCACACAGATGTAGCTGCGGGCGTGGTGCTAACTGGGATGGGCTGCAGAAGCCATGGCGAGGTCCAAAAGGCAGGAAGGGGCGCCAGCCTTGCTGCAGAATGCACCCAGCATGGCTGCAACTCCCCACAGTGCTCAAGGCAAGCCTGAGGGCTGCCCTACCCATGGCAGGTCAGGGGATTATCCCAGAGACTGTCTCCCTGTGTGCGGGTAACCAACACGGGCTGCGGAGAAGGGCAAGGCAAACAACAAGCAGGAAGAGACTTTGATCTCCCAGCTGACATGTGCCACCTTCCTGTGACCACTTCTATTGCCATGAAAAGATAGAAGAATCTGGTCTAGTCAAAAATAACTCAGACAACCCCAGAGGGCCTGGAGGGATATATGTAACCAATCTTCCTGAAAAAGAATTCAAAATAAAAGTCATAACCATGCTGATGGACCTACAGAGAAATACACAAGAGCTAAGGGATGAAGTCAGGAGGGAGATTACAGAAATGAAACAATTGATAGACGGGCTTAAGAGCAGACTGGATGAGGTGCAAGAGACTGTTAATGGAATAGAAATCAGAGAACAGGAATACAGAGAAGCTGAGGCAGAGAGAGATACAAGGATCTCTAGGAATGAAAGAATATTAAGAGAACTGTGTGACCAATCCAAACGGAACAATATCCGTATTATAGGGAACCAGAAGAAGAAGAGAGAGAAAAAGGGATAGAAAATGTCTCTGATGAAATAATTGCCGAAAACTTCCCCAAGCTGGCAGCCAGAGAGAAAAAAAGATCACCCTCAAAGGAAAACCCATCAGACTTTCATCAGACTTCTCAACAGAAACCTGACAGGCCAGAAGAGAATGGCATGATATATTTAATGTAATGAAACAGAAGAGCCTTGAACCAAGAATACTATATCCAGCACAATTATCATTTAAATTTGAGGGAGGGATTAAACAAGTCCCAGAAAAGCAAAAACTGAGGGAATTTACCTCACACAAATCACCTCTACAGGGTATTTTAAAGGGACTGCTCTAGATGGAAGCACTCCTAAGGCTAAATAAATGTCACCAGAGAAAATAAAATCACAGCAAAGAAAGCAGACCTTCCAAATACTAACTGAAGGCAAAAAGTAAAATCAACTATGCACAAAAACAGTCAAAGGAAACACAAAAGAGTACATAATAAAACACCTAACATATAAAGAATGGAGGAGGAAGAATAAGAAGGGAGAGAAATAAAGAATCATCAGACTGTGTTTATATTAGCTTAACAGGAGAGTTAAGTTAGACTGTTAGATAGTAAAGAAGCTCCGCTTGAACCTTTGGTAACCACGAATCTAAAGCCAGCAATGGCAATAAGTACATATCTATTGATAATCACCCTAAATGTAAATGGACTGAATGCACCAATCAAAAGACACAGAGTAATAGAATGGATAAAAAAGCAAGACCAATCTATATGCTGCTTATAAGAGACTCACCTCAAACCCAAAAATATACACAGACTAAAAGTGAAGGGATGGAAAAAGATATTTCATGAAAACAACAAGGAGAAAAAAGCAGGTGTTGCAGTACTTGTATCAGACAAAATAGACTTCTAAACAAAGAAAGTAGCAAGAGATAAAGAAGAACATTACATAATGATAAAGGAGGCAGTCTAACAAGAGGATATAACCATTATAAATATATGTGCGAATTAAAAGAGGAAATAGAATGCAAGGCATTCCTTTTAGGAGACTTCAACACACCACTCACTCCAAAAGACAGATCAACCAGGCAGAAAATAACTAAGGACACAGAGGCACTGAACCACACACTAGAACAGATGGACCTAACAGACATCTACAGAACTCTGCACCCAAAAGCAGCAGGATACATTCTTCTCAAGTGCACATGGAACATTTGCCAGAATAGACCACATACTGGGCCACAAAAAGAATCTCGGTAAATTCTAAATACTGAAATTCTACCAACCAACTTCTCAGATCACAAAGGTATAAAAGTAGAAACAAATTGTACAAAGAAAACAAAAAGGCTCAAAAACACATGGAGGCTTAATAACATGCTTCTAAATAATCAATGGATAAACAACCAAATTAAAACAGAGATCAAGCAATATATGGATATAAATGACAACAACAGCACAAAGCCCCAACTTCTTTGGGACGCACCAAAGGCAGTTCTAAAAGGAATGTATATTGCAATCCAGGCCTATATAGAGAAGGAAGAACAATCCCAAATGAATAGTCTAAAGTCACAATTATTGAAATTGGAAAAGGAAGAACAAATGAGGCCCAAAGTCACCAGAAGGAGGGACATAATAAAGATCAGAGAAGAAATAAATAAAATGAGAAGAATAAAACAATAGAAAAAATCAATGAAACCAAGAGCTGGTACTTCGAAAAAATAAACAAAATAGATAAACCCCTAGCCAGACTTATTAAGAGAAAAAGAGAATTTACAAAATAAACAGAATCAGAAATGAGAAAGGAAAACTCACGACAGACCCCACAGAAATACAATTACCAGCAAAGAAATTGAATTGGTAATCAGAAAACTACCCAAGAACAAAACCCCCAGACCAGAAGGATTCCTTGTTGAATTTTATCAGACATATAGAGAAGAAATAATACCCATTCTCCTTAAAGTTTTCCAAAATATAGAAGAGAAGGTAATACTTCCAAACTCATTCTATGAAGCCAGAATCACTCTAATACAAAAACCAGGCAAAAACCCCACCAAAAAAGAAAATTACAGGCCAATATCACTGATGAACATAGATGCAAAAATACTCAACAAAAATATTAGCAAACCAAATTCAAAAATACATCAAGAGGATCATACACCATGATCAAGTGGGATTCATCCCAGGGATGGGAGGATGGTACAATATTCGAAAATCCATCAACATCATCCATCACATCAACAAAAAGAAGAATAAAAACCACATGATCATCTCCATAGATGCTGAAAAAGCATTTGACCAAATTCAACATCCATTCATGATAAAAACTCTTAACAAAATTTGTATAGAGGGCAAGTACCTCAACATAATAAAGGCCATATATGACAAGCAAACAGCCAACATCATACTTAACAGCGAGAAGCTGAAAGTTTTTCACCTAAGATTGGGAACAAGACAGAGATGCCCACTCTCCCCACTGTTATTCAACATAGTACTGTAGGTCCTAGCCACGGAAATCAGACAAAACAAAGAAATACAAGGCATCCAGATTGGTAAAGAAGAAGTCAAACTGTCACTATTTGCAGATGACATGATATTGTACATAAAAAACCCTAAAGACTCCACTCCAAAATACTAGAACTAATATCTGAATTCAGCAAAATTGCAGGATACAAAATTAATACACAGAAATCTGTTGCTTTTATATATGCTAATGATGAGCTAACAGAAAGAGAAATCAGGAAAATAATTCCATTCACAATTGCATCAAAAAGAATAAAATACCTAGGAATAAACTTAACCAAGGAAGTGAAAAACCTATACCCTGAAAACTGTAAGACACAAATAAGAGAAATTAAAGAGGACACTAACAAATGGAAATTCATCCCATGCTCTTGGCTAGGAAGAATAAATATTGTCAAAATGGCTATACTGCCTAAAGCAATCTACAGATTCAATGCAATCCCTATCAAAATACCAACAGCATTCGTCAACGAACTGGAACAAATAGTTCTAAAATTCATATGGAACCATAAAAGACCCTGAATAGCCAAAGCAATCCTGAGAAGGAAGAATAAAGCAGGGGAGATCTTGCTTCCCATCTTCAAGCTCTACTACAAAGCCACAGCAATCAAGACTATTTGGTACTGGCACAAGAACGGACCCATAGACCAGTGGAACAGAATAGAGTCCCGATATTAACCCAAACATATAGAATCAATTAATATACGATAAAGGAGCCATGGATATACAATGGGGAAATGACAGCCTCTTCAACAGCTGGTGTTGGCAAAGCTGGACAGCTACATGTAGGAGAATAAAACTGGATCATTGTCTAACCCCATACACAAAAGTAAATTCAAAATGGACCAAAGACCTGAATGTAAGTCATGAAACCATAAAACTCTTAGAAAAAAACATAGCCAAAAATATCTTGGACATAAACATAAGCAACTTCTTCATGAACATATCTCCCCAGGCAAGGGAAACAACAGCAAAAATGAACAAGTGGGACTATATCGAGCTGAAAAGCTTCTGTACAGCAAAGGACACCATCAGTAGAACAAAAAGACATCCCATATTCATAAATGACACATCCGATAAGGGGTTGATATCCAAATTATATAAAGAGCTCATGCACCTCAACAAACAAAAAGTAAGTAAGCCAATTAATAATGGGCAGAGGATTTGAACAGACACTTCTCCAATACAGAAATTCAGATGGCCAACAGGCACATGAAAAGATGCTCCACATCGCTAATCATTAGAGAAATGCAAATTAAAACTACAATGAGATGTCACCTCACACCAGTAAAAATGGCCACCAAAAGACAAACAACAAATGTTGGCGAGGATGTGGAGAAAGGGGAACCCTCCTACACTGCTGGTGGGAATGCAAATTAGTTCAACCATTGTGGAAAACAGTATGGTGGTTTCTAAAAAAACTAAAAATAGAAATACCATTTGACCCAGGAATCCCACTCCTAGGAATTTACCCTAAGAACGCTGCAGCCCAGTTTGAAAAAGACATATGCACCCGTATGTTTATCGCAGCACTATTTACAATAGCCAAGAAATGGAAGCAACCTAAGTGTCCATCATAGATGAATGGATAAAGAAGATGTGGTACATATACACAATGGAATATTATTCAGCCATAAGAAGAAAACAAATCCTACCATTTGCAACAACATGGATGGAGCTAGAGGGTATTATGCTCAGTGAAATACGCCAAGTGGAAAAAGACAAGTATCAAATGATTTCTCTCATTTGTGGAGTATAAGAACAACAACAACAAAAAAAAAAACTGTAGGAACAAAACAGCAGCAGACTCACAGAACCCAAGAATGGACTAACATATACCAAAGGGAAAGGGGCTGGGGAGGATGGGTGTGAAGGGGGAAAAGGGACATTATGCTTAGCAGACATAATGTAGGCAGGGGCACGTGAGGGCTGTACAACTCAGAGAAGACAAGTAGTGATTCTACAGCATCTCACTACGCTGAAGGACAGTGACTGTAATGGGGTATGAGGTGGAGCCTTGATGATGTGGGGAATGTAGTAACCATAATGTTGCACATGTAATTGTAGATTAATGATACCAAAAAAAATTTTTTTTAATGATAGCAATTGAGGTGTCTGTTAAGTAGGGTTAATGCAAGGCAGTAACAACAGATACAGTGGGGAATCCGACTAGTATTAAACTTTAACACTTTCTTGAGGAGTAGAAACTATTTGGATGGAAATGGTGAGCTGATGAAAGAGAAAGAAATGCTTTAGGAAGGTTACTGTGGTAGCAGAGTTGACAACAGCAGAATCTGGTGTAGGAAATCACTGCGGTAGCCCTGGAAAAAAGGGTCTGGAATGGTAAAGGGATGGGAAGAGAGGCAGATTGTGAGACGAAGAAAATTACAGCTGAACCTCTTTAAACTATGTAAAATATAATAATGCAAGCAATTGTAAAAATAGGTAAAATTAAAAAGCTGGATTTATAATCTGCATTGCCACACACACAAATCCAAATCTTTCCTAAGTAAACATCTAATTGTCAACATACACTGGTCGCATGTTTATTTAGCTTTATTTGAAACGCACCAGCTCCACCTGGTGACAATAACTCAGACTGCCCACACCCCACTCCCTATAGTCCTGAATTCCATCTTTTTTCCTTCCATTTTTTTGGGGAAAAAATTCACATACATAAAGTTGAAAGAATACTAAAATAAACACCCCTACACCATTATCTATATTTTCCAACCATTAGTGTTCATCACATTGGCTTTAGTTTTTCTATATGTATATATATGTTAGACACTAAAAAACTTCAACTCCAAAATTTTCCACATGAACTTCCAAAGAAAAGAATATCTTCTACATAAACATAAAACCATCACCTTACCTGAAAAAGTAACAATAATTTTACATCATATGTTATATATATTCAATTTCCCACATTTGTTACAAAAATGTTTTTACATTTGTATTTTTTAATTCAAGATCTAATCACAACATGCTTTACATTTGGTTATTATGTTTCTAAGGTTTCTTTAAGTACAGAACAATTTTCACTACTTGTTTTGATTTTTACTTCCCATGCTATTGTCATTTTTTAAGCATCTAGGACAACTGGTAAAATGATCCATATTCTGTATTTGTCAGATTATTACCCTCATGATTAGATTCATATTAAACATTTTGGTGAGAATACTTCACAGCTGACTTTGTGTATGTTACTGCATCACTTCAGGAAACTTTAGGTCAGTATCCTACTGTTGTTGCTGTTGTTTGGTCACTTGGTTAAGGTGATGACCGCAGATTTACTCTATGTAATTAATGTAGTGATGAATGAGGTGTTACTTTGAGACCATGTGACTATCTGGACCCCAACAAATTTCAACTATCTTGACCCCTACACCATCCTTATTTCAATCAGTTACTACACTGGGCATTCCAAAGTAAAGATCTTCTACGTCTATCATTGTTTTGACATGTATTATTCAACAGAAACAGAAACAAATTAACCTAAAAATCAAACTGATAACATAACAAGAAAATAATTGCAATTCAAGTAGCTTTTGACCAACTACTCTATACATACTTAATGGGATATATTCTAAAGGCAAAAAAAAACTGAAATAGAAATCTTTAACTTTAGTTAGTATATTAGTAATCACTTAGATATTGAAATTTTGAAGCTTTTTTCGCAAACTCATAGACTAAAACAAATAAGCAGATATATCTTGGAATTAAGAACCACAATTTCACTGTAAGAAAAAAGAGATACATATATAAAATACTATTGGATATTGAAAATGCTATGGTATATTTGAATTAGGAATAACAATATTAACTCATAATTTAAGAGAAAAATAACTTCTTAGTCTGTCCACTAATCATTTAAATAAAAACATCCCAGTAGTAAAAGCATACCTAGCACCCAGATCTTGGTCTCCTCATATGCTTAATAACCATTTGAGTATTTTCCTTTGTGATGTGTGTTTTAATCTTTTGCCTATTTTTATTGGGTTGTTTATATTGCTTATGCTGGAGTTGAAGGATGTCTTTCTATAAGCTGGGTATAAGTTCATTATCAGATATATGTTTTGTGAATATTTTCTCCCATTCTGTGGCTATAGCATTTACTTTTTTAACAGTGTCTTTTGATGAGCAAATTTATGAAGTCCAATTTATCCATCTTTTTTTTCTTTTATTGTTATTGCTTTTCTGTATCCTGCCCAAAAAACTTCTCCCTATCCACAGGTCACAGACATTCTTCACAAATCTTTAGTTTTACATTTTATGTATAAGTCTATGATCTATTTAAGATAAATTCTTGTGTATGATGTGAGGTACACACTAAAGTTAATTTTTTTCTATATGAATATCCAGTTGTTCCAGAATCAATTGTTGAAATGATTTTCCTTTACCTATCAAATGATTATGGCATCTTTGTTTAAATTCAAATGACCATATAAGTGTGGGTCTAATTCTCTCCATTCTGTCCTCTGAATGCTTGTCAATTCTAATGCCAGTACCATACTTTTTTGATTACTATAGCTTTAAACACTCTTGAAGTTAAATAGTTAAGTCTTCCAACTTTGTTCTTTATCAAGATGTTTTTGATATTCTGGATCTTTTGCATTTGCAAATACATTTAAGAAAAAGTTCATCATTTTCTATCAAAAGCATGGTGGAATTGTGACTGGGATTGTGTTGACTCTATAATCAGTTTTGAGAGAGCTGACATTTTAACAATATTGAGTCTTCCAATCCATGAACATAATATATATTTTTTTATAAAGTAATCATGTTTCTCAGCAATGTTTTATAGTTTTCAATGAAATCGTATTGCATGTTTTATTAAATTAATCCCTAAGTATAAGTCTTTCATTGCTATTGTAAATGGAATTAACTTTTATTTTCCAGTAGTTCAGGTAAAGGATAAAAATACAATTGATTTTTATATATTAACTCAGTATCCTGAAAACCTTCTAATAGTTAATCTGTAAATTCTTTAAGATTTTTCTATGAAAAAAAACATGTCACCTGCCCCCTAAAAAAACCCAAAGGTTGTCTCTTCTGATCTGTATGCTTTTCCTTTGTACCTTTTACTTTATGTCTTTTTCTTGCCATTTTGCAACAACTAAATGTCAGAGAGAATGAATAGAAGTAATGAGAATGGATATCCTTATCTAGTTCTTATTCTTTGGGAAAGCATCTACTATTTCACCCTGTTAGTTTTTCATATATTCCATATAGCAGATTGAGGAACTTTCCTTCTTTTTCTAGTTTCTGAGTTTTTAATGGCAAATGAATGAAGTTTTTCAAATGCCTTTTCTGCATCTACTGAAATGATTATATAGTTTTCTCCTTTTGTGTTAAAATGGTGAATTACATTGATTTTCAAATATAAACCAACGTTTTATTACTGGAATGTACGAGGTACTATCCTTTTCATTATGTACTATCTTTCTCATTATATATTACCTGTTTTATGCATTGTTGTATTTGATATGCCCATAGTTTATTATGTATATTTGTGCTACGTTTATGAGGTGCATTGATTTGTAATTTTCTTTTTTTGTAAGGCCTTTTTCAGGTGTTGTGTTAAGCTTGTGCTGGCCTCATAAAATGAATTGGAAAGTATCCACTCCTCTATTTTCTGAGGGAGTTTGTAAGATTGATTTTATATTGTGAAATGCTTCATACAAATCAACAGTGAAACAATCTGGGCTTGTTTCTGCTGTGGGAAGGGTTTTAATAATGAATTCTATTTCTTTAATGGATACAGAGCTATTTTCATATGTTAATTTGTGTAAGTTTTCTTTTTCAAAGACACCCATTTCAATCAAGTTGTCCAATTTTTTGCTATAAAGTTATTCAAAATATTCCTTAACTATCCTTTTAATTTCTTTAGAGATTGTAGTGGTAGTTCTTTTATTCCTAATAATGGCTATTTTGGTCTTTTTCTTTATCAGTCTAGATAGGAGTCTAACAATTTTGTTGCTCTTTCCAGAACAAACTTTAGGCTTTATGAAATTTCTCTATTGTTTTTCAGTTTTCTATTTTATTGATTTATACTTCTACATTTTTTTCCTTCCTTCTACTTATTTGGGTTTCTTTTTCTCCCTTTCTCTGGCTTCTTCAGGAGAAACTTTACATTACTGATTTTAACTTTCCTTCTTTTCTAAAATAAGCTTTAAAGATGTAAATTTCTAAGTACTGCTCTAACTGCATCCTAAAACTTTGATATATTGCATTTTCACTAATATTTACTTTGCAATGTTTCCTAATTTTCCTTGGAATTGTTTCTTGGGCCCACTGGTTATTTCAAAATGTGTTATTTAATTTAAAAGGAATTGGATTGTTCTGTATATACTATTGTTGTCAGTCTTTAATTGCTTTGTTGTAAGGAAGCATACTCTGAGATTTCAATATTTTGATATTTATCAATTGTTTTATGACCCAGTATATGTTCCATTCTAGTGAACCTACCATTGTCCACTTGAAAAGAACGTGTATTCTCTAGTTCGGTGTTTTGTTCCATTTATTCCAATTAAGTAATTGTGGTTGACAGAGTTATTCAGATCTTATATGTCTTTCCTGATTTAAAAAAAAATCTATCAACTGGTGACAGAAGGATGTTAAAATCTCCAACTATAATTGAGGGGTTACTTTTCCATTTAATTCCTTCAATTATTATTTCATGATTTGAAGCTCTACTATTATACACATATGCAATTGTGATTCTTATGTTTTCCAGATGAATTACTTCTTTTATAATTATGATTACTATTATCCCTCTTTATAGCTGTATTCTCTCTTGCAATACTTTTCCTTGAGTCTACTTTATCGATATTAGTTTAGCATTCCAGGTTTTGCTGACTTTTTGCATCATTTTCTATGATTTATTTTTAAAAATATCATGTGTGTATATATATATGATATTCATTGAAAAATAGATATAGCATCCACTATATATAAAGTGCCTCTTTAGTAGATAGCATATAATTGGGTCCTGCTTTTTATCCAATTTGATAATCTCTGAATCTTAGTTGTAGTATTTCTAGGTGTCTTATAATTATTAAATCTCATTTATTGAAATAATTTAAAGTTATTTTTGTGCTATTTTACTTTCTGCTTGTGCTCCCTGCTTTTTGTTTCTTTGTTCCTCCTCTTACCTTTTTTTGAGTGAATTATTTAATTTTTTCATTTTAATTTATCTGATGTTTCTTAGGTATACCTCTTTATATTAAATTTTCAGTGGTCACTGTAGAGATTACAATACATATCCTTAAGTTTTCTCAGTCTTCTTGGAGCTTATATAGGCCACTTCACATTAGATGTAGTAACTATGCAATCAATTGGCTCAAAAAAACCTCTCATCTTTTAGGCTGTAGTTGTAACATGTAATTCACTACATTTATATATGTTATAAATTACACACAAATATTATAATCTCATCCTTTAGGCTATAGTTGTAACATGTAATTCATTACTTTTATATATGTTATAACCTACAAACAAATGTTATAATGTTGCTATAAACAGTTATGTTTTCTTTTATTTTTTATTTTGGTATCATTAATCTACAATTACATGTGCAACATTATGGTTACTAAACTCCCCACTTCATCAACTACACCCCACATACACTGTCCTTCAGTGTAGTGAGATGCTATAGAATACTACTTGTCTTCTCTGAGTTGTACAGCCCTCCCTGTGCCCCTACCTACATTATGTCTGCTAATCCTAATGTCCCTTTTTCCCCCTTGTCCGTACCTTCCCACCCATCTTCCCCAGTCCCTTTCCCTTTGGTAACTGTTAGTCCATTCTTGCGTTCTGTGAGTCTGCTGATGTTATGTTAACTCAGTTTTTTTCTTTGTTATACTCCACATATGAGTGAAATCTTTTTATACTTGTCTTTTTCTGCCTGGCTTATTTCACTGATCCTAATACCTTCTGCCTCCATCCATGCTGTTGCAAATATCTGGATTTGTTTTCTTCTTATGGCTTCCATTGTGTATATGTACCATCTCTTCTTTATTCATTCATCTACTGATGAACATTTAAGTTGCTTCCATTTCTAGGCTATTGTAAATACTGCTGTGATAAACATAGGGGTGCCTATGTCTTTTTCAAACTGGGATGCTGCATTCTAAGGGTAAATTCCTAGGAGTGGGATTCCTCAGTCAAATGGTATTTCTATTTTGAGTTTTTTGAGGAACCCCCCATACTGCTTTCCACAAAGGTTGAACTAATTTGCATTCCCACCAGCAGTGTAGGAGGGTTCCCTTTTCTCCACATCCTCGCCAACATTTGTTGTTGTTTGTGTTTTGGATGTTGGCCATCCTAACTGGTGTGAGGTGATATCTCATTGTGTTTTTAATTTGCATTTCTCTGATGATTAGCGATGTGGAGCATCTTTTCATGTGCCTGTTGGTCATCTGAATTTCTTCTTTTGAGAAGTGTCTGTTCAGATCCTCTGCCCATTTTTTACTTGGATTATTTGCTTTTTTTTTTTGCTGAGGTGCATGAGTTCTTTATATATTTTGGAGGTCAACCCCTTATTGGATATGTCATTTATGTATAAATTCTCCCATACTGTAGGATGTCTTTTGGTTCTAATGATGGTGTCCTTTCCTGTACAGAAGCTTTTCAGCTTGATATAGTCCCACGTGTTCATTTTGCTTTTGTTTCCCTTGCCCGGGGAGATAAGTTCATGAAGAAGTTGCTCATGTTTACGTCAAAGATATTTTTGCCTATGTTCTTTTCTAAGACTTTTATGGTTTCCTGACTTACATTCACATCTTTAATCCATTTTGAGTTTACTTTTGTGTATGGGGTTAGACAGTAATCCAGTTTCATTCTCCTACATGTTGCTGTCCGGTTTTGCCAACACCAGCTGTTGAAGAGACTGTCATTTCCCCATTGTATATCCATGGCTCCTTTATCATATATTAATTGACTCTATATGTTTGGGTTAATATCTGGACTCTCTATTCTGTTCCACTGGTCTGTAGTTCTGTTCTTGGGCCAGTACCAAATAGTCTTGATTACTGTGGCTTTGTAGTAGAGATTGAAGTCTGGGAGCATATTTCCCCCTGCTTTATTCTTCCTTCTCAGGATTGATTTGGCTATTCGGGGTCTTTTCTGGTTCCATACGAATTTTAGAACTATTTGTTCCAGTTCATTGAAGAATGCTATTGGTATTTTGATACGAATTGCATTGAATCTGTAGATTGCTTTAGGTAGAATAGCCATTTTGACAATATTTATTCTTCCTAGCCAAGAACAAGGGATGAATTTCCATTTGTTAGTGTCCTCTTTAATTTCTCTTATGAGTGTTTTGTAGTTTTCAGAGTATAGGTCTTTCACTTCCTTGGTTAGGTTTATTCCTAGGTATTTTATTCTTTTTGATGCAATTGTGATGGAATTGTTATCCTGATTTATCTTTTTGTTAGCTTATCATTAGTGTATAGGAAAGAAATAGATTTCTGTGTATTAATTTTGTATCCTGCAACTTTGCTGAATTCAGGTATTAGTTATAGTAGTTTTGGACTGGAGTCTTTAGGGTTTTTTTTATATACAATATCATGTGATCTTCAGATAGTGACAATTCGACTTCTTTTTTACCAATCTGGATGCCTTGCATTTCTTTGTTTTCTCTGATTTCCGTGGCTAGGACCTACAGTGGTATGTTGAAGAACACTGGGGAGAGTGGGCATCCCTGTCTTGTTCCCTATATTAGATGAAAAGCTTTCAGCTTCTCACTGTTAAGTACGATGTTGGCTGTGGGTTTGTCATATATGGCCTTTATTATGTTGAGGTACTTGCCCTCTATAGCCATTTTGTTGAGAGTTTTTATCATGAATGGATGCTGAAATTTGTCAAATGCTTTTTCAGCATCTATGGAGATGATCATGTGGTTTTTGTTCTTCTTTTTGTTGATGTGGTGGATGATGTTGATGGATTTTCAAATGTTGTACCATCATTGAATCCCTGAGATGAATCCCACTTGATCATGGTGTATGATCCTCTTGATGTATTTTTGAATTCGGTTTGCTAATATTTGTTCAGTATTTTTGCATCTATTTCATCAGGGATGTTGGTCTGTAATTTTCTTTTATGGTGGGGTCTTTGCCTGGTTTTTGTATTAGAGTGATTCTGGCTTCACAGAATGAATTTGGAAGTATTCCCTCCTCTTCTATTTTTTGGAAAACTTTAAGGAGAATGGGTATTATTTCTTCTCTATATGTCTGATAAAATTCACTGTTGAATCAATCTGGCCCGGGTTTTGTTCTTGGGTAGTTTTTTGATTACCGATTCAATTTCATTGCTGGTAATTGGTCTGTTTAGATATTCTGTTTCTTCCTGGGTCAGTCTTGGATGGTTTTATTTTTCTAAGAAGGTCTCCATTTCTTCTAGGTTTTCCAGCTTGTTGGCATATAGATTTTCATAGTATTCTCTAATAATTATTTGTATTTCTGTGGGGTCCATCGTGATTGTTCATTTCTCATTTCTGATTCTGTTTATTTGTGTAGATTCTCTTTTTCTCTTAATAAGTCTGGCTAGGGGTTTATCTATTTTGTTTATTTTTTCAAAGAACCAGCTCTTGGTTTCATTGATTTTTTCTATTGTTTTATTCTTTTCAATTTTATTAATTTCTTCTCTAATCTTTATTATGTCCCTCCTTGTGGTGATTTTGGGCCTCATTTGTTCTTCTCTTTCCAATTTCAATAATTGTGACTTTAGACTATTCATTTGGGATTGTTCTTCCTTCTTTAAATAGCCCTGGATTGCAATATACTTTTCTCTTAGAATTGCCTTTGCTGCATCCCACAGAAGTTGGGGCTCTGTGCTGTTGTTGTCATTTGTCTCCATATATTGGTTGATCTCTGTTTTAATTTAGTCATTGATCCATTGATTATTTAGGAGCATGTTGTAATGCCTCTATGCATTTGTGAGCCTTTTTGTTTTCTTTGTCCAATTTATTTCTAGTTTTATTCCTTTATGATCTGAGCAGTTGGTTGGTAGAATTCCAGTTTTTTTGCATTTACTGAGGTTCTTTTTTTGGCCTAGTATGTGGTCTATTCTGGAAAATGTTCCATGTGCACTAGAGAAGGATGTGTATTCTGCTGCTTTTGGGTGTAGGGTTCTGTAGATGTCTGTTAGGTCCATCTGTTATAGTGTGTTGTTCAGTGCCTTAGTGTCCTACTTATTTTCTGCCTGGTTGATCTGCCCTTTGGAGTGAGTGGTGTGTTGAAATCTCGTAAAATTAATGCATTGCTTTCTGTTTCCTCCTTTAATTCTGTTAGTATTTGTTTCACATATGTGCGCTCTTGTGTTGGGTGTATATATATTTATAATGGTTATATGTTCTTGTTGGACTGACCCCTTTATCATTATGTAATGTTCTTCTTTATCTCTTGCTACTTTCATTGTTTAGAAGTCTATTTTGTCTGATAAAGTACTGCAACACCTGCTTTTTTCTCCCTGTTGTTTGCATGAAATATCTTTTTCCATCCCTTCACTTTTAGTCTGTGTATATCTTTGAGTTTGAGGTGAATCTCTTGTAAGCAGCATATAGATGGGTCTTGCTTTTTTATCCATTCTATTACTCTGTGTCTTTTGATTGGTGCATTCAAACCATTTACCTTTAGGGTGATTATCGATAGAAATGTACTTATTGTCCTTGCCGGCTTTAGATTCGTGGTTATTAAAGGTTTAAGGTTCACTTCTTTACTATCTAACAGTCTAACTTAACTCTCTTGTTAAGCTATTATAAACACAGTCTGATGATTCTTTATTTCTCTCCCTTCTTATTCTTCCTCCTCCATTCTTTATATACTAGGTGTTTTATTCTGTACTCTTTTACGTTTCCTTTTACTGTTTTTGTGCATAGTTGATTTTATTTTTTGCCTTTAGTTAGTATTTGGATGGTCTGCTTTCTTTGCTGTGATTTTATTTTCTCTGGTGACATCTTTTTAGCCTTAGGAGTGCTTCCATCTAGAGCAGTCCCTTTAAGATATCCTGTAGAGGTGGTTTGTGTGAGGCAAATTCCCTCAACTTTTGCTTCTCTGGGAATTGTTTAATCCCTCCCTCAAATTTAAATGATAATTGTGCTGGATACAGTATTCTTGGTTCAAGGCCCTTCTGCTTCATTGCATTAAATATATCATGCCATTCTCTTCTGGCCTGTCAGGTTTCTGTTGAGAAGTCTGATGATAGTTTGATGGGTTTTCCTTTGTAGGTGATCTTTTTTCTCTGGCTGCCTTTAATACTCTGTCCTTGTCTTTGATCTTTGCCATTTTAATTATTATATGTCTTGATGTTGTCTTCCTTGGGTCCCTTGTGTTGGGAGATCCATGAGCTTTCATGGTCTGTGAAACTATTTCCTTTCCCAGCTTGGGGAAGTTTTCCTCAGTTATGTCTTCAAAGATACTTTCTATCCCTTTTTCCCTCTTCTTCTTCTGGTATTCCTATAATGCGAATATTGTTCCGTTTGGATTGATCACACAGTTTTCTTAATATTCTTTCATTACTAGAGACCCTTTTATCTCTCTCTGCCTCAGCTTCTCTGTACTCCTGTTCTCTGATTTCTATTCCATTAACAGTCTCTTGCACCTTGTCCAATCTGCTCTTAAGCCTGTCTATCGATTGTTTCATTTCTGTAATCTCCCTCCTGACTTCATTCCTTAGCTCTTGCATATTTCTCTGTAGGTCCATCAGCATGGTTATGACTTTTGTTCTGGATTCTTTTTCAGGAATATTGTTTAAGTCTATCCCACCAGAACCTCTCTCTAGGGTTGTCTGGGTGATTCTCGACTGGACCATATTATTCTGTTTTTTCATGGCGATAGAAGTATTCGCACGCAGGTGCCACGTGTGTCAACTGAGAGAACAAAGTCCATGCTTGTTTCCCTTGCTCTTCTCTGCAGCCTGTGCTGGTTCCCACACACAGGGAGGCAGTCTCTGGGATAATCCCCTGAGCTGCCGTGTGTGGTGCCACCCTCAGGCTAGCCTAGATCTCTGCGGTGGTTTTCAGCCACGCCAGGTGCATTCTGTGCCGCTTGGTGCCTTCCAGACCTTGCTCTGGGTCCGTGGCACTTCCTGGTTAGCTGCACACCCACCAGGAGGAGATTCTGTGTGGCTGTTGTGGGAAGAGCCCCTCTTCCGCTGTTCCGCAGCTGTGGCAGATCCACCGGACTGTTTGTGCACAGGCTGGTGGGGAACAAATGGCAGGCTGCTTATCCCCATGAGGGGCTTCAGCAGGGTTGCTTTACCTGGCAGCCAGTTAGGGGGTTCAAAATTCCTCAAGATTCCCAGCCTGCTGGGCTGAGTACGCTGGGCCGATTTTGTTCCGCTTTTGGGCCTTTGTCTTTTTTAAAAGTGCCCACTTTTCTTTTGTCCCAGGTGAGCTGGCTGTGGGGACCTGCTCGCAATCTCCATCTCGGATCCTGCCCTTCCATTTCTCTAATCTCCAATACACCATGCGATGTGTCTGTGCTCCTGATGCAGATCACCAGGGCTGGTTATTTAGCAGTCCTGTGCTTCCACTCCCTCCCCACTCTGAACCTTTTCCTCCTGCCGGTGAGCTGGTCGGGGAGTGCTCAGGACCTGCTGGGTCGCCGCTTTGTATCTTACTCTCTTTGTGAGGCACTGAGTTCTCGCAGATGTGGCTGTAGCCTGGCTGTTGTGCTGTGTCTCCTGGTCTCTCTTTTAGGAATAGTTGTATTTGTTGTATTTTCACAAATATATATGGTTTTGGGAGATTTCCACACCCCTGCTCATGCTGCCATCCTCCCAGAATTCCTAGTTAAGTTTTTTTTAATGAGGGAAAATACTTGCGTTATCTTACATTATCTTTATTGATGCTCTTCTTGAAAATCTGAGTTTCTTTCTAGATTTATTTCCTTTCAGCCTACAGAACTTCCTTTCATATATTTTACATTGAATTTTCAGTGGTTACTATAGGAATTACAACATATATCTTTAACTTTCCAGCTTCTGGCGACCCCAAGCAATCCTTGGCTTGTGGCAGCATAATTCCAATCTCTGCTGTCATCTTCACATAGCCATATACTGTGCACATGTGTGTATTTCTGTATGTCTTTGTATTTCTGCGTGTCTCCAAATCTATGTCTACCAGGCTATCAGTTACTGGATTTAAAGCCCACCTAATCAATATTATTTCATCTTAACTTGAATACTGAAGACCCTATTTCTACCTAAGGTTAAATTCACAGATACCTAGGTTAGGACTTCAAGACATCTTTTGCAAGGACACAACTCAACCCACAACTGACAAAAATATATTTCAAAATTAAAAGTAAATGTTTTCAAATATACAAAAACTAAAAGAATTTGTCCTAGCAGATATGAACTACGAGAAACAATCATACCAGATACATTGGGATGTACACAAAGGAAAAAAGAAGCATAGAAATGGTAAATACCTGGAAAAATACATATAATTCATTTTTTATAATTTAAGTCTCTGAAATAAAATTGACTATTAAACAAAAATAATAACAATATAATGTGTTGTTCATACACACATACAAGAAGAATCCTTGACAAAAATAGCATAAAGAGTTGGGGTGTAAGTGTACTACTGTGTTTATACTATACTTAACATAAAACATACCTGAAAGAAGCCTTTGAAAAGGGAAAGATGTATTCTGTAAAATCTTAAGCAATCCCTATATTAGCAAAACAAAGAGTTATAGCTAATAAGCCAACAAAGATCAATGCACTATTTTTTTTTACTTTTTTAAATTTTGGTATCATTAATATATAATTACATGAACAACATTGTGGTTACTAGATTCCCCCCATTATCAAGTCCACATCACATATCCCATTACAGTCACTGTCCATTAGCATAGTAAGATGCTATAGAGTCACTACTTGTCTCCTCTGTGCTATGCTCAATGCACTATTAAAAAAACAATACTTGTTTAGTCCAAAAGAAGTAAAATAAAGAAAAGGAGAAACAGAGAACAGGTGGAACAAATAAAAAACAAACAGAAAGATTATAGATTCAAAGAGCTCATGCACCTCAACAAACAAAAATCAAATAAGCCAATTAAAAAATGGGAAGATGATCTTAACAGATACTTTTCCAAAGAAGAAATTCAGAGGGCCAATAGGCACATGAAAAGATGCTCCACATCGCTAATCATCAGAGAAATGCAGATTAAAACCACAATGAGATATCACCTCACACCAGTGAGGATGGCCAACATCCAAAAGACAAACAACAGCAAATCTTGGTGAGGATGTGGAGAAAAGGGAACCCTCCTACACTGCTGGTGGGAATGCAAATTAGTTCAACCATTGTGGAAAGTAGTATGGAGGTTCCTCAAAAAATTCAAAATAGAAATACCATTTGACCCAGGAATCCCACTCCTAGGAATTTACCTTTAGAATGCAGCATCCCAGTTTGAAAAAGACATATGCACCCCTATGTTTATTGCAGCAGTATTTACAATAGCCAAGAACTGGAAGCAACCTAAGTGTCCATCAGTAGATGAATGGATTAAGAAGAGGTGGTACATATACACAATGGAATATTATTCAGCCATAAGAAGAAAACAAACCCTACCATTTGCAACAAAATGGATGGAGCTAGAGGGTATTATCATCTGTGAAATAAGCCAGGTGGAGAAAGGCCAGTATCAAATGATTTCACTCATCTGTGGAGTATAAGAACAAAGAAAAAACTGAAGGAACAAAACAGCAGCAGAGTCACAGAACCCAAGAATGAACTAACAGTTACCAAAGGGAAAG
>JAQQAC010008350.1:8298936-8326235 GCA_029783875.1 Phataginus tricuspis | reverse complement strand
CTTTATCATTATGTAATGTCCGTCTTTATCTCTTGCTACTTTCTTCGTTTTGAAGTCTATTTTATCTGATACAAGTACTGCAACACCTGCTTTTTTCTCTTTGTTGTTTGCTTGAAATATCTTTTTCCATCCCTTCACTTTTAGTCTGTGTATATCTTTGGGTTTGAGGTGAGTCTCTTGTAAGCAGCATATAGATGGGTCTTGCTTTTTTATCCACTCTGTTACTCTGTGTCTTTTGATTGGTGCATTCAGTCTGTTTACATTTAGGGTGGTTATTGATAGATATGTACTTATTGCCATTGCTGGCTTTAGATTCGTGGTTACAAAAGGTTCAAGGGTTGCTTCTTTACTATCTGAGAATCTAACTTAACTTTCTTGTTAAGTTATTGTGAACGTCATCTGATGTTTCTTTATCTCTCCCTTCCTATTCTTCCTCCTCCTTTCTTTATATATTAGGCATTTTATTCTTTGCCTTTAGTTGGTATTTGGATGGTCTGCTTTCTTTGCTATGCTTTTATTTTCTCTGGTGACATCTTTTTAGCCTTAGGGGTGTTTCCCTATAGAGCAGTCCATTTAAGATATCCTGTAGTGGTGGTTTATGGGATGCAAACTCTCTCAACTTTCTTTTGTCTTGAAATTGTTTAATCCCTCCGTCATATTTAAATGATAATCGTGCTGGATACAATATTCTTAGTTCGAGGCCCTTCTGTTTCATTACGTTAAATATTTCATGCCATTCTCGTCTGGCCTGTAAGGTTTCTGTTGAGAAGTCTGATGACAGTCTGATGGGTTTTCCTTTGTAGGTGATCTTTTTTCTCTCTCTAGCTGCCTTTAATACTCTGTCTTTATCTTTGATCTTTGCCATCTTGATTATTATGTGTCTTGGTGTTATCTTCCTTGGGTCCCTTGTGTTGGGACATCTGTGGGCTTCCGTGGACTGTGAGACTATTTCCTTCCCCAGCGTGGGGAAGTTTTCAGCAATTATTTCTTCAAAGACACTTTCTATCCCTTTTTCTCTCTCTTCTTCCTCTGGCACTCCTATTATGCGAATATTGTTCCGTTTGTATTGGTCACATAGTTCTCTTAATATTCTTTCATTCTTAGAGATCCTTTTATCTCTCTCTGCCTCAGCTTCTTTGTATTCCTGGTCCCTGTCTTGCAATTCCTTGATCGTGTCTTGAACCTGATTCAATCTGCTGTTGAGCCCGTCAATGGCTTGTCTCATGTCTGCATTGTCTTTCCTCACTTCCTCCCTCAGCTCTTGCACATTTTTCTGTAGATCTGTCAGCATGGCTATGACTTTTATTCTGAATTCTTTTTCTGGAAGACTATGCATGTCGATTCCTTCAAATTCTCTCTCTGGGGTGGTGTTTGTCTGAAGCTTTGTCTGTATCATATTCTTCTGTCTTCTCATGACTATAGAATTAGTTGTTGATAGTTGTCACATATGTTCGCTGGGCTCTTGATGACCGCCTTGCCAGGACTCCCGCCGGAGTGCTGGGGTGGAGGAGCGCTCGGGTCTCGCTGAGTCGCGGCTCCGTCCCGCCTCGCCGGGTGCCGAGTCCTCTCTCCGGAGTGTCTGACCGCCGGGGCTCTGGGGGGGAGGAGGGCTCGGTCACGCTGGGTCGTGGCTCCGTATCTTGTCCGCCTCACTGGCTGCCGAGTTCTCTCAGGCGTACCTGTACGCTGTGCACTTTCCTGTGTATTCTGGTCTCTCTTTTAGGGATAGTTGTATTTGCTGTGTTTTCGTGAATAAATATAATGTTGGGAGGAATTTTTCTGCCTGTCCACGTCGTCATCTTCCCGGAAGTCCTCTGCCCGTTTTTTAACTGGATTATTTGCTTTATGTTTGTTGAGGTGCGTGAGCTCTTTATATAATTTGGATGCCAACCCCTCATTGGATGTCATTTATTAATATTTCTCTCATACTGAAGGATGTCTTTTTGTTCTACTGATGCTATCCCTTGCTGTACAGAAGCTTCTTAGTTTGATATAGTCCCATTCGTTCATTTTTGCTTTTGTTTCCCTTGCCCGGGGAGATATGTTCATGAAGAAGTTGCTCATGTTTATGTCCAAGAGATTTTTGCCTATATTTTTTCTAAGAGTTTTATGGTTTCTTGACATACATGCAGGTCTTTGATCCATTTTGAGTTTACTTTTGTGTATGGTGTTAGACAGTAATCCAGTTTCATTCTCTTACATGTAGCTGTCCAGTTTTGCCAACACCAGCTGTTGAAGAGGCTGTCATTTCCCCATTGTATATCCATGGCTCCTTTATCGTATATTAGTTGACCATATATGCTTGGGATTATATCTGGGCTCTCTAGTCTGTTCCACTGGTCTGTGGGTCTGTTCTTGTCCAGTACCAAATTGTCTTGATTACTGTAGCTTTGTAGTAGAACTTGAAGTTTGGGAGCATAATTCCCCCTGCTTTATTCTTCCTTCTCAGGATTGCTTTGGCTATTCAGAGTCTTTTGTGGTTCCAGAAAAATTTTAGAAATATTTACTCTACTTCATTGAAGAATGCTGTTGGTATTTTGATAGGGATTGCATTCAATCTGTAGATTGCTTTAGGCAGGATGGCCATTTTGACAGTATTAATTCTTCCTAGCGAAGAGCATGGGATGAATTTCTACTTATTAGTGTCCTCTTTAATTTCTCTTAAGAGTGTCTTGTAGTTTTCAGGGTATAGGTCTTTCACTTCCTTGGTTAGGTTTATTCCAAGTATTTTATTCTTTTTGATGTAACTGTGAATGGAATTGTTTTTCTGATTTCTCTTTCTGTTAGTTTATTGTAAGTGTATAGGAATGCAACTGATTTCTGTGTATCAATTTTGTATCCCCCAACTTTGCTGAATTCAGATATTAGATCTAATAGTTTTGGAATGGATCCTTTAGGACGTTTTATGTACAATACCATGTCATCAGCAAACAGGGACAGTTCGACTTCTTCCTTGCCAATCTGGGTGCCTTTTATTTCTTTGTGTTGTCTGATTGCCGTGGCTCGGACCTCCAGAATTATGTTGAATAAAAGTGTGGAGAATGGACACCCTTATCTTGTTCCTGATCTTAAAGGAAAAGCTTTCAGTTTCTTGCTGTTAAGTATGATGTTGGCTGTGGGTTTGTCATATATGGTCTTTATTATGTTGAGGTACTTGCCCTCTATACCCATTTTGTTGAGAATTTTCAACATGAATGAATGCTGAATTTTGTTGAATGCTTTTTCAGCATCTATGGAGATGATCATGTGGTTTTTGTCCTTCTTTTTGTTGATGTAGTGGATGATGTTTATGGACTTTTGAATGCTGTACCATCCTTGCATCCCTGGGATGAATCCCACTTGATCATGATGGATGACCTTTTTGATGTATTTTTGAATTCAGTTTGCTAATATTTTGTTGAGTATTTTTGCATCCATGTTCATCACGGATATTGGTCTGTAATTTTGTTTTTTTGTGTTGTCTTTGCCTGGTTTTGATATTAGAGTGATGTTGGCCTCGTAGAATGAGTTTTGGAGTATTCCCTCCTCTTCTACTTTTTGGAAAATATTAAGGAGGATGAGTACTAGGTCTTCACTAAATGTTTGATAAAATTCAGCAGTGAAAGCATCTGGTCCTGGAATTTTGTTCTTAAGTAGTTTTTTAATTCTTTTATTACCAATTCAATTTCCTTGCTGTAATTGGTCTATTCAGATTTTCTGTTTCTTCCTGGGTCAGCCTTGGAAGGTTGTATTTTTCTAGAAAGTTGTCCATTTCTTCTAGGTTATCCAGTTTGTTAGCATATAATTTTTCAAAGTATTCTCTCATAATTATTTGTATTTCTGTGGTGTCTGTAGTGATTTTTCCTTTCTCATTTCTGATTCTGTTTATGTGTGTAGACTCTCATTTTTTTCTTGATAAGTCTTCCTAGGGGTTCATCTATTTTATTTATTTTCTCAAAGAACAAGCTTCTGCTTTCATTGATTGTTTCTATTGTTTTATTCTTCTCAATTTTATTTATTTCTGCTTTAATCTTTATTATGTCCCTCCTTCTACTGACTTTGGGCCTCATTTGTTCTTCTTTTTATAGTTCATTAATTGTGAGTTTAGACTGTTCATTTGGGATTGTTCTTCTATCCCAGGTAGGCCTGTATTGCAACATATTTCCCTCTTAGCATGGCCTTCACTGCCTCCCACAGATTTTGCAGTGTTGAATTATTGCTGTCATTTGTCTCCATATATTGCTTGATCTCTGTTTTTATTTGGTCATTGATTCATTGATTATAAAGGAACATGTTATTAAGCCTCCATGTGTTTGTGGGTTTTTTCGTTTTCTTTGTGTAATTTATTTCTAGTTTCATACCTTTGTGATCTGAGAAATTGGTTGGTAGAATTTCAATCTTTTTGAGTTTACTGAGGTTCTTTTTGTGACCTAGTATATGATCTATTCTTGAAAATGTTCCACGTGCACTTGAGAAGAATGTGTATCCTGTTGCTTTTGGATGGCGGGTTTTGTAGATGTCCATTAGGTCCATCTGTTCTAATATATTGTTCAGTGCCTCTGTCTCTTTACTTATTTTCTGTCTGGTTGATCTGTCCTTTGGAGTGAGTGGTGTGTTGAAGTGTCCTAAAATGAATGCATTGCATTCTATTTCCCCCTTTAATTCTGTTAATATTTGTTTCACATATGTAGGTGATCCTGTATTCGGTGCATAGATATTTATAATCATCATATCCTCTTTTTGGACTGATCCTTTTATGATTATGTAATGTCCTTCTTTGTCTCTGGGGACTTTCTTTGTTTTGAAGTCTATTTTGTCTGATACAAGTACTGCAACTCCTGCTTTTTTCTCACTATTAGTTTCATGAAATATCTTTTTCCATCCCTTCACTTTCAGTCTGTGCATGTGTTTGGGTTTGAGGTGAGTCTCTTGTGGGCAGCATATAGATGGGTCTTTTTTTTTTATCCATTCAGTAACTCTATGTCTTTTGATTGGTGCATTCAGACCATTTACATTTAGGGTGATTATCGATAGGTATGTACTTATAGCCATTGCAGTCTTTAGATTTGTGGTTACCAAAAGTTCAAGGGAATTCCCCTACTATCTAACAGTTTAATTTAACCCACTTCATATACTATTAAAAAACCTAAATTCTTTTTTTTTCCTCATTGTTCTTCCTCTTCCATTCTTTGTATGTTATGAATCATATTCTGTATTCTTTGTCTTCCCTTGGATGACATCTTTTTAGCCTTAGGAATACTTCCATCTATAGGAGTCCCTCCAAATGCACTGTAGAGGTGGTTTGTGGGAGGTAAATTCTCTCCCCTTTTGCTTATCTGAAAATTGTTTAAACCCTCCTTCAAATTTAAATGATAACCTTGCCAGGTAGAGTATTCTTGGTTCAAGGCCCTTCTGCTTCATCGCATTAAATATATCATGCCACTCCCTTCTGGCCTGTAAGGTTTCTGTTGAGAAGTCTGATGACAGCCTGATGGATTTTCCTTTGTATGTGATCTTTTATCTCTCTCTAGCTGCTTTTAAAAGTCTGTCTTTATCCTTGATATTTGCCATTTCAATTATTATATGTCTTGATGTTGTCTTCCTTGGGTACATTGTGTTGGGAGATCTGTGCACCTCCATGGCTTAAGAGGCTATCTCCTTTCCCAGATTGGGGAAGTTTTCAGCAATTACCTCCTCAATGACACTTTCTGTCCTTTTTTCTCTCTCTTCTTCTTCTGTTACCCCTATAATGCAAATATTGTTCCGTTTGGATTGGTCACACAGTTCTCTCAATATTCTTTCATTCTCAGAGATCCTTTTTTTCTCTCTGTGCCTCAGCTTCTTTGTATTCCTCTTCTCTCATTTCTACTTCATTTACCCTCTCCTACTACATCTCATCTGGTTTTAAATCCCTCCATTGTATATTTCATTTCAGATATGGAATATCTTAATGATTGAATCTCCAACTTAAATTCATTCCTGAGTTCTTGAATATTTTTCTGTACCTTCATGAGCATGTTTATAATTTTTATTTTGAACTCTCTTTCAGGAAGATTGGTGAGTTCAGTTTCATTTGGCCCTCTTTCTGGGGCTTGTGAGATTTTGGTCTGAACCATGTTCTTTTGACGCTTCATATTTCTGTGTGTTGCCACTAGTCTCTGGAGGTGCTCAGCCCCTAGAGTGAGGTTGGGGGTTGTAGGGTATCAGGGCTCGTGCCCGGGGGAGGAAAGATCTGTTTCCTTATTCCCGTCTGTGGTGCCTGTCTTCAGTGTCAGAGCCAGTGAGCCAAGCACACAGGTGTAAGCCTCTGTGCTTTGCGTCTCTAGCTGTTGTAGAAGGGGCCTCCCTCTGGCTGGCCTGACACCAGCACAGTGACTGCTAGTTTGCAAACCAGTGCCGGCAGGCTGGAAGGAAGGTGAAGCAGGCTGCGTGTCACTTTGGGGGGCCTCGGAGCTGAGTAGGTAGCCAGGGGCATGGAGCACCTGAAGCTCCTCAAAGTTCCCAACCTGCTGGGAAGAGCGTGCCCAAACAACCTTAACCTTATCCACCTCTCCCTTCTCCCGTGTAGCAAGATCCGCCCAAACCCCACCCCTTCAGCAGCTCTCTCATTGCTAGGAAGCCTCTCAGACTGCCTGTCTTTCCTCTCACACAGAGCTGCCAGATGTGGATCCCCTCCTCCACAAATGGCCAGAATATCAATTTCTCAAGCACTCCGCCTGTCTGAGCTCCCCAACGTCCAGAACACCACACACTATAGGTTTCTGCTCACAAAACAGACCTCCAGGGCTAGGTGTTCAGCAGTCCCTGGCTTCCACCCCTTCCCCACCTTGTTTCTCTTCCTCCCACAGGTGAGCTGGGGTGAGGGAAGTGCTTGGGTCCCACAGGATTAAGGCTTTTGTATGTTACCCTGTTTCATGAGGTCTGCTCTGTTTGTGAGGTGTGTATGTAGTTTGGTTCAGCCTTCTTTTTTGTTGCTGTTTTAAGGTTAGTTGTATTAATTAACTATATTTTTGTACTGTTTGTTGTTTTGGGAGGAGCTCTCCATCTCACTTCTCACGCCACCGTCTTGAATTCCTAGTTGAGCTTTTTATATTCATGTATTTCATCAAATTTTGGGAGTTTTCCGCCATTATTTCTTCAAATATTCTCCTGGACACTTTCTGTTTTCTTCTTCTGCGATTCACACAACATATACACTGGTCTGTTTAGTGATACCCACAATTTCCTTAGGCTATGTTCACTTTTCTTCAATCTTTTTTCTTTCTGTTCCTCAAACTTGATCATTTCCATTGTTCTATCTTTAAGTTCACTGATTCTTTATTCTGTCTGCTCAAATATGCCCTTGAATACCTCTAGTGAATTTTACATGTGTTATTGTGCTCCTTCACTTTAGATTTTTTTAGTGTTTTTAGATTTTCAATCTATTGATATTTTCATTTTCTTGACTTTACATCTTCCTTTAGTTTTTTTAAAGATCTTTAAGAGAGTTGCTGTAAAGTCCTTGTCTAGTAGATCTGCCAACATGTCTTTTTGAGGGATAGTTTCTGTTGCATGATTTCTTTCCCTTTGAAGGGTCTGTTTTCCTGTTTCTTTGTATGCCTTGCAATTTTTTGTTCTTGTTGAAAGATGGGTGCTTGAAAATGTAAAAACTCTGCGAATATGATTCTCGCCCTTCCTTTAGGGCTTGCTGTGTTTTTTTTTTTTTTTGTCCTAGGCAGTGTCTATGCTGAGGGTCACAGATATTATCTGAGCCTGATCCTTTCCCTGTGCATGCATAACAACTTTCTAATTTCCCCCATATATGCAGCAGCCTTTGAATGTCTTGATCTTTAATGTCTAGGTCCCAAGAAGAGGAAGAAGAAAAAAATGAAGGGAGAAAAAGGTGTTGGCCCGTTAAAGCCCTTTGATGTCACTTCAGTTGGAGGAGGGCTTGCATTAATGTGGGAGATGTAATAACAAAGGCCAACAACATCTGTATGTCCCTGAGGTGAGAATCAGCAATTGGTGACCAGTGAACAGATATCAGGAACAGGCCCTTTTTGCCCTCTGTGGCTCCTACAAGCTACATGCAAGTTGCTCCTGGAACATGTGCACATGCAGCTGTCTGCCATGGGGCTAGGTTTGGGGACGAGTAGCCACTAGTGTTCTGAGCTGAAATTGACCAAAATTAAGTACAATTTAGTGTCTAAGCCTTCCTCTGTTAATTTCAAATAAATATAGAATAAGTTCAAATAAGAATAGATTCTAGAGTTATCAAATAGTTGCATCAGGCAGATTCTATCAGTGCAATCATTATCTAGGTAGGGAGACATATTTCTGGTGCTTTCTATTCTTCCAACTACCGGAGTCCTCTTACATATAGAGTCCTTAAAATTCAACAATAAGAAAACAAACAACTGAATAAAAATATAGGCAATAGATCTAAGCAAACATCTCATATGCAAATAATGTCATTATTATAAATGTAATTCAAGCTAAAATTAAAATGAGGTACTACTAAATACATAATAGGATGGCTAAAATCAAAATATCTTACAATTCTAAATGCTATTGAGAATGAGGAACCGGAACTCTCATTTGCTGCTAGTGGTCGTAGAAAATTATCCAGCCACTTTGTAAAATATTTTGGCAGTTTCTTTCAAACAATGACACAATAATCCCATTCTTAGGTTTTTACTCAGGAGAAATGAAAATTTTTGTTCACACAAAATCCTGTATACAAATATGCATAGTGGCTTCATTAATCATCATCAAATACTGGAAGACACCCTTCAACAAGTGAATAAACTAATGGTACATCCAGAAAATGAAGTTCTACTTAGCAATAAACAGGAACAAAGTATTGATTCATTCAGCTAACTGCTCAGTGAAAGGAGACTTAAACTCCTATACCAGTTTGTCTAGATAATTTGTGCAAACAATGTGATTTATCGTGAACACTTAACTTTTCTTCTGTGGATATGGAACTTCAGGAAGTGCATTCGCTGTCTGCTTATGTGACTGACTCTTAATAAAACCTCTGGATTCCTAGACTCAAGTAATCTTCCCTAGTAGAGAACTCCCTGAACATGCCGTCATAATTCAATGCTGGAGGAATCAACTGCATCCTATAAAACTTCACTGGGAGAAGGCTCTTGAAAGCTTTTACCTGAATTCCTCCAGACTTCACCCAATGTACTTTTCCTTTTGCTAATTTTGCTTTGTATCCTTTTGATGTAATAAACAATGAATATAATGACTTCTGAGTTCCATGAGTCCTTCCAGTAAAACAGTGAACCTCAGATTGGTCATAGGACCACCAACACAGTGTGAATACATGGGTTATTTTACATATATTTATATCCGAGCTCTGACAATAGAGAGCCTAAATGCAGTAAACACACCTAGTAGCAACAAGACCTTGATTTGTAAATAAATACCATTTGGTTCTAGAGTCAGGCAGGGAAAATAACAAGATGAGCCTGATGTACCATATAATTCCCAAAAGTAAGGAAATGCTTTTTAAAAAATGAGGATGAGTAGATGGGGATATGCCAAAGGACACAGGCTTCCATGGATAAAGGTGGAACAATTTAAACAACAAAATAATGATAGTGCTGATTATACACCAAAGAATTAAAAAAAAGATCCATAAATTCACATTGATACAAACAAAAAATCAAACAAACAAATATATAGAGAGAAGGGACAAGTCTTACAGAAGAATTTCAAGTAATAAATAAAGAAGGGATAAGGAAAAAAGAAAATCACCATTAGAATAATACATTAATAATTGTTGCAGGCAAGATCCACAGATGAATGCTGTAATTAGTGGGAAGAACTTTAAGAAGAAACAGGATATGTGCAAAGCCTTGAAATATCTACCCCAACATATTTATTACTAATTGTGGTGATTTTTAACATATGTTCACAAATTCTTTGATATTTCCCCAACAAATTCTTTGTTATTTGATATTTCATTCCACTTTTTGAGTGTGTGCTGGATTTAGTGATTTGCTTCTATTCCACTGAGTGGAATTCAAAAAGGGAAAAATATTAACTTTACAGCAGAGAAACCCGACAGATATTCCCTTAACAAAATATTCAAGGTTAAATGACCAGTAAGTCATGTTAATATCATGTGCCCCTGAAATGATAAGAGCACTTTATTCTATATTATTCATAACCCTAATCAAATAATGAAAAAATGTATTAAAATATAACCATGGCATTTTAATTTATGGAAATAACTGAGTGATGTCATGGAGAGGTTAATGCCATTGAAGGAAGAAAAATTTATCACTTAACATATCCCAAGAGAAGGGTGTATATCATGCCACACAGGACCACATAGGGAAGCACCAGGTTTGGTCAGGAGGCAGAAGCAGGAACAAGGGCAAAGCATGGCCTAGAACTTTAATTGTATTTTCAATGGAAAAAGCAAGGCAGAACAGTGAAACAGCTTAGGATTGGCTAGTTCGAATAATGTCAACTAGCTCTGAACTATAGGGATGGTCCAAAACCTGGCCCTGGGTGACTTAGGGCAGGGGAAACATTGTCTTAGTGGGTGAAAGTTAGATAAAGGAGGTGGTTGGGGTGTGGACTGGGATTGGCTGGAGGGTTTGCAATGTGATCTTCCTGTGCCTGTGAATACTGGATCACTGGGGAGATAAAGAACTCTGGCCAGTAGTTTGGCCCTGTGCTTAATGGCTGTCAAACAAAATCTAAGAAAACATAAATTTATTGAAGGGAATTCTACAAAATACCTTGGCAGTATTCTTCAAAATTCTGTGTCATAAAAAAACAAGGAAATACTGAGAAACTTATACATTGGAGGAGACTAAATAGAATGGGTGTGGTATCCAAACTAGATCTTGGAACAGAAAAGGGAAATCAACAGGAAAATAGATTAAACCCAATTAAAATTTCTACTTTAGTAATAATATTGTACAAATATTAATCTCTTAGTTTAGTTTGGGTAAATGCACAATGGTTATGTAAGATATAAATACATATATGGAAACTATTCTATCTTTACTTCTATAAATCTAAAATGTACTCAAAATAAAAAGTTTAAATATAAGTAGGTAAAATAAAAACTTTCCTGTGATTCCGTATCTGACTCTATTATTATATTTCTCTCCTCCCTTTCTTGGCAAAATTTCTTGACAAAATTATTTAGCCTTGAATTTTTTTTTTAATGTCTCTCTTTTGAGAATTTTTAAACAAAAAAAATGAAGGGTTTTTAAAATAATTGTTTTATTGAAATTACCCATCCAAAACCCAGTTACTCTTTAAGATTTATTTCTATTAAGAGTTTTTGATTTAGATGAAACTTAGCTAGTGAAGTGCATATATTTTAACTTCACAAAATGATGACTTGATAAATGCATACACCAGCCATCCACACTCGTGTAGAATATTTTAATTACCCAGGAAAAGTGCTCTCATGTCCCTCCCCAGTCTATACACCATCCCTCTCCCAAAGTAAACAATTTTCTGATTTTTCTCCACCATAGATTAGTTTTGCCTGTCTGGAATATCATTTAAAGTATATTATTGCATGAATTATTTGTGTCTGGCTTCTTCCATTTAGCATAATGTTCTGGCTTCTTTCACTCATCCATATTGCTGTAGTTATCAGTAGATTGTTCTATTTTATTGTTTAATAGTGTTCCATTTTATGAAGACAACAGTTTGTTGATCAAATAAAGATAATCATTGATGGACATTTGGGTTATTTCCAGTTTTTAGCTATTATGAGTGAAGGTGCTATTAACTTTCATGTACAAACCTTTTTGTAGACATTTGATTTCAGATTTTGGGTAAACACCTAAAACTGGAATTGTTTTGTATTATGAGAAACTGTCAAACATTTCGTAAAGTGGTAGTACCATCTATAATCCTGCCAGCAATGTATGGGAGTTACACATCTTGAGACCAACATTTGGTCTTCTCACTCTTTTAAATTTTAGTTATTGTAGTGGGTCTATAGTGGTGTTTCACTGCTGTTTTACTTTTTTATTTTCCCAATGACTAGTGATATTGAGTATTTCATGTGCTTACTGAGCATTTATATATTTTCCTTTGTGAAGGTTCAAGCCATTTGCCCATTTTTTATGTTTGCATTTATTATCAAGATTCCTTTAATAGGAATATGACATTTGCCACATATATTTTCAATACTTTCTTTACAGAACTTTTTGATTTACAGAAAAATTAAGAATATGGTACAGTTTCCATGTACTTAACAAGTTTCTCCAATTATTAACATTTTATATTAGTATGATATATTTGTTACAATTAATGGATGAATATTGTTATATTATTTGTTATTATTTTTAACCAAAGTCCTTAGTTTACTGATTTCCTTAGTTTTTTTTTTTTTTTTAACTAATGTGTATTTCTTTTCCAGAATCCTATCCCGGATATTGCATTACATTAACTTGTCATGTCTCCTTTGGTTCCTCTTGGCCATAAGAGATTCCCAGACCTTTACTTTGATGATCTTTACAGTTTTGGGGAATACTGGTTAAGTGGGATGTTCCTCTAATGGAATTTATCTGATGAATAGACTGGGGATATGGGTTTTGGGGATGAAGACCACCAAGGTAAAGTCCCATTTTTCTCACATTGCATCAAAAGTACATATTATCAATATTGTTTATCACTGTTGATATTGACCTTAATACCTGGCTGAGGTACTGCTGTCCACAATCAAGTCACTCCTTTTTATCCATACTGTACTCTTTGGAAGGTAGTCACTATTCAGAATGGCGAGTTATATCCCATCTCTTGGAGGGCAGAGCATTACAAATCATTTGAAATTTTTCTGCAAGGGAGATTTGTCTCTTTCCCTCCATTCAATTCTTTATTCATTTATTTATATCACTAGGGACTCATAATATTTAGTTTATACTTTGAGTCATAATCCAATACTACATCTTTCTTTGTTGTTGCTTTGACCTTGATTACCTGGATGAGGTAGCATTTGTCAGGTTTTCCCACTGTTAATTTGTTCTCCCTTTCTATAAATTTTTGGAAGAAAGTCCACATTATCATATTATATGAAGCCCACACTTAAGGAGTGTGGAGTTATATTTGACTTCCCTGATGTTTGAAGTATCTAAATTATTTGGAGTTCTCTGTGCTGATAATTTATCTATTATTCCCATTTGCTTATTAATTTAATCATTTGTTTATTATATCAGTATGTGTGCATGAACATTTACTTTATATTTTGGGTCATCATCCAAAATTCCATCCATACATTATTTTGTTGCTCAAGGTATTCCAGCCTGGGTCATTGGAACCTTTTTTAATTTGTTCCTGGGTCCCTTTGATAGATCCCCATAAATGTAAACTTCTTTCTTTTCATTTTCCTTCTTTTCTTTTCTTGAGCATTCCTTACATTCTGGATGATAAGATGCTCTATGCTTATCTTGTGTATTTCCTTCCCTAGTTGTAGAGTGAGACATTTCTCCAAGCCCTAGTTCCTCTTGTTGGAGAATAATACTAGAAAGTAAGATATGGGCACCAGATTTGTTCATTGCTACTGGGGTATCACTGGTTCTAGAACTTCTCAGCTGAGAGAGCAAAGAAATATAAGCATGTATATTGACCTGTATAATGTAGATATGTATAAACTTCTGTATACAACCATGTTTAGTTATAAGCTAAACATTACCACATATAACCATTACCACATACATCATCTGAAATTCACTCCAATAGTGAGAAAACTTTCTTCTATTCTGCATAAATTAAGCCACACTGGGTATGGACTTCTGATACACAGAACTGTGTGATTTGAAAATGGGTGTTATTTTAGGACACTAAGTTTGTGGTAATTTGTTATAGCTACAATAGAAAAAAAATACAGAAGGAATGCATTCAGCATTTCACTGTTGAGCATGATGTTAGGTGTGTTGTTTTTCATTGAAGTCTTTATTGGGTTGAAGGGGTTCCTTTATATTCCTTAGTTTGCTGAGAGTTTTTCTCAGGAATGCATATTTAATTTTATCGGTTTTTCTACATCCATTGAGATGATCGTATGGTATAGCTCTCACATTAAGGGGGTGGGCAGTTTCCCTGCCCAGGACAAGTTTCCTATGAATCTGGGGAAACCAAAGACAAGGGGAAGGGCAGGTTGGGTTAAAGGGGTTTATTTTTCACAGCTTGCCTGGGTTTGCTAGCAAGGCTCCTCACCATCCTCTGGCCATAGTGTATGCTCTCTTCCCCCACCTGCCCCTTCTGGGAGGAACTCCATAGGCAGGTCCCTGGTGACTGGAAAACACCAGACCAATTACATACCAGGAATGGAGGGGAGGAGAGAATGGCCATTTTCTCTCCATCCCTTGCTCCAGATTGACTGGAGGTACTGCCTTGGTAAACATCCATTGGTATGTGAATAGACTAAGGCCAGTCAAGAAATTCTGTAAATTCCAGGTGAAAACTTCCATTTACCCCACAACCCATCCCTCCAGAATTCTGCCTTACAATCTACATGCCTCTAATCTTCTGCAATGGCCCCTGTGCGAGAAAGCTGGAACACTGTAACCAGAGTTCAGAGTCCAATTCAGATTAAAACCAGTTTGCACATTCCACAGGTGGCCAGCAGCTGAACCAGCAGGGGGCTCCAAGCATACTGAACAAGCAGCAGCTGTGTCTAGAAGGCATGCCCAATCCATAAAAACTGGAAGAAAAATAACCTTAAGGACAATAGAACACATGTTTAATGACACCAATATAGGCAAATCCTGTCCATCAGGTAGGTTTCATGGAAAAGAGTGGTCTTGTGATAGGACAGTGCAGGTGGGATGCATGCAGAGAGGGTCCTATGATGGGACAGTGCAGGTGGTATGTGTGCAGAGAGGGTCCTGTGACAGGACAGTGGCAGGAATGGGGTAGGTGTAGTGCCAATGGAAGTACAGACACTGGCCACAATAAGAAAAAACTCTCTGCAAAGTGCTTTTACCTTCCAGTCTTGGGTGTAGTACCCTAACCTCAGGGGACCTCTCAGCAATTACTCCAGGAACACACAGGAGGCCAGCTTCCTGGCCTGTGCTCAAGATGTCAGAAGGACCAGCCATCACTGGTCCATATGTTGAAATGTCCAGGGCCATGTTCACTCAACAGGGTCTCCAGGATTTAACACAGTTATGGCTGGCAGCAGGACGCTGCTTCGATGGACATATCTTGGCTTTAATAACTCTTTGGTTTGTACATACAGTTGTATAGGAGAGGCAGCAATGTGTGTTAGCATATCCACAGGGCTCAAGGCTCGTTTTTGGGGCTTCTCATTCAAACACTGTAGCACTGTCCATAGCGAACTAGCCAGCCCCATAGACTACTGGTGTCTGACTTCAGGTCAGATTTCAACAAACCACTGTACCTCTCTAGCATGGCTGCTCCAGTAGGGTTATATGGTACGTGAAACTTCCACTTCATTCCGAATTGCTGCACCCATTCTTGTAATGCATATCTGGTAAAGTCGGTACCTTGATCACTGTAACTGTTTTAGCCTAACCAGAGGACCATAGATCTTGCCACAACTCTTGCCCCCAAAGGGGCTGGTGACCAACAATCCAATTAGCTTGGTACTATGTCAGTAGCCACAGGGTCAAGCCCCAGTAGACAGCCCAGCTGTACATGCAGACAACTATTGGGGAGGGCACCTGGGTGATCACAAGCCATACTACCTGCAACTCAGCCCATTAACTGCTCTTCCCCTCCATCCTCCATCCATATTGTCTCAGTCTTAGGATAGAAAGCCACAGCCCTCCACTTTGGGGGCTTCCCACAACTGGGGCCATCTGTACACAAAGCATCTTAAGGTATGGGGCTCTTCCCTCCTGATAAGAGCTTTCTGTTACTAATGCTCCAAAGCAAGTTCTTCCTGCTTTCTACTGGTGTATGTCACTGGCCCCAATAAGTATTGGAGTTCTCCACTTAAGGGGCTAGTGGAGAGGGTGCTACGCTGTAAATATGCACCCTATTTGGCCAGTGTAAGCATCTGTGCCACGCCACTTCATGGCCTTTGGGTCCAGTCTTGCACCTACTGGATGGGATAGGTAGGTGTCCCATCTAATAAATTACCTTTATTGGAGTTGTTCCAGTGATGAGCTCCATAGCCAGCAAGGTGTGGTACACAGCAGCCAGTTGCTTCTCTGGGTACCAGACCTCTGCTCCTTTCCAGAGTTGCAACCGGAGTCCAATAGGTTGGTGGGTCCTTTCAAGCCACTGCTAGAGGCTCCATCCATAATCATCTTCAGTTACATGAACATCTAGCTCACAAGGCCTTGATGGGTCCATTACACTCAGGGCCTCCTAAGAAAGCAGTAAAGGGCAAATGCACGTTTCATCCCAGTCCCACCTGATGCCCTTTCGTACCAACCAGTCAACAAAACTCCCCCATAGTACACTCATTGCTACAACCTCCCCCAGATCTGCTATAGTACGAGTTACTTCATTTATGGGTTGCCCTTTGGTGGGGGGGGGGGCAAGAATAGTCACTAGGGACCCAAAGAGGGATGGGGGAGCTTTATGAAGCACCAGGTTTCTTATCCCCATGGTGAAGAACTCGTCAGGGCCCTGAGGGTCCATAATGTGGATGATATTTTTCATGCTCAACTCCCATAAAATCTGCTGGAGCTCTGCATGCAGTTGCTAGCTAGTGGGGAAGTATGGTATATCACCCTGATTAGGACAAACTGTGCAGAGGGGCTGCTGTCAGCCAATCCAAAAGTTCCTGATTCCCTGGGGTCTGATGGGCATTTATAACCTCTGCGGGAGAGAGGGGTGAGTCATCAGGGAAGCCAGTTTACCCATTTCTGACCCAGACACAACAATACCATCTACTCCTAAATCCCAGAGACACAAAAGCCAGGTGGGCAGAGGCTCTGAGGGTTTCTGCCCAAACCAGAAGCTCACATCCACCAGCTCGGCCTGGGTATAGTGCCAAGCATGGAGTGCCCCACATCCTGGGGAGGGGGTTGCTCCTTTCCCTGAGGCACCCATGGTTGCTGTGTCTTTATTTTCTTAACTACAACTGTGTGGGCTTTCAATATGGGAGAGGCTGGTGCCTCAGGCAGCAGTCTTGGCAATAGCTCCACCCTCAGCCCCACCTCCTCATCCTCCCCCTGCTCCTCCTCACCTGACATCTCTACCATTTCTGGAGCTGAAGGCACCACCTCTTCCCTCACCTCCCCCACGGCCTCTTGCATCCCGCATTTTTCTGCTGGCCCCTCCCGTGCCACAAGTATGTCTCTCAGGAGTGTGATCTCGGTTTTCAATAGCTTTCATTCCTTTCTCAGAGCATCCCACACTAATCTCCCAGTTCTGACACTTGCTGCCAAAGTGCATTTCGCTCCTTGGTAACTTTTCTGGTGCTGTGAGAAACAGCCACCCCACATATCCTGTTGCCCCATGGCCCCTCAGTTCCCCTAAGGAGTCCGCTATTTTGCAGAGGGCAACTCCACTGCCTCTGTTATCCCCACCCTTCTCCAGTTCTGAGGAGGGGCCCACTCCTCTAGGAGGCACCTTACCCCAGAAAAAATCCCTACTGGGGAATCGCTGAGTGAATCCCCACCATCCACAGGGGGATCCCCAGGTGAATCCCCACCTCCCATAGTGATGTCCAAGAGTATTTCCCCATCATGTACAGGGGCAGCCCACTGAAACAACACGCCCATGAGGACAGATTTTGGGTTCACCAGATCCTGCTGACTCTGGCCAAAATGTGGCTCTGGGAGTAAGCGGGGCGGGGACGAGAGAGTTCCCTGCCTGGAACAAGTTCACTATGTATCCAGTGAAACCAAAAGTAAGACAACAGGAAGGGCAGGTTGGGTTAAAGGGGTTTATTTCTCACCACTTGCTTGGGTTTGCTAGCCAGGCCCCACACTGCCCGTCCTGTATGGCCATAATGTGTGCTCTCTTCCCCCACCCACCCCTTCTGGGAGGATCTATGTGGGCAGTTTCCTGGGACTGGCAAACACCAGACCAATTATGTACCAGGAAAAGAGGAAAGGAGAGAATGACCATTTTCTCTTCACCCCTTGCCCCAGACCAATGGGTGACTCTGCTGTGGTAAACATCCATTGGTATGTAAATCAACTAAAGCCAGGTGGGGAATTCTATAAATTTGGGGTGAAAACTTCCATCTACCCACATATGGTTTTCAACATTTTTCTGTTAGTTAATATGGTGATTTTTTCTTTTTTATTAATGTTTAGGAAGTTATGGTAAAATGGAGCTTTTCATATAAAGCATATAAAGGAATAGGTTTGAGAAAGGACTTTTACTACAGTATGCTAAAATTATTTATGTGGTGTGAATGAGTATTGATCCTTACTTTTTATCTTTAAGAAATAGTTTTATTGAGGTGTAATTCACATACCATAAAATTCCCCTATTAAAGTATATAATTCAGTGATTTTTAGTGTATTCAGAGTTGTGCAACCATCACATTATCTAAGGTCAATATATTTCATCATCCAAAATGAAATCCGGTATCTATTAGCAGTCACTTCTCATTCTCTCCTCCATCTAGGCCCAGGCAACCACTAATATACTATTCCTGTGGTTTTTGTCTATTCTAGACACTTCACATAAATGCAATCATTCAATAAGCAGCCTTTTGTGATTGGCTTTTTTGTGTAGCATTATTTTTCAAGGTTCATCCACATTGTACTATTTATAAGTACTTCATTCCTTTTTATTTCTGAATATTCCATTATCTGGAATAGCATATTTTATCCATTCATTGATTGATAATTAAGTTGTTACCACTTTACTATGATGAATGATGCTGTTAAGAACATTAAAGTACAAGTTTTTGGGGGATGTATGTTTTTAATTCTCTTGTGTATATAACTAGGTGTGGAATTGCTAGGTCACATGCTGACTCTATGTTTAATATTTTGAGAATGCCAAACATTTTTCTGAAAGCAGCTACAACATTTTATAATCCTACCAGCAATATATAAAGGTTCCAATTTCTCTTCCTTGCCAAAAATTTTTATTGTCTGTGTCTTCCATTTTGGCCATCCTTGTGGATGTAAAGTGTGATTTTAATATGTATTTCACTAATAACTAATGATGTTGATGATCTTTCCAATTCTGTATCTTCTTTGGAGAAATGTCTATTCAAATCCTTTGCCAATTTTTTAAAATTATGTTATTTGTGTGTTTTTGGTAAGTTGAAGAGTTCTTTATACATTCTGGATAAAAGTCCCCTATCAGATATATAATTTGCAAATATTCTCTGCTATTCCATGATATTTTTTTTCCTCTTTCTTGATGATGTCCTTTGAAGTATAAATGTTTTAATTTTGAGGAAGTCCAATTTATCTTTTTTTTTCTTTCATCACTTGTGCTTTTGGTGTCATATCTAAGTAACCATTGCCTAATTCAAGATCATAAAGGTCCATTCACCACTACATTGACTGATTTTTAAATACTGAACAGATCTTTCATTCTTCGAGTTCCTCTTGACTTTAATAATGATGTATTACTCTCTTTTATATATATATGGATTCAACTTACTAATATTTTGTTAAGGATTTTGCCATCTATCTTCATGAGGAATACTGGATTGTAATTTTCTTATAACTCTCAGGAGATGGACACAAGGTTATTCTTGCCTCAAAAAAGGAGTTGCAGAGTGTTTCTATTTTTTGTGTGTGAAATTATTTCTTTCTCAAAATTTTGATAGAACGCAGCAGAAAACATTTGGAGATTATTTTCTGGAAACGCTTTGGTAATGAGTTTAATTTACAAAAATAAATACAGGGCTATTTTGATTTTCTGTTTTACCTTGTATCCATTCTGTTTGGCACTTTTAAGTATTTGTTCATTTCATCTTAGTTATTAAAAATATTGCCATTAGTTGCTCATAATACTGCTGCATTATCCTTCCATTATGTGTAGTATCTATGGTGATAGCCTTTCTTTCATTCCTGACATTGGTTATCTGTATATTTCTTTTTTTTTTAATTTACTAGTCTAGCTAGGGTTTAATCAATTTAAGTAATGTTTTTAATAACCAATATTTAGCATTGGCTATTTTCTCTATTTTAAAAATACCTCATTGATCTTGCACTTATTCTGTCCTTCCCTCTACTTATTCTAGAACATGAGTTCACAAACTACTACCCACAGAACAAATGTAGCCCACCTCTGTTTTTGTAAATAAAATTTTATTGGAACATAGCCATGCCCACATATTTACATATTGTCTATGTCTGTCTTAAGGATAAAATGGTATAGTTGAGTAGTTGCAACAGACAGTGCATGGCCTGCAAAGATTAAAATATTTATTATCTGCCCCTTTACAAGAAAAGTTTGCAGACCTCTGCTATAAGTTTACTTTGCTCTTCTTTGACTAGCTTCTTAAGGTGGAGATCTGTGCCATTGATTTAAAACTCTTTTCCTTTTCTAAAATAAACACTTCATTTTTCCTCTAAAGCTGTTTTAGCTGTACTCCACAAATTTTGATATATTTTTGTTACTAAACTTAATATTTTCTTTTTCCTTATTTCTTAAAATTTTTACCCACAGGTTATTCACAAATTATATATTCATTTCTAAATATTTGCAATTCTTAAATATATCTTACTGATTTCCAATTTAATACCATTAAGGTCAGCAAGTATCTTCTGAAAATTGATCCAGCATCTTTTGGATAAGATCATTGTGTACTTGAATACACAGTGTATTTTGCAGTTTTAGGGTTCAATGCCCTAAAAATGTGCATTAGGTCAATGTAGTTTATGGTCTTAAGATATACTACCTTCTTACTGACATTGAGTCTATTGTTTCATATGTTACTGAGAGAGGTACTTAAAAATACCCAACTATGATTGTGAATTAGTCTTTATTTCCACCCAGTTTTGTCAGTTTTTGCTTAATGTATTTGTAAGCTCTATTAGGCCTATGTATACTTAAATTAGATTTTTCTAATGATTTGATCCTTTTATCAATATGAAATGTCTCTTTTCCTATGGTAATACTCTTTGTCTTGAGGTCTGTTGTATCTGATATTAGATATAGATAACAGACATAGATACAGATATCAGCTATATAGATATCAGATATAGCCACTGCAACATTTTAGTGCTGTTTGAATCACAACTATTTTCTCATCCCTGTACTTTCAACCTTTATGTGTCTATTTTTAAACTGTTCCTTGTAAATGGCATATAGTTAGGTATTGTGAGATTCATGAGCTTGACAATCTCTACCTTTGATTGGAATGTTTAATCCATTTATATTTAATGTAATTATTGATATGGTTCAATTTAGTTTTATCTTTTGTCGTTTGTTTTCTATTTGCCCCACCGGATTTTTTTAAATTAATACATTTTTAATCTAACAAATCCAAAATTATGATTTCAACATGTAATCAATATAAGAAATCATTAATGAGATACTTTACATTCTTTTTTCAACTTTGAAGTATAATTGACAAAGTTTTAAGAAAATTAAAATGCATATCAAAATGATTTGATATTTTTATACATTGTAAAAGGATTTTTCCTATCTAGTTAATTAGCACATCTACCATTTGCATATTTATCTTTTCATGTGTGTGAGAATATTTAAGTTCTATTCTCTTATACAATAGTGTTATCAATTATAGTCACCATGTTATACATTACATCCTTAGACCTTATACATCTTACAGCTGAGATTTTGTGCCCTTTTACCAATTTCTATTTCCCCCATCCCCAATCCCTGGCAACAATTTTCTTGTTTCTATGAGCTTAACTTTTGTTTAGATTCACATAAGATGGAATCTCAATGCAGTATTTGTCTTTATCTGGCTTATTTCACTTAGCATAATGCCTCAAGTCCATCTATGTGTTACAAATGGCAGGATTTCCTTCTTTCTTGTGGCTGAATATATATGATTGTGTGTGTGTATTATATATATACAAAAATCTATGTGTATATATATTAATTATATGTTACATATTCCACATATTTATCCATTCACCTATTGATGGACACTGAAGTTATTTCCATATCTTCACTGCAATGAACATAGAAGTGCAGATATCTCTTCAATATCTTGTTTTCATTTCATTTGTATATATATCCAAAAATGGGATTGCTGGATTATATGGCAGTTCTAGTTTTCATTTTTTTGAGGAACCTCCACACTGTTTTCCACAGAAGCAACACCATTTTACATCTCAAACAACAGTGCACACAGTGTTCCCTTTTCTCCACATCCTTGCCAACATTTATTATCTGTTGCCTTTTTTATGGTAACCATCCTAACAACTGTGAAGTGGTATCTCACTGTAATTTTGATTTACATTTCTCTGATGATGAGTGTTGTTGAGCACCTTTTCATGTACCTATTGGCCATTTGTACGTCTTCTTGAAAAAAAAATGTCTATTCACTTCCTTTGCCCATTTTTTCATCAGAATGTTTGTTTTCTGCTATTGACTTGTGGGAGTTATTTTTTTATTTTGGATATTAACCAGATATATGACTTGCAAATGTTTTCTCCCATTATATAGGTTGTCTGTTCTTTTTATTGATGGTTTCCTTTACCCTTCAGAACATCTTTTATTGTGATATAGTCCCACTTATTTTTGCTTTTGTTTCCTTTGCTTTTAGTGAGAAACCCAAAAACTTATTGCTTACCCCCAATGTCAAGGAACTAACTCCTGTTTTCTTCTGGGAGTTTTATAGATTTGGATAATATGTTGAATCTTATGTTCTTTAACCCACTTTGAGTTGATTCTAGTGTATGGTATAAGACAGTTTCATTCTTTTGCATGTGGCTATCCAGTTTTTCCAACATCATTTATTGAAGAGACTATCTTTTCCCCACTGTATGTTCTTGGCTCTTTTGTTGCAAACTAATTAGCCATAAAGGCATGGCTTTATTTGTGTGCTTCTTTTACATTGATCTACATCTGTTTTGATGACAATAACATACTGTTTTGATTGCTATAGCTTTGTGATATTGTTTGAAATCAGGAAGTGTAATGCCTCCAGCTTTATTCTTTCTCAAGATAACTTTGGCTATTTAGAGTCTTTTGTGGTTCCAAATTTTTTAGAATTTTCTATTTATGTGAAAAATCACAGTAGAATTTTGACAGGGATTGCAATGAATTTGTAAATTGCTTTGGGTAGTATGGATATTTTAACAATATGAATTCTCCCAATCCATTAGTGCAGAATATCTTTCCATCTATTCATGTCTTCTTCAATTTCTTTAGTCAGTCTTACAGTTTTCGGTGTATAGATCTTTTGCCTCCTTGATTAAATTTATTCCTAAGTACTTTATGCCTTTTGACGCAATTGTAAATGTGACTGTTTCCTTAATTTCTCTTTCTGATAATTAGTGTATAGGAATACAACTGGTTTTGTTGGTTTTGCATCCTGCAAGTTTACTGAATTTGTTTATTAGTTCTTAGGACTGAATTTGTTTATTAGTTTATTAGCAGTTTGGGGGTGGAGTTTTTAGGGTTTTCTATATGTAATATAATGTCATTGCAAATAGAGACAATTATAATTTTCCAATTTAGAATCTTCTATTTCATTTTCTTGCCTAATGTATCTGGTTAGGACTTCCAGTACTATGTTGAATAAAAATGGTGAGAGTGGGCATCTTGTTCCTGATCTTAGGGGAAAAGCTTGCAGCCTTTCACCATTGAGTATGATGTCAACTGTGGGCTTGTCATATATGGCCTTTGTTATACTGAGGTATAGTCCCTCCTTATGTACTTTGTCAACAGTTATCATTGATGCATGTTAAATTTTGTCAAATGGTTTTTCAGCATCTTGAGATGATATTTTTATCCTTCATTTTTAAAATGTATTATATCACACTGGTTTGCAGATGTTGAACAATCCTTGCATCCCTGGAATAAATCCTTCTTGATCACAGTATATGATCATTTTAATGTACTGTTAAATTGTTTGCTAATACTTTGTTGAGGATTTTTACACCTATGTTCATCAGGAATATTGACCTATAATTTTCTCTTCTTATAGTGTGTTTGTCTAGTTTTGTTATCAGTGTAATGCTGGTGTCATAAAATAAGCTTAGAAGTAATTCCTCCTCTTCAATTTTTTGGAAATGTTTGAAAAGATTGGCATTAATTGTCCTTTAAATGTTTGGCAGAATTGACTAGTGAAGCCATTTTGTCCTGGACTTTTCTTAGTTGAGAGTTTTGGATTACTGATTCAGTCTCCTTTCTAGTAATTTGTTATCCAATTGGTTGGTGTCAAATTGTTCATAATAGTCTCATGATTCTTTGTGTTTCTGTGGTATTAGCAGTAATTTCTCCTCTATGATTTATAATTTCATTAATTTGAGTCCTCTCTTTTTCTCTTTTGTCTATGTGGTTTATCTTTTTTTTAAGTCCTTAGTATTATTGATCTTTTCTATTGTCTTTCTAGTCTCTATTTCATTTATTTCCACTTTGACATTTGTTATTTCCTTCCTTCTACTAACTTTAAGCTTAGTTTGTTCTTCTTTTCCTAGTTTTTTAAGGTGTAGTGTTAAGTTGATATTTGAGATGTTTTTTTCAGTGTAGGTGTTTATTGGTATAAATGTCCCTCTTAGAACTATTTCTGTGGCATCCCATTAGTTTTAGTATCTTGTGTTTCCATTTTCATTTGTCTCAAGATATATTTTTACTTCTCTTTTGAATTCTTGACCCATTGGTTTTTCAGTAGCACATTGTGTAATCTCCACAATTTTGAGCTTTCTTCTTATAATTGATCCCTATTTTCAGAGCATTGTGGTCAGAAAAGATGCTTAATATGATTTCAATCTTCTTAAAATTTTAAGACTTGTTAGACTTAGCATATGATCTATCCTGGGGAATGGAACATGTGCACTTCAGAAGAATGTATTTTCTGCTGCTTTTAGTTAACATGTTTTGTAAATGTCTGCTAAGTCAATTTGGTCTAATGTGTAGTTTAAGTCCAATGCTTCCTTATAGATTTTCTATCGAGATTATCTATCCATTGTTAAATGTGGGGTATTCAAGTCCCCCACTATTATTATACTGCCATTTCGCCTTTTAGGTCTGTTAATATTTACTTTATATATTTAGGTGCTCATATGTTGGATGCATAAAAACATTACATCCTCTTTTTGGATTGACCCATGTCATTATTTTACTTTCTTTTTCTCTTATTACAGTCTTTGTCTTAAACTCTAACTTGTCTGATATAAATATAGATACCCAGCTTTCTTTTGGTTTCCATTTGCACAAATATCTTTTCCCATCCCTTCACATTCATCTGTTTGTGTCTTTAAAGCTGAAGTCTCTTGCTTTAGCTTTAATCATCACTTATACACTAATGATTCACAAATGTCTATTTTCATTTAAGATATAATTCTCTCTCATTGGAACCTTAAACTTGATCTACCCAAAAGTGAACTCAACTTTCCCTGGAAACTTGCTTTTTCTGTTACATTATCTGTCAACAAATAGTACCATCTTCCCAGTTTTAATTTGATTTTATCCTCCTCTTCACACCCTGTAGCTCCTTTCCCATTTTGACCCCTAATCAGTTAATTATGACATTCTCTCCATTTTCCCTCATAATGGTCTTGACTCTGTCTTCTCTATGTTCTTCACATAGTCACCACCTTTGTTCACCAGCTATTCTTAATTGGTCTCCAATTTCCAATGTTTTCTCCCCCTAAAAAATTCTCCATAACCAGAATTGTCTTTCTAAGTAAAAAATACATTCTTGTAATTTTCTTATATGTACTGTTTCAATGTTTCTCTATTGCCCTTGGGAGAAAATCCAAATTAACCAATCTCTTTTACAGTATGCACCAGTCACAATAAACTATTAGCAGCCCAGGATAGTGTCACAATTCTCTCACCTACAGACCTTTGTAACCCCAATCCATTTTCCTAAAATGCCTTTTCCAAACCCCTCCTCATTGCTAACTTCCGCTCATTCTTCACATATCAAATTAAGATATCAAAATCTTCTAGACCTGGAATGCCAAATAGCCATTGATTTGAGCACTTGCAATGTGGCTAATCTGTATTGAGATGTGCTCCACTTCAGATTTTGAAGGTTTACTATAAAAAAGTAAAATTATCTTATTAATAATTTTTGTATTAGTAAGAAGTGAAATATTTTGGATGTACTGCATAAATGTAAATAAATATATTATTGCTATTAATTTCATATTTTTTAATGTGGCTACAAGAAAACTCAAAATTACATGTGGCTTGCATTATATTTCAATGACAACATCTAAATGGGAAGGAGCCCCATTTTTCAGCACATTGTGGTTATTTCTTTAGCAGCATTTATTATACCTGTTAAAATTGTCAGATTGTGAGGATTAAAGATGGCGGCATGAGAGGTGAGACAGAGGCTTCCTCCTAAAACCCCATATAATACGAAAATAAAGCTACTACAACTACTCTTGAAAGAGCAACGGGAAAGAGGACTACAACAAACTGCATACACCTGGAGACAAGAGCAGCCCTCACAGAAAACGGTAATGTACTAAAGCTGTGGTCCTGCGGGATCCAAGTCCTTCCCCCACCCCAGCTCACGAGCAGGAGGAACAGGAACAGAGTAGGGAGGGAGTGGAGAACTGGGACTGCTGAATATCAAACTCTGGAGATCTACTCAGGGAGCACAAACCTACATTTCATGGTGCTTGCATGATATTCTTGTAATTAGGAGCTTGGAAAGCTAAGACAGGCAGAATTCCTGGAGAGACTAAGATTCCAGCTGCTTGTGAAATCAGGGATCCATACCCAGCTGCTGTGGGACAAAAGAAAGGCAGGCAGTCTGAGAGACTTCCTAACAAAGAAGACCTCAGCAAGAGGCCTGCTAAGGGGGCAAGGACAGCACAGAGCTTACTGCTCAGGAGAAAGGACAGGTAGACAAAATTGTCTGGGTGTACTCTGCCAAGCACATTGGGAGTTTTCTGATCTTCAGGTGTGCCAGCTCCCTGGCTGCCTACACAGCTCCAAGAACCCCTTCTGTGACAGGCAGACTAGTGCACCTTTCGCCTGACCAGCCCCACCGGGCTTGCAAACCTGGAAACCCTTCCCTTGTGTTAGGCCAGCCAGAGGGAAGATCTGTCTACAGCAACTAAAAAGGCAAAGCACAGAGGCTTATATCTGTGTGCTCAGCCCACTGGTTCAGACAGTGGAGACAGGCATAGCAGCCAGGAACCAGGAAACAGCCCTTTCCTCCCCCGAGGCACCAATACTACTCCCCTACAATCCGTGACATTGCTTCAGGGGCTGAGCAGCCCCAGAGAGTAGAGCTTCTGGGCACTAGAGGGCTCCATACACAAATATGAAACGCCAAAGGAACCTGG